>JAGSMW010000027.1:2185000-3385000 GCA_029286795.1 Byasa hedistus
AAGTAAATTTAGTATGAATCGATTATGAGAAATTAAATTTACATTATTTTATAAAATAACCACTCGCCCTTGACATTTTCTTACTATTTGCTTTGGATACGGAGAAACACAAACAAAATAGCAATAGAAAATGAACAACAATACTTGTCAACAAGTCCTGTTTGTTCATCACAACACAATTAAATATTGCATTTTTTTGTTATTATTTTCATTTTTATGAATCAATGATTATTTCTCCCCAAACCCTTGGCTACTTGATCTTTTTTTTAATAATCTATTTTGTAAGTAATTTTACAAGATTTTAATTTTTCTTTTTTCATTTTGGGTGCGTCGTAATTAATACCAAATGTACATGTCCTGTTAACGACGTTTAAAAAATTTATACGGTACGGTACTTTTCGGGAAATCAAGTTAATGGACTTACGAAAACTTGGTTTACAAGACTTGACTCTTAACAGCTGGTCTGTTGTGTGCAGTACAAAAGAGACTTACGTAACAAGCGCAAACACACACACACACACACTGATGCAATTATGGTGAAAAACTAGCGCTGATACACGAGACATGTAGCAATTTTCTCCGATAGAACTCGTAGGTAAAATTTGTATCAGGTATTAAAAAACGAAAAGATATAATTACTCAATATTTAAACTATATGTTTCCTGTTTACTCCGAACATGTTGTGTACATGGCCGCGTGAGGCCCAAATGGTTAAATGTTTAAAAGTACGTGCGCAGAGATGACTATATCCGTCGCGCCCTTTCACGCTTTATGTGAAATGATAAAGATTTTATAATAAAAGAGCAAACAGTTTTTATACTAAAAGCATATATGTGTATATATGGATAATTACCTAATATTTATGTACATAAATATATATATATTATTACCTAATAATATTCATTGCCAGTAACAGAGCCGCAGAGGATTTTTTTGTGTTTAATTAGAATAGCCAGAAAATGCATGTTAAATAAATAAATAGCTTCTTAAATCGCTATTTAAAAATTTACATTTCAATTTGAAAAAACTTAATTTTTTTTTAATTAAAATTATTTATTTGCCTCCAATCATGAACTGTTATTACTCGTATATGTTGTTTTTCACAAATTTAACAATTGACAAAAAAAAACATCAATTTTCATATCGCATGAAACCATGAAACGCACACCAACCCCTATTATAAATATAAAACGCCAATAAATCCAGGAAAGAAAAAATTGGGGGCAATAAGTACTAGGAGAGCAGAACAACTCAGGAGTTCTTAAGTAAATTCCGAATACTTGTTATAAGAGGAGGCGGTGAGGTGTGTGGGAGGGGAAATGATGCACGATCCATACGGTACGGTACTTTTCGGGAATCAAGTTAATGGACTTACGAAAACTTGGTTTACAAGACTTGACTCTTAACAGCTGGTCTGTTGTGTGCAGTACAAAAGAGACTTACGTAACAAGCGCAAACACACACACACACACACACACACACACACACACACACACACACACACACACACACACACACACACACACACACACACACACACACACACACACACACACACACACACACACACACACACACACACACACACACACACACACACACACACACACACACACACACACACACACACACACACACACACACACACACACACACACACACACACACACACACACACACACACACACACACACACACACACACACACACACACACACACACACACACACACACACACACACACACACACACACACACACACACACACACACACACACACACACACACACACACACACACACACACACACACACACACACACACACACACACACACACACACACACACACACACACACACACACACACACACACACACACACACACACACACACACACACACACACACACACACACACACACACACACACACACACACACACACACACACACACACACACACACACACACACACACACACACACACACACACACACACACACACACACACACACACACACACACACACACACACACACACACACACACACACACACACACACACACACACACACACACACACACACACACACACACACACACACACACACACACACACACACACACACACACACACACACACACACACACACACACACACACACACACACACACACACACACACACACACACACACACACACACACACACACACACACACACACACACACACACACACACACACACACACACACACACACACACACACACACACACACACACACACACACACACACACACACACACACACACACACACACACACACACACACACACACACACACACACACACACACACACACACACACACACACACACACACACACACACACACACACACACACACACACACACACACACACACACACACACACACACACACACACACACACACACACACACACACACACACACACACACACACACACACACACACACACACACACACACACACACACACACACACACACACACACACACACACACACACACACACACACACACACACACACACACACACACACACACACACACACACACACACACACACACACACACACACACACACACACACACACACACACACACACACACACACACACACACACACACACACACACACACACACACACACACACACACACACACACACACACACACACACACACACACACACACACACACACACACACACACACACACACACACACACACACACACACACACACACACACACACACACACACACACACACACACACACACACACACACACACACACACACACACACACACACACACACACACACACACACACACACACACACACACACACACACACACACACACACACACACACACACACACACACACACACACACACACACACACACACACACACACACACACACACACACACACACACACACACACACACACACACACACACACACACACACACACACACACACACACACACACACACACACACACACACACACACACACACACACACACACACACACACACACACACACACACACACACACACACACACACACACACACACACACACACACACACACACACACACACACACACACACACACACACACACACACACACACACACACACACACACACACACACACACACACACACACACACACACACACACACACACACACACACACACACACACACACACACACACACACACACACACACACACACACACACACACACACACACACACACACACACACACACACACACACACACACACACACACACACACACACACACACACACACACACACACACACACACACACACACACACACACACACACACACACACACACACACATACGGAATACCCGGAGGTAACCGCGGTGCAGTTTTAACGTAATTAATGTGAATAATTTTTAGGTTAATTATGAGGTATAAATAAAGAACATGTTGTTGGAAAGTTTCGAAGAACATAGGCACATAGATTTCCTGCGTGACCGGTGCGACAACACCTGCACACGACACTCCCTACAGTCCTCACCAGGTCGGCGGTGTGAAGATACAATTAAATCAATTGTTACACGTCTACAATTAATACATACAATTTTGCAAATCTAAATTACGTTTTATAATTACACAAAATATAAACAACCTAGTTATATAAGTACAACATAGTTATATAGTACAGTTGTATGTTTTTTGTTCGTATTTGTCGTCTGTGACGATTAAAAGGGCATTCCTAGAAGGACACCGAGCAATATGCACATCTCTTTAAATTGCATAGGAAGGAGTGAGAAAGTAGATGTATCAATATAAATAAAAACAAAGTAATTCATTTTATAATTAATGCAGTTCGCAAGCTTCTAATGTTTATGGATCCCTGGTACGTTCCTCATTTCTGTGCACATCTTTGCTCATCTCAGCGAACCCTATATATTGTATGTCGGCGGGGAAATATTCAAAAGATGCTCTGCTGCTGGGGGAGAGACAGGGAGGGTTATGTGGGATTTGTACCAACTTAAACCCCCCTCGGTGCTCAACACCCCCCCCCCCCCACCCCCACATGCAGAACGCACCGGTGCCTCCCTGCAGTACACCTCGAGCACGTCACACAGAGCGGCGCACCCTCCCCAGCACCCCCCCCCACCCCCCCCCCCCCCCCCCCCCCCACATGCAGAACGCACCGGTGCCTCCCTGCAGTACACCTCGAGCACGTCACACAGAGCGGCGCACCCTCCCCAGCACCCCCGCCTCACTGCGACAAAGACGAGAGCACCTCGTGCTTGTCGCGCACCCCGGGCTCGCTTACTGAGCAATGAAAGACCGCACCTTTAAAGCCCGCGAACCCGAAACCCTTCTCCCCATACTCTGTCAAAATATCATGTCCTGGTAAAAGTGAACAAATTAAACCAAATTAGACAAAACATGTTCGAATCTAAAAGTTTTAATATTTCAAAACTATTATTTAATATGTACATGCGATACTTTCATACATACTTTTATGTATTACTAGCTTCTCTAGCCAGCAAACTTCCTATCCTCTTTAAAAATCCTAAAAAGCTGAATGATAATTCCAGGATGTTTCAACTTTAGTAACAATGTGGTACATAACCGTAACATAAATAATTCGTCATCAAAAAAGAGTCCGTAAAATATTACAGTTGCAATCGTCAAATTGTTAATAGTCAAACGTCTAATACAAATGAAAAAACATATTATTTCAAAGTGTTTTAGATTTTTGAACGACTTTTAAATTTAACTTATTTCTAAACGACGGTACGATAATCAAATGTGTGACAATCAAAACCAAAGGAATTGTTTCTCTGCGAAAGCGTAGTTGTTGTTTTTGCTATATTCCAAGCATATCTTCATATTTACTCATAAACATATATATATATACACACATATATATATATATATATATATATATATATATATATATATATATATATATATATATATATATATATATATATATATATATATATATATATATATATATATATATATATATATATATATATATATATATATATATATATATATATATATATATATATATATATATATATATATATATATATATATATATATATATATATATATATATATATATATATATATATATATATATATATATATATATATATATATATATATATATATATATATATATATATATATATATATATATATATATATATATATATATATATATATATATATATATATATATATATATATATATATATATATATATATATATATATATATATATATATATATATATATATATATATATATATATATATATATATATATATATATATATATATATATATATATATATATATATATATATATATATATATATATATATATATATATATATATATATATATATATATATATATATATATATATATATATATATATATATATATATATATATATATATATATATATATATATATATATATATATATATATATATATATATATATATATATATATATATATATATATATATATATATATATATATATATATATATATATATATATATATATATATATATATATATATATATATATATATATATATATATATATATATATATATATATATATATATATATATATATATATATATATATATATATATATATATATATATATATATATATATATATATATATATATATATATATATATATATATATATATATATATATATATATATATATATATATATATATATATATATATATATATATATATATATATATATATATATATATATATATATATATATATATATATATATATATATATATATATATATATATATATATATATATATATATATATATATATATATATATATATATATATATATATATATATATATATATATATATATATATATATATATATATATATATATATATATATATATATATATATATATATATATATATATATATATATATATATATATATATATATATATATATATATATATATATATATATATATATATATATATATATATATATATATATATATATATATATATATATATATATATATATATATATATATATATATATATATATATATATATATATATATATATATATATATATATATATATATATATATATATATATATATATATATATATATATATATATATATATATATATATATATATATATATATATATATATATATATATATATATATATATATATATATATATATATATATATATATATATATATATATATATATATATATATATATATATATATATATATATATATATATATATATATATATATATATATATATATATATATATATATATATATATATATATATATATATATATATATATATATATATATATATATATATATATATATATATATATATATATATATATATATATATATATATATATATATATATATATATATATATATATATATATATATATATATATATATATATATATATATATATATATATATATATATATATATATATATATATATATATATATATATATATATATATATATATATATATACAACACTGTGACAAGAGAAGTTTGTATATATTGCCTCGTCTGCCGAGTGTCTGAAATGCCGAGGTGCGCTTTATGAACAGTTGATAAGTAAACAATCTTATATATAGTTTAAGCTATGTATATATGTATATACTATTATATAAGAGACCATGACCATGAGAACTATCTATCTTTTCTTTAAGTAATAAAAATGATTCATTAGTTTTTCTAACGATTAGGAAATGATAAGTGTGAGTTTTCTTTACTATTTGTAAAGACAGTATAACTAATATTAATAATGAAATGAAAACACAAAGGCTACATGGTGTTCTAAATAGTTATTAGTTACATTATGTTAAATATTCCTCATTCATCTTTTGAGGATGGGTATATATAGGTCTACTTATGTTCAGCAGTGTTACATTAAAATTTAGTAATTGTTTATCACAATCCCGGCGAATAATGATTTCATATAATTGGTAAATACTGTTAAATGATAAAGAGGTGTTTCCATATAAGCTTGTTCTTTACAGTATTAGATACATATTAATCTTTATTTATCTCAATCAAATATCTTAATAATTCCTTTCCTAGTTTTCCAATTAGTCTGCTTTTACAGAATAATTGAAATACTATTGTAAATGATCAACACCGATATAAACAAAATGGATAACTATAACTAAAACAAATTAGATATATCTTATTGTATTAAAATATTTTGTCATTTAGCACATAACCAACAAAGTACAAAACCTTAAGATACAAGTTGCTGCATTACTTGCTATAAATATAAACTGTTTAATAATTCTTTGTCATAAAACAAACCTTTTTTATCAACATCATCAAAAGTTAGAGTCGTCTCAACTATTTCTCCAACAAATCCAAATTTTTCATGACAATCATAAAGTTAAAGATTAAACGATATAATGTTTTGCGTTTGTCTGATTCTGAAACAAAACGTCGACCATCACTCATAAAGAGAAAACTTCATTCACTGAAGAGATAGGCTCTAGGAGTTAAATGGATTACTTGGTAATCATTGCACGAGTGAATACAGCGCCACAAACACTGGGCACGTGTAATGTATACACGCTGCTTGTGTGGCGACATCTCTGTGATAGTGAGATCAAACTAAAACAATATTCGTAATTGCATTAAGTTCTTAAAGTGTAATAATTATCTTTTCGCTTTACCAGGACATGGTTCCGGTCTGTGTATGTCTTAAGTAAACTTAACTATAATCCGCTTTTTATTACGTATACTCTATAGCTACGTACATATTTAATCGACATGATATATACATAAGTATATGTAAATATGTATATGTACTCGTAGTAGTGTCTGGACACGCCTGCTTTGTGTACGTATGTTAAAACTGCATACATGTGTATTCCTGACGGATCACATGTCATCTCCCCTCCCATACCTCCCGGCCCCCTCTTATCGATAGCATTAGGAATTAATTCACTTGCGATCTCCTCAGTTATTCTGCTCTCCTAGTACTGATTTCCACGAAGTTTTCTATCCCAAAACGGATATTGACCTTTTATAATTCGGTGAGTGGGTTTGGCGTGTGGGGGACACGAATACTGTCGTATTTTAGACAAAAGTTAAATTAATGAGATACACAAATTTGCACTATGAAAACACAACAAATAAATTAAAATTGATGATTGGCGGCAGTTACTACATAAATTAAAAAACGTATTTATAATTATTTAATTTAAAATTACGCTCTTTTCATCACTCAGTTTAAACATAAGTATATATAAACATGTCTATGTACTCGTAGTAGTGTCTGGACACGCCTGCTTTGTGTACGTACGTTAAAACTACATACATGTGTATTCCTTATGGGTCACATGTCGTTTCCCCTCCCTTACCTCCCGGCCCCCTCTTATCGATTCTTATTCGATCTATATCGATAGTTATTCTGCTCTCCTAGTACTGATTTCCACGAATTTTTCTATCCTAAAACGGTTATTGACCTTTTATAATTCGGTGAGTGGGTTTGGCGTGTGGGGGACACGAATACTGACGTGTTTTTAGACAAAAGTTAAATTAATGAGATACGCAAATTTGCACTATGAAAACACAATTTATAAATTAAAATTGATGATTGGCGGCAGTTACTACATAAATAAAGAAATGCATTTATAATTATTCAATTTAAAATTAAAATTAATTATTCTATAGTTTTTAGTAATTATCTGCGTCGATGAGAGATCCTTAATAACTGTTTGCTCTTTTATTATATAATCTTTATCATTTCACTTAAAGCGTGAAAGGGCGCGACGGATATAGTCATCTCTGCGCACGTACTTTTAAACATTTAACCATTTGGGCCTCACGCGGCCATGTACACAACAGGTTCGGAGTAAACAGGAAACATATAGTTTAACTGATTAATTATTGTATCTTTTCGTTTATGAATACCTGGTACAATTTTTACCTACGAGTTCTACGAGAGGATATTGCTACATTTTTGTGTAGCAGCGCTTGTTTTTTTTCACCTTATTTGCATCAGTGTGTGTGTGTGTGTGTGTGTGTGTGTGTGTGTGTGTGTGTGTGTGTGTGTGTGTGTGTGTGTGTGTGTGTGTGTGTGTGTGTGTGTGTGTGTGTGTGTGTGTGTGTGTGTGTGTGTGTGTGTGTGTGTGTGTGTGTGTGTGTGTGTGTGTGTGTGTGTGTGTGTGTGTGTGTGTGTGTGTGTGTGTGTGTGTGTGTGTGTGTGTGTGTGTGTGTGTGTGTGTGTGTGTGTGTGTGTGTGTGTGTGTGTGTGTGTGTGTGTGTGTGTGTGTGTGTGTGTGTGTGTGTGTGTGTGTGTGTGTGTGTGTGTGTGTGTGTGTGTGTGTGTGTGTGTGTGTGTGTGTGTGTGTGTGTGTGTGTGTTACGCACGTGTCGTTCGTTACCTAGTAATTAGGTTACAAGCAGTGTGACAAACAGGTGCCAAAAATAATACGTTTTGTAATTTATTTTCATTACTTAAAAATAGTATATGAATTCTGCTACTTTACATTGCTAGTGCCCCAGAGACTATATTATTATATCTAATTACACAACCAACGTATACGAGTTTTGGAGAATAGCGGCACCATGCTTCAGAAAGCCAGAGCGTGTGTATATATAATATATTCCATCAGTTGCAAACTATCTTGGAAAGTAAAACCAAAATATATTGACAGTGAAGATTATTTATCATAATTAATTGATATTTTATCTGATTAAATTACAATATATTTACACACATTTGTAGACGTAAGAAATGTCTTCTCTACATTACTACTACTCTACTATTACTATTACTCTACAAAGGTTCGACATAAAAGCCTTAACGTCCAGAGTCGGGACGGATCACTTAACTGTGCAATGCACTTATATATTAAATATGTGTTTAACCTTATAAAATTTATAAAGACCTTGAGAAGAGAGATACCTTCGGTCTTCCACTCGGAATAAGATCTCGATCCCTTGTCACACGTCGGGGTTCTATGGGAACTCATTTACAATCCAGGCTACACTACTCTGGAACTCATTGTCTGAGGAAACTCGAAATGCTTTAACAAAGCATCTGTTTAAAAAATTGGTTCGTAAACACCTAAATCAGATACAGACATCGTAGTACTATTTATGTATGTGTATTTATGTAACCCTATACATGTATCTATAAAACATGTAAGTATGTATGTATATGTAAGTTTATGTATATAAATATATGTATTTATCTATATGAAAATGTATGCGTAATAATGTACACATTTCTTTCTTTTTATTTCTATACCTATCATTTTTTATGCTAGATTGCCACCTACTACAACATCTCACCTCACCAAAGGTTGGCTGGTAGAGAATGCCTTCAGGCAATAAGTACGCCTTTTGTATTCCTGATGTTGTACAATAAAGTATAAATAAAAAATAAAAAAAGACATTTTCATATGGTTTACGTTTATTTCAAATGTAATAAATTTGTTATTCTTTTAATAAAATCACCTAGATCCAATAACACCGTGTTCAATTCAATTAACTATATCTGGTTGTTAGAAATTTTACTTATTTGTTTTTTTTACTTATTTTACTTTTCTACTTAATACGATAAAGTACAAAACTATTGTACACTGAACTCTTTTTTTTTCATGGTGAGGTATCCGAAAGAGAATGCGTTGTGGTATTATGTCCACTTTCCTGTTTATTTAATCTTCATTGTATTTTTCTCTGTTTCTTTTCATTGTGCATAAGGTAGAAATAAATAAAAATTATGAAATATTATAAAATAGCTAGAATATTACATGTCGTTTCGTTATTTAAAGCTTATAAAAAACGCTATTTATAAAATTATTTCTCAAATGCAATATTATTTATAGCCATGTTTTGTTTTCTAAACAATGACAAAATCGCTGAAATTAATATAATATTTAATATTTCAGTATTTCATGTGAACGTCTCGCTCGTTTCGTCGCCTAGATTTCTATTCCTCACTGTTAACAGAAAAAGTTTATGAGAGTATAAACTTTTTGGAGAAAATGTATTTTTTTTCGAATCATGTCGACGTTATTGGTGTTTATGAAGACTCCTAAAGGTTCATCGAACTACACGCAGGAGCCGGAACCCGCGGACTAACTTATATTAAAGAAATGTATCCTAAATTTATGAATATAATTTCAATACAATCATGGACACGTGAACGGAATAATGGATAAAATGTTTTGTAAAAGAGATTAGTTAGAGAGAGACTAGTTTTATAAGAACTATATAAGAATTGAAGAAAAACGTTAAATGAATTTATTTTTAAAATTCGATGAAAAATATTTTATTTATAATAATTGTTGCAAGAAAAACATAAATGAAGCAAGGAATAAGTTAAACACTTAAAAAAACCAACGTATTTCCGGGTTTTTTTTCGTTAACATTGTGGCCCCCGGAAAAGAAGCGAAAACGGGCAGGGTCCGCCGAGATAAGCAAAGATGTGCACAGAAATGAAAAATGTACCAGGGATTCATAAACATCAGAAGCTTGCGAAATGCATCAGTTGTTTGTATTGATACATATACAATATTATTTATATTGATACATCTACTATCTCACTCTTTCTCATGCAATTTAAAGAGATGTGTATATGCCCGGTGTCCGCCTCGGAACGCCCGTTTTATCGATGTATGCAGCGTCACAGACGACAAATACGAACAAACAACATGCATCTGTACTATATAACTATGTTGTACTTATATAACTAGGTCGTTTATGTTTTGTGTAATTATAAAACGTAATTTAGATTTGCAAAATTATATGTATTAATTGTAGATGTGTAGCAATTGATCTAATTGTATCTTTACACCGCCGACCTGGTGAGCACTGTAGGGAGTGTTGTGTGCAGGTGTTGTCGCACCGGTCACGCAGGAAATGGATACGTTCAACTGATGTAATGTGACGCTAGTTAGAGTCATATACACTGCATCTCGTTGCGCTCGTGTTCTTGACACATGAGACGTCGTGACTCCTTACCCACAGTAACATCACTGGCTACAGCGACAACCGTTTTTATAAACGAACGGTACATAACCATAACAAAATTACAAATAAATATTCGTTGCGTCAACGGAACTTGTTATAATTCTAACATTACTATAGCTGTACAGCATCATAGTGTTTCTACAAAGAAAGCTTACAGAATTTCAAACGCACAATTTAGATTTATTTAGAACTATTTTTAATTAATATATATTGACAACATTGGGACGTTTAATTATATTTCTTGAAGTTAAGAAGGCGATATATATCGACCAAAGTAGAAAAGAGAGGCAACACGTATAAATAATCCTAATTTATTGTATTATTATACAGTAAAGTGGTGTGATTTTGATGAAAAACAATAAACGTGTTCAGTTGTTCAAATTTCATTTAAAAGTCAATCGATGTCCTCGTCGTAACCTCTACAGTTTGTTCACTGATATCTGGGTGTCATAATTTATCACAAGGTGGCTTTTAAAACTCCGGTACATTCTTTAATAGTGACAACGATGACGTAAACATTAAGAACAAATAAGTTACGCCACAAACATGTTCATAATAAAAATTGATTATTAATAATAAAAAAATGCGTTCTTCACACGCAACATTTCGTTCAATAATATCCTACTATTCCGGGATGTGAAATAAATCAAAATAAATAAATAAAAAACCTTTTGTTCGGGTTCAAAATCCGCAGTGACATTAAAACCAAAAATCTCATACAACAGATACACATAAATATTTTTATAAAATCGCAAACTAATACAGAACTGATGACAAATTATTCGAAAATAATAAAAATGCAAACTCAATTAACTGAAAAAAGTGCCTAGAATAATGTTTGATGTAGTGTTTACAATAATAACCTTTTAAGAAAAATTAACAACAACACACCACATCTTTTATTTACTATAATATATAAACGAGAAGAATAAAACATATTATAACTTTTTCTATTAAAACTATGAATAACTGAAATTCATTTTCACTCACACGTTCCTTAACTAACCTAACCTCCTTGCTTATCATGTCTCCCTGGTACAAACGCATTTCGATTATGCAGTGCATTGAGCTCTTTGCATGCGAAACTATATTTATTTATGGTATGTGTATGATGATATTATGTAATGGATTTATTATCTCTATTATAGTGGGCACCCAACCGCAACAATTTAAAATGTTTCCCATCTGTTCTTTTTTTTTACTGCAATGTTTTTATAAAACACAAACATTTTCGTTTTTTTTTTTTATTTTGTATTCAATTAAATCTTTCCTACAATAATAATATTATTTAAAAGGATCCGTATGTTGCAATGATCTAAGTAAACCGACAACATAAAAATATTATTCATTAAGAAACGCCTACAAAGTAAATAATGCAACTTTTGCATAGACTATTATTTATAATGATTTTCATGATAACAAACATGAAAACGTTTTTATTTTTGTGAATTCATGGCCGTTAATTTCTTTTCTTTAACTTGACTACAACGTCACTAAAGATGAGCCCATTTTGTTCATCCATCAGTAAATATTACCACAGGCTCAATACCCATCTTATGTATCCATATAACTACCTGTTCACAAAGCTAATAAAACGCCATAAAATTATCATTGAGTAAAAAAAGCCATGACTAAAAAAATGCACAAACTGTTAGTAGTTAATAAGTCTGTGGAATAAAATGCTGCCTATATAATTTGAGAAATATATACGAAAATGTAAATGAGCTGCATTACAAATTCTGTTCAAAATCGGCAGGAACTGTCGGACAATGTAATCAATTTTGTTCTGTAATCGTCGTTGCTAGGTGCAGAGCGAGGGGGGTCTTCAGTACACAACAAACACAGCAATGGACATGCACAGTATTGACAGCGGTCAGAGAAATACAAAACACAAAGCATCACAACTAGTCACCAAGTACTGCTAATACTATAGCGGCTCCTCTTTATTTATTGGTATTGCGGATATCCAGACAGATGGTGGTCGCTGGATAACTATGTACACTTCGTAATGACCGACTGTCCCGAGTTGATACACAAAAATGTAATTAGCATTCTTATAAACATTAGCGCATACTTGAAGAGGCGCCATCTATTGACATAGTCTTGAAATGTCGTGTTACAAAACTAACATTTTAAAAATTATGGCACGATTTATTTCTACATATTTCTTTTTTCTTTACGACAAAGGTAGTTAACGAGCGTACAGCCCACCTGATGGTAAGCAGTTACAGTACCTTATTGACGTCTCCCCACAATTTATATTATTAACAATAATGAAAAATATCAGTTTAATTTTATAATTCGCTATTGATTTTTTTATTCTAGCAATTGAGATTAATTTAACAAAATAACTACTAATAAATCTACTAATGTATCACCAAGTAGCTATCTTTTTCAGTTTATTTAAGCTTTTTGTGTTATTTATTAAAATTGACATTGTTTTTTTTGGTTAATTAAAAGCCATGCAAAAATTTTAATCTGATATTCTTAAATATTAATGGCTATTCATCTCGTTTCTTACAGGACAGCAAAACTCGTTGGAGATGAAAAAGTTATGCTCTCTTTATATATATATATACAACTTAACTGAATCAATTTTACATTGGACAGAAAATTGCTAAGAACAGGTAAGAAATCAACACTACATAAACTAATTTTTTTCTATCAGACCTTAACTTTTCTTTAAATGACAAATTAAAATATTTGGTTTTCTAACGATTAACAAATGATTAGAGTGAGTTTTCTTTACTATTTGTAAAGACAGTATAACTAACACTAACAATTTAAAAAATAAAACAAATCTTTACTTATTGCATTTTAGTAAAGATTTATCAAGCCCAATTTTTATTTTAATTTTAAATAGTTTTTTCAAGCCCAATTTTTATTTTAATTTAATTTATTTATCTTAAAATTAAGCAGAAGTGATAATTGCTTGAATATTTAACAGAAACAATTAATTATTTAAGAAAATATTTATCACAGTCCTGGTGAATAATGTTTTTATATTATTGGTAAATACTGTAATCAAGGTACACAGGTTCAATAGATGTTTAAATGATGAAGAGGTTTTCCCATAAGCTTTTTGTTTATACTATTACATTTTAATTTAATATCTGCATAATTTCTAACTTCTTTTTGAATTTGTCTACTGATATAGAGTAAATGGTCAATACCAATACCAATATAAACCAAATGGACATCTCATTCTATTAAAGTGATTTATGATTTGACAAAACTATAAACTCTAAACGCAACAAATTGCCTACACTATTACAAACCAAAACTGTTCAATATTTTTTTGCTTTATAAGAAACCTTTTAGTCTTAACTTTTTTAGACTAACTTAGCATCTTGTTGTACATAAAATTGATAATTTAACGAAATAATTGTCTGCACTTGATAGTAATAAATACTAAATGAAACGTTGATTATACTCTATCTATAATTGAAGTGTTATTTAATGAATTACTTGACTTTCATTACTATACAAGTACTTATATTGCACGAGTGTATACAGTGTATACACCACAAACACTGGAAACATACACTTAATATTTATAAATAAATAAGTATACACGCTGCTTGTGTGGCGACATCTCTGTGATAGAGACAAACCTAAAAAAATATTATTATATTTAGTTTCGATTGTATAATAATATTATTTTCGCTTTGCCAAGAAAAGTAATTTTAACTAGACACGTTATATATTTACTGGACATGTTATGTTGGGTATGTAGATATATATATGATGAAACAACAATGATTTAATAACTAAAAAAATATCATCCTCTAGTGTCCACACACTCACATTGCCAAAGATACGTAAGCACGCAATTCTTCGCATATAAAGTATAAACTGTAATACATTTGAGAGTGTCGATTAATTCACACTGAGCTGGCACTCACTGGATGCTCTCCGATCTCGGAGATGCTGATCAGCTCCTAAAATTATCCGAGGACACACTCTAATGCCGTGAATCAGGTGATACAGCTGCAAATAATCCACGTTACAATAACGATATTTTAAATAGTTTTTTCAATTGCTAAATATCCGTAGACCAGAAACGTCATTATTTACGTCACGACTGACCAAAGTAGAAAGTAAATAAGCAGATAGTTTACGTTCGTACCCGCCAGTAAATATTATATATGCATTAAAGAGATTGCATCCTCCATACTTGCAGCTATCGCATTGTGCTATGTCTATGGTTGTTTATTGTCTGTCAGATGTAGAGTTCCGGTCGATGTTGTTAATGAATATTTAATACTATTCGTATAATATATAATTAATGATCCTCTCCTGACGACTTCCAACATAAAGCTTCGTTCTGCCGTGACTCCACCTGAAGCTTTATATTGAAGTTACCTACGCACATCCAGGCGAGTCTTTTCTAGTAGAGGAGGTTAATTCTGTGTGTGCAGTGTCATAGGTTTCGTGATACTCGCGTGTGCAAAAGTGACGTGTTATTGAGTGCATAAATGAATAACAATAGTGTGCCGTGCTTTGTCAATGTACTAGTGATCAGTTGTTAATTCATCTTTTAACACAAGTTTTCGTTGGTTATTTAGTTTTATTTCACGAAGACCACCGTATAAAGAGGTCCTTATTTTTTGAAGACCTGCTTATCGAGACGTGTACGGCCAAACCTAAAATTATTGACATTAATTACGACGCAACCTGTATATGTAGTATATGTACTCGTAGTAGTGTCTGGACACGCCTGTTTTGTGTACGTATGTTAAAACTGCATACATGTGTATTCCTGACGGATCACATGTCATCTCCCCTCCCTTACCTCCCGGCCCCCTCTAATCGATAACATTAGGAATTATTTCACTTGCGATCTCCTCAGTTATTCTGCTCTCCTAGTACTGATTTCCACGAAGTTTTCTATCCCAAAACGGTTATTGACCTTTTACAATTCGGTGAGTGGGTTTGGCGTGTGGGGGACACGAATACTGACGTATTTTTAGACAAAAGTTAAATTAATGAGATACACAAATTTGCACTATGAAAACACAACATATTAATTAAAATTTTGACAGCAGTTACTACATAAATTAAAAAATGCGTTTATAATTATTTAATTTATAAAATAGATGATGTCCAACATTTGATGATGAAATGTGTGAAATATAAGAGTAAAAGGGAGTTATTAATCAATAAGCATAACATTAATATACAAGACCTAGGTGCTCTACAAATGATTTTGTGTAAGCCAAACTCCAACGCAGCACGAGATATTTTTGACATGCTTATGGATTAAAAACTGGCTTAGCACTAATATATTTTGTACTTTTGATTTTTGATTTTTTTTTATTATTTAATTAAAATGTGTAGTTTTTTCTACTTTGTTTTTTATTCTTAAGTTTTTCTTTTTTGCGTTCTTGTTAAGTTTTGTTTCAATGGGGCTGGCATTCTCTAAGGGAAAAAAGCCCCAAAAAAAAAATTTCTTAATTTAAAATTAAGCTCTATTTATCATTCAGTATACACATAAATACATGTATATGTAATACGTACCGGCAGTACGGATGGTCTATTTGTCGAGATAAATTAAGCGTGTCATTACATACTTAAATAATTATAACAATTCACCTATTTCCTTAACAAACAGTCATCAATAAAACACAGCCTCAGTAGTAATTAAAGAAGTAGTTTTAGATAAATGTAAAATGTGTGTTTTAAATTCTTTAATAAACATAATATTTTTAATTTAAAATTAAAATTAAAATTAATTATTTTATATATCTTTAAGGAGCCAATATAAACAAGCATTTTCTTGATTTTCTAATTGAACAAACGGAAACAAATCGTTCACGATTTTGTTTACTGACAATTAGTTTTTAGTAATTATCTGCGTCGATGAGAGATCCTTAATAACTATATGCTCTTTTATTATAAAATCTTTATCATTTCACATAAAGCGTGAAAGGGCGCGACGGATATAGTCATCTCTGCGCACGTACTTTTAAACATTTAACCATTTGGGCCTCACGCGGCCATGTACACAACATGTTCGGAGTAAGCAGGAAACATATAGTTTAACTGATTAATTATTGTATCTTTTCGTTTATGAATACCTGGTACAATTTTTACCTACGAGTTCTACGAGAGGATATTGCTACATTTTTGTGTAGCAGCGCTTGTTTTTTTTTTTTTCACCATAAATGCATCAGTGTCTGTGTTACGCACGTGTCGTTCGTTACCTAGTAATTAGGTTACAAGCAGTGTGACAAACAGGTGCCAAAAATAATACGTTTTGTAATTTATTTTCATTATTTAAAAATAGTAAATGAATTCTGCTAATTTACATTGCTGGCCCGCAGACTTTATTGTTATATCTGATGACACAACCAACGTATAATACGAGTTTTGAGACCAGCGGCAACATGCTTCATTAAGCCAGAGCGTGTGTATATATAATATATTCCATCAGTTCACGGCTAACCTCAAAATTTAATAAAGATGTTTTTGTCTTCACTTTGTCCCGCGCTCAGTAGCGCGTCACTGTTACGCAAAGCAGTGACGCATTATTGAGTACGTAGATAAATTACGCAGGTGTGCTGTGCTGTGTGTTGTAGTAGTGATCAGCTGTTAAGAGTCAATTGTTAAGAATAGGTTTCGTAGGTTTATTAGCATAATTTCTCGAAAAGTATCGTATGAACAGGCCCTCATTTTTAATTTTAACCCTAAACATATTTGACACTAATTACGGCGCACCCAAAACGAAAAAAGAAATATATTATATAATATTTTCGTAGCGACAATAATGAGCAACCTACAAAATATGAACAACCTAGTTATATAAGTACAACTTAGTTATGTAGTACCGTTGAATGTTGTTTGTTCGTATTTGTCGTCTGTGACGATTAAAAGGGCATTCCTAGAAGGACACCGAGCAATATGCACATCTCTTTAAATTGCATAGGAAGGAGTGAGAAAGAATATGTATCAATATAAATAAAAACAAAGTAATCCAATCTGATGCATTTCGCAAGCTTCTGATGTTTATGAATCCCTGGTACATTTCTCATTTCTGTGCTCATCTCAGCGAACCCTATGTGTGTAATAAAATCACCTTGTAGAAAGAATAATTCGTGTTGCATCCCTTTTCCTCTACTTGTGTCAGTCGGTATACAGTGCACGTTCCAATGTAAATAAAAACAAAGTAATCCAATCTGATGCATTTCGCAAGCTTCTGATGTTTATGAATCCCTGGTACATTTCTCATTTCTGTGCTCATCTCAGCGAACCCTATGTGTGTAATAAAATCACCTTGTAGAAAGAATAATTCGTGTTGCATCCCTTTTCCTCTACTTGTGTCAGTCGGCATACAGTGCACGTTCCAATGTAAATAAAAACAAAGTAATCCAATCTGATGCATTTCGCAAGCTTCTGATGTTTATGAATCCCTGGTACATTTCTCATTTCTGTGCTCATCTCAGCGAACCCTATGTGTGTAATAAAATCACCTTGTAGAAAGAATAATTCGTGTTGCATCCCTTTTCCTCTACTTGTGTCAGTCGGCATACAGTGCACGTTCCAATGTAAATAAAAACAAAGTAATCCAATCTGATGCATTTCGCAAGCTTCTGATGTTTATGAATCCCTGGTACATTTCTCATTTCTGTGCTCATCTCAGCGAACCCTATGTGTGTAATAAAATCACCTTGTAGAAAGAATAATTCGTGTTGCATCCCTTTTCCTCTACTTGTGTCAGTCGGCATACAGTGCACGTTCCAATGTAAATAAAAACAAAGTAATCCAATCTGATGCATTTCGCAAGCTTCTGATGTTTATGAATCCCTGGTACATTTCTCATTTCTGTGCTCATCTCAGCGAACCCTATGTGTGTAATAAAATCACCTTGTAGAAAGAATAATTCGTGTTGCATCCCTTTTCCTCTACTTGTGTCAGTCGGCATACAGTGCACGTTCCAATGTAAATAAAAACAAAGTAATCCAATCTGATGCATTTCGCAAGCTTCTGATGTTTATGAATCCCTGGTACATTTCTCATTTCTGTGCTCATCTCAGCGAACCCTATGTGTGTAATAAAATCACCTTGTAGAAAGAATAATTCGTGTTGCATCCCTTTTCCTCTACTTGTGTCAGTCGGTATACAGTGCACGTTCCAATGTAAATAAAAACAATCCAACCATGTTTGCAAATGTTACATTTTTACACGGATTTGTTGATGGTGTGGATGGAAATGGTTATTTTGTCGTAACATTCATGATCAAGTTAGACAAAGCAAAATAATTCATGTTCGATGTTTTGTTCTAAAGATTGAAAAACTTCAAAACCACAAAAACGCATCAAATAAAGACAGATTTTGTATAAATTATCTAATGCAGGCAACATTCATAAGACCGCTATTTTGTTGCGACCTGAACCTGCGTCGGCGCTTGTCGTTTCGAGGAATCGTTTGTAAGTTATAAGGGAATATCTACGCTGCGAATTTTACGCGTGTTACTTCATTTACGACGTAGATACGAGATTGTTCTTTTGTATACGTACTAATTGTTTTTTTTACTGATAGTTATGAAGATAAATAGTATTTTTTTTTTAAGTTTTTCTGTTTTTTGTTATGGCATATTTCTAAGATCTTATTAATTGGTTAGCTGTTTAATTTTGAAATATTTCATTTTTTACGTTTTCTGCTACTTATTATGTCGACGAAAATGGTAAAAGTTACATGTACGTAATTGTGTTTAGAATTATCTTGGCATTAACGATATAAGTATTCATGTGATTGATATCTTTCATTTTCTGAATAATCTTATCCAAGTAAAGTGAAAACTTTGAGAACCTCCGGTTCCATCTTTCCCCGGCGGGGCTAGACTGAAATATAAAAAAACATATAATTTGTTTTATCTGTGTTATTTGAAGGAATTTTAATATTATAAACAGTTGTGAAGTATCACGACAATTAAAATTGTAGCCTACTGAACGTCAATGTCGTCTGTCAATAATTTTAACGATTTTAGAAACTACTTCGATCTTACCCCACAACCTTTTCATCTTTCCCCATGTTTCTTTCTTTCAATAAAAAAATTGTAACTAATTTTTTTTGCTTTCGAATAAATAAATGTAACAGCCATTTATCGATATGGCATAAAAATACGCTCTTTGTACTTTATTTACTGAAGATATAGTTTTAGCTTAAGTCAATATGTAAAGTTCTACAAGAGGTCAAACACAACACTGCTCATCTCATCAAAAAACCGTTCGATCTTCCCTCCACTCACCCTACGTAATATGTACATGCGATACTTTCATACATACTTTTATGTATAACTAGCTGACCCGACAGACCCGTTCCCCCCCCCTGTCCCAAAAATTGGAATGTTCTTTGTTCCTGCCTATTTTATAGCCGGGGCAAAAACCCTGGTTATGAGTGGTGTGTGGGGTTCAGCACTATATATATTCATCTAATAACTAATATTTAAATATTATAGGGGGTCCAGAAGAGTGGCCAAAGCCATAATTAAAGTACATAAGTATATTTACTATAATATTTTTTTAGGAACAAATAACTATCACATTCCAAATCTTTTTGAGAGAATGTAGTCTGTCAGGTCCGCCAGATGGTAACGCGGTTTGGTCTCGACTGATGTATTGACGTGAAAACGAATGCATGTTACGTCGCGCGCCGAAACTAAAACAAAAGAAATAATATCGCGAAGCCGACCAAATTGAAAATCAGTATGGTGGATCTTTAGCTCTTACATTTTGTGACTATTTATGTTATTAATTCATTCGTTTTAATATTTGACTCTTTAGCGTTACGAACGCGCCTACATTGCAACATAAACAGCAGTGAAAGCTTCTAATTGAATATAAACTTTTGTTAGTTAGTTTCTGGTTTATGGTTTCTGGTTACTGGTTTCTGGTTTCTGGTTTCTGGTTTCTGGTTTCTGGTTTCTGGTTACTGGTTTCTGGTTACTGGTTTCTGGTTTCTGGTTTCTAGTTACTGGTTTATGGTTTCTGGTTTATGGTTTCTGGTTACTGGTTTCTGGTTTATGGTTTCTGGTTTATGGTTTCTGGTTTATGGTTTCTGGTTACTGGTTTCTGGTTTCTGGTTTCTGTTTTCTAGTTTCTGGTTTCTAGTTTCTAGTTTCTGGTTCTGGTTTCTGATTTCTAGTTTCTGGTTTATGGTTTCTGGTTTCTAGTTTCTGGTTTCTAGTTTCTGGTTTCTGGTTACTGGTTTCTGGTTTCTAGTTTCTAGTTTATGGTTTCTGGTTTCTAGTTTCTAGTTTCTGGTTTCTATTATCTGGTTACTGGTTTCTGGTTTCTGGTTTCTGGTTTCTGGTTTCTGGTTTCTGTTTCTGGTTTCTAGTTCTGGTTTCTGGTTTCTGGTTTCTAGTTTCTGATTTCTGGTTTCTGGCTTCTGGTTTCTAGTTTCTGGTTTCTGGTTTCTGGTTTCTAGTTTCTAGTTTCTAGTTTCTGGTTTCTAGTTTCTGGTTTCTGGTTTCTGGTTACTGGTTTCTGGTTTATGGTTTCTGGTTTATGGTTTCTGGTTTATGGTTTCTGGTTTTGGTTTCTGGTTTCTGGTTTCTAGTTTCTGGTTTCTGTTTCTGGTTTCTGGTTTTGGTTTCTGGTTTCTGTTTCTGGTTACTGGTTTCTGGTTTCTGGTTTCTAGTTTCTCTTTTCTGGTTATTGGTTTCTGGTTTCTGGTTACTGGTTTCTGGTTACTGGTTTCTGGTTTCTGGTTTCTGGTTTCTGGTTTCTGGTTTCAAGTTTCTGGTTTCTAGTTTCTGGTTTCTATTTTCCATTTTCCATTTACCAATTTCCAATTTCCAATTTCCAATCCCCAATTTCTAATTCTCAATTCCGAATTCTCAATTCTCAATTCTCAATTCTCAATTCTCAATTCTCAATTCTCAATTCTCAATTCTCAATTCTCAATTCTCAATTCCCAATTTCAATTCTCAATTTTCAATTTTCAATTTTCAATTTACGGTTTACAGTTTCCCGATTTCAGTTTTCAATTTTCAATTTTCAATTTTCAATTTCCAGTTTACAGTTTACAGTTTACAGTTTTCAGATTTCAGTTTTCAATTTTCAATTTTCAATTTCCAGTTTACAGTTTACAGTTTTCAGATTTCAGTTTTCAATTTTCAATTTCCAGTTTACAGTTTACAGTTTTTAGATTTCAGTTTTCAATTTTCAATTTCCAGTTTACAGTTTCCAGTTTTTAGATTTCAGTTAGTGTCACTATCACAAAAGATCAAAAAAGTAAAGTTAAGACGTAACTACTATTTTGAACCAATCTGAACTTAGGACAGTGGTGTTCCTGCTAGAATTCTACAATCGCTGCACACGAACACACTAATTTACTACATTATACACTCACATTGAACATTCAACCGCATTATGCACAAAAAAATAAAAATGAACCTTGACAACGCGACCTTCACGCCCAGATTCCCGCTAAAGTTCGTAAAATATTTTTCTTCTTCCCAATTGATGGCATGAGCACGGTTTGTGCGTGGGCCAGTGTCACGTGTAGACGAATAAAATAAAAGAATAAAAATCCTTAAAATATTGTCTGCGTGGTCAATTCGTCCGCCATGTTCCTCCCTTTTCTCGTAAAATATTATAGTTGCAATCAGTAATTGTTGGTTGTCAATATCAAATGTCAAATACAATTGAAAGAAAAAAATATTTTAAATTGTATTTGAATTCTGAACGACTTTTAAATTTAACTTCTTTCTAAACGACGGCACGATAATCAAATGTGTGACAATCAAAACCAAAGGAATTGTTTCTCTGCGAAAGCGTAGTTGTTGTTTTTGCTATATTCCAAGCATATCTTCATATTTACTCATAAACATATATATATATATATATATATATATATATATATATATATATATATATATATATATATATATATATATATATATATATATATATATATATATATATATATATATATATATATATATATATATATATATATATATATATATATATATATATATATATATATATATATATATATATATATATATATATATATATATATATATATATATATATATATATATATATATATATATATATATATATATATATATATATATATATATATATATATATATATATATATATATATATATATATATATATATATATATATATATATATATATATATATATATATATATATATATATATATATATATATATATATATATATATATATATATGTATATATATATATATACACACATATTGCGCAGCATGGGGTGCACTCGTTACAATTTTCTACATTGAAGCGCCTTGTGATATATTTGAGACGTCTCTCATCTCTTTTTTATCAGGCGCAAGATCAAATGAAGCGGTTGATTTGCAATTGAACACGTGAGCGTGCCGCGAGACAAACATGGATAATATTTTCTTATTTATGTTATTTATCTGCCTCAAATCATCAACTGGAATTGTGTTGTGTTTCACTGTGTAAATTTATCTATCTCCTAACCGATCCGGCAAACGTTGTTTTACCATATAAATTATTTGCAGTGAATGTTTTGGATGTTAAATAAAAAACAACTAACTTATTGTAAGTGTGTGAGGATGAGGTCAGCGACTGAAAGTGGAAAGGAGACTGTAACGACCGATATAAACAAAAATCATAAAAAAAAAAAAACCTCCCTGCCCAGATTCCCGCCAAAGTCGGTAAAATATTACAGTTGCAATCAGAAATTGTTAATAGTCAAATGTTAAATACAAATGAAAAACATATTATTTCAAATTGTTTTTGATTTCTGAACGACTTTAAAATTTAATTTATTTCTAAACGACGGTACGATAATCGAATGTATGACAATCAAAACCAAAGGAATTGTTTCTCTGCGAAAGCGTAGTTGTTGTTTTTGCTATATTCCAAGCATATCTTCATATTTACTCATAAACATATATATATATATACACACATATTGCGCAGCATGGGGTGCACTCGTTACAATTTTCTACATTGAAGCGCCTTGTGATATATTTGAGACGTCTCTCATCTCTTTTTTATCAGGCGCAAGATCAAATGAAGCGGTTGATTTGCAATTGAACACGTGAGCGTGCCGCGTGACAAACATGGATAATATTTTCTTATTTATGTTATTTATCTGCCTCAAATCATCAACTGGAATTGTGTTGTGTTTCACTGTGTAAATTTATCTATCTCCTAACCGATCCGGCAAACGTTGTTTTACCATATAAATTATTTGCAGTGAATGTTTTGGATGTTAAATAAAAAACAACTATCTTATTGTAAATGTGTGATGATGAGGTCTGCGACTGAAAGTGGAAAGGTGACTGTAACGACCGATATAAACAAAAATTTTAAAAAAATAAAATAAAGTAACAACTATGGTAATGTGGCGCCCCCTATCCACTAAGTAGTTTAGAAAATAGTTGACGACCTATTCTCAGAGGTATCAAATACACACAAAACATTTCATAAAGACAAGTCGAGCCTTTTCAGAAGAGTTTGGTTACAAACACTGTGACAAGAGAATTTTGTATATATTGGATTACGGCAAAAGTACAGGACATTCATCAGATTATCAGTCACCTCCGGGGGGCCTTCCAGCACCTCATTATTTGTGATGAATATGGAAACATTAAAAAAGAACAGAACACTGTTTTCCTTTCGCTTTCTTTATGTTGCTACCGACTGTGCAAACAACACTGTTACTATTTATACTTTTAAATTACTGAAATGAAATTTGCGCGATTCATTAAAACAATTTAAAACAACAATAATCATCCCATGTCATTTTATTCTTTTAAAAAAAAATGTTAGTAAACAACATTCAAAATTAAGAAGCAGTTTTCATCAATTTCATTGAACTCAATCGATGTCCTCGACATCACCTCTGAAGTTTGTTCACAGATACCAGGGTACCATAATTTATCTGAAGATGACCTTTCAACTCTTCTGTACATTTTTTTAATAGCAACAACGATGACAAATATAAACACAAATTCTGCCACAAACATGTTTGTTATTAATAAATAGATAATAATTGATATTAAAAATGTGTTTCTTTTACAATATTCTGTTATTACTAGTTCCGAAATAAATAAAAATCAATATTTAAATAAACTTTATTTACATTCATAGCCTTAAAGGCTATAAATGTAAATAAATAATATATATTATAATTATTGAATAATGCATTTATTATGTATCTTTTCTTTCATTAACTCGTCTACGTCACCAGGCCAGTAGAGATGGCCGCGAGCAGTTCGCGCGTTTTAAGTATCTTTGTAAACAATGCACACAAATCAGAAATTAAATGAAATATTTATAACAAAAGCACTTTCTTCAATTTACAGATGCGAACTGGTGACCCGTTCTTGTCAATTCTGATCAAGAAACAGCTCCGCTGTCCAGTAACATGTTGTCCCTGACCTCGTCTGCCGAGTGTCTGAAATGCCGAGGTGCGCTTTATGAACAGTTGATAAGTAAACAAGACTGGTTTACTTATATAAACAATATTATATATAGTTTAAGCTATGTGTATTTATATATGCATGCGTATATAAATAATAATTAAAACTCATATATTGTATTTTTTTAATCTTGTATTCTTTAATATCAATGGCTATTCATCTCATTTCTTACAGGACAGCAAAACTTGTTGGAGATGAACAAGTCATGGTCTCCTTATATATATACAACTTAGCTGAATCAATTTAAAATTGGACAGAAAATCGCTGAGAACAGGTAAGAAATCAACACTCCTTGAACTAATTTTTATCTATTAGAACTTATCTTTTCTTAAAATAATAAAAAAATTATTTATTAGTTTTTCTGACGATTAACTAATGATAAGAGTTACCTTTCTTTACTATTTGTAAAGACAGTATAACAAATGTTAACAATTTAAAAAATAACATAAATCTTTGCTTGTCCCATTATAGTAAATATTCCTCAAATCAAATTTTTTTCAAATTCTGTTCAAAATCGGCAGGAACTGTCGGACAATGTAATCAATTTTGTTCTGTAATCGTCGTTGCTAGGTGCAGAGCGAGGGGGGTCTTCAGTACACAACAAACACAGCAATGGACATGCACAGTATTGACAGCGGTCAGAGAAATACAAAACACAAAGCATCACAACTAGTCACCAAGTACTGCTAATACTATAGCGGCTCCTCTTTATTTATTGGTATTGCGGATATCCAGACAGATGGTGGTCGCTGGATAACTATGTACACTTCGTAATGACCGACTGTCCCGAGTTGATACACAAAAATGTAATTAGCATTCTTATAAACATTAGCGCATACTTGCAGAGGCGCCATCTATTGACATAGTCTTGAAATGTCGTGTTACAAAAGTAACATTTTAAAAATTATGGCACGATTTATTTCTACATATTTCTTTTTTCTTTACGACAAAGGTAGTTAACGAGCGTACAGCCCACCTGATGGTAAGCAGTTAACAATAACAATAATGAAAAATATCAGTTTAATTTTATAACTCGCTATTGATTTTTTTTATTCTAGCAATTGAGATTAATTTAACAAAATAACTACTAATAAATCTACTACTGCATCATCAAGTAGATATCTTTTTCAGTTTATTTAAGCTTTTTGTGTTATTTATTAAAATTGACATTGTTTTTTTTGGTTAATTAAAAGCCATGCAAAAATTTTAATCTGATATTCTTAAATATTAATGGCTATTCATCTCATTTCTTACAGGACAGCAAAACTTGTTGGAGATGAACAAGTCATGGTCTCCTTATATATATACAACTTAACTGAATCAATTTTACATTGGACAGAAAATTGCTAAGAACAGGTAAGAAATCAACACTCCTTGAACTAATTTTTATCTATTAGAACTTATCTTTTCTTAAAATAATAAAAAAATTATTTATTAGTTTTTCTGACGATTAACTAATTATAAGAGTTACCTTTCTTTACTATTTGTAAAGACAGTATAACTAACATTAACAATTTAAAAAATAAAACAAATCTTTACTTATTGCATTTTAGTAAATATTTTTCAAGCCCAATTTTTATTTTAATTTAATTTATTTATCTTAAAATTAAGCAGAAGTGATAATTGCTTGAATATTTAACAGAAACAATTAATTATTTAAGAAAATATTTATCACAGTCCTGGTGAATAATGTTTTTATATTATTGGTAAATACTGTAATCAAGGTACACAGGTTCAATAGATGTTTAAATGATGAAGAGGTTTTCCCATAAGCTTTTTGTTTATACTATTACATTTTAATTTAATATCTGCATAATTTCTAACTTCTTTTTGAATTTGTCTACTGTTATAGAGTAAATGGTCAATACCAATACCAATATAAACAAAATGGACATCTCATTCTATTAAAGTGACTTATGATTTGACAAAACTATAAACTCTAAACGCAACAAATTGCCTACACTATTACAAACCAAAACTGTTCAATATTTTTTTGCTTTATAAGAAACCTTTTAGTCTTAACTTTTTTAGACTAACTTAGCATCTTGTTGTACATAAAATTGATAATTTAACGAAGTAATTGTCTGCACTTGATAGTAATAAATACTAAATGAAACGTTGATTATACTCTATCTATAATTGAAGTGTTATTTAATGAATTACTTGACTTTCATTACTATACAAGTACTTATATTGCACGAGTGTATACACCACAAACACTGGAAACATACACTTAATATTTATAAATAAATAAGTATACACGCTGCTTGGGTGGCGACATCTCTGTGATAGCAACAAACCTAAAAAAATATAATTATATTTAGTTTCGATTGTATAATAATATTATTTTCGCTTTGCCAAGAAAAGTAATTTTAACTAGACACGTTATATATTTACTGGACTTGTTATGTTGGGTATGTAGATAGATATATGATGAAACAACAATGATTTAATAACTAAAAAAATATCATCCTCTAGTGTCCACACAGTCACATTGCCAAAGATACGTAAGCACGCAATTCTTCGCATATAAAGTATAAACTGTAATACATTTGAGTGTGTCGATTAATTCACACTGAGCTGGCACTCACTGGATGCTCTCCGATCTCGGAGATGCTGATCAGCTCCTAAAATTATCCGAGGACACACTCTTATGCGTGATGAATAAGGTGTGATAAAGCTTGCATCGCTTCCGGTAGTCGCAGCAGAGCACCACGTTCAAATAATCCACGTTACAATAACGATATTTTTAATAGTTTTTTAAATTTCTAAATATCCGTATACCAGAAACGTCATTATTTACGTCACGACTGACCAAAGTAGAAAGTAAATAAGCAGATAGTTTACATTCGTACCCGCCAGTAAATATTATATATGCATTAAAGAGATTGCATCCTCCATACTTGCAGCTATCGCATTGTGCTATGTCTATGGTTGTTTATTGTCTGTCAGATGTAGAGTTCCGGTCGATGTTGTTAATGAATGTTTAATACTATTCGTATAATATATAATTAATGATCCTCTCCAGACGACTTCCAACATAAAGCTTCGTTCTGCCGTGACTCCACCTGAAGCTTTATATTGAAGTTACCTACGCACATCCAGGCGAGTCTTTTCTAGTAGAGGAGGTTAATTCTGTGTGTGCTGTGTCGTAGGTTTCGTGATACTCGCGTGTGCAAAAGTGACGTGTTATTGAGTGCATAAATGAATAACAATAGTGTGCCGTGCTTTGTCAATGTACTAGTGATCAGTTGTTAATTCATCTTTTAACACAAGTTTTCGTTAGTTATTTAGTTTTATTTCACGAAGACCACCGTATAAAGAGGTCCTTATTTTTTGAAGACCTGCTTATCGAGACGTGTACGGCCAACCTAAAATTATTCACATTAATTACGACGCAACCTGTATATGTATATGTACTCGTAGTAGTGTCTGGACACGCCTGCTTTGTGTACGTATGTTAAAACTGCATACATGTGTATTCCTGACGGATCACATGTCATCTCCCCTCCCATACCTCCCGGCCCCCTCTTATCGATAGCATTAGGAATACTCGCTTGCGATCTCCTCAGTTATTCTGCTCTCCTAGTACTGATTTTTACGAAGTTTTCTATCCCAAAACGGTTATTGACCTTTTATAATTCGTGAGTGGGTTTGGCGTGTGGGGGACACGAATACTGACGTATGTTTAGACAAAAGTTAAATTATTGAGATACACAACTTGCACTATGAAAACACAACATATTAATTAAAATTGACGATTGGCGGCAGTTACTACATAAATTAAAAAATGCATTTATAATTATTTAATTTAAAATTTACTGTATGAAATACAGCAGCTAAATAAGATCAATAAAATGCTGCTGCTATTAAAATCTGATGTGGCTTTTTGGCAATGACGCGCTTCTTTCATAAAACTGACATAAAATTCTTTGTTTTTTTTTGTATAAATCATGAAGGTAAAAGAATATTATTATTATAGTAATTGAATCTAATAGGCGTTACAGTATTTGTTATATATACAAACCTAAAACTTACAATAAAAAAAAAATTAAATTACGCGCTTTTTCATCATTCAGTATATACATAACAAAAAAAAAAAATTTTTGTTTTTAATTTTTAAAAATTGTTTTTTATTTTTTTATTGTAATAGTACCGGCAGTAAGGATGGTGTATTTGTTGAGATGGTGAAAGCGTGTCATTACGTACTTAAATAATTATAACAATTCCACCATTTCCTTAACAAACAGTTCATCAATAAAACACAGCCTCAGTAGTAATTAAAGAAGTAGTTTTAGATAAATGTAAAATGTCTGTTTTAAATTCTTTAATAAACATAAAATTTTTAATTTAAAATTAAAACTAATTATTCTATATATCATCTACAAGGAGCCCAATATAAACATGCCTTTTCTTGATTTTCTAATTGAACAAACGGAAACAAATCGTTCACGACTCTGTTCATTTGTTTACTGACAATTATTTTTTTGAATTATCTGAGTCGATGAGAGATCCTTAATAACTGTTTGCTCTTTTATTATAAAATCTTTATCATTCACATAAAGCGTGAAAGGGCGCGACGGATATAGTCATCTCTGCGCACGTACTTTTAAACATTTAACCATTTGGGCCTCACGCGGCCATGTACACAACATGTTCGGAGTAAACAGGAAACATATAGTTTAACTAGTTAATTATTGTATCTTTTCGTTTATGAATACCTGGTACAATTTTTACCTACGAGTTCTACGAGAGTAAATTGCTACATTTTTGTGTAGCAGCGCTTGTTTTTTTTTTTTTTTTTTTTTTTTTTTTTTTTTTTTTTTTTTTTTTTTTTTTTTTTTTTTTTTTTTTTTTTTTTTTTTTTTTTTTTTTTTTTTTTTTTTTTTTTTTTTTTTTTTTTTTTTTTTTTTTTTTTTTTTTTTTTTTTTTTTTTTTTTTTTTTTTTTTTTTTTTTTTTTTTTTTTTTTTTTTTTTTTTTTTTTTTTTTTTTTTTTTTTTTTTTTTTTTTTTTTTTTTTTTTTTTTTTTTTTTTTTTTTTTTTTTTTTTTTTTTTTTTTTTTTTTTTTTTTTTTTTTAGTTTTAACATAAGTACAGTTTATAAATGTTTTTTATATAAGTGAATTTGTTTGAGTAGATTGTAGTAATTTTGTAAAATATTGTAAAATCTTCACAAGAATTTGATAATTAGTTTGATGACTTGAAATATTTGCAAAATTTTATTCGTATATTACTTTCTAAAATTTCTTTCGAGGTTAAGGTGGGTGATACACGTTTTGTCATCAATATAAAATATGAAGACTACGAGTATTTTAAGCTAAGTTTAGGAAATTTATGCATTTATAAAATATTTAAATAAATTACTTACTTTATTTTTCTATGGTAAGAAACAGATTTGTAATATTTATTTGTTTAATTATCTTGCTAGCACGCAGTACGGATACAAAGTGTATCATTTGAGAGACAAATACAATGTAACTGTGTATCAAAAGCAATATGTTACGCAAAACAATGATTTTCATAAATTTAAAATTTTACTTAATTCTAAAAGTCGGGACTTTTGAAAACGTCGCGTGACGCGGGATTAATAGTAGAAGAAGAATATTTTACGAACTTTAGCGGGAATCTGGGCGTAAAGGTCGCGTTGTCTCGGTTGAATTTTTATTTTTTTGTGCATAATGCAGTTGAATGTTCAATGTGAGTGTAGTATCATGCAGTAAATTAGTGTGTTCGTGTGCAGCGATTGTAGAATTCAAGCAGGAACACCACTGTCCTAGGTTCATTGGTTAAAATTGTAGTTAAGTCTTAACTTTACTTTGTTGATCTTTTGTGATGGTGACACTATTTAACGTTGAAAATTGAAAATTGAAAACTGTAAACAGGAAATTGAAAATTGAAAGTTGGAAATGGGCAAAGGGCAATGGGCAATGGGAAATGGGCAATGGGCAATGGGCAATGGGCAAAGGGCAATGGGCAATGGGCAATGGGCAATGGGCAATGGGCAATGGGCAATGGGAAATGGGCAATGGGAAATGGGCAATGGGCAATGGGCAAGGGCAATGGGCAACGGGCAACGGGCAACGGGCAACGGGCAACGGGCAACGGGCAACGGGCAACGGGCAACGGGCAACGGGCAACGGGCAACGGGCAACGGGCAACGGGCAACGGGCAACGGGCAACGGGAAATGGGAAATGGGCAATGGAAATGGGAAATGGGCAATGGGCAATGGAAATGGGCAATGGGCAATGGGCAAAGGGCAATGGGCAAGGGCAATGGGAAATGGGAAATGGGCAATGGGCATGGGAAATGGGCAAGGGCAATGGGCAATGGGCAATGGGCAATGGGCAATGGGCAATGGCAATGGGCAATGGCAATGGGCAATGGGAAATGGAATATTGGAATATTGGATATTGGAATATTGGAATGTTGGAATGTTGGAATGTTGGAATATTGGAATGTTGGAATGTTGGAATATTGGAATGTTGGAATGTTGGAATATTGGATATTGGAATATTGGAATATTGGAATGTTGGAATATTGGATATTGGAATATTGGAATATTGGAATATTGGCATATTGGAATATTGGATATTGGAATATTGGAATATTGGCATATTGGAATATTGGAATATTGGAATATTGGAATATTGGAATATTGGAATATTGGAATATTGGATATTGGATATTGGATATTGGATATTGGAATATTGGATATTGGATATTGGATATTGGATATTGGATATGGATATTGGATATTGGATATTGGAATATTGGATATTGGATATTGGAATATTGGATATTGGATATTGGAATATTGGAATATTGGATATTGGAATATTGGATATTGGATATTGGATATTGAATATTGGATATTGGATATTGGATATTGGATATTGGAATATTGGATATTGGAATATTGGATATTGGATATTGGAATATTGGAATATTGGAATATTGGAATATTGGAATATTGGAATATTGGAATATTGGAATATTGGAATATTGGAATATTGGAATATTGGAATATTGGAATATTGGAATATTGGAATATTGGAATATTGGAATATTGGAATATTGGAATATTGGAATATTGGAATGTTGGAATGTTGGAATATTGGAATATTGGAATATTGGAATATTGGAATATTGGAATATTGGAATATTGGAATATTGGAATATTGGAATATTGGAATATTGGAATATTGGAATATTGGAATATTGAAATATTGGAATATTGGAATATTGGAATATTGGGATATCCGATATTGGATATTGGAATATAGGAAAATTAGAATATTGGATATTGGATATTGGATATTGGAATATTGGAATATTGGAATATTGGAATATTGGAATATTGGAATATTGGAATATTGGATATTGGAATATTGGAATATTGGAATATTGGAATATTGGAATATTGGAATATTGGAATATTGGAATATTGGAATATTGGATATTGGAATATTGGAATATTGGATATTGGAATATTGGAATGTTGGAATGTTGGAATGTTGGAATGTTGGAAAGTTGGAATGTTGGAATGTTCGAATGTTGGAATGTTGGAATGTTGGAATGTTGGAATGTTGGAATGTTGGAATATTGGAATATTGGAATATTGGAATATTGGAATATTGGAATATTGGAATATTGGAATATTGGATATTGGAATATTGGAATATTGGATATTGGAATATTGGAATATTGGATATTGGAATATTGGATATTGGATATTGGATATTGGATATTGGATATTGGATATTGGATATTGGAATATTGGATATTGGATATTGGATATTGGAATATTGGATATTGGATATTGGAATATTGGATATTGGAATATTGGAATATTGGATATTGGATATTGGATATTGGAATATTGGATATTGGAATATTGGAATATTGGATATTGGAATATTGGATATTGGATATTGGATATTGGATATTGGAATATTGGATATTGGATATTGGAATATTGGAATATTGGATATTGGATATTGGATATTGGAATATTGGATATTGGAATATTGGATATTGGAATATTGGAATATTGGAATATTGGATATTGGAATATTGGAATATTGGATATTGGATATTGGAATATTGGATATTGGATATTGGAATATTGGATATTGGATATGGATATTGGATATGGATATTGGATATTGGATATGGATATTGGATATTGGAATATTGGAATATTGGAATATTGGAATATTGGATATTGGATATTGGATATTGGAATATTGGAATGTTGGAATGTTGGAATGTTGGAATATTGGATATTGGATATGGATATTGGATATGGATATTGGATATTGGAATATTGGATATTGGATATTGGAATATTGGATATTGGATATTGGAATATTGGAATATTGGATATTGGATATTGGATATGGATATTGGATATTGGAATATTGGAATATTGGATATTGGAATATTGGATATTGGATATTGGATATTGGATATTGGAATATTGGATATTGGATATTGGATATTGGAATATTGGAATATTGGATATTGGATATGGATATTGGATATTGGATATTGGAATATTGGATATTGGATATTGGATATTGGAATATTGGAATATTGGAATATTGGATATTGGATATTGGATATTGGAATATTGGAATATTGGATATTGGATATTGGAATATTGGAATATTGGAATGTTGGAATATTGGAATATTGGAATATTGGATATTGGAATATTGGATATTGGAATATTGGAATATTGGAATATTGGAATATTGGATATTGGATATTGGATATTGGATATTGGAATATTGGAATATTGGAATATTGGAATATTGGAATATTGGATATTGGAATATTGGAATATTGGATATTGGAATATTGGATATTGGATATTGGATATTGGAATATTGGATATTGGATATTGGAATATTGGATATTGGAATATTGGATATTGGAATATTGGATATTGGATATGGATATTGGATATGGATATTGGATATGGATATTGGATATTGGATATGGATATTGGATATGGATATTGGATATTGGATATGGATATTGGATATTGGATATTGGATATGGATATTGGATATGGATATTGGATATGGATATTGGATATTGGATATTGGAATATTGGATATTGGAATATTGGAATATTGGATATTGGATATTGGAATATTGGAATATTGGAATATTGGAATATTGGATATTGGATATTGGATATTGGATATTGGATATTGGAATATTGGAATATTGGATATTGGAATATTGGAATATTGGAATATTGGATATTGGAATATTGGAATATTGGAATATTGGATATTGGAATATTGGAATATTGGAATATTGGAATATTGGATATTGGAATATTGGATATTGGATATTGGATATTGGAATATTGGATATTGGAATATTGGAATATTGGATATTGGATATTGGATGAATACATATAGTGCTGAACCCCACACACCGCCCATAACCAGGGTGACGGTTCTGTTCAGGAGATTTTTTTGCCCCGGCTATAAAATAGGCAGGAACAAAGAACATTCCATTTTTTTTTGACAGAACGAAGTTGTCGGGTCAGCTAGTGTATATATACTCCCGGACACATCTATTGGACCACCACCCAGTGTTTAAAGTTTCGACGGTGTCTAGTTAAAAATAAATGTAAGGTGGAGCGATTAGTTTTAATGCAGTTTTGAAGCAGATTTATTAGTCAACCCTCTCTGTATGTTTTTTTTATTTTTTTGTAATTTCCAATTGATTTGGCCGGCAGAAGTTTTACAACTTGGGCGATAATTTCAGGCAGAGTATCCATATTTTTTGGTCAAAACTGGCTCTAAGTTTAGATTTGCCTTTTTATGGAACCAAAAATCGAACACATAAAAAAAAATCCAACTTGTGCGAAATAAAAAAGTTTTCTCCATTACTGGGTCGTTGAAAACAATGAACAGACCCGAATTTTCGTTATTTTTTTTCATAATCCTGAATCCAAAATTAAAAAAAAACATACATTCAGGTTGACCAAAAAATCAGCTTTAAAACTTATTGCTCCACCTAACATTTATTTTTAACTAGACACCGTTAAAACTTTTAAACACTAGGTGGGCCGATAGATGTGTCCGGGAGTGTATATATATATATATATATATATATATATATAGATATATATAGATAAGTATATATCTCTGTATATATATATATATATATATATATAGATATATAATTACCTAATAATATTCATTGCCAGTAACAGAGTCGCAGACGATTTTTTTTTGTGTTCAATTAGAATTGCCAGAAAATGCATGTTAAATAAATAAATAGCTTCGTAAATAGCAATTCAAAAAAGTACATTTCAAATAAAAAAAACATTATTATTATTTTAATTTATATTATTTATTTGCCTCCTCATCAATCATGAACCTTTATGATGTTGTTTTTCACAAATTTAACAATTGACAAAAAAAAACATCAATTTTCATATCGCATGAAACCATGAAACGCACACCAACCCCTATTATAAATATAAAACGCCAATAAATCCAGGAAAGAAAAAATTGGGGGCAATAAGTACTAGGAGAGCAGAACAACTCAGGAGTTCTTAAGTAAATTCCGAATACTTGTTATAAGAGGAGGCGGTGAGGTGTGTGGGAGGGGAAATGATGCACGATCCATACGGAATACCCGGAGGTAACCGCGGTGCAGTTTTAACGTAATTAATGTGAATAATTTTTAGGTTAATTATGAGGTATAAATAAAGAACATGTTGTTGGAAAGTTTCGAAGAACATAGGCACATAGATTTCCTGCGTGACCGGTGCGACAACACCTGCACACAACATTCCCTACAGTCCTCACCAGGTCGGCGGTGTGAATATACAATTAGATCATTTGCTGTACATCTACAATTAATACATACGTACATACAATTTTGCAAATCTAAATTACGTTTTATAATTACACAAAATATAAACAACCTAGTTATGTAGTACAGTTGTATGTTTTTTGTTCGTATTTGTCGTCTGTGACGCGTTCCTAGAAGGACACCGAGCAATATACACATCTCTTTAAATTGCATAGGAAGGAGTGAGAAAGTAGATGTATCAATATAAATTAAAATAAAGTAATTCATTTTATAATTAATGCAGTTCGCAAGCTTCTGATGTTTATGGATCCCTGGTACGTTCCTCATTTCTGTGCACATCTTTGCTCATCTCAGCGAAACCTGTTTTGTATGTCGGCGGGGAAATATTCAAAAGATGCTCTGCTGCTGGGGGAGAGACAGGGAGGGTTATGTGGGATTTGTACCAACTTAAACCCCCCTCGGTGCTCAACAACCCCCGCCCCTCCCCCACTTGCAGAACGCACCGGTGCCTCCCTGCAGTACACCTCGAGCACGTCACACAGAGCGGCGCACCCTCCCCAGCACCCCCGCCTCACTGCGACAAAGACGAGAGCACCTCGTGCTTGTCGCGCACCCCGGGCTCGCTTACTGAGCAATGAAGGACCGCACCTTTAAAGCCCACGAACCCGAAACCCTTTTCCCCATATTCTGTCAAATAAAGATGTCCTGGTAAAAGTGAACAAATTAAATCAAATTATTATCAAATTAGACGAAACAAATAATTCTCATGTTCGATGATGTTCAGTTCTGAATATTAAAATAATTCAAAACTATTATTTAATATGTACATGCAACACTTTCATACATACTTTTACGTATAACTAGCTCCTTTAGCCAGCAAACTTCCTATCCTCTTTAAAAATCATTAAAAGCTGAATGTTAATTCCAGACTGTTTCAACTTTAGTAACAATGTGGTACATAACCGTAACAAAAATAATTCGTCATCAAAAAAAAAACATTCACGCACAGATTCCCGCCAAAGTCGGTAAAATATTACAGTTGCAATCAGAAATTGTTAATAGTCAAATGTCAAATACAAATGAAAAACATATTATTTCAAATTGTTTTTGATTTCTAAACGACTTTAAAATTTAACTTATTTCTAAACGACGGTACGATAATCAAAACCAAAGAAATTGTTTCTCTGCGAAAGCGTAGTTGTTGTTTTGCCATATTCCAAGCATATTTTCTCATAAACATATATATATATATATTGCGCAGCATGGGGTGCACTCGTTACAATTTTCTACATTGAAGCGCCTTGTGATATATTTGAGACGTCTCTCATCTCTTTTTTATCAGGCGCAAGATCAAATGAAGCGGTTGATTTGCAATTGAACACGTGAGCGTGCCGCGAGACAAACATGGATAATATTTTCTTATTTATGTTATTTATCTGCCTCTAATCATCAACTGGACTTGTGTTGTGTTTCACTGTGTAAAAAATTTATCTACCTCCTAGCCGATCCGGCAAACGTTGTTTTACCATATAAATTATTTGCAGTGAATGTTTTGGATGTTAAATAAAAAACAACTAACTTATTGTAAGTGTGTGAGGATGAGGTCTGCGACTGAAAGTGGAAAGGAGACTGTAACGACCGATATAAACAAAAATCATAAAAAAAAAAAGAAACAACTATGGTAATGTGGCGCCCCCTATCCACTAAGGAGTTTAGAAAATAGTTGACGACCTATTCTCAGAGGTATCAATTACACACAAAACATTTCATAAAGACAAGTCGAGCCTTTTCAGAAGAGTTTGGTTACAAACACTGTGACAAGAGAATTTTGTATATATTGGATTACGGCAAAAGTACACGGCGGTTTGAAGCCTCATTCATTAGATTATCTTATCCACCACGTTGGGGGGCCTTCCAGTACCACATTATTTGTGATGAATATTCTTCCTAATCGTTTTCCCTCTTGACAGAGTGGTCGTGGTCATCACATTAGGTGTTGGTGGCAAGTTTCACAACGCGCCGCCACACCTCCCTGGTGGCCTCCTTTTTCATGCACTCATGCAGTGACGATGAGCCATCTACTGCCGCCTTTACTTGGTCAGACCATCTCATAGGTGATCTTCCCCGTGGCCTGGTACCCTCTACCCTTCCCTGGACCACAAGTCGCTCAATAGCCACCTCTCCTCGGCGGCATATGTGGCCAAAAAAGGTGAGGATACGGGACTGTACCAAGAAAGACAAGCATTGCTTGATGCCGAGTTCTCGAAGTATGGACTCGTTAGTACTGTAATCAGTCAACGATACTCTGAGCATTCTCCTTCAGCAGCAAATCTCTAGGGCGTCTATCTTCCTCTTCTCTATTTCCCGCAGGGTCCACGTTTCTGCGGCTTACAAATATAGGGAATACAAGTGCCCGTACTAGCCGGATTTTTGAGGCTCTGTATATGTTTCGATTCCTCCATATTTTTTTTCAGCTTGTCCATCGCAGACCTAGAAATCGCCATACGCCTCTTCACTTCGTCAATACATCCACCGTCGTTCGTAATCAAGGCCCCCAGATAAATGTATGATTGGACCACATCACAATTAGCAATTTGTGTAGTTTCTGGGCAATTGTTATTCATGCGATCGACAATCATCATTTTTGTTTTATTTCGGTTTATCTTGAGTCCGAATTCAAGGCTAACACGTTCCATTTTGCCGAGAAGTTCTTCCATGTGCTGGGTGCTGGTGGCGAACAAAGTGGTGTCGTCTGCATATCGCAGGTTGGAGATTTTCAAGCCACCAATCGAGATGCCATCTGTCCAGTCTTCAAGTACAATCCTCATTATGAGCTCTGTATATACATTGAACAGTAGTGGCGAAATAATACATCCTTGGCGGACTCCGGCGCTGGGGTGGAAACGATTAGATTGAACGTCATCTGCGCGAACGGAGGCTGTGCCATCTTCATACAGCCTTCGCAGTAGGTGTACTAGATGTTTTGGAGCACCCATCGCCGTCAGCGTTTCCCAGAGTTTGGGCCACTTCACAGAGTCAAACGCCTTAGAGAAATCAACGAAGCATATGTAGGCGGGCCTGTTGAATTCTCTGGCTTTCTCTATAATTTGTCGGACGATCAAAATTTGTTCTCGCGTTCCCTTCCCCTTAACAAAGCCAGCCTGCTCAGGAGCAATCTCTTTGCTTAAGTAGGGCTTTAGACGCTCGTTCAGTACGTGCAGTAGGATCTTGCTTGCGTGAGAGATAAGAGCAATATTTCGGTAATTACTGCACAACTTAGTAGAACCCTTTTTGTGCAGCGAGACAAAAACAGTGTGAGCCCATTCTTTCGGCCATTGCCCGGTGAACCATATCTTATTGCACAGGGTGTGGAAGATTTGGACACCATGCTCGCCCGATGCCCTGATCGTTTTGTTCGGTATAGCATCTGCCCCTGTGGCTTTGCCGCTCTTCTGGTGTTTAATAGCGGCTCGTATTTCATCTTTCAGAATATCGGGCTCAAGATCTTCGTTTCCGGGCTCCGTAGGGGCGTAACACTCTGATTGCGGGACTTGGAAGAGGGTCTGACAGCATTGTTTCCACGTTTCTGCTATTGTCTCTATGTTCGTCACCGTCTCTCCAGTAGAGTTTTCGATGGCCCATGTCTTGCAACTTATGGTTTTTGTGATAGCGCGAATTTTTTGGTGTAAGTCCCTGGATTCATGTTTATTTGCATGGACTTCCATTTCTGCACAAATGTCTCGAAGTTGGTTGTTCTGGTCCCGCCTACAAGCTTCCTGAATTCTAGCGGACATTTTGTTGAGAGTTCTTATATCACCACCAGATGCTTTCAGTGTTCGCCTTTCCTCCACAAGATTCAACGTTGCATCGCTCATCCAATGTTGCCGTTTCCGTTTTCGTGCGTTTACACTGGATTCTTTGACCGAGCTCACGATAACGTTTTTCGCTCGATTCCACAGCTGATCTGGAGTCTCTGTGTTGTAGTTCACGCTCGCCCACGGTATCATCGCTTGCTCCAGTGCAATTAAAAATTTCGGTTTGTCAGTTACTTCAATCTTTCGTCTTGCCTCGAGTTTCCTAACTGCTCTTAACTTTAATTGCACTTTCGATGTCAGCAGTTGATGATCAGACCCGCAGTCTGCTCCCGGTAGAGTATGAGCATTCCTAATAGATGTTTTCCACCGCGATCTAATCAGGATATAATCAATTTGATTGCGATGTTTGCCGTCTGGTGATACCCAAGTATATAGTCTGCGTCGGTGATGTTCAAAGAATGTATTGGATATCACCAAGTCATTATCAGCCGCGAATTGAATGAGCCGGTCCCCTCGCTCGTTGCGTTGCCCTAAGCCAAATTTACCTGCACAGTGACTCAGCCGATGAGCATCTGCTCCCACTTTTGCATTGAGATCACCCAAGATGATCAAAACTTCTCTATTGGCGATCTTTCTGATGGCACCTTCCAGTTCCGCGTAAAAGCTTTCTATCTCATCATCACGTGCAGCACTAGTCGGTGCATAAACCTGAATGATGTTAAAATTCACAGGTGTCGCTTTAAGCTTTATTCTTATTATCCTGTCGCTGACAGGTTCATACTCCATTACACTATTCCTTAGATTTTTTGGAATAAGAAAGGCAACTCCATTTCTGCTGATATTATCATTTCCAGAGAAGTATATGGCATGAGTCTCTGTGAGAAAATGACCGTTGCCCTTCCAGTGGGTTTCACTCATGCCGCAGATGTTAATGGCACTCCTCGTTAACTCCTTCTGTAGGATCTTTAGCTTGCCTGGTTGAAGTAGACCGCGAACATTCCATGTCCCTATCCTTTGGATATGTCGCATCTTCATGGGGTTTCCATTTTTTTCATTTCGGGTTGTTTCATTTCGGGTGATGAATATAGAAACATTAAAAAATGAACAGAACACTGTTTTCCATTCGCTTTCTTTATGTTGCTACCGACTGTGCAAACAACACTGTTACTATTTATATTTTAAACTAGCTGACCCAGCAAACTTCGTTTCGCCTCAAAATCAATAAATAAAAAAGCTTATTGATAAGTCCAGGCTGTTTCAACTTTAGTAAATAATGTGGTGAAAACTAAACCAGAAAAAAATTATTCGTAATCAAAGAAATGCCCGTTATTAATTTGGTTTTTCTATTATATTTAAATGCACACGTTGATTGACTTCGACGACCTAAGTCAGGACGTCTTCTCCTTGGTAGTATAAATTGTAGATAATCAAAGTAAGGAAAGTTCTCGCGCACTCAGCGGTTAATAGTGTCACTATCACAAAAGATCAACAAAGTAAAGTTAAGACTTAACTACTATTTTGAACCAATGTGAACTTAGGACAGCGGTGTTCCCGGTTGGATTCTATAATCGCTGCACACGAACACACTTATTTACTGCATGATAACCAATCATCTATCAATTCAACCGCATTATGCACAAAAAAATTAAAATGAACCGAGACAATTCCACCTTAAGCCCAGATTCCCGCTAAAGTAAAATATTCTTCTTCTTCCCAATTAATGGCATGAGCACGGTTTCTGCGTGAGCCAGTGTCATGTGTACACGTATAAAACAAAAAAATAAAAATACTTAAAAAATTGTCTACGTGGTCAATTCGTTCGCCATGTTACTCCCTTTTCTCTTAAAATATTATAGTTGCATCAGAAATTGTTGGTTGTCAATGTCAATGTCTAAATCAAAAATATTCTTTTAAATTGTATTTGGTTTCTAAATGACGGGACGAACTTCAAATATTTGACGTTTTATGTATTTACGGTAAGGTGACCAGACGTTCCGCTCTTTCACAATTAATTCCGCGTCCCGCGACGTTTTTCAAAAGTCCCGACTTTTAGAATTAAGTAAAATTTTATATTTATGAAAACCATTGTTTTGCGTATCACGTTGCTTTTGCTACCAGTTACAATGTATTTGTTTCTCAGATGATACACTTTGTGTTCTGCTTCTTGTCATATAAAATTAAGGAATATTTCATAAATACATAAGTCTGCTTAAACTAAGCTTAAAATACTTATAGTCTTAAAATTTTATATTAATGACAAAAAGTATGTCACCGACCTTACCCCTAAAAGAAATTTAGATAGAAATATGTCAAGGAATAAAATATTATACATTTTTATATTTATAAATTGTATTTATGTTGGAATAAAAAGAATGTTACGTTATTATTACTCCTTCAAAGTTGTCCCGCTTTGCCTATCTAAAAATCTGGTCACCTTAATGGAAAAGAGAAACAGAAAGTGTTTTTACATATCCCGAGGCACTTTTTCCATATTTTCTCACCTTTTCAACCTTCCCTGGACTACCACGAATAATTCAAGACCACATTTAGCCAAATCGGTCCAGCCGTTCTCGAGTTTTAGCGAGACTAACGAACAGCAATTCATTTTTATTATATAGATTACTGAAATTAAATTTGCGCGATTCATTAAAACAATTTAAAACAATAATAATAATCTCAAGTTATTTTATCTTTTAAAAAAATGTTAGAAAACAACATTCAAAATTAAGAAACAGTTTTCATCAATTTCATTGAACTCTATCGATGTCCTCGACATCACCTCTAAAGTTTGTTCACAGATACCAGGGTACCATAATTTATCTGAAGATGACCTTTAAACTCTTCTGTACATTTTTTATTAGCAACAACGATGACATAAATATTAAACACAAATTCAGCAACAAACATGTTTGTTATTAATAAATTGATATTAAAAATATGTTTCTTTTACAATATTCTGTTATTACGAGTTGTGAAATAAATAAACTTTTATTTTGAACTCCAGATCGACAGCGAAATTAAAACAAATTAAAATGAAAATTTAAAAAAAGGAATCGACACATATACACTTATAGATAGTTTATACGAGTTAATGGAAAATAAATTAGTTAGAAATAAGTTTTTCAAATGTTGTTTAAAGTTTATACGTTCTATAGTCAACAACAGAAATAAGGACAAATAAAAACTTGCTCACAGCACATGTCAAACTGGAACACAGTAATGTTTTCACACTACTATTTTCCGGCCGAAATATGAGCTGCGGCGGTACCTGCCTAGACGGTCTCCGGCCACAGAGACCTGCCGCCGATACAATTAATGCACCTTGTTGTTAAATTTGCATTGATTTTACCAATGATCATTATCACAATCATAAGCATCATATACCAGTAACATTCATAGTCTTTAAATTATGATTCGTTACAATTATTGAATAAAGTATTTATTATTGTATCTTTTCTCTTTTTTTCTTTCAGGAACTCGTCTACCGCCGGTTCGCCCATTTTAAGTATCTTTGTAAATAATGCACACAAATCAGAAATTGATTGAAATTTTTATAACAAAAGCACTTTCTTCAATTTACAGATGCGAACTGGTGACCCGTTCTTGTCAATTCTGATCAAGAAACAGTTCCGCTGTCCAGTAACATGTTGTCCCTGACCTCGTCTGCCGAGTGTCTGAAATGCCGAGGTGCGCTTTATGAACAGTTGATAAGTAAACAATCTTATATATAGTTGAGGCTATATATATATATATATATTTATATTTATATGTATATATAAATAACAATTGAAACTCATATAATGTATTTTTAAATCTGATATCTTTAATATTTATGGCTATTCATCTCATTTGTCATGGTCATGGTCTCTTTATATATTTATACAACTTAACTGAATCAATTTAAAATTGGTCACAAATTGTTGAGAACAGGTAAGAGATCAACACTCTATGATCTAATTTTTATCTTTTCTTTAAGTATTAAAAATGATTCATTAGTTTTTCTAACGTTTAAGAAATGATAAGAGTAAGTTTTCTTTACTATTTGTAAAGACAGTATAACTAATATTAATAATGAAATGAAAACACAAAAGCTACACATAGTGTTCTAAATAATTATTAGTTATATTATAACAAATATTTCTCAGGCATCTTTGAGGAGGTCTATGTTCAGCAGTGGACATCAACAAAATGATGTGTTCAATTTAATTACTACTTACCATTAAATTTAAAAATAATGATAATTTACTGTAACAATATTGAACTGAAACATTATTGTTTATTAAATGTCATAATTCTTACAATTCCGGCGAATAATCTAATATATAAAATTCTCTTGTCACAATGTTCGTTCCCATACTCCTCCGAAACGGCTTTACCGATTCTTATGAAATTTTTTGTGCATATTCAGTAGGTCTGAGAATCGGTTACTATCTATTTTTCAAACCTCTAAGTGATCAGGGTTGCCCACATAAAAAAAAAAAAATTATTTTTTGGGATTTTTTTTTCTATTTTATTTTATTATTGTGTGGCATCAAAAACTACATACAACCCTAAATTTTCACTTTTCTATCACCAACCCCTGCTTTTTAATAGACATTTTAATATTTTTGTCTCGCTCGATATCATCAATTGTACATGGCCACGTATCAAACCGCGTGGCTGCAAACTCCAAAAAAAAAAATATTATCACTTGGTAAGTGATCCCCTCCACGTGTGTACCGGTGTCTCCTCTCACCAGTACACAGCACGGAGTGGGGATGACAACGAATTCTTTATCTCTCAAACATTATGCCTTTTGTCACTCCCTCTACATATAAATATATTCTCAAGCAACTTTATTATTTATTTATTAATACCTAATGTCATTGAATATAATTTATTATTAATCTATAATACAAATATGTGTCGGTAAGCGCATCACTCTACAACGCCAGGACCAATTTGAGAAAAATTCGAATAATCGCCGGGAAGCCCCTAAAAACAGCGCTTTTCTTTTTCCTATACAAACGTTCTCTAACTAAAATGTAGGGTCAATTTGAACTTTATTGCTATTTCATAAAGTTCATATTAAATTACAAGTTTTCACTGCTGTCTAAGCAATGTAGGTGCGTTCGTAACGCTAAAGAGTCAATTTTAACTTTATTACAGCTGCTCAAAGTTCAAATTAGATCATTCTTTCAAAAGTGTGCGTATGCGCGTCGGAGGATCTAACGCCGCGTGCCGAAATTAAAACGAATGAAATAATAACATAAATAGTCACAAAATGTAAGAGCTAAAGATCCACCATACTGATTTTCAATTTGGTCGGCTTCGCGATATTATTTATTTTGTTTTAGTTTCTTTTTCACGACATCACATCAGTCCAGCACAAACCGCGTTACCGTCTGGCGGACCTAACAGACTTCATTCCGTCAAAAAGATTTGAAATGAGGCAGTTATTGGAAAATGGAACATGGAAAACGGAAAACGGAAAATGGAAAATGGAAAATGGATTATTGGAATGTTGGAATGTTGGAATGTTGGAATGTTGGAATGTTGGAATGTTGGAATGTTGGAATGTTGAATATTGAATGTTGAATATTGAAAATGGAATATTGAAAATGGAAAATGGAAAATGGAAAATGGAAAATGGAAAATGGAAAATGGAAAATGGAAAATGGAAAATGGAAAATGGAAAATGGAAAATGGAAAATGGAAAATGGAAAATGGAAAATGGAAAATGGAAAATGGAAAATGGAAAATGGAAAATGGAAAATGGAAAATGGAAAATGAAAAATTGAAATCTGACATCTGAAATCTAGAAACCAGAAACCAGTAACCAGAAACAAGAAACCAGTAAACCGTAAACCAGTAAACCAGTAAACCAGTAAACCAGTAAACCAGTAAACCAGTAAACCAGTAAACCAGTAAACCAGTAAACCAGTAAACCAGTAAACCAGTACACCAGTACACCAGTAAACCAGTAAACCAGTAAACCAGTACACCAGTACACCAGTACACCAGTACACCAGTACACCAGTACACCAGTACACCATACACCAGTACACCAGTTACACCAGTACACCAGACACCAGTACACCAGTACACCAGTACACCAGTTACACCAGTACACCAGTAAACCAGTAACCAGTACACCAGTACCCAGTACACCATACACCAGTACACCAGTACACCAGTACACCAGTACACCAGTAAACAGTAAACCAGTACACCAGTACACCATACACCAGTACACCATACACCAGTACACCAGTACACCAGTACCCAGTACACCAGTACACAGTACACCAGTACAACCAGTACACCAGTACACCAGTACACCGTACACCAGTACACCATACACCAGTACACCAGTACACCAGTACACCAGTAAACCAGTAACCAGAAACCAGAAACCAGAAACCAGAAACCAGAAACCGGAAACCAGAAACCAGAAACCAGAAACCAGAAACCAGAAACCAGTAAACCAGTACACCAGTACACCAGTAAACCAGTAAACCAGTAAACCAGTAAACCAGTAAACCAGTAAACCAGTAAACCAGTACACCAGTACACCAGTACCCAGTACACCAGTACACCAGTACACCAGTACACCATACACCAGTACACCAGTACACAGTACACCAGTACACCAGTAAACCAGTAACCAGTACACCAGTACCCAGTACACCAGTAACCAGTACACCAGTAACCAGTACACCAGTACACCAGTACACCAGTACCCAGTACACCAGTACACCAGTACACCAGTACACCAGTACACCAGTACACCAGTACACCAGTAAACCAGTACACCAGTACACCAGTTACACCAGTACACAGTACACCAGTACACCAGTACACCAGTACACCAGTTACACCAGTACACCAGTAAACCAGTAAACAGTAAACCAGTAAACCAGTAAACCAGTAAACAGTAAACCAGTAAACCAGTAAACCAGTAAACCAGTACACCAGTACACAGTACACCAGTACACCAGTACAACAGTACACCAGTACACCAGTAAACCAGTAAACCAGTACACCAGTCACCAGTACACCAGTACACAGTACACCAGTACCCAGTACACCAGTCACCAGTACACCAGTACACAGTACACCAGTACACACCAGTACACCAGTACACACCAGTACACCAGTAAACCAGTAAACCAGTACACCAGTCCACCAGTACACCAGTACACCAGTAAACCAGTAACCAGTACACCAGACACCAGTACACCAGTACACCAGTTACACCAGTACACCATTACACCAGTACACCAGTACAACCAGTACACAGTACACCAGTACACCAGTACACCAGTACACCAGTACACCAGTAACACCAGTACACCATACACCAGTACAACCAGTACACAGTACACCAGTACAACCAGTACACCAGTACACCAGTACACCAGTAACACCAGTACACCAGTACACCAGTACACAGTACACCAGTACACCAGTCACCAGTACACCAGTAACACCAGTAAACCAGTACACCAGTAAACCAGTAAACCAGTAAACCAGTAAACCAGTAAACCAGTAAACAGTAAACCAGTAAACCAGTAACCAGTAAACCAGTACACCAGTACACCAGTAACCAGTAACCAGTACACCAGTAAACCAGTAAACCAGTACACCAGTACACCAGTACACCAGTACACCAGTACACCAGTACACCAGTACACCAGTACACCAGTACACCAGTAAACCAGTAAACCTGTAAACCAGGAAACCAGAAACCAGAAACCAGAAACCAGTAACCAGAAACAAACAAACAAAAGTTCATATTAAATAACAAGCTTTCACTGCTGTCTAAGCAATGTAGGTGCGTTCGTAACGCTAAAGAGTCAATTTGCACTTTATTACAGCTGCTCAAAGTTCAAATTCAATTATTCTATCAAAATGGTGTGCGTATGCGCGTCGGAAGATCGCCGCGAGCCGAAATTAAAACGAATGAAATAATAACATAAATAGTCACAAAATGTAATAGCTAAAGATCATTGTTACTGATTTTCAATTAGGTCGGCTTCGCGATATTATTTATTTTGTTTTAGTTTCGGCACGCGACATAAAATGCATTCGTTTTCACGTCAATACATCAGTCGAGCACAAACCGCGTTACCATCTGGCGGACTTGATAGACTACATTATGTCAAAAAGATTTGGAATGTGACAGTTATTTGTTCCTAATAAAATAATAATAGTAAATATAATTTATGTACTATAATTATAACTTTGGCCACTCTTCTGGAACCCACTAATATTTAAATATTAGTTACTAGATGAACATATATAGAGCTGAACCCCACACACCGCCCTATCACCAGAGTGACGGTTCAGTCCAGATTTTTTTGCGCTGGCTATAAAATAGGTAAGAACAAAAAACTGCCACATTCCAATTTTTTTGACAGAACGAAGTCTGTCGGGTCAGCTAGTGACTTTATATAATTGGTAAATTTAAGTGATGAAGTGGTGTTTACATATAAGCTTGTTCTTTATAGTATTAGACAGATATTAATCTTTATTTATCTCAATCAAATATCCCAATGTTTCCTTACCTCCTTTTTCAATTAGTCTGCTTTTATAGAATAATTGAAATACTATTGTAAATGATCAACGCCGATATAAACAAAATGCAAAACAAAGCACATAACCAACAAAGTACAAAACCTCAAGATACAAGTTGCTGCATTACTTGCCATAAATATAAAATGTTTAATAAAACTTTGCCATAAAACCAACCTTTTTCATCATCATTATCAACATCATCAGTCGTTAAAGTCGTCTCAACTATTTCTCCAACAAACCCAAATTTTTCATGTCAATCATAAAGTTAAAGATTGAACGATATAATGTTTTGCGTTTGTCTGATTCCGAAACAAAACGTCGACCATCACTCATAAAGAGAAAACTTCATTCACTGAAGAGATAGGCTCTAGGAGTTAAATGGATTACTTGGTAATCATTGCACGAGTGAATACAGCGCCACAAACACTGGGCACGTGTAATGTATACACGCTGCTTGTGTGGCGACATCTCTGTGATAGTGAGATCAAACTAAAACAATATTCGTAATTGTATTAAGTTATCTTTTCGCTTTACCAGGACATGGTTCCGGTCTGTGTATGTCTTAAGTAAACTTAACTATAAAGCGCTTTTCATTACGTGCACTCTATAGCTACGTACATATTTAATCGACATGTTATATTCAATATATACATAAGTATATATAAACATGTCTATGTACTCGTAGTAGTAGTGTCTGGACACGCCTGCTTTGTGTACGTATGTTAAAACTGCATACATGTGTATTCCTGACGGATCACATGTCATCTCCCCTCCCTTACCTCCCGGCCCCCTCTTATCGATAACATTAGGAATTATTTCACTTGCTATCTCCTCAGTTATTCTGCTCTCCTAGTACTGATTTCCACGAAGTTTTCTATCCCAAAACGGTTATTGACCTTTTATAATTCGGTAGTGGGTTTGGCGTGTGGGGGACACGAATACTGACGTATGTTTAGACAAAAGTTAAATTAATGAGATACACAAACTTGCACTATGAAAACACAACATATTAATTAAAATTGACGATTGGCGGCAGTTACTACATAAATTAAAAAATGCATTTATAATTATTTTAATTTATAAAATAGATGATGTCCAACAAAATGTGTGAAGTATAAGAGTAAAAGGGAGTTATTAATCAATAAGCATAACATTAATATACAAGACCTAGGTGCTCTACAAATGATTTTGTGTAAGCCAAACTCCAACGCAGCACGAGATATTTTTGACATGCTTATGGATTAAGAACTCGCTTAGCACTAATATATTTTTTACTTTTGATTTTTTTTATTTCTTATAATTTAATTAAGAGGTCCAGTTTTTTAATTTTGCTTTTATTCTGAAGTTTTTCTTTTTTGTGTTCTTGTTAAGTTTTGTGTCAATGGGGCTGGCATGTCCCTAAGGGAAAAAAGCCCCAAAAAAAATGTTATTCTTTATTTAAAGTTAAGCTCTTTTCATCACTCAGTTTAAACATAAATATATGTATATGTAATATGTACCGGCAGTACGGATGGTGTATTTGTTGAGATGAGTGAAGCGTGTCATTACATACTTAAATAATTATAACAATTCCACCATTTCCTTAACGAACAAATAGATAATCAATAAAACACAGCCTCAGTAGTAATTAAAGAAGTAGTTTTAGATAAATGTAAAATGTGTGTTTTAAATTCGTTAATAAACATAATATTTTTATTTTAAAATTAAAATTAATTATTCTATAGTTTTTAGTAATAATTATCTGCGTCGATGAGAGATCCTTAATAACTATATGCTCTTTTATTATATAATCTTTATCATTTCACATAAAGCGTGAAAGGGCGCGACGGATATAGTCATCTCTGCGCACGTACTTTTAAACATTTAACCATTTGGGCCTCACGCGGCCATGTACACAACATGTTCGGAGTAAGCAGGAAACATATAGTTTAACTGATTAATTATTGTATCTTTTCGTTTATGAATACCTGGTACAATTTTTACCTACGAGTTCTACGAGAGGATATTGCTACATTTTTGTGTAGCCGCGCTGGTTTTTTTCAACATCGTCAATTAGTGTGTGAGTGTTTCGATCGGTTACCTAGTTAGTAACTTCACATTAAATACGGAACGCGGTAATTTTTGTAGACACTACTAGTATCTAGCAGCAAAAATAAGCGCTGCGGCAGACCTAGAAGGTCACTAGCAATATTGACCTAGTAACGGTATTACGAATAGGTGTATGTATTTTAATTATTCCAAGAAAATGTGATATGAAAATTACTACTTTACATTGCTAATGTCCCACAGATTATTATTATTATATCTTATTATATTATTATATCTAATGGCACAAGGCTTTTGGGAAATAGAGCCAACTTAATTCAGATTTCCGGAGAGAGTCGTCACTGACATTATTAAATAAAAAAATCCAAATTAAAAAAAAATAACTCGTATCATTTGCAACAAGTACGTCATTGGAAGGGGTTTAGGTGAAATATAATACAATATATATTAGGTAATATACATATAAATACAATAACTAACAACCAAACTATGGTATAGTTTCTCAGTCGTTAATACATTATAAAGTAAACAGTATACTAACAAGCTCCGGCTGTTTTATCGTTCTGTTATATATGTATATTTCACACATGAATAGGATAATATATACATACAGTAGTTTTAATTTTACTCGTGATAGGAATGAACAAACTTTGATCTATATTTCCATGTGTGTCATCTCATTTCAATTTATTTCAGTTCGATTAAAAGAAGTGAAGTATTATAACCTTGAGAAATATAACACTAATACAATTTGTTGCGAAATAAAGTCAATAAAGATAAAAAATTACACTTATTAAAAGTTAAAAAATTCATGGATTTTTTGTTTTTATCTTCCTAAAACATATTCATTACGATTTAAATTTTTTTTAACTTCTTGTATGTTAGGCTTGCCAAATAAAAATATAAAACTGTATATGTAAAAAAGAAATATAAACTACAAGTTAAATAAAATGATGACGAAAAGTAATAATAAAATAATTAATATTGGTGATAAACGCTAAAATGTAAAAAAAAAGAATCTTTACGATATCACGCGGAGAGAAAACACATTTCCAAACGTAGCCGCCGCGAGAATGCAACCACCTCCTAACGCGTATGATAATTCAGACTACTTTTCAATGTTTCCATCTCTTTCCTACGTAAGGACATATCGATACGTCATTAGCTATCAGTTCCCCGCAATAACTCCCGATGTTTATGAGCTCCTGGTAGCCGCAGCTACACAAACTGTCCCCGTTCAAGGTCTCTCTCCGAGAGACCGTGGAGAAAACTTTGCAATCAATTGGCGGGATCCTTTGTTCGGATGAAAATTTACAAAATTACGGGGGTTCCATTTACAGGATAAATAACCATCTCTCTGTATTATTTATAACTTATTAAAGAAAATAACAGTTATGTCACATTTGTTGACTAAAAAACATTGTGATTACGATTGGATTGCGGATTTATTCACTTTATGTGTGTGAGAATTTCTGGATTATTTTTAGTTGTTCGAGTAAGCGAAACAAGGAGCCCGTTGGTAGCAATGCAATTGCTCGTCTCTTTGCGATGTAACATGTTAACTTTCGTTACACCAGTAATTTCACTAGCTATGGCCTTTTAAACCGGAACGCAGTACTCTTCGTACACTATTGTTTAACGGTAATAGTAGGCGCTACTTTATAATACTTACACGATCTCTAGCAATAGAGGTGTCATGAATCATATTATTTTCTAAGTATTGATTATTAACTTTTAAACTAACAAGTCATAGTTACAAATTAAGTTTTTGAAAACTTTGATAAACTGTTTTTTTAATGATCTATGATAATTTTGAAAAAGGTTATCTGGATTAAAAAAGTATGCTCACGTTTCACGAAAGATTAATTGTGTTTTTATTTAATTGAAGTTTTGAAATGTTCAATTAAATTATAATATTTTTATAACTTTTTTGGTTATATGTAAATAAACAGTATTTTCTACTTTACAGATTTAAGAATTTCATCGTTGTCAACAGTGAAATAGATCACTACACTGCTGGACAGTCGCCCCTTTGTGTGTGAGCTGACAGCGGTAGCAATAAATATCTCTTTTTTATATTTTTTAACGTATTAAAACACTCACTAAATGTTATTTTTATTACAAGTCCCCGTTGTAAAATAAAGCATTTGTATCACACTATATATTCTCTAAAAATACCTTTAACAAGTAATATAATATATTTTAAACTAATATATAAACGTGTTATAAAGAATACATAAACATTTCCAACCGATTGCAACAAGGTCAACATGATACGTATATAAAACATCTGTCTACGAGTTTCTTTATATAAGACGAAGATAATGAATAATCTTAAAACAATAATTTTGTATAAAATTTAAATACAGAAAGTATTATTAATAGTAGTATAAATGAATTTTTAGACTTTGCAGCATAGGTAAGATTTAGGAACAAAAACCAATATTCGAACAAAAATTCGATTTGAATAGATTTATTTATAACGCACATATTAAAGAGTTTTACTATATTTTGAAATTTGTTTGTTTACCAATTAAACTGTGAATTTCTCTCAAAATTTTGATGGAAACTATTTTAACTATATTAATATGCTACATTTAAAACAAAAACCGGGAGTAATGATTTATTTTCTTCTTATAAACTATTGAAAGAAAACTCGAGTGTATGTCTAATGCATCATTATTTATCTGCTTCCTATTTTACACCGGTTTTAAATTGTTTACAAAACGTATAAAACGAGGAAATATTCAAAGTCGACGCGCTATTATAATAATTTTGCACATGTCATTGGATACATTTTCTTTCTTTGTCTTTATCATACAAGTCAACTGAGACAACCAACTAAACGTGGACAACTCGAGAACTCCAGAATTTTATGCGCTCCTAGTATCAATGAAACGTAAAAATGCCGATGCATACTTGAATTACAAATTTCATTGCCAAAGAAAATCTGAGGTTTTTTTTTAACAGGCGTAAGTTGTGTACACCAAATTATTTTTTATTTATGTATAATAAATAAATAATATTATGTTTTACAGTAGTCTAAGACCGATAAATTTATCATTTTCCAAGGATTCCAGAAAACGAGCTCTTGATGGATAATTAGAAAAGATTGTTGTGAGGATGGATAAAGGAGTTGACAGATTACCGAAACAATTTTCTAAATGTGACCGCATATCTTTTGTTTGAAGAAAGTCATGATAACTTTAACGTGGTTTAAAAGAAAAATGATTTAACTACTTTAGTAATTAAGTGGCGATAAATCAATAAACATATGCAGTATGGAGCTGTTTGAATAAAACAAATAAAACTTATCGTACATATAACAATCGATCTTGCATTAGTAATTTGCAGCCAGCGAAGTTTTCCATTTCGAAGCGATTATTTCCATCTCTACTCATGCTGAATTAACAAGTAGCTTTAAGTAACTAACTCGCTGCCTGTGTTATATAATTGTTAATACCTTATTATTTATTATTGGTGTGCGTTTGCAATGTTTGCTCAACAATCACATATCCTTATATGGTCACTTAACCATATGGTACGCGTAGAACATAAAGAGAACCGATAAAATTGGAGCTCTAATTTCTACGGCCAAACAGTGGTATGTAAACATTACTGTGATTAAGTTCAAGGTCGTTGTGGCTTAAAATTACTATGGTAACGAGACTTAAACATCTTATATAGCCAAGTTGTTACGGCCGAGCGTATCACTTACCATCAGGTGGAACGACTCGCTAGTTTCATCGTCTTCTCGAAAAAGTTTAATTCATTCAGGCATTCTAAATACACAGCTCTTTTGCTGTCTGCGTACTCGGCTATGACTTTTTGTTTGGTCCCAAAACAGATTCCATTGCTGAACAGAAATTAGACCTCACAACCATTTAACATGTTACACGAAGAAACACAGACTATCCACAGATTATGGATCACAGCCCACATTTGGTTTTCCGCTTGATACAGAGCCTGAATTTATTTATACTATGAGGTAGATAAGAAACTGCGAGGATTACTAGTTAATTATGTTCGTGTGTAATGGGAATCAGCTCCGTGGAGCCCCAGTTCAAATACGGCAAGACTTATAACAAAAATTAAATTAAAAAGGTTTTACAAAACTCTCTTTGTTTATATTCTTATTTTAGTAACAAAAAAAAATTAACATTTTTACGATTGTTTTTAATTAAAATGTTTACTTGTACTTGTTATTGCAAAAAGATATTAAACGGCTATACATAAAACATTTTTAAAAAAATAAGTAGCACCTAACTTCTACTCTAAAACAAAGATTGCTACAATACATTAACGCTCTGCTTTTCTCTACAATAAAACTAATAAAGTGAGTGAGTGTATTAAGTGTAATATGAATAGTTTTGCATGTAAACAAACCTTAACTGAATAAGTAAGCTGACATACGTGGCGACTGAAAATTTGTTAGAAACTAATGCTACTAGATATATATTCTTCACACTTTAAAACACATTACTCACAGTCGCTTAAAGACACACAATTAATATGTATAGGTTTTTTTTAAGTCGAAGAAAATAAAAGGTTTTGATTTTTTTATGTTACTTGTCTACAATCTAAGCAATTGTTAAATGACAATGAAGTCTGTAGTGGTAAAACGCACTAGTCTAGTAACTCTAGTGCTAAAAGTTTAGTTTCATTCCTAGTAAAACTTGAAAGCAAATTCTGATTATTTAGTATTAGATTCTAAACAATTTTTGTATGTATTTATTTGCATTTTGTTGTTGTAATTTGTCTGATTAGGAAAAACATTAGAGAAAAAGTTAAAAGTTTAAAGTAATGCATTGTCAGCAGAGTTTTGTAGAAAACACACTATAAAATAACAATTGTGAAAACTTGAGAGACTTTACTAATAAACTATGTAACTATACTAAGTTGTAACTTATTGATATATATATAACTAACACACATGTACGTACATTATGTCTGTAAATTATAAAATGGGTAAACTCCTATCCCTCATAGTATCCTGGTATTTGTGCCGGGCAAGTTCACATTCCAATCAATACACAGTTTTCCAATGTTGCCAGTACGATAAGGAAATGTGTGTAGATGTGTGTTGCGGTTTATGTTGGTATGTTATATTTAAAACAAGCAGGTTTTTATATCTTTTACATACGAAACATGAAAAAGTATTAACAACGTAAAAATTTAACGAACATTTTCAATTATAATAAAAAAAAAAGAATCGATGAATTTGGATTTAGAAAATAAATTAAATAACAAAAACTTCTGTGAATTTAATTTGTTTTAATCATAATAAACAATTTGAAAACATAAACAATAATAATTGTAATCTAAGTAAAATTTTTAAATACGTTCAAGTATCCTGCACATTTTAATATCTAGCAACAATTGATCTCAATACCGGGAATATTCAAAAGTACGTTTTGAGTTCTCAAAGCTCCAGTGACCTACTAATAATGTAATACTTATATTTTTAGATAAAATAAGCTTAAATTTATAACGAGTTATTATTATTTTAACACTTATTCATTTTACGCTTTAATTTTTAATGTAAGTCTTTCAGAATTTACTTGTTCTTATTTTATTAAAATAATCTACGTAATCTTAAAAACAGTTTGATAATAGCGTACTTAATTTTTTTCGGTTGTGCCTTATAAAATGCCATAAAATATTATTACACTTATAATCATAAATGAAGCTTTATTGTTGCTATTCTAAGTTTAAGCCGACCGATAAATGAAAGTACACAATAATGTGAAAAATGTTTTTACAATTTTAAAAAACTCAAAAAAAAAATTACGAAAAGTGGTGGTTTGAGATCATGAGAATCTAATATTAATTTTACCTACTTTATTTTGTTTTCTCGAGAATAATTTAAAAAATATAAATGTTTATAATTTCCATTGATTGAAATGATTATGATAATAATTCTACTAAACTAACTACGAAGCGCTTCAAACGGGATTTATTAACACTATAAAGTGTAAGAGTAAGTCTCTTAGTTTTATGATAGCCTGGTATTTCTGAAGCAGAACTTCACATAGCAATCAATAATTAGTTGCATGCGCATTGCAACCGCCCGATAAGGGTGGGTAAACAGAGTACGTAACGCGACGACGATGACGTACACGTGCGACGTCATTTGACCTACTTATCAAATCCGCCATATTCTGTGATGACTGGAAATTTTATGCGCAGTTATTTTTTGTCTTTTAGATGGAATTTAATTCACATCCATATCACTGTACTTCTGTAATACGGATTAGCCTAGGTTCAACTCCGGATATTTTTGGATGATGAAAGGGTTTTTTTCTTCGCGGACTTAACTAAGGGCGAGCACGATTCGCCACCCACGGCCAATGAATTCGCATGACAAGGATGTCACTTGATAATGAAGATGACGATTATGTCGAAGACTAGGCAATTTACAAAAAAATTACAAATTTTAAATTACATTCATTACCGCAATATTTAATTATTTTGGTTTATCTATTAAAATATAAATAATAGTATGAAAAATATGCTTTAATTCTTAACACTTTTTTTTTTTTACTTAGATTTCACATACTCTATGTTAATAATATTGTATAGGGTAAATTTCTAGACACGCCTCCGTCCACACACGTACAACACTTTCTCTTTTGCTAAATAATTGCCTCCTGCATATTATGAATTCCTGTTACAAGAGCTTTATAGTACGGACTTTAAACACATACAGGGCACCGTAACAAAGAAAAAAATTCGCATGTCGCACAAATTTCGTTCACAATGACAATTTATTATTAGATTTTTTCTATAAAATCCGAAAGTGGTTGTTAAATTTGTCTTTATTCTGTAGAATTCATATTTATTATAGTTTAGTAAAAGCAGTAACAAATTATGTTTATACGCGTGGTTCATGTTGTTGTTGACTGACGGGCTTGTGCAAATTTCATAACTTCGTAGAATTCTTAAGCTCGATTCAATGTTTTTTTTTTCTAAACGAGTTATAATATGGCGTGAGTGGTGTATATATCGCATATAATATATACATACAACACAACAAATTTGTTTTTGATGCCGTTATAATTATTATCATCCACACTCCTCTCTAAACTAATCTCGATTCGTTGAGATTCGGGAACAACTATGGTATTCTCTAATTTCATCGTATCCTATTATTTTTGCGGCATAATTTCAAAGGGTTATCAACTACTGAATTTACTTTGTAGCCCCTTTCTGTTTCTCTTCTCTCTCTGCTCATCGGCAAACAAGGCGGTGTATTATTGTTAAATAAGGGTGAAAAGAACACGTTTTGTTTATTGTATTCAAACATTAATAAACTAAGAATAATTACACTTTATTTTAATATTTTATAGTATGCAATGAAAACGCCGTTAATATAGGATAATCAAATAATTTTTATTAAAAATGCATTTCTGTTACAACGTATCAACTGAAGTTTAATTTACTTAGTAGACAATATAAAGTTTCATCATCAACCGGAAGTCGCCCGCTGCTGTTGTTTAGTATCAAAGAAATGTACATTTTAACTAATTTCGAAAATGATATGACTAAAATCGCACTCTTAGTCGTATCTTCTTTTCTTTTATTTTAAATAGGGAAATGGATCAGATATAAATAGATCAGTTACTGAAACATTATAAGGAACCTATATGTCCAGCGGTGGACTGCCATGGGCTGACTATGACGATGAATTCAGAGTACGATTTGATTGTTTTTAAAATAACGCGCCATAATCACGGCGAATCCGCCGTGAACTGCGCATGTCATGAATTTGTAAAGATGAAATCCATGCCTCTAAATTTTTATGAGCTCCTAGTACTAAGGAATCGTAAAAACACCTATACGCGTCGAATATGTACATAAATTGCTTCCGAAGCAGTTCGTCGTCCGTCAGTCCTCAGTCTCTCTCTCGCCTTCATCCAGTGTTAACGTCAGTCGCATAACGCGAAAACAGTTATTGGTTATACGAAGTTTCGCGACAATAATACTAGGACATCATAAAACTACAGGTGTATAACTGTAGAAAATGATACCGATATAAGTTTAATGTTTTTCAGCGCATAAACGAATAATTGTTTCGTATATTTGCAGTACCACTCATAAATAGCAAGCGAATGAAATAATGTTTTTTACATTTATTTTTGCTGAAATTTTCTAATCAAAAACATAGTTTGCTTGTAAAATAATATGCTTAAGGAGAACAATAAGTATCTACGAATCAACTTGTGACGAAAACACATAAAAATTTAAAAATATTATTGTAATTTGTTTTTATCTTATGTAATTAGAAAATTTGTTAGTAAAGTTCGTTTAACTTGGAGGTTACTGAAATCTATTTTAAATGCTACTGACACTTAATACACAATATGTTTGTGAAAGCAGTCTGAAGTAAAAAGTTTGCCTTTTATAATTATAAATTTTTCAAAGTAAACATTGTAATTCATATATCACAGATATCACTAATCGAAGATCGACTTTTATATTAAATACAAGTTAACTTATTACAATTTTTTATACAACAAGCAAACTATACTGCGGCATCCAAAACAATTAGGTGGATAGCATTTTTTCAGGACATTTTTCTAATATCAACGCCATCTTGTGGCAAGTTTGAACAAAATGTAATTAACATATTATTCTTCATAAGAATACCAATTTCGATGAAATTTAATTCATTGGTAGGTTGATTGACTGCACAAGTATAAAATGCTGCAGAACTTGATTAAGAAGCGTAAAAAAAAAACCTTCCTTAAAGAATGCACAAAATGCGCGTTCTTGCAACGATCGTCGGTGAAATGGTTACAGAGATAAATATAAGCGTCCTCAATTTATGGACTTAATTAGTATAAATCATATTCTTTTTCTTTGAAAAAACAACACCTAGCAACATAGATGGGTTTATGATCCTTAAACACCAGGAGCACATGAAAGACACGAGGTTTAAATCTAATGCTAATATCGCCACAATGTTTTGTATCGTGCATGGAAAAGACAGAGACAAGAAAAGTCAGAAGCGCTAAATAGAAACAGTAAGGAGGCCTATTTTAAATATTTTACGAATCAGTTTACTGACAGACAATGTTGACGACAGTTGTCTCCAACTTTATCCCAAGTAACGAAAAATATTAATATTTTTTATCTTGAACAGTAACTTTGTTTCTATTTTCAGGAATCTGTAGACAGTGAAACTCTTTCAGAAAAATGTATTGTGAAAATCCTACGATATAATCGCTAATCAGCACCTTTCTGTTGCTTTGTTAAAAAAATGGCGTTGTGTTTGAGTGTCGTAGTTTAAGATGTAATCGTACGTAGTAGTAATATTTTATTTATATAAAATACATTAATAACACGCAGTTAACATCTATCTAGCATATAGTTTTCGTATTTAACACAAGTATTGTTTTTATCCACAATAAATGCAGAAATCATACGTTTGTTTTAATTAAAATGCGAAGCAATTAAAAACCCAAGGTAAAGCTCAGAGTTCAATTATACCAATCAACATCGTATATATAGTACTTATATGATACATTGAATACCGTTTTGAGTATTAACTTAATTCCTAAACTAATACACTGAAGAGCTTTATCATAATGTCATACATACAACTTCTTGTCTGATAAAACAACAGAGAAGTGTTTAAAAATTAAATTGTATCTTTAATACAAGTGCATGACAATACATGTGTGCATTTAGTTGGCGCCAATATTCACATCGACGTATGCGATTGCAACACATTTTTGTCTCTGTCTTTTTATCGCTTACACCCGTATAACTACTCTGTTTTATGCATTCCTGGTCCGCCTGAAACGTAGTTAGCTTTTATGAATTTCAGCAGTGGCTTTCATAAGTTTTGCATTGGAAACTTGAACTAGTACCTCCTTGCACACACTTGTACTCTGAAAAATACTGAAGTGCTTTGTAAAATCAGCAGTCATCATATATATAACCTCTTTCTATATTTACAAGATCAATATGTATATGTAGTGGTTAGCATAAACAACCAACATAACAAAGTACGTGAAAACAAATAAATCATAATAAATATATACACTGGCAAGGGAAGAGCCATCTTGTGGCGGAGGCCGGAACCCGCTTTGGGTCTCTGCGTAGTAAGGTAAATAAGATAACGATGGCAAGAGACATCGAACTAGTGTGAAAATGTTTCATTATTTTATTAGCATATCAAAAAGCACTGTTACTAAAAGCCTAGCAAAGTTCACTGTTACACTAAAACTATATAAAAATATTGTCCGAATTATGTGATTGTTCATTTACCACAAGAAGAGCAAGCATCTTAGTTTTTAAATACATTTTAAGTTGGCAGCCACCGCCGCCCGAAAAACACAACTTGGGAACTGAAAGTTAACAATGCTCCTATTGCATTATAATGTAAATAACAAAGCCGTAAATACTTGGCCGGAGGGCTGAAAAAGATCGCAAGAAGTTTTCATTATCCACGCAACAAAGGTTTCAGGAATTATTTAATATTTATTCTCCATTTCAAGCTTATAAGAAAAAAAATGCAAATCTATTTAGTAATTCGCAAATAGCTTTCAAGATGTGAAATCTGATCTGATCCTTACGATTTGTTAACAGTAATTTCTAAAAAGTTCATTTTTTAACTCTTCTGTTATGTTATCACAACGCTCCTATGTTATCATGATACCCTGGTACTTTTGCGGCATCATGACAAAACTCAATCAATACTGGAACATTTTAGGTGTTGTCATCTCAGTGCAGAAAAATCACACGCAATAAAAATAAACCAACACGCAATCTGTTCCTTTTTCATAAACTAAGATTTAGGAGTGACGATTTTATATTAAAAATATATAGTTTAAGTTAACACTTTATATGAGCAGGAAACATAAATAAAATAAAAACGTTGCTAGATAATAAAAATTCACTAACACAGCATATTTAAATGCCGTACCTAACAGTAGAGTACTAAAAAAAACTGATAATTTTTAAGTAAAAGATTTCATATTTTTTATTCTCATCTATTATTTAATAAGAGCTCTCTTATTAAACAGACATCGTCTTTTAATCTGGCAAGATTTATTTTTTTACCGCGAATATTTAAATAGAAAAATCTAGTTTGAAATATAACTCATTCATCGTAACGTTTTAGTGAATTTCTACATGAAAAGGTATGGTTTTTGTTTGTCGGTCAGATTTAATAATAAAAATAAGAAAGATACTTGGATACTGTATGAAATTTTCACACATCGACTCTAAATGATTAATGGAAAACAATATTAACACAGAAATGGTCGCTGCCCGGGTATCACCTAAAAGGTTACCGATAAGAAAAAAATTAAACAAAGTATTGCGTAATCAACAGTTAACAGTCTAACTACATAAAAAAAATCCTCACGTCAGCACTGCATTTAGCATGCACTGAAAACCCATGAAAATTTTAAAAAAGTGGCATATCGAATGAAAAATACTTATAAAGAAAGTTTATTTTGCTTTTGGGAAAAGACTACAAACTCCTTCATGTCATTATATCCTAGTAGCTCAACGTTGTACTTATGTACTAATAATATACACAATAAACAATAAACGAGACTTTGAATGGTTTGATGCAAACGCCGACAGATGTCGTCACAAAAGAAGGAAAGGTCGTTCCGTTTTTATTATTTCCGTTCATTTTTTGAATGGCTAATGCGATTATTATCCGACTCCTAAATTAGTAGTGAAACAATGAAAAGACACATTTCATGAAGAAGTCGGATGTTAAAGAAAATTTTAAAAATGATGTTGATTATTTTCAAAGATACCGCTTCCCTTTCTATCCATTTATCGACCAATGAAAACTGATATGTTCGCACATGCGCATAAACTTAACTGACGTCAACATCGTTGGTACAAGTTTTTCAGGATATCCTCTTCAGTTTTATGCACTCCCAGTACGATTGCTTACGAGAAGCTTATATATTTAGAGAATGTTCGACGAAACGAATTGAGTAGTGGACCTGACCACAAGCGGGACTTTTTTCACCTGATGCTGCTACGCATCATATGACGACAACTAAGATGATGTGGACTGTACCACATCGTACCTTGAGACCGTAAGTTATGTGTGAGTTCTGGTTCTCCTGAACTCAGTGATTCCATTACCTATATAATAAAGACCGACCTAACAACATGTTAATTAATCACAACACAATTCGCCGTTGCTTTTCGTTTTCCGAAACGTTCAACTTTTAAAGTACCTGTTAATTATTGAGAGGATGAATGGGGAATCATTTAATAGTTATAGAGATATTATTAAAAGTTTCAATAACTGACCTGTCTCCTTATCATAACGTGCGAGACCCGACCTCTGACGCGCACCGACAGAACGTACTCTCCGGGATGGGTGAGCGACTCTCGTACCAAAAACGATCCATTTTTTCCCTTTTCCATGATTAAATGTTCGGCTTCTTTAGCTGACATAGTCCCGTGGAACCACCTGTGGAATATATACAGATTTTACTATCTACATAATTATCTAACTAATTGAACCAATTAGGTTTAGGCAATTATAACAATAGTCACTTATTATATACTACTTAAGATTTCATACTCAGACCAAATAAGCTGAATATTATGAAATGGTATAACTCTAGGTACTTCATAAAAATTAAACTTGAATTGAATTGTTCAATGAAGGTTTGCACTGAAATAATTACTTATAACGTTATTTGATAATAATTATACAGATAAACAGTATTATCAATATTTTGAAATGATCGTTGTACTATATTATATAATTAATAACAATTGTCTGTTGCGATGACAATTGTTTGTTATTCTTTATTGCAACTTAAACAATATAAAAACCGATCCTTTGTTTAACAATAAATGAAATTTATTTTATTAATGCCATTTACGCTTTTGAAATGTGAAATAAGCTGATAAACATTATTGTTTATTTATATTTTCTACATCGATTATATAAACTATAGCTACAAAATTAGCCTATATCTGTGTCGACCTTAATATTCGTAGGACCTTGTTAATGCGAACAACCTTGTTGTAGACGAATAGTGTTTACATATTATTAGCACACTTTACAAGTTCGGGTACTAAATAACCTTTTGGGCAAATCAAGTAAATTTAAGTTTAAAATTAAAATATTGAAACTAATACTATAATGTAAATATTTATGTGAATGAGTGTTTTATGTTAAACAAATCCGAAACAAATTGGGCGCCAAAAATATATGTGCTTTTATTTTTGTAATGAGAGATTATGCTTCTTTGCTTACTAATACATGTAGTAATAATACATGAACACTACAATAGCAATAATACATGTAGTGCACTACGCCCGTAAATGCTTTACCGCGTATTTCAAGAGGCTGGTACCAAAAATACATTTATGTTCCTGCAACCGAAGAAACTAAATACCACCATCAGAAATGGTTACGTTTCTTCTTTAACTGTCTACACACACTCGATTAATGTGGGAACCGGTTTCGCGACCTGTTAACTTGCGTGCTTCATACGAAGAATTCTCAGAGTTTTTGCTGACTCCCACTGACGAGAATGAACACAATCACTTTTCCTTTTGTCAATTGTACTGATGGCGTTGAATGTTTCCATTCTATCGATATTTCAAAATAGCAAAGTTTTTCCCGAACATATTAAACAATCTAAAAATCCACTGTACTCATTTAAAAGGGTGTGCGAGCTATTTTATATTTTATGTCTAACATGAAATTATGAAAAAAACATCTCAAATTTTAATTAACTACGGGAAGATTTAGTACCTAGACATTTCACGCAGGTGTACCAAGGTATCAAGGAGGAGACAAGAACTACTTTAATAAAATATTGATGTAAATAAACTGATTTTACTTTGTATTTCCTAATACATAGTCATGTTATCTTTACAATTTAACAAAATAATAAATCCATAAACTAGCAAATTGTGAATACCTTTGTGAATACTGTTCGAAAAGATATTTATGAGTTTACAACTCTAGCTCAATTAACAATTAATAAAATGTTAAACTTTTTGCGACGTCATAAAACGGAACGGCGGAAGCGAAAGTAATAAATGTAAGTACTGTTTATAAAAGTTATCTAATACGTAGATAAATTAATTTATTCTAATTAAACTAAACATTTACAGGCCTCTTAGTGTTCACACGACTGGGAGTAGAGACCTTCTTTAACAAGGAAAGAATCAAGATCACTTAACTGCAAGCTAGCCTAGTGCTGGTGACTTGATGTCGTGTTTCACCGAAGGCTCAAGATCATTAAACATGAACCAATTTATTGCAGCATCGCAAAGAGACAATGAGCTAAGGACGCGAACGTGCCAACGTAACACCGCATATTAATTACTCATTATACCTGTGTACTTACATTTCCGGGGAAATAATTCAAGAAGGATTAACGGACATTAATGGTATAATTCATCATTACAGCCTAATGATGTCTGCTGAACATGGACAGGTTTTGCCAAACTCTGTACGCTTGATATGGTTACAAACGCATTATGCTGCTTAAAATTATACCTCACTTAGTCACGACATTTCGGGGCTAAAATGGCAGCACGAATATTTTAACGAGTCCCCCACATGGGACTGCTAACTTGACTAAATTTATACGTTATACAACGAAGAGATAACTTCCAATTGTCCATTGTTCTTTTTTGCAAAAGGAGAAACAAATTTGGCTCGTTTACTGCATTTAGACTAAAACTGGCTTTAGCATTAAAAGTCCTAAATTATAATAACAAATTTAAGTAATATATATGTACATGTAAGCTTATATCTTATAAATTTGATCGCGAACTATCCCAACTTTAATACAGTTAAACAGAAATAAAAGTTCTTTTCTAACGATAAGTTCCTTGACATTAAAAGTAATATTCACGGAGACTCAAAACGTTAGAATTATTGAATCCTATAACCATGACTACAGAATAATAAACTCATAGATACATACACCAAATATAGTTAAAGTAAATATAGTTAGTTTACTAAAAGGTTTACTTAAGGACAATGCAAATAATATTTCAAGTGACTGTGTTTATTAATTTAAAATTAATTTTTACCGAATATTACTTTATTAAAATGAACTCAAAATAATACAAAATATAATCGAACCGCAGCTGCCCTAAAGGCTAACAAATAATTAAAATAATAGACAAAGGAACAATGAGCAATATAATTTGTTTATTGTTATTATTTGCAAATCGGTTATGTGGTGTTGAATTATTCATATTCATTTACAAAACACAATTTCATCCCGTCAAATATATACCAATGGATATATTCATTGATTTAAATTTTTATTCCTATGGAATTCATGACTTCGTCAACTTATTAAGACCTTCGTTTTATTACTCATATGGCGCCGATATCAATTTATGTTATTTTGTATGTTAGTGGACTAGAAATTGAAAAGCATGTATACTAAAACACTTTATGTATACAAAATATGCCACAAACGTAATGACATAAAAAGAGACTACTGTGGTGGCATCGATCGCTTCAGCCGATACTTTAGAAGTGATCACGACCACATTAGAATTCTGTATAGGTTCAGGTACACGAGAACAAAGTGCTCTGATGAGTAAATGTAAGAGCTACAGACTAAGCGACCAATTATAGAATTGTAAACATAGGGATGTTTAATTTTCTCGAAGTTTTAAAACGTAATGTGCACTATATACCGACGCGCGCCCAAAAGGAGCAACCTTATTCACACAATACACATGGTCATGACAATATAAACAAGGATGGAAGAAAAAATATGGCTGCCTTGGAATCGTGTACTCATTGTCCTCGTTCGGTCATTTTCGGCACCGACATCCCACATCACGGTGATTAGGAAGTGGACTGCCCATGTTACTTACAATTACGTCATGCGTCTTAATCTACTCGCTTGTGTATGTGGTTCTAGTGAATTTCTTTAGCTGTTACAAATGTGCTTAAGTATTTAATTTCATTTCATTTTGTTTTGGTCTCGTCCTCCTATTAGTCATAAGAATCTATTTTAAGTTAATACACAATACAGACTACATAAAGGTTGGACTATATGGAATTATAAGTTATATTTGTGGAGGAAAGTTGTAATGCGAAGAAATAGCAATAAACTATTATCAAAGTTCAAGAAATTGACATACTTCTTGTGATGTGTAATAAGAATAACGTCTAACAACTACAAAGTACACGATAACTGGTTGTTATTCGTTAATGCCTTACTATTACTTGAACGCGATAAAATTCCTGCAGAACCAGTCTTAATGCATGTATTAGTAGTTAGAAACAACGCGGAGACTGGAAGCATCAACAGTTAGATTAGTTTGGCAATAAATATGTATCAATAGGAAGAACGTGTTTAATTAGTACATATTAAAATATATTTTACGTAACAATAGTTTAAAAATAAATATAAATATACTTATTAATCAAGAAAAAATAGTGTTAAAGGAACTTTGCGTTTGTATAAATATATTTTTTTTTGTACGCTTTAAGCGCAAAATAATAAAAATTTGTTGTTGTCGTCAGTTTTTTCATGAAATTTCAAAAATAACAATCCAAATCAGGGTGCCGTAATTTCTTTTTTGTCAAATTTTTACTCTGCATGTCTGTAATGATTGCAGACTCACCGGGTTTCCCAGACCTGTGTCATGTGATGAGTGTGCCCAAATTTATCTACCTTATTAAAAATTCTTTCCGCGGTTCAATAATACGAGAATGATTAAGGTTATATAGATACACAAATAAATATAAATATTTACTATTGGATCGGGATTTTTTTAAAGATATTTAAATATATTATATAATAGTACTGTAGTAAGATGGTAGGCAAATCAACAAAAGCTGCTCTCCTTGCTTAATGCTTAAAAGAAATAGTTTTTACATAGACATTAAAATTTATTAAAAATTAGATTATTCCTTGTTTGTATTCTAGACCATAGACAGACTTCGCAATTATTAAGTATACATCGGCATATATAAATCGCAATACAGATAATATATCAAATTTAATTACAATCAATGTAATATGGAAATTTAAACTACATATTGGCAGTAAACGAATTAGTAAGAAAAAATCATAGAGATCATTTCCTAAAAGAAATCAGACAAAATATTCCACTGATTTTTATGGTTACAAAACATGTAAACTATTTATACATAATATGGATGTGAAGAAATGACGCCTAAATTTAATGATGAAAATATTCGCAAAGGCTTTAAATTACTTTACCGCTATGCCAGGTTAAAATAAAAAAAAATTATTACTTTTTAAGCATGAAAGCTTTGCTGAGTTCCTTCAGGACCGTTGACACTATAGCACCAGCGGCAGGCACCGCCAGAACCGACGCGTCCATGCAGGCGGACAACGCAGCCGGCGCCAGTACACCAAGTCTGCTCAACCTCGGACCGTCTTTAGACATCACAATTGAGCGAAAATAAAGAAAAGAAGACCACAACACCCGCGCACGAATACAGCAGCACAGCGACCCGACCGGCGTGCTGCTCTGATCACAAATGCAAGGTATTATAGCACGGGCTTTTGTATTCTCATTGCAACGTATGTTCGAACCGATGCAAGGATTCAGCATTTGATTATTACGATCGTCGCGATCCGATTAGTCATATAGTCATTTAATGATATGACACATTCCACTTTAATATCCTGTATGGTACCTCCTTGGTAAAACATGGCTTTGATTGCGCATTCTTCAAGTTATACACACAACAGGATAAACTTCTACTGGCTGAACATATGTTTAGTCGAATTTTTCGTGCACAAGTATTGAGAACAAGACGATCCCGCTAAAAATAATAAGTCGATTAGCGTTATAAAATAAAGTTTAAAAAAATAATGTCGGACTGTTCTCCACAGGTTGCATTAAATATGTCTTTACTTATGTTACAAAGTTATTCTTCAAATAAATGAAAAAAATATTACATTGATCTAATAAGGAAGATTTTTTGAAACCTTTGGGTACTTATCATCGAAACAATAATATGTCAAAGCTTGTTTTCATACGGTAATCGTCTGCATTTAATGATGACAGATGTGTTATTAAAAAAATTTAAAATAAACTGATACGTAAATAAAAATCGGTAAAAAAACTTTTAAGTTAAACGGTTATCTTTATGTGCACTGAAAATTACAAAATAAATAAATAAAAAAAACAATTACTATTCTATTATACTATTCTACTATAGGATGATGATGATGACGATTATAATAAGTCGATGCAATCCACACTTAGTATAGTAGAAAGTAATACAGAAATAGGTAATGGGCCTAACGTTTTTGTTATTTATTAATTGTTTTTTGATTTTTTTATTTATTTATTTTGTAGTTTTCAGTGCAAATAAAGAAAATCGTTTAACTTAAAAGTTTTTTTACCGATTTTTATTTTCTTGTTTTTAGTATTTAGTGAAATTGTCTGCCGAATATTCTGACATATATTATATATTCATGACAGTATTCTGCTAATGTAGTCCTATTATTTGATACCCATATTGCGGTGGTTGTGGAAAAATATGTACCTAGTCCGCCATATTGGAACGGCGTCCATCTTGAATTTTAAATTTTGACATAATCATCGTGTTTCACTAGTGTAGCCCTTTCATTTGATACCCATATTGAGGGGGTTAAGGAAAAATATGTAATCCGCCATTTTGTATCGGCGGCCATCTTAGATTTAAAATGTTATTGATTTTATTATATTGTATTGTCATCTAAATTAAATGTGTGTACCAAATTTCAGATCAATCTGACAACGGGAAGGTGCTTAAATTTCAATTTCTAATTTTGACCCAAATAAACAAATTCCGTACGGGACGAGCTAAATAAAACCGTTTAAAAAAAAGCAAGAGTTGTAATAAATAATAAAGCAATAACATAAAAGAAAAAAAGGAAAACATTTAAACACCAAAGTTTTTGAAAACAAAATCTCCCCCTCCCCCGACTACCCCTCTCCTAACAGCGTCTAACTTCTAGAATTTGCAAGATGTAGAAGGAAGTGTACTAGGAAACTATGAAGTGCACGCGGAAATCGAGCTACCGCGCAGACTCCAACTCTACGGGGGTTGTAATGTATCTATTACACACATACGTACATACACGTATGTGTTGGACATTGAAACAACCCCTCCTTCTACACGCTACCGCTAGAATCGAAAACAATTTTGGTTTTGGTTCGCTTTTAATGTTTGTTAGTTTAAATAAGTTAATATTTTATTTCCTTTGAAAACAAGACTCTCTCACTTTCCATGATTGGAAAAAGAGAATGAAAAAAAATTTTCGTCAGCGCCCAATTTTGTGCTTACATAAAATATTGAAAAAATTCGGAACTTCGGTCCAGGAACCTAGGAGGTTATAATTTGACAATCCGCACAGACTTACATCAATCAACGCGCGGATCCTAAAATTCACCGACCGACGATAAATTTTCTATCTAACACACACACAGTCTAGATTGTGTGTGTGGATCCTGAACTTGGTACTTTTTCTACAAGGCCACGGCCAAATGCAGTTTGGTGAATGTTATATATCTACAAAAGCTGATGATGTTCTGCGAACATGTCGATTTTGTCACGATGTTTTCCTTAACCGAAAAACCCAAACTCAGTTGGGATCCACACTGCTCTGAGATATATTTATTACCTACCGCCTTTCAAATTGAGCCATCACAAGTTCAGTTTAAAAAATTAAACAACAACAATCGGATTATTTTTAATATAGCCGAGTTCTCTAGACTGAACTTAAACTTAAAGCAACGTCGGCGTCTACTCTGCCACTGTTTTTATTATTTAAGATTGAATGGAGATAAATAATAAACGACAAATATTTGAAGCGAACAATTTAAAACTACAAAATCCTTCCTTCATAAACACGTATAACAAAAGTTTAATTGGAACTACTAGGAGACCATAAACAGATATGAGAGTAGCTTGTTACTGCGCAAACTCAGTAGTATCACTTGTTCACTTTGTTGCAGGGAAAGGTGGCGAACTTCACGTTACGGGAAAATTTTTACTTAGTTTGGCAGTTTACTATTACGAAATGAGCAAAATAACGATTTTCTATGATTGTTTATATGTTTAACAAATCAGGAATTAAAATTCAAAGCGATATCGAAATTATAACTAAGATAGAACAAAAACTCACAACGAAAATTTATTTACAGCACATTCTTTTTTTATCGACAAAATGGCCATAAATATTTATAAGTATTTTATAGTGTTACTTTATTTATAAATAAAACTTTGAGAAAAGGAGGCTTCGAGTTTACTTAAGGCCTTCGTACTTTTTTCGATCTTGATTCGAGATTTCTCACATACTATTTGTTTTCTAATCTATTTTTCATTATTAAATTCTTGTAAATTAATAACTATTTGAAACAATATTAGTATACTACAACTAAACTATATACGTTAGTTTGCGAACTTCGCACGAAAGGCGAGACTTGTGATTTTTGTGTTTTATCATAATTTTTTTTTATTATTATTACATATCATAAAATGTGAAACAATCAATAATCACAGCCATCAAAGGTATTATTATTTATATACAGGTTCTTTTGCAGTGCAGTAGTATATGTACACGACTACTTATTATCCTACCGAACATAGCTTTCAATGGAATACATATAACCTCCGAAGTTTTATTTTCTGTACTAGGATATTATGACCTGTAGGAGTTATTAATGAAACTGCGCAAACTCGAACTTGTGTGATAAGAAACATTATCCGGAACTAACCCCACAAACTTTTATTTCTTAATTGCTTTCTATTATTAAGCATTTTTTTTATTTGTTACTATTGTAAGAATGAAATTTTGTATGTTTTTTTAATTATAAGCGAATTTTATTGTAATAACGCATAAGAGTTATAGTTAGTTATAAAACTATCAATGACTTCCGTTTCAAAATACGTCACATCCCGCTACTAATAATAAGCAAAGGAGGATAGATAATAAAAAAAATCTGAAAATTTATTTGCAGATTCCGCAACTGGCGCAGTGTTGCTTAAGCAAGATATTCATAAAGAGACACTGAGTTGCATACCGGTAATAATTAGGGCTTGGGTAGCCAAAACTTAAAAAAATGCCTACAAGCTATTTATAATTAAAAAAAAAATAATTTTTAAATTAATCAGGAATATTTTGTGGAGTATAATTCTTGACATTACATAAAATAATTTAAAATTGTTATTTGACCATCTTTTACGTATTTTAATAATTGGTTAAATATAAAAGTGCACAGATTATAATCAAACGGATTCCTTTCGCTACTTAACCCCATAGCATTTAATTAGAATTTGGGAACTTTGTAAAGCTAAAAAAATCATCAATTTTTTTTGAGAGTACCAAATATTTGTAAGATTCGCACCAAAATGTAACGTTGTATTTCTTTACTACCTTACTCTGTGGTGATCGTGACAAGAAACATCACGGTGACGCGAAGCGAATACATAACAGTCTGTCCGGCGCAATGCGCCACGAAGGATGCCTCGCCTTATAAGGCATCGACAATATCTTATTAAACGGAGGTCAGCTTAAAGACACGTAGACCGTAGTATTATGTATGTTGAATTCGTTTCTTTCCTACTAAATTTCGGAGGTCAATGTGAGTAGAGTGCGCCAGGAAAACATGTGTTTGTCATGAACGATATTATGTAGTCAACAATGAATCATTTAAACTTGTATCAAAATTAAAAAGACGTAGAACGGTTTGTCTTTTAACTAATACACATGAGTAATAATGATTAAAAGTACCTAATCTTTTGGTTATTATAACTATATAAATATATTTTACTATGTAAAACAAGAATCGCAGGGAGTCACTGGATTCAAACAGCACAAGACCGTATTTTGTGGAATACATTACAAGAGACCTATGTCCAGCAGTGGACGTCCATCGGTTGAAATGATGATGATGATGATGATGTAAAATAAATATTAAAGAGATATCAATATTCATTTTTATTTTTTTAGTTATGTATAAACTAACGCTTGACTACAAACCCTCCTGATGGTTAGTGGTGGACATCGCAAATTGTTGAAAATTCGGTTTTAAAAATTACATTGTAGAAATAAAATTTTAAGTTTTAAAACTATATCGCCAGCACTTATGAAATAGAGTAGAGATATCTCCTTTTAAAGGTGACCTCGAATAACATATTTATAACTTAAATACTTACTCATTGTTTTCTACACACGATGCAACTGTTAGTCTAAATTACCAGCTAGTTCCTATGCCTTGAAGAACATAATTTTAATGTTTTTGTGGATTTTGATTTATTAGAAATATTATTTACACTAAACAGATAACGCTTTAATTAAAAACAACAAAATTTCTGTTTCCTTTATGTAACAAAATATAAGCACATACAAATGCTGTGCAACACATAAAAGTACTATAAATTTAGTGTAGTAAGAAATTGTATAGTGCGCCTATACAATTTTCTACTACACAAAAGTTCTAAATTAGGACAGTTCGATAAAAAAAACTCATAAGCAGCAGCAGGCAGTAAAATTACTTGGTAGCTGTTATAAAAGCATACCGCCTTCTTTATTGTAAAAGTTCTATAAACAGTTCTTTTTTAGTTTCAGTTCACAAACAGTTTCCGGTAGTAGACCTTATAACATCATATTAGACTTAAGTGGACATATTATGTTTTGATAGACTGAAATGAAATAAATTATGATGATTTTATTCTTCTGTCCTTTCTTTCATATCTTATATTAACAATGTTTTTCTTATTTTTATTCAATCAAATCATTAATTTTATTCGCCAGCTATTAGAGTATCAAACACTTTACTAATACAATCATAATCATCACCATCAGCAGAAGATACTAGTAGGGTATTTTTTTTTTTAATTATATATTTTCGCTTATTATTTAAAATGTCTTCGTTCATGCTCTTCGCTCCAATGAAAGGGTAGGTGATTACAATGAAGACAAATTTTGAACATAAAAATGTTATTATTGTACTAAATCAATTTATAAAATCTTACTATAAACATTAGTCGTAACTAGACATACAAGTTCACTAGACTCGTCTAATCATCTTAATATGGTTGATACATTATTATTTATTTCCACGACGGTAGATTTCTGCGGCGACAGAGCAGAACTAACAGCTACAAAATTATTTTTGGAAAACATGGACCAGTCCATGGATTTTGATCTTTCCTTGCCTTCCTTTGTGTACCGCAGGAAAGTCTCGTCCAGGTATTTTTTTCTATAGAAAGTGTATAACCAATCGTCAGAATTCGAGCGTCTTTTCTTTTCGAAGTCTGCTTTAATCTCGCCTGAATTAGAGAAGTTGACAAAACTTGTATTTCCAGAAAATTGACCCAACTGACGAATGTAACTAGTTGGAGGCAAATTTCTCTGTAACTCCTCGCGACGCGCCAGCCAGTAATAGTGTATGATGGGATCACGAGGACCCCAATGCCTTGACGGCTTAAAAGACGAACGCAGCTTCTGTTGACAAACAATGTTTACTTCCTCAAAACCGTGACTCAATTATGGACCGATTTAAAAATAAAGATACAATCTTTAACAAGGTCTCGTCATTCGTTGAATTACGTTTGGGGAAATAAGATATAATTTCGCTGAGCAAAGAGAAACGTTAGTAAACATTCGCTTTGTTAAAACATTATTGTGGACAGGATCCATTACAATATGCTAATTAAAAAAAATCTACAAAAATATACAGTAACTAATAAATCCTTAACTAGCTGAAATGGTGTTATCTACAGCATGTGAACAAATAATCCAACTGCTTACCGCAACCATGCCGTATTGCACCTGCTTCGCCACCGATACAACAGCAAATATTACTAATATAGCGAATCCCACTACCAAAGTGGCGAGTAGTATGATAGCTTCCCAATAATTTCCTGTCCATATCGATGTATCAATAAAAAAGTCCACTAGCCACCATATGGTAACGGGTAGGAGTATACAGGGCGTCACAAACCAGCAAACAATCCAATATCTTAATAAACGCTGTTCTATTAGGAATTCCACATCTTCGACAAGGGTTTTTCGACCTATTAAAAAAATGTAAATTCATACACCTTTACAATTATACAATATTAACATTAAAAATATATTTACCATAAATAAGTAAGAATGCCAAGACTTCTACGACGGTGGCAAAGCTGATTAGTAAGGGTAGCGCTACGTCCTCTACCGCATTTAGAACTGGCAGCCCGCCGGCGAGTGCACCCAGAGCCCCGGCCACGCTCGCCAATGTGCCGGCAATAGCAAAATATCGCCATTTTCTACCGCCAATACGACGGCAATATTCGTAGATTGGGTAGAGCAGAGTAAGCTGCAATTTTTATTTATATTTCTAATTAATTACATCTCCCTTAACTACTATAATACATCTAATTGATCTATGTAATGACAGTGTTACCAATGCAATTAAAAAAACAACTGCTACTTAGTACCACAATAAATAACTACATTAAACATATTTAATATTTCGTGTCTCCGGACAACGTGCACAATGTAAGAACAGTGTATGTCATCTTAACATTATTATGGGCAGGCGTATCATCATCATTGACCATCTGGTGACCGACGTCATCTTGTAGGTTCATTAAATAAAAAGAGAACTTACCATTGTTACAACGCTTGACAAAAACAACATGACTAATGTAATCAGAGGCCACCCAACACTTAGTTCTTTTTCCACGGCCACTCTGTACATCTCGACGAGCACAGCAATCGAACTGGTGTCTTGATCGATACCCGTACTGATACCGTACCAAAATACGAGTCCGGTCCAACCACCCAAAATGTTCAATCCGACGAAAATTAGAGCTGTCCTGAAATAAAAAAAAAATAAGTTACACTACTTGTGATTTTTCTAATATTTTACCAATATATAATACAAAGTACATATTAATTAGATAAGTAATCAATATTTTCTCACCATTGAACGTTTGTGCTCGAGTATATAGTGTCACCAGCCAAAATTAAGTATCCATTAGAAGTTTGGGAAGAAACAAGTGATTGTATTAAAACTCTATTCCATACGTTTGGTTTTATCATTGCTTGTATGTCGTCGCGATTGAAGAATGTGGAATAATTGCTACTGTCTCCGATGCTTGATAGAATTATAAGGCTTATAATTAAAACCGTGGGTCCCAGGACATATAGAATACGCTTCATATATTTAAACGGACTGAATAGCCTAAAACGAAAGAATTTTAAGACACTTTAAAAATATGATGAAACACGCGGACAGTGTTATAGTTCTAATAAAAATAAGTCTATTCCGATATTCAACTTACGGAATCAGAAAAAAAATTGTATTCGTAGTATGTTATTTAATAAAAATATTAAGGGCTACATGAAAATTCGGTATCTATATTAAGTAACAATGAAACGCGTTGACGTCAATCAAAAAATACAGTGATAGCATATAAATATCTTCATAATTTATACAACTATAAGTCATTAATCAAATTAATACTTACACAAACGGAAGCAACGTGGACAATACGACAATGATCAGCGCCAGCGCAACATAGTACTCGGGTTTTTCGCTGACCGGAGCTAGGAACGTCTCACTGGAACATTTTTAATATAATACATATACCAGTATTAATAAGCACAAGTCAAAACTGTACTAAATAAAAATAACCACTTACTTGAAACATGTTGTTATGTTTATTACATCGCTATTATTGTACTCCTGAAAACAAATAATTTTTAATAATTATACATTAAAAAAAAAAAATATTTCTTAAATAAAACGCCGTGCAATTATAATCAGCAACACACACTTTGAATCTATCTAAAGTTAGAATAGAGTATAAATACATATTGAAGTATGTTAAAGATAATAATTTCTTTGTAGGGAATTTTTTTTTGTCCTAACGTAATCACAAAGAGGCCCGATTTCAATCCTAACTGAGTTTGATTTTTCCATGAAAGTATACGTCGTGAGGAAACCGAGATGCTACAAGGAGAACTTTCATGGATATGTAACATCCATCAACCCGCAATTGGGCAGCTTGATGGACTTGACTATGTCCATATGAGAAGCCCGCGAGTCCCGACAGTGGGAACAAGAGGGCTGTTTATTATTATTGCTTATTACATTTCATTTTGCATACAATTACGTTGATATAACTATAAACTCAATAACATTTCACAATCATGTAAACAAAATCAATACTTACAGGCATAACAACACTATGACATTCCCAGAGTGAAGTAGAATTACTTATTGTGTAGAAAAAATACGTAACAATCAGTGCAATGTAAACACTTGTATACACCAAAGAAAGAATACTGATCAGTAGCCTTTGATATCCTATACCTGAAAAAAAAACATTTAAGGGGTACTTTATTTGCTAATAATTAGACATACATATTCCATGGATTTCAGCTTCAATACTAACTTATTTACAAGAGATATTTTCAATATACGCAAGTGGAAAGTAAGGTTACAAGTGTAATAAATACCTTTAAGGAATGGCACCGCTCTCCAGACACCAACGGTGTCCTGCTGACTTAATTGTCCAATTGCTAATTGCAGCATAGTTGTCGGAAGTGCCACGGCAACCAATGCGATTGTATATAACAATCCGTATATAAGCCCACCGTAACGGAACCCGTCGCGTGGCACCTGCCATGTGCTGCTGAAACTCAAAGCGACAGCGAAGGAGCAGAGGTGAGCTCTTATGAGAGGCCAATTTAACAATTTCTAAAAATAAAAAACATTTTACATTATAAAAATTGTAATGCTTCAACTTATTGAAGAAAATATATGCTATAAAAATGTATTATTACATACATGTATATTTTTCAATCGACGAAACAACAGAACGGAACGCATTATGTAGCGGTGGTTATGATGATATACACTGCACATTATGCTTATCGCCTTGAGACACTAGATATTAATTCTCGTTACTCCAGTAATTTGACTAGCTGTAACGCCATTAAAACCGGAACACAGTTACTTTTGCAAAATACTGTCGCACCAAGTGTTGATTAAAAGAACTATTTTTTATTACACTATAATTTGATTATTAACTTTGCATACACAAATTTTTGTAAATTTTTAATGTTTCATAAAACAACAAAATGCCTTACCTTTAATTTATATGAATTAATATACATTTTCCACACATTCACATAACTCGGTCAACTTGTGAAAATAGTTGGTGCAAACTAAGAAATACTAAAGAACATGCATTGCCCTACATCAATTTAAGATAAAAACGTATCTATTATACCGGCAAAACTAGATATCAGTAAATATTTCGAGTGGTTTCCGTAAAGATTGTTTGTTTGAACCTTATCTGGAATAAAATATGGTTAGGTACGAGTGTTGCAAAACATAAAATGTTTACTCTGTGTTTTAATCCATGAAACACGTAACGTATCGGCATGTAAGGTGACACTGAGTTCATCGGCTCTAGCTAACACCAATTAATAGCTTAGTTGTTATGCAAAATGATAGATAAGTAAAAACTCAAGTTAACTGTGTTATATATAGCGGTGCAAAATTACGAGCAGCGATTACATGCTTCTATATAAATATAATGGCTAATTAATTTTAATACCAAAATATTAAATATAACAATAATATTATTTATTAATTAAACTAATACCCCTTTATCGTTTTGTTAACTATTAGGTATGAATACCAATAATATTATTCATGCTAATTAATTTATTAAAACATTAGACTAAGGATTAAATTTTTATATTACTGTCTATATGGTTGAACGTAGATGTGATGTCTACTTTGAATAATTTACCAAAAAATAATTGAACAAATATACTATATAAAGACAAAAAACATAATTTGTTATAATAAAAAAATAGTTTTTACAAGGTCGTACTGGACACATAGATCGTCCTGGTGTTTTTGTGCCTTGGATAAATTACTCCAAAAGCGTATCATTATATCTTACTTACTTTCTAATTCAGATTCTAAAGCTGCAGTACATAATTTTTCATAACAAATATTGCTATAGAAAATGTTGAATAATTTTATTGTTATACTGCAATAAGCATCAACTTAGTGCAGGATTCATATTATAAACTGTAAGTATTAATTTTTTTACTAAAAAAACTAGGCATTTACATTCCCATAAGCTTTATTGAAGAGTTTCATATTTACGTTACACCTTAGAGATTTATAATAATACAGACGTCATATTTCACACCGAATAGTAACAATTAATGTTTTGTTAATTAGCTGCTTAAATTTTATAGGTTTTGTTAAAATCCAAAATAAATTAGTTGTCCTGTGGCGCTCTTCACCATGGCTTTAGATTACATTTTCCATAACACACCACACTTTTGTGGAATTTCATCTATGTACTTAGAAACCAAACTGCATCATACAAAAACGCCACGGAATGTAAACGCGATTTACAATTTATTAAGTATCAAGAAGAATTGATCGACTAAACATACATTTGCATCGACAGGGAAATGTAATAGACGTTACATTTGTAAAATAATATTAATGCTTATAAACTGCAAATTCTTAACATTTTCTTTTATACTTTGGCAATACTTTTGACATCCTTGCCTTTAACTAAAAAATAAATAAATCCAGGAGTAACATAAACCTACTTAATATACTGGCGATGTAAATGTAGTTTGATTACAATATTACATATGCTGCATTTGTAATTACAAACTATGGAAAACGCATTAAAAAATATGCTAAAATATAAAAACTATACTAAAACAAATGTAAAGAATCTCTCAAACCAATTGCACTAAATGAGTTAATTTTAAATATACATTGATTGAGTATAAAGTAATAGAGAATTTATCTAAAAGCATATCTCATTCCCCTAGTTGTCTGTTAAAGAACACATATGACGGAAGCAGCCCATTTGTGCCGATTTAAAAACGCATATTCTCTTTCTTATTAAAACAAACAAATTTGCATATGTGTAATAATCAAACAGATACACGAGATGTTCACGTATTAAGACAAATTTAAATACATTTGTATTTATTTCATCATTATTATTGGGGTCTACACAAATAAAAGGAAATTCACAATTCTTGCCCATGCATCATAAAAAATATCAAAGGTTAAAGGCAATGAATTGCGTATTGTTTGATCGCGCAAATAAAGTTAAAAAATACTTTAATAGCCCAAACAATATTTTTGATTTAACCTTTACTTAACAATAAATCTATCTGCTTGTACAGAGACCAAATGTTTAATCAAAATGCATAGGACCAGTGTAACTTGTTGATTATAGGCCCAAAAACATATATACATATAAAAGCTGGTGATACGTTTAGACAACAATATGTGTTTAATTCTATTCTACCTATCGTATTGGACAACTACATGTATAAGCATAGTAACCTTACTTTATTTTCTATATTGTACGTGCTTGAGTAACACGTTAATAGGAAAGGAGAGTCCACATATACGGCAAAATAATCAGCATTTACTAGCATATAGTAAAAGTGTTCGAGAAGTAGTTAAAGAAGGGATACAGTCAGCAAATGGGAGAATTTGAAAATTGATTGATGTCAATAAAGAGACCCGCACCATCATATCTTAAAAATTGCCTAATTGTATCAATAATTTTGGATTCCGACAAAACTGTTAAACTACTTAGAACTAATAGTTAAATAATTACATAACTTATTTAATTTTACGACGTTATTATTAATTTCCACTTACGATATATTAAGATTTTTTATATCGAATTAATTCCCTGTTTTCCTATATTTTCTCATCCTCGTTCAAAAAAAGCACGGTAGTAATAAGTGTCTATACAAATTATATGTTTTTCAATATTACTGCATTTAATAGTTCCAGAAAAGAAAATAAATTATAACGAACAATAACAGAAAATTAAAAAAATCAATATTAATAAAGAAAATCGTTTAATAACGATAGATTTGCTCTGTTTAGAAGAAAATTATATGTAACTTCGTATATATTTTTGTGTTAACGAATACATCTAGACATGAATTTCAAGTAAATATACAAAATAGATAAACAGCCCAGTTCAATAAACAATAAAGTTGTCTTTTAATTATCAGTACCCCTTTTATTTTACATGGATAGTGCGCGTTCTTGCGAGTTACATAAATATATATACATACATAGGTATACATATATATATTATAGTTATATAATATCTGATTTGATATTGTAATAAACTGAAAATAAATTATCAGTAGGGCAGAAAGTACAGAAAATGCGCAGTTCCCTAGTTATCAGAATAAGATATTAGATATTTAGTTTAAGCTCTGCGGTGTGAGGAGGGGGATTCTATTGCATTTATTTATAAGATTTAACACACAACATGTATACTACACATAGTACGCTTATTTTTAAAAATTTTACATAGATACGACGAGATTTTTTTTTATTTTTAGTACGTATTTTAAAGTTAATAGAATGAAATCCATTTTATTCAAAATATTGGCATTCTTTAGGAAAAACCGAACCAGGTACTGTTCAGACGTCTTAATTTTCTGGCACCGAATCATATACTAAACCCATAACCCAGTATAGTGCATCCTTCAGTCTGTTATCAATTCTATTACGTAATCAGTTTATAGTGATTTATCATACAAACATTACACGTCTCAACCTTCATAAATCGTAAAAGTCCTGTACATCTTTCTCCCTTGTCTTTTATAATCAATTTGTATCTCTATTTTGTAGTGTTGTCATTGTAGACGTCATGTTTAGTATTAAAAATACTAACCATCAAAAAATTATTGAAATCTTGTCTACATAGGAGTATAAGTGTATCGGACGCATTTTCGTAAAGCGTAATGGACAGTGCACAAAGACTGAGAAAAGCATTCAAAAAATTATATGTTTTGACCTTTTTCATAAAAACGTCTCTAACAGTCTCAAAATATTATATTCTACTTATGAAGATTATTTTAGGTGCATTCCCATTCTTTAATAGTTCAGTCAACAGTACAGAGACCCAAAGCGGAAAAGTTACTGATAGTTTGGAATATATTATATTTACGAAAGATAAATCACTATTGTACAAATAATCCGATTTATTGTTTACAAAAGCTAGTGGTCGACCAGTAAAAGTCATTGAATGGACCAGTTTCATTTCGTTAAACCAAAGTTTATTAATATGAACTAGTTAGTAGTTAGGTAGAATTATAAGAAGGACGTATAGGCATACCGACAGTCCGTTTCGCCTTAAATCCACAATATATGACGTCATTTGTATGTAGAGAAAAGTTTTGAAATTGTAAAAGCAGTAACAATTTAACGGTAAACCCTTCAGTTTATCATTTAACCGTGCCGTATTAAACTTTAATAATATATTTTTTCTTTACGCAAGTCTGTTTTAAAGACGTTATGTTAGAAGTTATCTAAACATTGCAATGTCATTTTGCAGTCTGTATTAGTCTATATCAATTAATAAAAGAAAATTTTAAATAAATAATAAATACGAGTCGGGTAATAAATAATGTTAAGTGTATTAAGGTCGACAAATGTGAATAGTTACTTTTCTTGTTTAAATAATATTTACAGTTGTTTTTATCCAAACGGTGTGGACAAAGCTGGTAAAAAAAATATAAGAGTATGTACTTTGATGCTAGTTCAAAGTTTTGTGAGGTACTCGGGGTATCAACATTAAATATAATCATCAAATCAACCCAATTAAAGGTTAAATAACATATATAATAGTCAAAACGTTGAAATCGCTTTTGAAATATTATACGATATTAATTGTTTATATCCAGCGTATTTTATTCATACTATAATCTTCAAAAAAATCGTAGTACCGTAATTCTTAAACAGAACTAAGTTGAGGACTATATTAAATTATTCTAAACATAAAGCGAACTAATCTATTTTTACAATAATAGACACCTTATCTTTTATTCGGATGGATATTATTAATGAAATAAATCTAAATGAATCATTTAATCTATAATAAAGATCAATCAAGAGTTCCAAGGTCCAGATTAGATCAAATCGGACAGTTTAACTTAAAATGATTTCGAAAATCCGGTTAATATATTATTTAGTAATAATGAGCAAAACATGAGTTTCGTCCATTGTGCTTGAAATCATAGATTTCGCAAAGTGTATTTAAAAGGTTTGTGAATGGCGGCAAACGCCGCAACCCAAAGCAAATTCCTCGCCGGTGGGAGGATGTTGCACATGCAGAGGACATTCTTCAGATGTTCCAGGTAGCTGTTCTCCTTTCGGACCTATAAAGATTTCAATCGATCTTTACCAATCTCTACATTCACTTTCTCTCGTGCATACGAAATAAAAGTTCGATAGACATATAAATAAATAATTGTTACTACCTGAGATACCCGACAGAGATTTTATATGTACTTCGTCCAAATAAAATGTAATTACAGACTAAACTCACCAGCAGGGCACTGTGGCAGCAGATGCCTCGGAATATTAGTGACACGCTGGAATTCGTCATGACAGGCATTACAGAAGTGAGATGTCCCGAAGCAAAAGAATACGGCTACCTGAAATAGTAATCATATAACACGTCATCATTAGCCCACATCATTCCGCCTTAATTTGAGCACAATATTCACGGTTCTTGAATATATTTATAATAAATACGAACCGAGCAGCAATAACGGCACTTGTATTCAAGGAAGTCGGAGCTGTGCTTGGGGCAGACCCGCGCGCCCGCGACGTCGCTGCATCCGCCACACACCAGCTCTGCAGGCTCCCAACGTCCGTTATATTCTGCTTCGCACCGCGCCAGTCCGCCGAAGTAAGCCTAGTGCATCAAAGATTTTGGATCTTAAGCAATAATCCGCAATAAAAACATGTAACGATAAATTAATATGTATGTATGAACATGTAAATATATACATATTAGCAGAAGCAGCGAGCAGTGGAGATAAAACATATAATGATTAATTACATAAAAGTAGAAAAAGAAAATAATTACCATCTACATAATGAAAACATTAGTATTTAACATACTGACTTGATAGACATTTTTCAATGTTAATATAATTTATAAAACTGTAAACTTGGCCGTGATCGTTACTTTAATTTATTAAAAAGGCCAATACGCCATCTTTAAATTTCAAGTGCTTTTACCGTAATTTGCTAGCTATAAACTATAATCAGTCGTTTATAAATGTACAAAAATATTATAAATAATAGCAGACGTTTATTACCTTGCCACACTTATGGCATACGTAATAAGCGTAACGCTCCATGGCGAAAGTGGCTGCGTCCGCAGCAGCAGGCCCTTGAGCTTCAGCCAGCCCTTCATACTCTAAACGCATCAACGCTTTGCGGCGTACTTCTTCACGCAAAAGTCGAATCGGCGCTAACAATTCTTCTAAAGTCCAGTGGGTCATGTCCTCCTAATAAAAGCAAACACAGTAAGATCATAAGTTAATAATTTTACGCGATATGAACACAATATTCATATAACTACTTTTCAGTTTATTACCTTGCAAATCGGGCACTGCGAAAACGAAAAAGTAATTCTTGGCCCAATCCACTTACAATTCAGCACTTTCTTGCAGCAGTGTAAATGGAAAACGTGACCGCAGGTGAGCTGAAATTAAAAGGCAGTAAAGTGATTTATTTGTCGTCTTTACCATATATCGTACATTTTATTTAAATTTTATCAATAAATAAAAAGAAAATTAAAGTATTGTAAAATTCTAATATCAGTAAAGTCCGATTTATTGAATAAAACTAAAATATTATTTTTTTATAATATCGTTATCGCACTCATACACACACGGGTTAGTCGCATCTCCGCGAAGATACTATTCTCTATATTCTCGTTTGATTAGGCGTCCTATTAAACTCCTCCTTATCTGGACAACGAATCCAGTTCGAAGTAATTACTCAAGCCCGCCAAGTAGTTAACCTCTGCTTTAGATTATTTTAGGTGCTCTAACGCATTTTATACGTAAAGTGAGTAAGTATAACGCATGAAATATACCTGAATAGAAGGAGCTGCCTGTAGTGGATCTGTGAAACATATCATACACATGTCATCGGCATCTTGGCGCAGCGGTAAGGCGTCTTCAGGAGGCTCGCAGCCCATCAAGCACGGTAGACAGCGGCTTTCCCCACGCACTCCCCCGCACACGTGTCCACATGGCAGCACACGAGTGCACGCCTCCCGACTGAACTCCTGTCAAAATAATACAAATGGTAATCCATCGTCATCATCAAATGATTAATGTCTCCGGCTGTATTTAGACCTCACCTAAATAAAAACAAAAACGTTAAATAACTTAAAACAATACAGTTACTTTAACGTCTAGTCCACCATGATATCATTATAAATATGACAACATTTTTCCGGTTTCCTACACTGGTAAATTTATTTTCATCAACTTTTTTGTTTTTATCTAGATCTAGATAGATACAGATCTTATTACACGTATTCAGAAACACGAATCTACAACAAACTTTTACTACTAAACCTAATATATACCTGACATTGTTCTTCAGCACACACATTCCCGATTGCTAGAAGACCTGACGTGCTGCGTGCACCACAGAAACGACATGTTCCAGCTAGTCCATGAAAACCAACCGAGGACCCTTCGGCGGCAGAAAAATTTTGACCATCACAAACTGATTCTAAGCTCCTGAATTCCGCTAATCCCTTAAAAGTGCGCCGATCTACCAGTAAAAGGAGCCAGAAAAGTTTTGCACGTCCACATCCCTCATGAATATCGATGCGAATTGCACTCTCTTCTTCTTTACATATCTGTAAGAAAATGTCGATCGTAATAGTTAAAATTGACAAAAGTAAAATCTAAATTTACTAGTGATAGATCACTGTTGCCGCCTGCTCTGTAATATTATGCTATTAGAACAGCACTAAGCTAACCTCTGCCTGTCACGGCAGGACGCTAAGAGTTTTTGGGCACTGTAGCTCCTTGCTTCAAAAGTTTATCATTCTAACTAGCGCCTCATTATTATAAGCGATTGTATCACTTACCATCTTGAAATACAAAAAACGAGAATAAACACCAACCTGTCGTTGATGCATCCTGGCAGACCTCTTTAGATGCAAGAAACGGTCGCACTCAGCACACAGGGGGCCGCAAGAGCGGCAATCCACAACTGCCATGGTACTGCCATCATCATGGTTCACGCAATACGAGCGTACTTCGGCCTCGGCGTCGCGAGTTTCGTTCGTGGTGGAACTATTTAAAACGGACAGAAAACTTTTATAAGTACATGTCACATTGGTATTATATATCTGGTATGTAGTATCATATGCCGGCGCATTTTTTTTGTTCGACTTAGCGACAAATCGACAAAATCAATCATTCACCTGATTTTAGGTGATACGCCACCGCTCATAAAATTTTATCGCTAATTAGAATGAAATGCACTGCACCACGTTGTGTCCTTCACTTTGAGATAAAATATGTTACTTGATGTTGCTATACAACACTACTAGAGTTTTTCGTTCTAATAACGTCTTCTTCTTATAGTGCCTCCCCGTCTAGCGGAGGTAGGCGATCAGTTCATCTAATAATTAATTCAGTTGTAATAATTAATGAATATTTATTTCAGAGGAAAAACTTACAGATCAATATAGGATTGATCGCAGACGCAAAGTGCGGCTAAAGCCATCCATATAGTAGGCAGATTAACACAACGATCTGAACGTCGCTCGGAGTCACTGATCTGCGCCACTTGCGACACATACATAGCCAAAGCCAATCTTGTCTCTTCACCCCACGCTGATGATATCCGGTCCTGGTAATAAAAACATTTTTTCTTTCATATAATGGCTCCATAAGTTTAAAAATATTTAATAGTCTCCGCTTCGGAAAATTAGAACAATGACAGGTGAATAATTTTTTAGAAAAAATCATGGCAAATATTATAATCGAAGCGAAACTTAAAAACTTACCTCTGCCATATCTAACAGCAACTTAGTTACCAAATGGGCGTGTTTCTTTGTGGTCTGTCCTCTCATAAACCAAGTGGCGGGTGGTGCCGGCGTCACACTGCTACCCATTGTTACTGATCCCGATGTCAGCGCTCCTGAGCCTTTTACCTTCACTTGTACAGTAATGGCTTTAGCCAAATAGGCGACAAGGTAGTCCAGAAGTGTTATTCTGGAAATAAATAAGTCGAATTAAATAAAAAAAAATTACTCTATTATAAACTCTATTTTAATCCAATTGTTAAAAAGTAAAAAATATCAAAATGATGTGAAAAAATATGATTGATTTACCTGGCACTCAAATCAACTCCAAAATTTATTACCATTGAAGCTCTCTGTGGAGGAATTTCTGAGATCATACGGCGCAATAATGATATGATCTGTAACAAATCAGACATTCATATTAATGTTTGTTATGGCAACGATTCTCCGTACCGTCGCTTACTGATTTAAAAGTGGGCATTAGAGTTTTTTTAATTATTAAAGATGAAAAAAACCCAATTTGTATTAGGTCACAGCACAGTAATAATAGAAAAGAGTAATGAGTACTACAACTCCAAAGACCTGTGTGATATAGGCAGAAATGAATTTATGGAATGGAAAATCCATACAATTTACTAATACAAGGTAAAAGTATTGACCTGTCTCTGTACACGATCGCTGCCTGTGTGGAGCAGCGACAGCAAATCGCATAGTAGTTCTGAACGCTGTGCAAGGTGTACACGGCCCACAGCACTGCCGCTCAGCGCCAACAGCTGCACCAACATTTAAAGATATCTTAACATACATTGCACACATTTAAAATAAGTACTAATTACCATATCATCAAAGAGATCGATACACGCATTCGGCTCGGTTGGGCGTCGTTTGGGAAGCTCCTTATCATCCTCACCTCGCAAATATACTAACGTCTCAAGACGAAAGTCTTTAACCAGTGACTTTCCTCTCCTTAACCTACGGTGCAGAAACCTGGCACCAGATCATTGAGATAGTCCACCGGTTGGAACTTACACACCGTGCAATGAAGACAGCTATGTTAGAGGCTTCTCCAAGGTACTAGACCCGGAATGAAGAAATTCGACGGACAACTAAAATTGTTGAGCTCTCAAATATGAAAGCTTTAGTTGCAGTGGCCAGGTCTTGTATGTCGTGTCAGCGACGGCCGGTAGGGGAAGAAAGTCTCGGAGTGGAGGCCGCATACAGGACGTAGAGGTGTGGTACGCCCTCCCCAATTACCAATTTAAGTGTTTATATTAATTGAACCAAGCCATTGAGTTTGTTGATAAATGTTGTTCAAACATTATGATCACATTAGGGCTTTCTTACGCACCAGAGAAAGCATCTCAAAGCAGTAGTTGTCTTGTGAGACGACGGCTCGATGCGGCGCTGCGACCTCTACAGCATCAGAGCATAGCAGCATAGCCTCCCAGTCGTCACGAACACGGGTCGCCTCACAGCGAATTGCGCATACAATGTGCGTCATCACCTATCAATACCAAAACATTTTGAATACAAAGAAGAGAATTATAATCATTAATAAAATGCCTGGTAATAAACTTAGTACCTGGCTAGTGATAGTAGTAACTAATGAAATCATAGAGTCACGAAATTTAACATCTTATGATTAGGGCGAGGAAGTGCAATGCGGTATAGTGTTTATTATCCTAAATAGCGCTTTAGTATTATGGGTAAGCGGACGGACTGTCTATCTTCAGATGAAAATCTCGAACGCCTCGTTGTTGCATCGAATAAAATAATACATACTTCTTAATGAATTGAAAACCCCAGCTTGCTTAAATATATAGCAGATTTTAACTAAGCCGATTAAATAATTATAAAACAGTAGAGTCTCTGATGGGAATATGATAATCGGTTTTCAATAATTCCTAAATGTATAAAGCATTTTTTATAGAAGAAGATTAAGAAGAAAAGTGACAATAATAAAAGAAAGTAAAGACGCCAATTAAAAGATGGGTACGTGTCTTTGATGTATATACAAAAACAAATGCTTAATTTTACCTGTAAATTTTTAAATCGTATCAATATTATAATGAAAATAAAAATAAAAAACTATTTAGTAACACTCTAGAGCGTACCTGTCTCTGCAGTGTAGTTAGTTTATGGCCTGCGAAGAGTATTCCAACAACGTGTTCCCGGAGATCGCTATCGTCCGTTATCGCTGCGTCATTTGCAGCGGCCCTATTATTAGCTTCCATTCCAATGTGCTCCCACTCAAGTAGTTTACCGAATACCTATATTCAGTGAAATAGTTATTTTTGTCGCAGTGAAAAAATATAAACAAAAAAATTTGGAATAGAAAGGTAGTTGGTAATAAATTCTAAGGTGTACACAATAATGTCATTAACGACAATTTATAAAAAACACAGTAGTGAAATTCTACAGAAAAATTATTTAAAGGTAAGCTCTCTGATCAGGCCGCCTCAAAGATATAGATACTCCATATAAAAACTTACATACACAAATGCTTTTCTCTTCAAGAGGAAGAGCCCTGGGATATCAAGTTGAGGATTTTTTATACACAAAACATGAGACCTGGGATGTAAGCAATCGAAAGACGCGCAACGTGTCCTGTTCAACGAGCGTTTGCAGAGCGTGCGAAGGCGCAGGGTTCGCGACGTGAGCACGCGGCACGCTGAACACGCGCACCTGCCGTACGCGCACCGCTGCTTCTGGGCCACGCAGCTCGCAGCGTATCCGCGTTGCCGCACATGGTATACCTAAAAATTCAATATTTTTCGCACGGTCTACTCACAGCGTCGTTTCATCCAATGATGAAACAAAAACAAATCATCATACGACAGTCAATAAATTAAATTAAACTTTGTATCACACACCAGCGCGGCAAAAATATCGATTAAAGAAACAGAAAATAATTTCAGAAACAGAGCTGCAGCTTTCACTGTGATCAACATACACTTGCATTGACTATTGCATTGCTTGCCATGTGAATCGAATACAGTAAATCTCTATTTGAAGTGGTCTATGTTCAGTAGAGGATATCAACAATGTAATGATGAAGAATGAATATTATAGGTGACTTACGTGGCAAAGAATAGCAGACCCATGTGGCGTTCCTTACGTCGATCTCTGTATCGTACATGTAAGCCATTTCATTAGATCCGCTGCTAAACAAGAATGACGCGAGTAAAGTCTTGCTCTGAAATTAAACGTGTAAAATTTAAGAATAAATGTAATTGAATATTATTAAGCTAGCACAAATTTGGATAACTATGTTAGCAGTTAATAAAGACAATTAGTCTTGCTGATAGATCACGGGCTTAATAATTATATCACTTACCACAGTATCCCTGGTGTTATCGATATGCAAGCACACAAGGTAGGGGCGATCTTCTACAGGGCAACTTGGGCATGCCACCTGGATCCACTTAGCCTTGTTGCGGTCCTCATCTCCGGACTCCCAGAAAGTTTCAGTACTACCGTCAGTTAGCGCCCCCGCCATTCCGTGACGCGAGGAAACTGTGACATCGCACCAGCCAGTAATTTCTGGACAAGTCCAAACGAGGTTCTCCTGGAATATATAATATTACATATAGCGTAATACTTTGTAAAGCACTATATTATCAATTAATGTTATAAGAAATATGAGTTTTTAACCTTATTTAGGTTAATTTACCTTGATATTATAAGTGTGATAACTTTCATGCAAGGCACCAAATAAGCCTTCCTCATGAGCACCATCTTCGCCGTGGGATAAGATACGGCTGATTACGCTAAATACTTGCGATCTGCTCAAAGTAAACAGTTATATAATAGTTATGAATTAGTTGGAAATATATATTGAACCGTAAAATTACTACATTGTCACCATTGTTTTATAACAATAATAATAATAGTAATTCTTGTATCATGCTACGAACAATAAATAGTAAAAGATGTCAAGACCTTACCTGTGTAGGAAGGTTCGATCATGTTGTGAGTACTGGAGTGCCCAGCAACGCACGGCCTGCAGACCAGGCGGGCTTGAGGGATGCAGTGAAGGTGCGAGCGCGCTCACGGAGCCTAACAGAGCATGCATTGCGCCGCGCGCCCCGCGCACGGATCGTCCTCCCGGACACAACGCCGACGTGGACGCGTTAACCGGCACTTCCCGTTGCGGTACTCCATCGTTAGCCCATTGCTGTGCCGCCTGCATTTGCTGCTGGTGGTATTGTCAAGAAATATAGCACAACGTTAAGAAAACCACAAGTTAATAATAATTTATGAGTATTTTATGCACTTTTCGCCGATTTCCATATATCCATTGTTTGAAGTAGAGAACCACCGTAGATGAGTGGTCATAAAAAGGAAATAAAAGAAAATAGGAATCTAAAATTTATAGTAATTATAAATAATAAAGCCTTTATTGCGATTCATTACATAATATTTTTTTTACATTTTAATATTTTATTCCTGTGTATTTCCCCGCTTAATGATTATCGTGTCTTGACAGAGGCCTTTTCCAGCCCTTTCTATCCTCTCGATTGTTCGCTTTTCTTGTCCAAAATGTCCCTCCAATAACCTTAGTATCATCTTCCCACAATTTACATTAAAACATTGCAAATGCATTGTTTACAATGATATATTGGATGTATAAACAAAATCCTGGCATCAAAAAACATACGTAGCAAATTGTGTCAAATTGAAAATATATGAACTAATATCAGCTTACTTCTTGATTTTCGATCTCGACCATAGATGCAGACGGTGGAGTTGAGGAGAATTGTGTGAGGGCCTCGCAGAACCACCACATTACATCATGGACACATGTTGGTTGCGTTGTTGAACGCAATAGCCAGTTTAAAGCCTGAAAAAAAGATGTATCATAATAATAATTTTGTCGGAAGACAATAGTTAGTACCAAAAAATTATTTACTGCACACAATAAATAATAGATTTTTTAATATATTTCAATAAATAAACCAAAAAGTCTAAATAAGCACACTTCTTACTTACCTCACACGCATACTGGCGGACAGTGTTGATTCTTGCAGTAGCGTCCATTTTTTGTCTGTGCGCTTGCAGGTCACGACGTGATAGTAGGAACGTCAGAACAGGGCTACGGAATAAAGTAGCAGGATCGACCCTCGGTGATTCAAAAGCAGACACAGTGTCGTCCTTATCGTCGCCACATCCAATTAAACGTCGCAGAGCAGCACTCGGTTGTGCCAGTAGCGAAGATCCAGCTGATGCTATATATTTTATATGAATTAATGACTTATTCTTAAACTAGTCGTGCAACTTAGATATAACCGTAGTAGGCATGGTACAACAAACCCATCATAAAATATTACTATCATATACACTGTAGCCATTTTTTACAAATAACAGAGCATGCGATGTTCTTGTTACGGAGACCATACACTAATAAGTATTTGACATTTAAATTTTATTAATTAACGCAAACTCAAAAAGACAGTGTGTTAAGTGTTGTAATATGATAACGTGACCACGTTATCATATTACACCGAAATTTAATTATTTTTAAATTTCGGTGTCTTTTTTCAGTACTCCACTTTATTCTTGTCCACTATAGAAAAATTAAGGCAAATTTACAACTCAACAGAAACAAATTCATTGACAATTTTAAAGCGACCAAAAATATGAAAGAGTATGAAGCAATAAAATTGAATAGTTAGTATGGCTATTTACCAAACAGAAAAAAAATAAAAGGAATACAATGCACTGAAAAAAAGCATAAGATAAAACCAGAAATAAATAAAAATAACGAGTATTATTACCAGAGTAAGTGTCACGCGTATCGGGCTCGGTAGAGCGCGCTAGGGGTGGGCGCGCGGCCGCTAGCAGACCACGGCCGGCCTGCCCCATGGAGACGGAGCGCTGCACGCGCGGTCTCTGCGAACTCCCATCGGACCTCCGCGTGCCGTAATCCGACAACTGTAACACGTGGTTTATTTTTATGTTAAATTGATTAAACATGCCCCCGTGGCGCAGCGACGTACTGCTTGTCATGTAACACGGAGGTTTATAATTTCCATAGCTGTCCTATATATTTTGTATAGCCGTAAAGGGGTACAAACCAGAAAATTCTGAGGAAACACGCTTCCCCGCCTTAGTTGTCATGTCACTCAAAATAGTGTAAAAATGTAATCAAATTTAAGCTCAATGTCCAAAAAAAATGTGAATGTTATATAAATTTATTTCTAACTTTTCGTCAAATTACAATTAAATAGCGCGACTTGTATAATAAACAAACCAGGGGTGATGGTGGTGGTGGCGGGGGCCGCCCGAGAGAATGGTATCTGGCGGATTCGGCAGCAGAAGTTCGCGGCGCGGCGCCAAATGCTGGCAAACATTGGAATGGTGGAGCCGGCTGCCACATACTACCAGGTGGAGTTGGCGGACTCCGACCTGATTCTTCATGCCAGGACGACGAGTTCTGCGCCGCTGTAAAACATATTTCATACACAACATTACAATTAAAAATACAGCTCATCGAGTACATGTCTATTTTACTTAATTTACTGAGAAATATTTAGGGGTCAGTCTTAAACATCTTATTTAATTTATTTTCAGTCTTCAAGCGGTGGCCTTGTAATACGGAGGTCCTGGGTCCGATTTCGGAAACATATGTTTTGACGTTTGCTTGGTAGTAAGTTATTTTCGAAACTGCTTGTTACTTCACATTATGTAGAATGGAGGTGAAGTTTTAGTCCATTTAAATAGAAAAAAGACGAAATTACCAGAGGTCGTAGAGAAAAGCGAACTTCAGTATATAATGCATTATTTTTCTATACGTAAAATGTGAACATTGATTTAGCATACCTTGGTTAGTAATGGGCGCGACGTCCAGTAAAAACAAAGCATTATCCCTAATAATTCGATGATTGATTTCTGGCTCCGATCGATTGTTAATTTCAGCTAGAACTTTGCTTTTTGTTTGTTTTAAAGCAGGCGCGCTACGGAGAGTCTTCTCGCGACATTTCTCGCAAAACATGTACCAGAGATGATACGCTATAAAATACATAACTTAATTATAACAAACAATTTCATATTGAATTCATACATACTAATAACTCTTTTTATAATACTGTATATCAAATAAATTTACAGTTAAAAATTGTATAAAATAATTATTAACATAATAAACAGTCCTATTAATGCTCTCACTGAAGAGACTTAGGGCTTTTTCTAAAACCGAAAAAGATAAGGTCACTTATCCACCACGCTATCCAGGGGGGGTTGATACATATCAGATGTCTTGGAAAGCTATTATTATTGGAACAATTCGGTTCCTCCACGATGTTTTCTTTCACCGTATGCTCAAGCTCAGTTTGGATCAAACTTGCGCCTTTTCGAGATCAAACGACAACTATTTATATTAAATGAACCATTACTGTCACAGAATAATAAGAAATTAATGCCATATCAGCGTTATTCCGTTCAGGTAGAAATAAATATAAAAGACTGAGTATTTTGGGCGATCACACTTTACCATCTTCAAATCGGCCATCATGATTATTATGTGCCGAAGAAAATGCAAGAAACAAAGCGCACCTTGCGCCAGTTGGCCGCAAACAGCGGGTACTGCTGCATTAGCAGTGGCATCGGCGCAACGATAAACGCCGGCGCGGTCGTAACCGGAGGTGGCAGGCGCGCGGCATCCCGCGTGCGCGTGACGCATGTGAGCGCCCAGCGGGGGCGGAACGCTCGCACCGCCACACAGTTCGCAGCGTACTGCAGAGTATACGACCGATATTTACATTATTATTCAGTTAAAAATTTTGATCATAAATCACTGATAATACTCTAGATAAATTATAAAAAAAGGAATTAAAATGTCTATTTTCCGATCGATATAATCAATTTTGTCGCTCTCCCGCAATGTCACGATACGCAAAACCGAATGAATTGCTGATTCATGTCAATAATACATAAGAAATGTAATTTTAATATCTCAGTTTCATATGAGTAATTTTTTCAATCAAAATCGTACTGTACTAGACACGTAATCGATGAATTGCGGAGGACTTTATTAAGGCATAAAATAATTATACATAGCGCCGAACTTGTATTGTCTGTTAGACTTAATATCGATGTTATTTATACTAACCTGAGTACGGTGCCTTCGACATTGAAGAAGGCCTCCAATCTTTTCTCTTACGTATACCACTGTATGAACTTGAATCGTCTATGTCTTGTTTCTCCGCCGCTTCCTTCTTAAATCTGTATGAAAATCATATAATACTTATTAAAGGTTTTTGGAAGAAACGATTATTTATAGATCAAAAACAATATTATTACTAATAATCATAATTATATACATTAGTGGCACCTAATTAATTCTTTGAATCGACACAAACAATAAGATACAAAACTTTTAAGGCGTAACGACTTCTCCTACCACTTTTTTTCGTCTTGCAGATAACTAAGAAAAAACAGTGGCAAAGTGACCAACCAAAATGGTCATTCTGCTTTTAATAGTGCACAGATTCGACACTAGACTTTTAATTTTACTCCCATCGTTAATAACGAAATACTTCATTATTCTACCAACATTACTAGTAGCATCTAAGAGAACTGCAACCATCCTCTCAACGTCCTGAAAACATTTCCCTCACCCTTTATTGTTGCATAAAACTGCTTTTTTATATTACATTCATATATGCTCCATCCACACCTTCTTCGATAAAAAGTTGATAAAAGTTTATTTGTATACTTTCGTCGAGTAGATTTATAATATGTATATAGGATTAATAGAATAGACGATGTTAAAGACTATCTATTTCATTCCAATTTTTTTTTATAAATCTTTGAGATATTTTTTAACTTCTTACAAAATTCACCCGCTAAGCTAGCGTTATGCTTAGATAAAAAATATATATATATCTTACTTATCAGTAGCAACGGCAAGTTGGTCGGCATCATATAAGGCATCCCACAATGCTACTAGAGTGCGTAGAGCGGGTGGAAGTACGTTCACTACGGAAGGAGAATCTCCTGTAAATGTGAAAAAAAATCTGTTAGTATTTTCATCTTAGAATTACTTCAAACGTTTCTCTATTATTAAGTAAACTTCATAAAATATAATTTTTATGTAAACCCTAACATTAGTAATACAATTACATTATCTTAAAAAATGGTGGCCAAAATAGGTAAACTCTGATTACAAATACCGTTATTTCCAGCATCAGCACTCGCCACATCTTCCTCTTTGATGGCCTCGTCTATGTCAGCCTTATGATCACGACTTGCTCTCGCCTCCGTACCAGAACGAGTTAACGATTCCAGAGTGGACGGATGTAAATTTTGGTACTGTCCTGTAAGCATTTAATGTCTAATAAAAAAGTGTGCATGGAAATAATAAACTTCGCCATTATACATATTGTCAGTAAATTACTTTGTTTTAACATTATAGTGAGCCAACGATAGAAAAGAATTAGTGGCTAAAATCAATAGCAAACAACTTTGCAAATGCACCTTCTGAAGAGTATTTCAATTCGATTACATAAAATAAAAAAAAAAACTTTATATGTCAATATATTTTAAACACCTTATTAATAGTGAAAATATGTTTTCAATCATAATGAAACTAATTTTAATATCCTGTAAGCTAAGTGTGTCCCATGCATTGTTTGTTCATCAGTTGTAAAATAAATTAAATTATTTATACTATTCAATCATCTATTCGACATGATTATTGACGAAATAAAAAAAATCACTACATTCAAAATACTTCTGGCCGATTTTCAAATATTTTCTATTTAAATACGTACCTGCGGCGGCGACTTCGACGGAGTGTCGCTGCGGGCGTGGCGTAGGCGGGTCATGCGCAGCGCCGCGCGTCATGACCCGAGCACCCTGTTTCGGCAATTGCGGGTGGAACTTCAGGAAAGCAGCGCATGCAATCGCATCATGAACGATGCCTGGTAACAAAAGTATACAATCACAACATATGCAATACGTACCATCAATCATTAAAAATGAACACCGATGGATTACCGGCTTTTGGCTATTGTGGCTAACCGTGTACATAGTAACACCGAGATTCCGTGTTTCGATTCCGAGGCTCTAAGACATAAGATGTTATGTCTCGAAGGCTCGGGAAATTAAATAACAACAACGCTCTTCAAAACTAGAATATATTAGTAATTGCATACAACTGTTTGGTGGCAGAAATTAGAACTGCGGTGGCTCGTACCAAGGCGGAATCTGGCTAAAGAGAACTACCGCCAATAAAATAGATTAAGTAAATCCGTTGTGTAGTTACGCATAACATTTCTATAAATTACCTTCATGCCAAAGAAGTGCAGCGAAGATAGCCCGCAGGCACTGTGCTTGCGTAGGACTAAGAGCGTATTTGCGGGTCATGAAAGACACCGCTTTGGCTATCGATGGTGCAACCTGTGCAGTTGTCGACGCCGGCTGTGGAGACGAAGACGTGGACTGTACGACGACCGGTGGCGAGGCTCGCGGTGTTGATGGCCCTGGCTGTATAGCCAGCAGAGCGCATGATGTGGACGGCGCGTTGGATGTCGATGAAACAGCGCTTGAGGTTGTCAGCGCAGCACTTGATGTTAACACAGCAGCGCTTGAGGTAGACGGCATGGCGCTTGAGATGGATGGCGGTACGTTTGAAGTAGACGGCACTATATCTGATGTGGAGGGTACAGCGCTTGAAGTGGAAGCCGAGATGCGTGCAGGCAATGGTGGCGGTGACCCACGGCGTTGCGCACTTGTTACTGAACCGTCGCGACTACCATTCTTGGGACTTGATTTCCCTTCTTTCTGCTCCTGAATGATATGATAAGTTGTATAACTGTTATAAAAAATTAAACAAATTTATGACTACATTTCAATCGGCCAATATCATTATTGGCATTGCTGTTTCTATTTACATCTAAATTATTAAATGAAATATTTATTTACAATAATTATTTAGCCAGTACCTCGACATTTGCAGAGGTGAGGAACATGTGGGCGAGAGCATCCTCTTCATATGTATCCGGTGAGGTCTGCGTGCTTGCCTGCGCAAGCCGGCTGTTACTGCGTGGTTCGGCACAAACACCAATTGCCGTCTAAAAGAAAAGTTCAATGCTATCGGCTATCACATCGTGTACTCATCAGTGCTCTAAATGTTATTAAATGTACTCATATTTGTTAACTTTCGTTTACGAAATGTTTGTTGAAAATTCAGACACTATTTTTACAAGAAATTTTTCATAGTATGTTAAGAGCATTTAAAGTTACAAGATGAGCAGAATTTTTATAATTTCATAATAATAAAAAAATATTCAGCTAAAATAATGATATTTATGCAACACTTTTTGCCACCATCAATAGATAATACAATCGTACCTACTAAGACCATAAAGCAACATAACCTATAAGTCTATTGTTTTTTCCTCTAGTGCCCTCAACTATAAGACAAAATAGTAGCAAATAGTTAAGAGGTAATGATTTACTATCAGTTTCTACTTAAAATATACTAGCTAAGCAATTTATGTTTTTTTTTAACAAATAAGAGAAAGTGTTACATAATTCCGCCTATAAAAATAATATAGCCAATGTAAAAAAAAGTGAATCTATCATTACTTTCATCCTTTAAAATTCATATGTGGCGTTATTGCATAGATTTGTCACCTTGTATAGGAACAAACGTACCTCTTTAACTTTTGCATTTTCTACTGTTTCGTTTAATCGTTGTTTTGCGGACCACCAATCGTTGCCATTATATTTGCGTTGGAAACGTCTGGGAAATAAAAATATCGATTGTAATTAGTCATAAGCATTACTAAAACGTTTATAAAATTATAGACTCTATACCTTGGCGAAGAAGCGGAAGCGGCCTCCTTACGTTCCTGCCGACTGCGCTTGCTTGGCTCGGCACCAAACACGAAAGGACGCGATGCCTCATCACTCTGTAATAAAAAATGCTTTGTAGCTAATCCTGTTATTGCACAAGTGTTTCTGTTATAAATCTAGAGACATTCACAACACAAACACAACATAAAAACAATACAATACGTACAAAAATTGTTAAAAAATAAAAACAAACACAAATAGCATTACCAATGCACATATATAATAACGCAGAACACCACTATTGCCTGTAACTGTCTATTCCACTGGATACGGTACCCCGGAGAAGCGCCAGCACGCACAGCCGGCACTTGATACTTCTACGGAAAGAGTTGACATACTCACCACGCACGGTATAGCAAATAGACGACGCGGCACCGGTAACCTCGCGCAAGAGAATCGGCTTCCAGTCACAAGTCTGTGAGATTGGGGGTCGGCATATTTGGATGAATTTTTCGTCGCCAGAGCCTATATGTAAGGGGGAACATACCAACTTTGTTTAAAAGGTAATCACCAGCCTACGCCCTGCCGTTGAACAGATGACGCTCTGGGGATAGGACTACAAGGCCAGACAACTAACATACAACAACAATTTCTCATGCTGCAGCACCTTCGCACAGGTTTTAACGATCACTGACCACAGTGGCATTATGTATCCATTTTTTTTAAACAAAAATTTGCGGGAGGCACACATAAAAGGAAAGTTATATGAAGTGATAACATGCAACGAATATATAAATATTTGTATTCAGTCGGGCCTGACGGAATAGCCGAAACAATTTGGGTACACACTAGGGCACTATAATATATCGTCACGAACATGTACTACGTTGGTATCCAGATCGCGATATCTGAGAACAATTATTATATTTAATAATTGAAAATTAGTCGCCAGACGAGCCCGTTTCATTTTTTGTTTTAAACGATAAAACTGCAATGAATGTGATGCCAATTAAACCGAATTCATATCGCTTTTCAAATTTAGAAAATGAAGGTGTTTATAAATGAGAATAATAACTATCCACTGCGGTGGCTAAAACGAATAAGCTATGTCTAAGGTGGAAGAATATAACTTAAAACATTTTCTTTAAAAATAACGGGTTATTAAATGTTAATCAATAATCTATAGGTGTATGAAATATGAATTTTACGATCCTCTGAAGTTGGTTTTGGGAAAAAAATTAAGCGCAACAAACGTTACAGAGAATAATAATAGACGAAAAGTAACCGAGAGGCTAAATTCTCATCGTAGTCTCCGAAATCTAATTTCTTTTGTATTTGACAAAAATTCAGAAGACGAGGCGAAACGCACTTTTTAATTTAGTATGTGAAAGTTTTTAAGTAGACGAAAGCACATCGAAATGTACATTCGCTAATCCTGTAAGGAAAGGTCTTGGACGTACCAATTGGTACATGGTACGTACGATAACACAATTACAGCAATTTTACATAAATAATGCAAAATTAAAATAACGACAATAATATGGCTAAATTAATGATTACGAAATGTCACTACACCACAGCTTTTCTTATACTTACGTCGCTGCTAGCCCCCAAATTGATTGAAAAAGGAAATTTTCTATCTTCAAAATCTGAAATTAATACAAATTTTGTGTTTATTAAATTTTTAATATGTAACTTTCAGAACTTCGTGGCTTTTCTCGACTAATATAACAAATTTATACACTCAAAAAAAAAACTATAGTACCGCTATTTTCGAGGTCGTCTTCGTCCGGGTTCCACGCATTAGCTTCGGCTTGAGGATCTACACTCCAAGCTTCAGGAATTTCATCATCCTGAATATAAAAAAGCATGATTTAAAACCGAAAGTTTTTTTAAATCTTTTGGATGATAGGACAAAGAAATAAACATGAAAAGTTTTATTACGAAAATTAGTTAATTTTTTCAGCGGCGATCGACTTATTGATAAATTTTTATGATCAATAACTCTTTTGATTCGCTGGAAATAAAAGTATAAGAACTACTAACCACGACTCTAATTAAGGAATTCTTCTTAAAACACCTTGTAATAATGGATATACTAACGTCGACATCGCTAGACTCGACCGGGACGAGGTAAAGCATATCCAGGTGACGATTGTGCTGCAAACACCATGCGAATCCGACGGACGCGAACGTATAAGCATGCATGGATTCTTCGTTAAGGCGCACCCATGCACCATCCACGTTAACCACCTTCGACAATTAATAATCATTATAAAAAAGACTGTCACATATTACCAAAATGCATAACGTATATAAAACACCGCTAAAACGTTCATAACAGAGTGCAAATCTTGAAAGATGATAACTAACTCATGTCTGTAATTAACTCCGTGGCGCAACGCGTGAGCTTCTGAGCGCTGACGCTTTTAACACTAAAGTCCCCGGTTCCATTCCAGGACTACTATTTGTGGAGTTTAGCTGGTGGTATGGTATTTCAAACCTGCCCCGCAAGTTACTACTCCCATATTGAAAGTCTGTCGTCATAACAGTTATTGTGCTCCGGCTGTCAACACATGAGAACCAGAGAATTCCGTGCGAGTCACGTTATTTTCTCGTTAATAAACCTCTAACCTCTTCGACGAACGCAACGCTAGCTCCGGGCGGTATTTGACCGATCTCTTCAGCCTGGAGACTTGGGCTACCTCGTAATCTGAGACCGGCACTATAATTGACAGCAAAACGTAGAACAAGGGATTCTACTTCAATTCCATCCGCATTAAGACACGAATTTCCTGTCTGTACCGCTTTATCGTCGCTTTCTTCCCCACACGGTTCCAATACTTCTAATGTTATTTCCTGGAATTTATTTTATTAATTTGTTACTCTCAAAGATAAAAGGTCGGTGATATTTGAAGAAGAGACGTAATATTTTAAATACTTATGACAAAATAGTATTACATATCTAATTAAATATATATTGTTATCTTTACATGACTATATATATATATTGTGTGTGTTTACCTGCGCAGCGGGAAGTTCATCAAGCATACAAGTAAAGACATATTTTCCAGGGATACGCGGCAACCACGACGCTAAATAAGATCCGTCAACATTAGCGTTTATAGGAACACGTTCCGTGGGCGCGCTGTCTCCGGAATCATTTTCACCAGCGGCATTTTGGTTGAACCATATACCACTCCCTAAACGCAGTTCCTCGAAAGAATAGTTCTGATAAGCCTAAAATGTGTATTGCAATAAATCTTTATTTTACTTATAGCTATATAATATAATAAAAACCAGATTTAAGAAACCGTGAATTACTTGAATGAAATGTTATGGGAGCGGAAGACCTAACTCTTATAAGTTAAGAATTAATAACAAAGAAGAATGTAGTTTGTTAGAATGGAGTTTTAATGAAAAAGAAGAAAGTATAAAAGTATACGGAACCTTCATCATCGTAATAGCATGGAAACACATAGTGTCTCGCATAGTGGTCTGATAGGGTACATCCGATCCAGCTTGATTACCCTCACCCGCAGCGGTGCGACCTTGGCAGTCATTATCGTCTATGCGTTGAACTATCATCTAAAAATACCAAGAAGTATATGTAAAATCATTTAATAGGAACTAAAGTAAAATGTTCAGGATTTAAAAGCAGATTTAATTTAAACGAATTTATGTTTGTCTATATCTTCCCTTTCATTTAACCATCTTTTTATTGATGATTTTACCCATCAACGTTTAGACTTTATTGATTTGTTATATTTTTTATTAGTACTGTCATATATAATTTCAGGTGCTGAGTACAGTTTTTCATTTAAATAGATTAAATTTTTTTATATACAGTAAAATTTTTCGATAATTTAACGGTACCAATTTTTACATGAGAGTCTCTTATGCTCATTAAAAATCTTTAATATTTTTTTTAGTAGTACAAACTATTAGAAATATGAGCTATAGAAAGATGAACCAAGGCTGAAATCAGTAGTAGCCCTGCTCATCTCGTCGCCTTATAGAAAAAAAAAGTTTGTGTATTTTGTTTCTTATTGCTTCATATATTATTTAAAAGTTTTCGTACATGTACAGAACAGACCACTCGTGATGAATTCATTTATATAATGGCCTTCGCTGCGCTAACAATGTTTGCATGGATTCAAGGCCATAATTCATCTACATAGTTACACGTTCGTTAACATTAATTTTTCAAAAATTAAACCAATTTGTTTCAAGTTATTATCTTCGAATAGTCTAATTACGCGGTAACGACTAGCGTTTGTGTACTCCTTATTAATTAGTAATCTATTTTTACTAAGAGTCCTCCATAAACTACTACAATCGTTTAAGATATTATATTTAATCTTTGTGGTTATTTTTCCAATTAATATAGGACTTTTTGAAGGTGACACGAGATCGACGCGAATTATTTTTTTGCCCGTACTAAGTTAAATTAAATATAATGGAGTAAATATATAAGTATAAGTCAAATAACATAAAAAAAATTCTAATCGTATACAATAGTTCACGGGTAATACAAAAATATTCGATATATTTAATTGCCAAGTACGTTACAAGTTCAAATACTTAAGCAAATTATTTCTTAAATCTGTGTTATAAAAACACAGATTGTTCTTAAAGCGCAATTGTAGTAATCTACTTTATAACGATAAAAAGAGGTGTGGTTATTTCCAAAGAAAAATAATAAAAAATGACAATATACCTCAACTTTAAGTGAAGGTGAGATTACAAGATCACCGTACTGGTCCCGAGTGGAAATGAGTATGGTGAAAGGTATTAATGGACGTATTATTTTGGTTGGCGCCTTGAGCTCACAAAGCGATGGTTCAACACGAGACACGGGTGCCAGCCATCTAGCTAAACGGCCGCCTGCTGTATTCTCTGTACCAGCCACGAAATCGGCCAGGAATTGATGTTCCGTGGACACACCCCTGTTAATAAACATAAACAATACAATTAGTACGGAAATTTTAATTATCACTGTCTAAAATAAAAGCGAGTTAAACACACGATAATAGAAATAAGTCGAAAAATGTTAACATGGTTTCATGAAAAATACTTAAACACGATCTAAAGATAACTCTATACGACCCCTATGAAATGGAACGTCAATTGTCAGTTATGAGATTTTTTTTACATTTTATTTTAAGGAAATTTCGTCTTATGCACTAAACTTATTATATTATCTATCGAATAATAGAAATCGCAGTTTGAAAGTACGATTTATAATATAATCATCACACAAATAAAATATGAACAAATCCAAAAGAAATTCGACAATAAACTTTCCATAAACTTTTTAAAGATTTGCCATGTTTATGAATCGTTAGACGCGGTAATTACAACAGGATGGATTGAATCCATTGAGTGTACCTAAAGTAAATAATAATAAGAATGTTTCGAAACTTTAAACGATATCAAAGCATTGACATAATCTTGTTAATAATGTTCGTGGAGCGGACCAGTCTACAATTCAATTTCATGCAGAAGTAAGTATATGCTGTACACCATACTTCCCAGTAATGCTTTTGCAGTTTCCCATTACTTTTATAACCCTAAAGTTCATTATAACGGAAATAGAACGAAATATCATTTTTATAATATCACATTTTACTGCGATGACTTTAGAAATTAACAATATGAAACGGTCTTGAGCTTGCCGTAACCGTTGTCATAAATATAAACAGCAAAATCTACATTTTTATATATGTTGAATTGAGTTCACAGAGCATGAATACATCAATTAATTTAAGCGAAGAACATAAAATATATATTCTTCAAACTTTTGATACGTCAAATACTTCAAATTTATGTGTTTGATAAATTATTTAAAAGTGACATAGCCCGTCTACTTTAATTACGTTTTGCTTATGGAAATGAAAGTCAGCCACTGGCTTTTATGAGACCTTTAAATAACTTTGATAACTGGCAGTTTCCTGCACCCAGTTCCGACTCTGCGGAATAACCTATCGCCAACGTGTAACTTTGTTATAGCGATGAAAATGTGCTTACTCCGAAATGATTAATGTCGACGACTTAGAGCTTACTACATTAGTGTCCTGATTCCAATATCAACTTTAAACAAATTTAATATAAACTAATAAAAAAACAGTCTTATAAACGTTGCCGCTACCGGAACTCAAGGGCTGATTTTAAAATGTTATCTACAGCATTAAATTTAGTATGCTAACACTGTAGATGTCAGTAAGTTAAATAGTTCAGTTTGTCAGTTACTTCAATCTCTATTAGGTATGTTTAACATTATAATACTTGTATTTTTTATAGAATTGAGCGCATAATGATTTTTTATATTTACGTCGATGTAACTTTATGATTGTCACACGTTTGTTTACTTTTTAATTACATAATCCAGACTTTTCGAGTGCTTTGCGGCACATGCTCACTAAAGGACTAAGGTGACTGATGTCCTAACATCATAGTTATAGTGGAGTACCTACACCTTTTTATTGTTTACAGCCCAATATATACAGAATTAATTCACTGTGTCTTGAAGTCATCTAGAGGTATGGTTGATTCAATTTTATTAGTAATGGGATCACAAGCCCTGTGGCACTTCCGAAACACTTCTCTATGGAACTTGTAGTTCATCAAATTTGATGTTAGTATTGGAATGATAATAAACAGCGATACAGATTGCAGACTTTTACAAAAAATCGATATCCTTTACAATTTTTAATAAACAAGCTAACGAAGGACTGTTTATGACACGAATTACGAAAATAAAATTAGTAAATCATTCATTAGTTGCCGGAGACCGTCTAGGTAGGTACCCACACCAGCTCCTATTTCTGCCGCTAAACCGTAGTGTGCAAACATTACGGTGTTCCGGTTTTTAAAGTGTTGTAGCTTATCAAATTACCGGGGTAATGAGACGGAACATCTTAAGTCTCGAGGCGACGAGCACAGTGTGGTGCAGTGTATATCATCCTAACTAGTATCACGTTGCTAATAAAAGTAGCCTACTTTTACTAACTGATGGTTCAAGAGAACACTTCGCATGGTTCGTCGCTTTGTTGAATAAAATATGGCATTTTTGTAACTCCTGCTATTATATGTATCGGCTATTATTTATCTTTTATAATAGGTATATGTTAACCTCACACGCGGCCATTGTGGCCCACTTGTCCCGCTAGTATTAAAGAGCGGGATGTGTCTAAGTGCATCTGTAACTTAAGGGCCGCTACTGCGCCAGCACGACCTTTGTATCATACAGGTTAGTGAAGTGAACGAGACGCTATAATTTTCATAATAAATATGTTTGTGTTAATTTTGAAACAGCTGGACCTATTTTTCTTCACCATCAAAGCAGGTGATATCAGTAGGTGTTATACTAACTACACATAAATTTAAAAATTCATTGCTGCAGGCCGGATTCGAACCCGTTACCTCCGGAGTGGAAGGCGAGCATTCAAACCACTAGGCTATCACGGCTTTTTAACAGGCTTTAACGGTGAAGGAAAACACCGTGAGGAAACCTGCATATTATGAGATGACCGTCTGTGGTCGGACTAGTGTGTGAAATGGAGGAGGAAATGGCAACACCACTCCATTATAACTTCCAAGTAAGTCGCCGTGTGTTTCATCACACATGATGACCACGTCCCTCAATCATAAGGAAATACGACTTAGAAGAAGTAGAAGGACCTGTTTTGTCAATACTCACTGGTGATAGCTGAGGATATAAAACATATCGCTTGACAAATCTCAGTGGTTTTAACTGATAGTGTTATTGATAATAACATAAACATAATCTTGGATTTTGACGACTTTACTCGTGTCTCTAATTTATTGAACTCCTAAAAAATTTTTTATTCAACAAGCCGACAGGATGAGCCATTTAAGAAAAAAATTGTGGAGTATTCAAATATTAATCAAAAACGAAATCACATTATTGTTTAACTTGATAATGTATTTTCAAAATATCGGTAACGACTTGTCAATTAACAAAAACAGTGAAAATCGCCATAATTATATTAATAATCGATGTCGATAATTAGCAAGTGCGTCAGACGTCTCTAGATCCGAAATCGGCGGCACGGCCAGTTCCCGAGCTGCGGGCACGGGCAGTCAGTGCACGTCAGGCGGAGTGCGTGCTCGTACGCGCCGGACGCGGCAAAATGTCGCGTTTTCCCGCGTTCCTTGCATTCCTTGCGCTGTTAGTTGTGGAGTGCGCCGCCCGTCCAGAGGAAGCGAGTGTATGTGAATCCAAATACTGCGCATGTTATCAATCGGAGCATCCATCATGGACGACAGTCAACTGCACCGTCCCACATAACCAGGTATTCAACTGTTCTAATTGTTTATGACAGATGTGTCACACATGTATATATATACACACACACTCACCCACGCGTACACGGAATTAAGATGATAATTATTTGTAACAGATAACCGGAACCGAAATATGGTTCTACGAAAACTATAAAACTAATGTTTTTTTACTAATAAATATTGGAACAACCTGTTCTTCAGTTCACCTTAAGAAATGTGTAGTGACAATATATTCATCAAACGAGTCCAGCTGTCGTGCTGGAAGAATGACGGAGACTAAATCTATACAAAAAGAAATTGTATGAAAAAATTTTTTTAAAGTTAATTGAAAGCAAACCGAAAAGTTTTGCTTTCATAATTATTACAAGAAGTATCCGAAAAATTATTATTAAATCATAATGTTTATTATGATACGTGACCAGCACCATGGAATCTTTTCTACGCGCTTTATCAGAGTAAACAAAGACAAAACTACCTGGGGGATCATGTGATTGGTATTGCAGGGTCTTAGGGGAGCATATGAACGAACGATCTTTATTCCGCTTCCAAGTTCCATGCAACAAGTGGCCCGCCGACGCCCCGGTACACGAAGCGAGTAAACAAATTTGTAAGGTTTCAAATGCGGGGTCTTTGTTACAAGAACATCTGGTGATCATCATACATTTTCAAATGTAAACTTATCATTTGACATAAATTTAAAATAGTAAAGTATTTATATTTGACAAATGTTGAATTATATACCGACAACGCCCGAAACTTATTTAAGTATTATGACCGATAACGTTGAACTCGTTACTCATACAAAAAATTATAAAGCGAGGGTAGATCAGAATTTGTATAATAAAAAAATTAGTTAAAACGTGAAGAGCAAATACTATTAAATATACATTTCTTATCATTATACCGTTTTGAATGTTTTGTCTCTTTTATATGATTGGGTAAATGGTTTTCATTTAAAGCATAATAGCACATGAGCACAAATAGCACATGAGGTTAAAGGAATTTAGTTTAAACATTGGTTGGGCAGTTCATAAACGATTTGGCCGAAATATTCTAGCCATCGGGTTTTCTTTCCCTCTCTATCTTACTACATGTGAACAGGAATACATTCTTGAATATAATCTATTTGCGTCACGGGCGTACTCGCAAATTTAACTTGTCTAAATGTATAAACTATTTCATCAATTTCAAATGATTTTGTTAAAACCTCCAAAATGTTCAGTGTTTTATGAGGATCAAAAAATTTTAAAGCACTTTCATTTATCTATCCTAATACATGTAAAAAGTGATAAAACAATAACACTTTTACATGAAAACTTCGATTAAAGTTTTGAAATGGTATTCTTTATTATCAATCACGTCTTATGGTTACTAGGTTTTTTGTAAAATGTCATAAGTGCTGACCACAAAGACATTGACACTTTCTGAGTCTTTATCACGAGTCTATAGATATCAATGTTTATTAATAGCCAATATCTGCCTTCTAACGTATAAACATTATTAACGAAATATCGCTTTTATTTTGTAAAAAAAAAAGTTAACAACTAAAATAACATGTATAGATTTGGCTATTAAAAAAACGTTTTTCCTATATCTGTTTAATGTTATTAATAACAGCTCATCTAAATACATCCGGTTACAAGTCAAATGTGTAGTCGGTGGTTAACGTGACTCAACATCGAGCTTACTTAATTGCTTCTATGAATATTAAAGTAAATAAACTCAAAATTATTTTACAAAACAATATATTAAAAAATTGCATGTTAAAAGCTGCACTTTTTGATCCAGTAACCGTTATTGCAACAAACAATGAAACAGCTAAGTCTACGATAATAGTAGTTAGTAGGTAGTAGTAATAGTAAACGATATGTAGTTGTCTTCTCACTGAAATCGTCTGTTCTGTATTTATTATAATAAATAACAAAAAATCTTCAAATATCCGAACAATCTTGCGAAAACATAAACTTGGAACTGTTTATAATTATACCTATTTAACTATTGGCTAACATTTAAAGAAAACATAAATTTTAAATGCAGATATTGCTGTACGTTGTAGAATGAAAGTAAAGTGCAGTGGCCGTTTATAGAGTATACAGAATGCGCGCAGTAATTTCAAATGTGACAAACCTTTCACAAAAAAAAACGAAGAGCTATGGCTTCCTGTGTGCGAAAGTCATGTAACATTTCACACTCGGTTTACTATTTAATATTTATAACTAATGTTATTGCTAAAATTAACAAACAGTTATAACTTTTTACGTGCATATGTATATGTCGGTTAAGATTTATGTAGTAAAAAATATAAATTAAATTAATAACAAATAGTCGGCGCTCGTCAGAAAATACGCGTTTACAAAATAGTGTGTTTTTAAGGTTTATTATTCAATATTCATGTATAGTAATAAAAATATTTATTATGTTGCAGTGCCAGTAACTATTTGATGCCTTCATTACTTACATATTATTATGCAACAGGGTTAAAGTCGTCAATTACATTTATATATTTAATTTTCAAGTAAAATCCCTTTTGAATGTAATCCGTGTGAAATTTAAATTATTTTTATATGTGAAAAAATACTTAGTAATTACTTAGAGATATTGCGAATTAGTAAAAATAATTTAAATGAGATGTTTATAAATGTTTTCCACCAATTTCTTTGTTTATCCAAAATTCTTTCTCTTTTTCAATTTGTCATATGCGTCATTCCGCAACTAGTGACAAAAATAAGCAATTTGTTGATAAAATTTTTCTACCATGTGGTTTTTTTTTACTATTTATTTGACTATATAGTGTTTTAAACTAATGTAACCCAAGCCGTCGTAGAAATAGTAGTAAATGAACGAACCGGTCCCGATCATTTTATTACCATTACCCTTATCAGGAAATAAGTTACAACGATAACACTCTAACGCGCATTAGTTTCCTAACATATGTTGCTTTAAGTAAGCGTCGAAACAATGAAATATAACAAAAGCCAAAAGACGTAGAACAGAACAGCTCTTGACGAACTTAAATAAATGAAGGGAGAATTAAACAAACGCGTCAAACGTTATTAATCGGGCTCTGGTTCATTCACGCTATATGTGTGGTGGTGTTGGCGAGTAGGGACCACATTCCGGGAACGTAGTCTAATATTAAAATAAGCAGTTTAGAGCTCGGCTGTTTGAATTTGGATGCAGCGGTTTGTGGAAGCTGCTCTCAGCGTTAACATCAAACTTTCTTACGAACATATAACGGAATGTACAAAACGATGATAATATTTGTCATTTTACAAAAGGAAAGTCTAGCACATTGTGTTAAAGTAATGTTTTAATTATTTATAGTTAAGTATTATTAATATTTTAGAAATTTTAGATCAAGCGATAAATCATTAATACCTTCATCACATGCGAAGGGAGTTCATATTTTTTATATTTGCATTTATTATCGTTTGCTATTGAGTTTATTTATAAATAAATGCATCTACTTGTATATTCGATTTAGTGATGCATTGGAGATTTTTTATATAAAATCAAAAAACGTTAAATTAATAAACGGTTAAATAAATGAAACAGATACGTCACAGCTTAAGAGATATATCTACAGCTGGCAATGCGTTAACTGTCATGTGGTACGTACAAAATATTATTCGTTCTAGTGGTTTGTTTGTGAGTGTGACAAAATCATAAAAAAACACATTGACGTGGAGAACCTCGTCCCGTTGCGTCCTCTAACATTTTTTTAATTCAACACAAATATAAACTAGTAGACAGTAGCCCAAATTGTCTTCAAAAGAACTAAACATTCGGGCATATCTTTAATACAACGTCGAAACCATCATCATCATAGTAAATATTACAAGGTTTAATATTACTCTTAATAAAAAAAATTTTATAATACGAATTTTACGCAAATGTTTACAAAATGTTATTCCCGAAATTTCTCTCGAAACGTAAAGAAAGCTGCAGGATGCGATGTTGATATCAAAAAAATTACAGATAGTGCTAGTTACTGTTAAACTAGTATCTGAAGCCCGTCAAAAGCACACTCCGCATTACTTCGATAGTAAACTGTTATTTCGGGGTAATATTAATCAAATATTTAAATCTCGGGTTGAGCCTGCTTATTTGCAACGGCTATTTCTTTACTACAGATAAACTCAAACAAAATAATAGCCTATATAAACACCCATTCAATTTATATTTTCCTATTTCAACCAAAGATGTGTATGTGGTGTTCCTTGGAAGGGAGGGACTGCCGCGGGCTGATGATGATTCCCATTTATATAGACTACGATTTGAAGTGGTTTTTAATAGCAATTGCCCTTACGAACTTGTACACGAAATTGGGAATCAGTGTCAATTCTGTAATGACTTAAATAACTTTGTTACATTTGAACTCTGGAATCTAATTTCTAACTTTGCAGGCCAATATAAACGTTATCGTTGAGTTGATAATGGATAATATGCAACGTAGGGTCATTGATTTCAGTTGACCGAGTTGCTTTGTCGCCTCGCGCAGCAAATCTACTAAATGAAGGCTAATTTAAAAAGATTGAACACAAAGATCATCTTTGCAGAGCATATTTCAAAATATTAATACAAAGAATCGAATCGAAATAATGAAGTAAAAATATTAAATGTTTTATTATAGCTTAACAAACACTTGACAGTATAAGGAAGGAGATATATCTTTTATCAACATGTCACTATTATTAACATGTGATGCACAGTATTTCGAGTACAAACCAGATCACAATACAGTTAACACGCCCATCTATTGTTTCAATATACTTCCATGAATCCCACATCAATAGTTCACGGATAACGGCAACCATAATTTATAGTACATTATACGAAAATTACGCTTTTAAAAATGAATCAAAGCTGATCCTGCGCTTGTGAATGTTGTGTAATAATTAAAATATTACACAACAACACTTAATAAACAAAGTTTTAAAAAGTTTTCGACCTCCTTTCAAAAGCTTATGTATTATATAGTATGACTTGAAGAATCCAATCAGGGTGCAAACCTCCTGCTTTATAATAGTAAGAAAATAGTAAAATGGAATATATAACTTTTATTTAGTAGAATAAAAAGGAAAGGCGAACAAATTTGCAGTTATATACGTATTAACTTAACGTCGGAATAACTGTTAAAGCTTTGCATAAACAGTAAATAGGGGCAAAAAAAGGATTGCGATTGTAAATGGTTAAATGTGAAGCAGTTAATAGAATCTCGGCATAAATACAAGTAGCATTTACAATATCGTATGACGTAAATCTTGCAGACCTGACCGAAAATTGGGAGTGAAAGAGCGTGGAGCGTATATCGCGGTCATCAGTTGGAAGGCCGTAAAAGGCGAACGCAACTTCGAATATTACTAGTTGCAAAACAAAGCTGCACAGACCCGATTCTGAGTCATGAGCCCAGTACGCAACTGGACACTTGCAGGCTCTGCTCGACGCGACCCAATCAAACAATTACAAGACAACCTGTTCTTTATTAAATTTATAACTCCCATTTCATTCTGACATTCTCATTGATTTTACAATAATTATGACTAGAAATAAAGTCATCATCGCATGGTGATGAGATGCATTAATCATAGACCGTCGATGTAAAGATGGAACATTTCTATTTTTTTTTATATATATTCTTTCCACTTACAAAGCTTAATTCAAATATCAAGATATAATAGCCACCGAAACTTAACAACCAATTGGCTCCGGTTGGTTTGTCTGTGTGTTTATTTTTATTTTGCATGGCGCATGTGAGAGCGGACGTGTCATCTTTATCTTTTTGTAGCCTCGTCTGACTCCCTGAGTTCACTACACGAATTGAAAACAGAATGTCGTATGGTGTTGATATTTATAATATCTTCATACACAAAATCATATAAATATATTAATTCTGTATAAAAAAATTATGCAACAGATAATAAAAAAATTCTCATCGTATAAGCGATTCTGAAATCGTGTATATTTTACTAAAGTATTACTTAACGTATATAAATTTAACTGCTGGCTAGTATAGGGCGAGATGCTCTTACAAAATAATAAAGGCTATCTGTGAGTCAGAGCGTTATCTATTGTTTATGAATAATGCAGTTGATAACAGTTTAGATAACGGTTATACACAAGAAGCCGTCTTATCGAAAACAAAATTGATAATACATAACTTCAAATATATATTTCATATGTTTTAAGTTTTACTTATTAATGCTTTACAATTAAATTACTTTGCCATTTCTTATTAGACCTCAGTAACGATAACATAAGAAATTTAAATCATTGTCATCAGCAGGCATCTCTCAAAGAAATAACTAATTTAAATACGCTATTTTAATTAAATATAAATGACATAATCGAAATATTAGTTCAAGGTTAATACATGTAGCATAACATCTTTAAGAAAACAAACAACCATTCAAAGTAATACCATGGTACTTGCATTACGTCATAGTAACCATCAAATATATCGTGAGACGTTCAGAAGATGAATACTTATGCCGGATTAACTCACAAATTTTACATTTTGAAAAATAAATATTATAAAATAGTTGGAAAAGATGACTGGGGAAAAAGAACCAAAAACGATATCTTGTAATAATAAAAAATATCTTCGTTTACTGCCATAAAGTATAATTAAAATTAAATATATTCAACTGAATTGCCTGTTAACAGCTTAAAACAATACGTTTTAAGAATCTAAAATAAAATATGCCGATTTAAATATGTACTATAGTCATTCTGATTAAAGTTAAAATACTAGTTGCCTTATAGATGAACGATAGAGTAACAAAATAATTAAAATGTAATATTTTATAGTTAAAAATTACAAACGATGATAATAAAATTGGAATAGTGTTAAAATGATACGCAACGAGTATCTGTTCATAAACATCACACAAAACAGAACACATACAGTATTATTCCGTGAAACAATAGTATTACCTTGGAACAACAAGTGTGACCATAACAAGGCTGTTTCTTTATTTATTCATTTTAATTTAGTATTTCAAATTAATTAAAAAATATATAAGTTTTATTGCTCTCTATGTTCTTGTTGACGTCCACTGCTGGACATGGGCCTCCCCTAGATCTTTAGGCAGATCGGTCCTGCGCTGCTCACATCTAAATGTCTCCAACTATATGCACTAGATCATGGGTGAGAATATCTTAAGACCATTTCAACACTACGTCCACCAGTATCCAGAATCTATACAGGCAATGTGCTCTGCCCATTGTCGCTTAAGTACAGCAATTACTCAAGTTTCGCCGGTAACCTCAGTTCTTCTACAAATCTCCACATTTACAAATATTCCATGTTTAGTGGAATTGCGAGTAAACGAAAATCCGAATCGAAAACAAATCAATCAAAAAGCCATGTATCGATTGTTGTACTAATTTCTTTTTAAATTAAAAGTATTGTTCTTTTAACATGACATAGAACTGTACAGGCCATAATATATGTGTGTAGGTTTATTATGATATTCGTGCAACTTTTAGAACGCAAATTACAATATTCAGACATTACTTCAACAAAAATAAGATTTCTAATACTTTGTGTGTTTGTCACTTAATACAAGCTTCTAAGAAGTCTGTACATACTCATGAGTAATACACGATAAATACGTGCAGTTGTTAAGTCTTAATAAACAAATGTTTAAATATAATTCACAAATACTGTACAGAATACCATCGTTGTAAAATCTTTGTGTTTTGAGAGGCTAATAAATTATACTAACATAAGGATTTTTATCTAATTATATCATCTATTATACATATCATAAATATTTTATGTAAAGCTTTACTTCAAATAAATCTCGTAAGCCAGCGCTTTATAAGCTTTTGCATAAGCCAGACCAACACCGCTTTTTGCGTTTTACAATCATCAATAACAAGTATTTAATAAAATAAAAAATAACAAAAGAACATAATTGATGACCATCGTCTTACACCAGGTATTGCTTTTAGTTCTTTGGCGATTTAATGATTTCAAATTAAATATATGTTATAAATAACTAAGATTAATTTCTTCTGATAAGTTTATATTTCAAATTTCAGAAACTCGACTTGCTAAAAGGCGATTTACCTGAGACGACATCGACTCTGATCATTTCCGGTGCTGAAGCTGTTATGTTCGGCACGAATTCACTGACCCACTTGAAAGACGCGCGATTCATAAAGATTTACCAGACCAAAATCATTCTGATGCGAAAGTATGCAGGCGTTCAACTGACTGTTACAAGCCTCATGTTCGAGATTGAAAATTGCGATCTTGTGCGCATCGAGGAGAAAACCTTTAGCACCATTAAAGGTAATTATTATACATTAATTTAAGGTAATATTGAAATGAGAAAGTTATATGTTACAATGCTAAAGCGATTCGTGTTCTATTTACACGCAAGGCAAAAAAATCATAAATTATTAATAAGTTGGGCTCTAAAATCTATTGGTGTTTACTGATGTTAAATGATTTTGAATCGTTGAAAGAAGTCATGTGCCTGTGTGATATGATTCTGAAATGCATTGAACTCCTTAATATGCTCAGCGCATTCCCAATAATTCGAAGTAGATTTTTTGTGTAGGGAGCTTTAAAAGGCATCCGTTTCTACTGCCGACTTCCCTGACATTTTAGTACCAAAATGCGTGAGCTGCCTACGAACTGTATTTGTTTCTGCTTCATAGATTATTTTTTATAAAGCACTGCAACTGCGAACTGTCAATCGTTTAATAAATTTATATGATTATAACATAATTCCTTACTAACTATGAATATTGTTTTTGTGCGCAAATATAAAAAAAATATAAACTTAACTTACAATAATTACTTCATAAAGACTTGTTCAGAAGCGAATATCCGTACATTTCTTTATATTTCTGTTAAGAGATATCTAAGCTAGCGGTGGAAACGTGTTATTGCGTATACGCAGTTAACCGGTTTGGTTGCCAGAGTAGCATGGCTCGTGTACCGCCGGATGGACTCGATTATCGGTCGCCGTCTTCCAATCTCGACTAGATTGACCACCACGTTTATTTTATTATTTTAATAGTGTGTTATGTACAAGTGTGTTAAAACTTACAAAAAACATGCACTATGCGCGAGTGGAATCATTCTTTGCATTTAATAACAAACAATAGTGATAATGATGTTTAAAACCTAGCGTTAAAAAAAACATCATTTGAACCTTATACAATTTATAAAAGAACGACATTACACGAAAAGTTCCTGAATAGATTTTGATAAAATTTAACAAACGTTAGCCTTAAGTAATATTGTAACAACATAATAAATTAAACAACATTCTATCACACTAGTGATGAAACCGCATCCTAGAGGTGAAGTCGTACAAACAATATTTTTCAAAGAATTATGTAGTCGTAAGATTCACAGAACCGCAATAATTATACATAATCCATTGATGTGAAGGTTTATAATTTCCTAAACTCTTAAGCTGTACTTAAGGTAAAAGGGACGTATAAGACTATACCTTTATAATTACATATTATTTCAATTATAATTATGCATTAGCAAGTATTATATTTACTCTCTGGAGTATACCTTGTGACGGCGCTGTACGCTACCTCGGTGTGGCGTTCCACATGTGGACTAAAGCTGCGCTATGACGCACTCGGCGTACAATAAAACAAGCAGGCTATGACAAAATGTCCGTTTGTTACTTCGCTTCCGTATTCAAAACATATAAGTTACTTCTTATAATTCTTAGACAATATATCAGCTACTTTGGTTTTGATAACAGACGTCACTAGATCCTGTATTATCACGGATAGCAGTAAATGTAATTGACGAAATTTATATATTTGTCTAATCAATTATTTTCTAATAGGGTTCATCAATAATAAATATTAAACTAATGTTAACATTTTTCTACGTTTGTACACTCTGAATTACATTCGTAAAGAGCAAGAAAGTACTAATGCTTTGGTCCCACGACTACATTAACGCGGTGGATTTTGATTGTTATAAACCCGAAATCATTATGGTTTGGAGAAAACCGTTTAATACATAACTATGTCCATAAAAACATTTTGTGCACTTTTATCTTAAACATCAAATAATATGAACTGCTTGTTCTTACTACATACTTTACTAATCTTAGATGCAGTATTCTACTGAGTAAATGTAACCAATGTACATAAAGTATGGATACACGTGTTATGATTGATATTACTTTGGGTTACATCAATGCATCTATTTTTTGTTGTCATAAATATTGCGAGTTTATTATGGGATATAACAATTTCTCAATCAAATAATTCAACTTTTGACAATTACTGCCCATATTGTCTGTCACAAACAAATTTGTCACTGCTTAATAGTTTTTTTCATTGTCCTCCAGACTCAAAAATATTTCGAAGAATCCGTCTTTTAAATCTATTGTAGTGTGCCGTGTAGTTCCGAAAATGTTATTAAAATACGCAACAAGCGAACTTGTTTAAATGGTTGTGTTTATATGTCATTGTTTTCACATGTAAAGTACCAACACAGTCTCTAAGTAAGCGAATAGGTAAGATTGTAAGTTTATTTATTTAGGCAACAAAGTACTACTTAGATACAAAGTCATAGATATTTATTTAGACAAACTATAAACACGGACATGTATAAATACTCTTAGTGCATTGCACACTAACAAAAAAATTACCAAAGTATCTCAAGAACAAAATAATTACTGCTGATAACGAGTAAAAGTATCAAAAAATTTATGTCATTATGAACTTTTTATCAATTATGAAACATCATGCGATGTAAGTAACAATTATTCATCAATACAATAAGTGCATTTTTTGTATAAACAATGTCAAATAAAAACCGACAGACCGCAGATTATTACAGTTTCAGACCGTCTTCGTTTCCGATCTGTTCCCAATTCTCTTCTTTTTGTTAATTCCCATTTACGTTATTAAATTAAAGATGATAACGAATCTTACATTAACAGCATGTATTCATTTATAACGTTGTCTTTAACATTTTTCTCCGGTTTTTCCACGTCATGTGTTATTTAAACAGGTAAACCAAACCACCCACGTGCAATAAATCTATTGCCAGCCGTCGATTAAAATTTACGATTACAGTAAATTGAATTTATCTAAAGTATCGCGTCGCGGAAGATAGCTCATCAATTCGATTCCAAATCGAGGGCACCTCCTTGCTTTAGGTAGCTGACAACGGAGCAGAACGCGCCGTCCGCGGTTCCCTATCTAAAAATACTCGTTTCCCCGAGTCAGTCTTCGTGTTTTACAGGATAATGACTCATAAGACGCTAACAAATTGTAACACAAAAGCTCATGTACACAATTTTACCAGACCACAAAAGATTAACAGAAATTTAAAGAAATAACATAATTATTAACACTGTAATATTCAAACAATTCCAATGTCAACTGTACATAAAAATTTCAAGTAATAATTCAATTAGTTACTTCGACTTAGTTCTAATAATAATTAAAAAAAAATTTCTCGGTTAGTTTGCGAGATCATTTTTTCTTTTTTAAATAGTTATACACATTAATTATACGAATATTTATAGGACTAAAAATGTTAAAAATAACGATTTTTGATATAACTGTTTCAAAAAATCTCTTTAAGATGAATGTTATAATATTATTTTTGTAAATATCACATATAAGGGTCAGAGAAGAATCGCCGACGATTTTCGGCGTCATTGTCACCTAACATAATGTGAGATTCAGAATAATTTTTAACCCATTGAAAATTAAACGAACGCATAACTGTAATAACTGCAATGAGTCATAATGAAAGAGATGATTATATATTTATGTATTAAACCTTTTTCTTAATAATATAAACAGGTTCCTTTTGTTCTTAATGTGCCTTTTTCTTACGAAATTCTACGTCCATTAAGGCATCGCCGAGTTTTAATGCCTAAATAGAGGCCTCGTTAATATTCTCTCCAGAATAAATTAAATTGTCTACATAGTAATGGTTTCTACGAAACTTGTATTTACAAGCGACACGATTTTATCATTTTATTTTGTGCTAATAAAATAGCTTTACAGTAATGTCTTTTGCGCTCGACATAGTTGGGAGTTTGCAGAGAATTTATACTAATTAAGATGTAAATTTCGCCATCGTCTATGTTTTGGTAGTTATTCGTTCGCTATTTAAATTTAATACAGTTGTAAATTACAAGTCGCATTAGAACCGGATTTATATTTTTTAATTGTTTATTTGTAATGTTTATTTCTTTCAGGACCACTCTCGGTGTCAATAAAAAATTGCGACTTTGTATCATTCGAAGGAGAAGCATTTTCTTGGCTCCTTTCAATGGAGATCACTGATGTGCGCAAACTTGAACTCGGTCGGGGCTCTTTCACCTTGGATCCAACATCGGCCAATGTTGGTGAACATGGCCCCGGCATGTCGGTTAGTATCAGTACTTCATAAAAGTGTTGATCGTCTTTGCTAATAGCGAAATATAATTGCTATGCGAAAAAAAAAATTAACAATACAATTTGTTGTTATACAAATCTCTTTCGTTACAGGTGAAATTAAAGAATGTGAAAATTCCTGAAATTCCTGAACAAGCTTTTGGCTCATCAGCCGCAGAAATCAGAATGGAATCGGTTGACATAAGGGTCATTCGTTGGGGCGCCTTTTCTGCCAACACATTTAATATCGTTATAGCAATAAACTGCACCTTTCATCTCATTGAAGGAGAGTCATTTGCATCAAGGTCATTTATAAACTATATGCAGTTTAAAGGCTGCAAAGTCCACGACTTTGCTTCGAATGCACTACAGTCAGCAGTTGCGAGTCTTGAGTTTTCAAATAATCTGTAAGTTAATAATTATTATCTATCGCTTTAATATTTTAATCATATTCAAAACAAAACTTTTTAAATTCAAAATTCATCGCGAATCTGATTTCATATTCAAGTTCCCAAATATACACATCAAAAAAGTCTAAGCAACATGCATGATATTACGAATTTACCATCTATATTAATGAATTTTTAAGTCTTTACTCACTCAAAGTGCGTAGGTATGTGACCATTTTGTTATCGATGACATACTCGGTGGTTGCAAAAAAAAAATTTCGATTATCTTTTGTTTTTTTTTTCATAAAATTAAACGAAAGGGAATTTTATTGAATTTAAGTGCGTTTTTATTGCTACGTTTAGTATTGATTTTATAATTTTACCAACCATTTAAATAAAGTTAGCGACCAAATTCAATTGTTAGGTATTCTTTACGTCATGGAGCGACGTCATTTGACAGCAATTGAAATACAAAGAGCTGTAGAGATGTTGCAAGCGTGAAGTAATCAATCTCAGGTATCTCGGCATTTTGGCATTCATAGAAGTGTTATGTGTCGTCTTTGGCAGTGCTACAATAATACAATGGAACCCATTGAACAGCATTCAGGCCGTAAAAGGATTACAACCACTCGGCAAGACCGGTACATACAATTGACTACAAGACGCCAACCGATGTTAACCGCTTGAGAGGTAAGTTTGATGCAACAAAATTCAAGTGGTGTTGATGTAAGTCCCCAAACTGTGGGAAATAGACTGCATGAGTACGGCCTACGAGCTCGATGACCAATTAGGTGCCCACCGATACGTCACGGGAATCGCGCTCGTCGAAATGAATGGTGTAGAGAACGTAGAACATGGACCCAGGAACAATGGGATAAAATTATGTTTTCCGATGAGTCGCGTTTAAGGTTTACTCCTGATACAAGAAGGGTGCGAGTGTACCGACGGCCCGGAAATACTGAAAGGCTTAGGTGCATTCAAGAAGTTCATCCATACAGCGGCTCAACAGTTATGGTATGGGCGGGTATTATGAAGAACAGGCGAACTGAGCTCGTTTTTGTAAATGGAAACATGAACGCTGAAAATTATGTTGAGTATATTCTCAGACTCATGGAGTCGATTTCGCACAGTTTGGGGACTTATATCAACACCATTTGAATTTTGTAGCATCAAACTTACCTCTCGAGCGGTTAACATCGGCTGGCGTCTTGCAGTCAGTTGTATGTATCGGTCTTGCCGAGTAGTTGTACTCCTTTTACGACCTTAATGCTGTTCAATGAGTTCCCTTGTATTATTGTAGCGCTCCCAAAAACGACAAATAACACTTCTATGAATGCCAAAATGGCGAGATACCTGAGATTGATTACTTCCCGCTTGCAACCTCCCTACAGCTCTTTGCATTTCAACTGCCGTCAAATGACGTCGCGCCATGACGTAAAGAATATCTAACAATTCAATTTTGTCGCGAACTTTATTTAAATAGTTAGTAAAATTATAAAATCAAGACTAAACGTAGCAATAAAAACGCACTTAAATTCAATCAAATTCCCTTTCATTTAATTTTATGAAAAAAACAAAACATAATCGAATTTTTTTTTTACAACCACCGAGTATGTCATCAATAACAAAATGGTTACATACCTACGCACTATGAGTGAGTAAAGACTTAAAAATTCATTAATATAGATGGTAAATTCGTAATATCATGCATGTTGCTTAGACTTTTTTTGATGTGTGTATATTAATATAAAACTTATAAATTCGCGTAGTGGTTGAAAAATTTAAAATTTAAATTTTTTAATTTTTTTTTACACTTATTTTCAGAATGGCTAACGTCGAAACAGGTGCAGTTAATGCCACCATAGCAAGCGCTAGAATTGAACAAAATGTATTTCACCATTTTCATGAGAAAGGATTTGTACTCACTTCGTGTAACAAATTTTATATAAATAAAAATTCCTTCGACGTATTACCTCCGTTCTCGATCATAGCACCAGGATCAAATCCTCATGAGCTTTCGTTTACCAACAATGAGATTGAAACATTAAACGAAAATAGTCTCGTATTTATAGGCCAAACTTATTCAAAGATTGCTCCGATAGTACATTATAAGTACAACTATTACGGTCATCCATGTCATTGTAATTTTAGTGTATTCATTGGTAAAGCTTTGGGATACACCTCTGGGGAACCATTCGAGTCTGATAGCTATTGTACGATTGATGAAGTATTTGCTCGTTGTTTTAATGTTCCCGAACAGAACATGAAATTTATAAATTTTAAGGAAAAAGTTTGTAAAACTCAAAACAATATTGAATGTGAGGCATACAGGAGTAAACAACAAGGACAACCAGTTGAAATAAAGAATCCTAGATTTCCCCATAAACACCTAGAAGAGCAAAGTTTAAGTGATCGAGATAAAAAGGTTATCGGCATCGTCATAGTGACAGCTTTAGGCTGTGTAGTCATTGTAATGTTCATAAGTTTGATAAGATGGATGAGGCGTAAAGGTCACTGTCTTAGTATTAAAAATATCCTTCTTTCCTCGAATTCATCTTGTGGTTCTTTTTGTGAAAGAATTTGTGGAATAAATAATGGTTTGGATAACGCACGGTCGATTTCTCAATTATCGGTACATGAGTACTCCGAACGCCACCGTCTAAATGAACCACGAGAAATGATCCAAGATACTGCACTTTCGAACATGTATACTGAAGGCATAGTGTCTATGGACGACAAAATGACGCAGACATTACCCGAGGAATTGACTAAAGAACTCTTAGAAAACCTTAAAGAGAAACTTGAAGACCCAGAAAATTACGTAGAAGCACGAGAAATGATAGAACATTTATACGAGTTAATTAAAGTTGAGGAAAGTTGTAATGCCAACTCTCCAACTGCAATCAGTATTGAGGAGAATATTTACGAACTACCATTCCAAAACACTTCTCCCCGTATAGGAAAAAACAAAAAACAGATGATTAGTGTAGGAACACGAACTCCATCGCTTGACAAATTGCTTCCTCTTTCACCTTACAATCGGCAAACAGCTTTAGTGCACGAATACTTTGAACCAAAAGATTTCGCAGTCCATCTTTACGCGGAAATTGCCAACTGTGATAAAGAAAAGAAGTCTTTCTTGGGTGTTATTCCCGACGTTCTCGCAGAACAAGCTGTTCCTCGTGGACCGTACCTACGAGCAGTTCGTGACAAGATGAATTCAAGTACGAACACTAACCCATGCTCCAAATTGATGACTAATATCGCCGCGAGCCCTCAGCACATGTCAACAATAAAATCTAATAAGTCCACAGCCTCTAGCCACTCCGGTAAAATGATCAACCGTCCATTGCCGGAGAAGCCTGCGTTACAAGACCCTGGGGAAGGCACCTCACTAAAGCTTGGTTGAGATTCGTTGTTAGGGCGGCGCACGCGGGATGATCAAGTCAGAGCACAAGTTACAAGCTACATTTGTTCACGTAACTACGCCTTGCCCTCGCCATTCTACAGTAGCACAGGCGACTATTACTGGAGAATCGACCCTAGTGCAAGGGTCTGAACGCATTCCTGGCGGAATGCTAGCGTTTGACAATGCTTGAGCGTTTCTTTGCTGTGATATTAATTTTGTTTACGTTTAATCATTTGTAGTTACGTTAAATAACAAGTAATTGTGGCAAGTCAGAAAAGGTTGTATTAATGTTCTGTTGTAAATAATTTAGTTTTACTTTTGTGCACAATTTGTCGTATTAGTTAAGAAATTGCTCACTAGGCTTTACGTCTTCGCTTCATGTAAAAGTCTTGTACTGAGAGCACTGGCCTCCGCTACACAAAATTAATATTAAGTAATTTAAAATCAACACTTTATTAAAAAAGTTCACATACCAAACATAAGTTACCTACCCAATGTAATTTATTGGAATAAAAAGACATTTTAGTTTCAATGTATTTACTTAATTAAGACTTAATAATACATACGCGTTGTAAAATTTTAAAACATTTCATCTAGTTTATGTTAAAACCTGCCAAGCAATACCTTTTCTAACATAAAAGATTTAAAAATATTGTCTATTATAACTTAAAGCGACAATAATTTAATGAATTTTTTAAGAGATTTATCATTCGTATTAAATAACTAAGAAATAATGATTATATATGTGTTTTCTAAATATATTACCTAGTGCGATTTAAATATAATATTCTCGATCTGAAACAATTTTCTAGCAAGTAATGTGATATCCAACAAGCATCTGACAACTAGGCACCTACCATTTTGTTATGGTAATCTTTGAACAAAGTCCGTGACCTTGCCTTTTGAAGGTTTGGAGTACATCTCAAAATATACTACGTAATCTAATTTGCAAAGTATAGACACGCATTTAAAACGCATAATTTTATTAATATCGCCACTCGAAAGCGAACTTCATTAAAAAAATTCTGAGAGTGGGCAAAATGTTACCACATCTCTTATTTATTTTTAGCCTATATATAATTTATTGCCTGTATGTAGTTAATGAAATTATGTTTCAATTATTTGCCCTTTAAATAAATTACATGTCAAATAATGTTAATCCATGTCTAAATGTCAACTATTTGCGCATCTGTAAAATAATTACATCGAATAATTAGATATAAATTCCGATTACAACAAATAAATATATTATTGTAAAAAGTATAGATCAAAAAAACTATAAACGGATGAATTCAATGAGTGCATTGAAATTATGAATGTTACAAGCTTAAAATTATTTCCAAATAGTTTGTAATTCTGTAAAAAGTAATATAAATTTAAAAAACCTAAATAATACAATCATTGTCTATTATAAAGAAAAATGTATGTTATTCGATTGATGTTACTCCAATAATAAATGTTAAATATTAACACTTGTTTCATTGAACACGATTTATAACTTTCATGGAACGCCGAGACCAGATGATATGATATGATATGATTGATATTTTACAGTCTAATTAACTACATGTACATGCATGTGACTTATCGCATGTTTTCCTATAATTGTCAACGGTTCATAAGCTTACTTTCTTCAAGAACACATAAGTTTGCAGAATATTATCATTAACCTAGCATAAATTTACTAGTGCCCAGTTCCAGCAACAAGCCGCGGTTAAACAATGCGACAGCGATAGGCTTTTCTCAAACGTAAAAAAATCTAATAATTTTAATGATAATGACAATGAGTACAGACAATAATGGACTGTAAAAATAATAGTGACATAAATAAATTGTACAGAGTAGATTGTACTCCTGTGAATTCAATCATGTTGCATTATGGTTACAACGCGGGACATAATCATCGGACATACATTAACAAAGTAATACGGCGAAATGTAAATAAATAACTGATAAGTAGTACAGTCATTTGTAAGCAAACAAAGTTACAAACTAAACGGTACAACTATATTCTCAACTATGACCGGTACATGTTAACATTTCCGGAATTTACAACTTCATCAAACTTAGATATTCACGACTCGACCGTTTATCCAATTTAGTTTCTTTTAAAAAAATAGCTCGGAATATCATAATTTGGAATTCGATATAAAGAAATACAAAATATTTTCCTTTAAAATAATATAATCTGTTTATATAATTTTTTTAAACATTATTAGTTTCTATCTCTTCTCTAGAGAGTAGCAACAGTTAAACCAAATTTGTAACCGTTCAATTATACGCCGGTGCCGAATTTCAACGTAAACTCCAAGGCCTTTTATAAACAAAATCCGTCGGGTGCCTGGATAACATCTCCATATCGTGCAGGTAACTCATGTCTATTAACACATACAGAAAACTAATACATATCACACTCTAATTGTAGTTACATTGTTCAGCCAGTATTTATTTTTACAAATTATTTAAATTATTTCGATTTATCTTTTTATTTACTCGTATAGTGAAATGTAATAATATCTTACAATAAAAAAACGTTGTTTTTTATTTTATTTTTATTTATCATAAACCATGCGTGTGTAACATGAAAAGGAGTAGTGTATTATAACATTTACTGTGTGCAGGCATCATCCCTGCAGTGATTCAATTAACGGTTTTTTAACCGTGCGTCAAAAGACCACTTAGTGACAATTGACGTGAAGAATACAACTTCCTCTACACGCGAGCACCCCGAAGTATTTATAATATCGATAGACAGAAAAATAATAAATTGCATCATATTAATTTAGTCATTATCACATGTTAGTTATAGATACTACAAACGTATTAGAAAATCAAGATTAATTTCAGTAGCATTGCATTGCTAGTAAGTTTGTTTTTGTGGTTAATGTTTACGAAAGTATCATGTTCTCGAATGCAGTTATTCTTGAAAGGTATCGGTTAAACCACGATGTTTTCTTTCTACTGAAGCTTAAACTCAAAATAAATCCACGCCTTCGGGGTCTTATAGTGCGTAATATTATCGCATATATGAATTGAACTATCATTGCTTCTAACTTACTGGGTAAATTTTTTAGCAAATACTCAAAGCCCGGGCTTATGCTCCCACTTTAGAAAACAAATGAACTTATTGTTTTTATAACAAATTTTTATCGTTTATTACTAGAGTCACATGATGATTTTTTATACGAGGGGGAGGAACATAAAACAATGAGAGAAATAATTATAACGTAATAATTTTTTAATTCAATTTTAAACCACGATTCAGACAGATCATCTTTCATAACGCAACAGACTTTTATCTCCTTTTTACGTTATATAATTCGGGTTCAGCAACACGAACAGGATATACCACATAAAATGGATTCGCAGCAGTTGAGCCTGGTGTTGTTAGGTGGGCGGTGAACACAGTCGCAAAGGTCAGTATTACGCACCTCGCGACGCTCGGCGGAACAGTCGCGCGCCCGCCGACCTGTTCGCTGCATGTGTCAGACTCGGAGCTAACATAACACGCGAATAACAAACAAATCATTACCCCGTTATCGTGTGAACATCGTTGAATGGACAAGAATAAGTGTGACGGTGTAGCCATAAAACTAAGCAAAGCCGCGTCCTTGTGGACTCAACGGGTTAGTAATCATCTACAATTTCTAACATTTTAGATGTTTGTTCATTATTGGCTTAAGACCAAAATCTTGATTCATAACAGTATGCACTTAAACATTAGCGTTGGTTTTATGTGCGTCATGGTACGTTATGATTTCTTTGCTAGGTGCACACGAGGCACTCATTATATAGTAACAGGAATTGTTCTCGGTTATGATTAAATTGTAGTCATAGTTGTGGAGAACAGTTAAAACGTGAGAAAATCGCTGCGTAAAAGTAACATGCAGACGGATAGATTGGGGCTAGAGATAATTAATAATCAGGTAGAGGCGTAAATTTACCAAATAAAAAAAAACATACAAATAAATCTAGATTTAATCATGGCCGACTAAAGTTTTTCAAATATAAATAATTTACAACAGTAAAAACATTAAAGTATATAACGAGTCGTATCGTTTAAATGAAGGAGCAATTTATAAAATCAAATGAACATCATTAAGAATCCGTACGGAAGATAATAATAATAACTTAAACAACAACTCATAGACTAGATTATATCGTACAAGCAACATAATTATCATAAAAAACTGCCGTAAACGGCATATGTATTTATTGCATTACTAATGTTTAATGTACCAAAAAAAATCTTTTCCTTGTCAAACGAAATAACCATTTCCTTTCCCGTAAGCGTTTATTACTTACGTAAAACTATACAATATTGCAAGATTATTTAAGAATGTGTAAAGCGAGTTAATAATCAACGGGAATTATTTTACAGTGTGATCTAAGTAATTTTAAAAAATTGTAAGTATCATTGACACTATTGATACTTGTAATAAGACGAAAAACGTTGTTTAGCAATTGAAGGCACGTTTCTGATCCCATATTTCTTATAGCAATAGACAACTGATTATTGATAAAAAATATGATACATCGGAATTAAAAAACATTACAAAGTAAACAACAATAGGAACGATTTTTTTTTCTGCTAAAGCAATAATAACATGTTTTAAATGTAAAATTATAAATAAAAATCATGTTGTAGATAATAATACTTAAGGTTTTCATAAAGGATAATACTTAATGTACTTTTAATATATAATATATATATATATATGTATTCATATATTATACAGTGTATAGGTGTTTCTCTACCTTGTTATAAAAGACGCTGGTATATTTTATATAATCAAACGTTAATATTAAGTAGAAATGAAAAACGTACGACTGAGTATCGTAAGACTAAATACATTTTAGTCAGTTTTGTGACCTATAACATTAAGTTTGAAAGTTTAATCAAAAATTGCGAATATTTTTTGGATTGAAATGTATACTACAAGGTAATTTTAATAAATATCTCACTAAAGGTATAAAGCATTTATAATTGATATATATTAATAAACGCGGAATTTTGTTTATAATGGTTCAGTTTATTTTAACGCAGTATTACAGTTCTCCATGCAATAACTAAAAAAAAACTATTTTTTTTAGAACATCAACCTAGCTGTTTTTTAAAATCTTGTTTAGGCCTAAAGGAAAGTATGAAACGTATATTTATAAGAAAGTGAATTAGGAAACAATCATTGGCTGGATTTCTAAAGCATTTTCGACAGTGTTACGAGCTCGAAAATTAATCTTGTAAATATTAATATAGCGAAGTAAAACCTAAAGAGGCCTTTGCAATGATAAAGCCACGAATTAATGTTTCAACAGAACAAACAAAAAGAAGCTGTTATAAAAATTTGTGAGGTCGACGCGCCTAACTCTTAGCGAGCTTTTGAGAATTGATGATAAGTGTAAACAGAGACTTAAAACACGGAGCAAAAAATGTAAACAAACGACTTACATAGAAATTGTCGCATGATGACATCACTGTATGGTTTATTATATTTATAATATCAGCAGTGTAAGAAACAAGTTTAATTTAATGAATAAATAACGACTCATTGCTAATCGAGACGATACGATACGAGAACGATCTCGACTCTATTAACATATACATGAAAAACGTGTTAAATAGTAAAAAGCCATTTTCTTTTTTACCATGAATTATATTTTTTTTCCCATAAACAGTAAAGTCGTTTTTAAACATGTCCAAAATTATAAATATTTTTAAACTTTCTAACGAAATCGATCGTAACTAAGCCTTGTACAGCTAGGGATATTCATAATTTTTTTAGCATAACTGAAATATAAATTTTAAACTTACAGAAATTTTTAAGTGCTATTAAATAATTTTAAATTGCATAAGCCGCTTTAACAGTGACAAATAAAACAATTAACAATAGTATACAATAACATAGTACATAGAAATATATATAAAAACAACGCTTGTAATTCAGCGCTCAGCATATGACAAATTTTCTTGAGATAATAAATAAACTTTTAATTTGGTTAAACATTTAAAAAAATGCATTTTCACAGTATAAAAGATATTTCGGTCCCAAAGGTTATATAAAATATTTAAACATAGCCAAACAAATAGTTACTTTAAAGTCCGTTTCTTGAGCTCAGTATGAAGTCATAGATTTTAACGCCCCAAATAAGCTAATTTCTTAAAATAGCACAATATATTATAAGCCTTACTTCACATTCGATATAACGTGTTGTCTCGTGTATATTTTTGAATTCCCAGTCTTATTCAATAATTTAGTTCTTGCTCATGATGTGATTATAATTAAAGATACTGATTAGGACATAGTTCTAAAATAAATGCAACTATGATATGTTAGATTCCTATACCTAATTAACGTTTCCCATTGCATTACTGGAACTGTTAACGCTACTTCCTATTTTAAATATAGATATTACGTATATCTAAAGAAAATTGATATAGAGAACTACAAGAAGTTAAAGTTGTCGCTAACATCAGAAACGCAAGGCAGCTGCCCACTCGGACGATGAAACGGTTAACGTACTACTAACTTGAGATAACTTTTTAAATAAACGTTGATAACCTCACAGGGTACATAATGTTAAAAAATCACAAAATGTTTGTTTCTTGTTATAAATAAAAACGTTACCAGACGAAACGGACCTTTCTCTTGTTTTACTTTTAAGGATATCCGTTCATTTTTGCGTATCCAGAATTTAAGCAAACCAGCCTTGACGCCTCGTGACTGAACAACATTTTATCATAAGAATATGTACATAGGTCAATTATAATGTTTACAAAGTAAATACAATCTGTATTGAACCATCGGTTATGCTTAGAGAAGATATTGCTATAATATACCGCTAAGTAAGTATAACTTATTTTATGGATCGACGCGTGTTTTTATACGAACGAAATAAAGGCTTTTTTTGGCGGATTAAAATAGTCCATTTTAGGAAAATTAATAACGATGTTATCAACCGTCTGTCTTAAATCCATAAATTTTCCTTGGTTTTAATTTGTTTTTTCTTTTCTTTGTATTAAGATGTTACAGTGACGGTTAAATTAATTATAACAATTCAAAATATTGTGTTCTTACAAAATATAAAGTGTCAATTTTCAAATTATACCATTTGTATACCATTTGTACACCGTTTATAAAAACGGACGCCAAACATTTGGACCTCACCGACTAGTAAATTTATGATTTAAATCCCGCGACCCACGCATAGTCTTTTCTAAATTTTAAATGTATTTATTAAAAAAATGAGATTTAAGAACACGTATAATGTACCTAATTAATAAATTGCAACTATTAATTGCATCCATATTATGAAAGATAATTTTTTACCATAATATTACACACTACCTATTATTACTCTACGGACCACACCCCAGCACCCAGCACCACTTGGACGACCTCTGGTTTATAAGACAGACCTCTGGTTTAAAAAGCGACAAACTGCATTAAAAATAAAGCATTACTCTAGGGCAAAAACTACCAACTTACTCCGCAACTTAGTCCCACTTATTATTATAACTTACTAATACCTCCTAATTTTTATCTACCTATTTTTGTCTGTGGTGGTTCATTCAAAAAACTTATTTTTGCAAATGTATTTATAATTTTTTAAGCTTACTTATATTTTATTTTTAAAATTAATTTTGTTGTATACGTTATTAAGAAACCTTGGGAGAGATCCGTGAGTGGCATGACCAAATGAATGCAAACATAAATTCAAAGTGTCGCACTAACGCGAAAATAACTCGAGAAACGATGTAAATTAGCATAGTCGACAGGCGCGCTAAGGACAATAGACATGTTTATCGAAAAAAAAAATATAGGTGAACTAATAAAGATATTATTTTAGCAAAAGGCATAACGGCACACCGTTTTTAACAAATTTACAATTACTTATAAGTCCTAATGAAAATTAAGAAGCGTTACTTTTTGTAAAATATACCAATAAAAATAGGTAACATGAATCTATAAAACATAGTCGTATTATCAATTCTGCTAACCTTGCTAGATTCACTATCAAGCAGCTCAACGCGCCAATGGCCAGCTCCTAAACACCTATCTGATAAGAGAAAAGATAAGGCGATACCTAGCTGACTCAAAACGAAACCAGTTAGTGTTCAGAACTCAATTTAGTACCATAATTTGTTTTATTCAATAATGATAAACTGTAAAATTTTCATATATCAGACATAAACGTAAGTACGCTTTTTGTTTTGTACACAAATTTATTATATTGATGTAGTCAAAACACTTGCTTTGTCGTAAACTAGAGTGTAACTATTATAATGTATCTTAAAGGAACAAAGCTATGATTTATCCTTAGATCATTTGAATGAAATATTTCCTACTACAAGACATAATATTTTTAATATATATAAACAATTTCAACTATGACTAGAACAATAATCGACACTAAAAAATTATATATAAATGTCGCCGATAACATGCAAAGCTAAGTATAAGATGTGTTCAATAAAAATGCCGATAAATTAAATAGTGAAAAGAATATAAAAGAGGAATCCTAGATTTTCCATAATAATAAAATGTATGAAAAACATTCCGTTTGCTTTCATTCTGTAACGGTCTCTTTCTGACTCTAAACATGTATAATATTCTATTCAGATACACCAGGCTTCTCTAACAGATAACAAATATATTGGTTGGATTGCACAGTATCGCAGTGAAATGTTATCTTAAGTTATCATTGCTAGAATTCATTACAGGTCAAGTAGTCGTACTTATTATTCTTAGAATTATGTGAAGATGCCATTTATTTTATAATATAATAACAACTTTATTTATTTCCTTCTTTAAAAGAACACTGATATATACAGTTATAATTATCCAAGACCCGCGGAAATAGGAATAATTTCCTTATTACTGGGATCCTGTTTCCGATATTATTCAATCGCAGACAAAATAATTTTGTGTAAAAATAAAGGAAAAAGAATCTAAGATTTTTTTATGCAAAATGTATATTTTAAACTTCATTATATTGCCAATTAAACAATGGCATTTATTATGAATTATAAAATTATTAATAATAATTTACAGAACTTAGTGTTACTTTCGTTCACTATTGTCGCATTACTAGTATATATCGTTTCAACGTCAGTAGTACAAAACTATATCGCATCCCCACTTTTAATAATCGTTGTCGGCGGTAGTCCGCGATACACACGGCCATTCCAATACGTGGTCTCAGCGAAGAAGCCAGTAGTGAAGTGTTGAAATAGTGATTATGAAGCATTTTAACATTAGTCACGTATGTAAGACCGACTAATATCTCTTCTAACATTTACAGGTTAAGTGCTGTTTTCACAAAGCAGTCATGAACAATTTATTTCACTAAACTTCATTATTACGATAAGCTAGATCAGTTGGCGGCTTTCTTTTGTTCAAAAGCATAAGCTAATGGCGGTATGTGAAGGTACATAATTTACCACTTGTTATTTATGTAGGTATTAATAATGTTTCAGTTTATCTATGGAATGGTGCAATGGTGACATAAACTAGGTGGGATTGTAGCATGCGTTGGCCCGCGTGTTGGCCTTTGCTCGTTGCTCTGGTGGCCCAGGGTGCGGCCCAGCTCGTACCAACGCTTTGCGACGACGAAGCCTGCCGATGTGATTCATTCACACGTCTTATTTGCAACTGTACTTCAACTTACAACGTAAGAAACGTTCATTTAATTATATTTATTATTTTACATTTATTATATACCTTTGTTTATCGGTTGAAATGATGATGATGATGTACCTTTGTTTTTTATTATTTGACATTGTAAATTATAAATCAGCATCCGATTGCAGTTCGATGCGTTATTTTAAAATCATTATTATTTTTAATTCTTGATTAAAATTTCGTGGTTCTGTATGGGCCTTTTTAAAATATGGATTTTAAATCACAACATTAAAAAAATTGCCACGCTGCTTCGAATATGTATTCCTAAATACCTTATTCGTCAATGTGGTCAAAAGTAAAATTGTAAAAATTAAAATACTTTTTAAGCGAAATTTAAACATACAATTATTCCTTAAGCGAGTGCAGTTCAGTCCATGCTCATTAAACAGAATTAATAATCATGTAATTATTAGTCGTACGCGCATAAGGTCAAGAGGTAGGATGATATAACAATTCTTTTTTGTAGGAGGTTACACTGAGACCAGACGGATCGTACCGCGTGCCGTCAACAGCTACAGGCATCATCATCGATGGATGTACAAGAGTACAATTCCTCCCTGACACGATACGTGGACTCATCCACCTCCGCATTGTGGAGATAAGGAACGTAGCACACATAGTATTCAACGAGCACGCTCTCGTCTGGTCACCTTTTTCCCAGGACAGTGAGATGAATCCCGGAATACGCATCAACATTGACAACAGCACAATTAACGAGATTGCATCACATGCAGTGCAAGGTCGTGTCAATGATATAATTATCAGCAACAGTCGCATCAATAATGTTAAACCCTTTGCCTTTTCTAGTCTTTCTGGTGTAAAAAATATAGAATTGATCAATAACATTTTCGAAAATATTGAAATACAAACATTTAAAAAGTTTTCAACCTTGAACTTTGTGCTTCGCGGCGGAGAGATAGGATTCATACCAAGTAGATTTCTATCAGATGTCGAAGTCAGTAACTTATTTAGAATGGAAGGAGTTATCATAGAACATTTGTCTAGTTTAGCTTACCTCGTCAATTCACCAAAGAGAGTGTTGATAGAGAATAATATTATTAATTCTTTAGAAGGAGATGGATTTCGCGTTATTTCAAGAGGACCAATTACCTTCAGAAATAATACTGTGAAATCATTAAAAAAAGGGGCGTTCTTCGGTTTCAGTGTTGATTCGAACGTGTTGTCGACATATGGCCGACAAGAGCTTGTAATAGATAACAACACAGTAACATATTTAAACCCCTCTTCACTGATTTTTAATCGGACTACTCTAACTTTACGCGTTGACGGGTTGAATCTCAATGTAACGTGCAGTTGTGAACTAGCTGACCAGTGGCGTGAAGTGTTGAAAGAACAAGGCGGTATTGTCACCTGCTGGTATGAGCTCGAAAACCACTACGTCTCTATACCAACATATGTGAATAGTCGATGTGGGTCGTTCAAACAAAACTTTTGGATATATGTCGTGGTAGGTATAGTAATAGTAGCGATCGCAGCGGCAATCGCAATATTCTTTATAGTAAAACATGAAAACGAAAAAAAGAAGAAATTGCAAATAGTAATGCCGGACGGTAAAACTTACAGAGAGACAGAGTTTCATATCGTTGTGGAAAGGGCAGAGCTTCTTACCACTGATTTATAAACATAATTTCATGCGATTATTCGCTTGTGAATAAGTAAGTACTCTACCTCAATGTATGGTCAGTCAAAAATGTGCCAAGTTTAGTATTACACGATTATCAGTATTATCAACGAAGCCAGGCTCGTGGAATGTCACACTAAAGTTATGTTAGACATTGTTATTTAGACAATAAAGATGCAAAGTGTTACGTATACAGTGGTTTGTTTTATATTATATAATGATTTCTTTTAACATAATCTTTATCTTATATATATACAGATAATGTGTGTGTTAGAGGAACAGGTCATGATGTAATTTTAAAAACATTTTGCCAATTGTATTGGCGCCTCTAAAATCATTTTTGGAATCGCCCATTATTCAATAAAAGGTAGATTTGCAGAATCTCACATTTATTCCACTTATTAAGAGGTTGGTTCTCTCCGACGGTAGCAGCGCGATTGTTTTTGTGATGCCGGCGCGTTCTTATTTATACCCGCGCAAGAAATACAAAAAACACAATTTAAATTGAAATTTAAAATGGACTTAAAACCATAATTAATGAAATTTTAACGAAGAGACCATTTTAAAACGTGTTTGCGCTGATATTTAACAATTAAATGATTTTAGGGCGGCTTTGTAAATCTATGTAAATAAACAACGCGCGGTTTCAGCGCGACACCCGCGTGACATCCGCGCTGCAACCGCGCATCTGTTTTTCGATCGACTAGTCACCCGCGCACGTACTTTTTCGATATCAAAAAAATGGATAGGTTCAGAGCCGGAAGATGACATTAATAACATTTAGAAAGTTGTCTTGGAAAGAATGCAAAGAAAGGACGAATCTATTGAAAATTACGGTGATCGGTGCGTTTTATTATCACTGCTAAGTGATTTTTAAAAAATACCTGAACACCACAGGACTGTCGCAAAGTACGAAATGATTCGTTTTTAATAAAATGAAATAATCGTATTTAATTTAATAAATATAGTAAAAGCGGAAGAGACTTATTTTTTGTACAAGTTTAAACAAGAACTAAAATTAGGTTGAAGAATTTATCGATGAGGTTGTGAGTCGGCAATGTACTACATACACTATGATTCTAAACCCAGCGACGGCCGCGCGGCATTTCGCGGCAAATTTGAAGGCGCCCTTGCAGCGTGATCGCGCCGACATATATATACATACTAGCTGACCCGACAGACTTCGTTCTGTCAAAAAATTGGAATGTGGCAGTTTTTTGTTCTTACCTATTTTATAGCCAGCGCAAAAAAAATCTGGACTGAACCGTCACTCTAGTGATAGGGCGGTGTGTGGGGTTCAGCTCTATATATGTTCATCTAATAACTAATATTTAAATATTAGTGGGTTCCAGAAGAGTGGCCAAAGTTATAATTATAGTACATAAATTATATTTACTATTATTATTTTATTAGGAACAAATAACTGTCACATTCCAAATCTTTTTGACAGAACGTAGTCTATCAAGTCCGCCAGATGGTAACGCGGATTGTGCTCGACTGATGTAATGTCGTGAAAACGAATGCATTTTATGTCGCGTGCCGAAACTAAAACAAAAGAAATAATACCGCGAAGCCAACCAAATTGAAAATCAGTAAGAATGATCTTTAGCTATTACATTTTGTGACTATTTATGTTATTATTTCATTCGTTTTAATTTCGGCTCGCGGCGATCTTCCGACGCGCATACGCACACCATTTTGATAGAATAATTGAATTTGAACTTTGTGCAGCTGTAATAAAGTGCAAATTGACTCTTTAGCGTTACGAACGCACCTACATTGCTTAGACAGCAGTGAAAGCTTGTTATTTAATATGAACTTTTGTTTGTTTGTTTCTGGTTTCTGGTTACTGGTTTTACTGTTTACTGGTTTTACTGTTTACTGTTTACTGTTTACTGTTTACTGGTTTACTGGTTTCTGGTTTCTGGTTTCTGGTTCACTGGTTTACTGGTTTACTGGTTTACTGGTTTTACTGGTTTACTTGTTTACTGGTTTCTGGTTTACTGGTTTACTGGTTATGGTTTACTGGTTTTTACTGGTTTACTGGTTTACTGGTTTACTGGTTTACTGGTTTACTGGTTTACTGGTTTACTGATTTGCTTGTTTACTGGTTTACTGGTTTACTGGTTACTGTTTACTGTTTACTGTTTACTGGTTACTGGTTTACTGGTTTACTGGTTTACTGGTTTTACTGTTTACTGGTTTTACTGTTTACTGTTTACTGGTTTACTGGTTTACTGGTTTATGGTTTACTGGTTTACTGGTTTACTGGTTTACTGGTTTACTGGTTTTACTGTTTACTGGTTTACTGGTTTACTGGTTTACTGGTTTCTGGTTCTGGTTTCTGGTTCACTGGTTTACTGGTTTTACTGTTTACTGGTTTACTGGTTTACTGGTTTACTGGTTTACTGGTTTACTGGTGTACTGGTTTACTGGTTTCTGGTTTCTAGATTTCAGATGTCAGATTTCAATTTTTCATTTTCCCTTTTCCCTTTTCCATTTTCCATTTTCCATTTTCCATTTTCATTTTCCATTTTCCTTTTCCATTTTCCATTTTCCATTTTCCATTTTCCATTTTCCATTTTCCATTTTCCATTTTCCATTTTCCATTTTCCATTTTCCATTTTCCATTTTCCATTTTCCATTTTCCATTTTCCATTTTCCATTTTCCATTTTCCATTTTCATTTTCCATTTTCCATTTTCCATTTTCATTTTCCATTTTCCATTTTCCATTTTCCATTTTCCATTTTCCTTTTCCATTTTCCATTTTCCATTTTCCTTTTCCATTTTCGATTTTCGATTTTCCATTTTCCATTTTCCATTTTCCATTTTCCATTTTCCATTTTCCATTTTCCATTTTCCATTTTCCATTTTCGATTTTCAATATTCAATATTCAATATTCCAACATTCCAACATTCCAACATTCCAACATTCCGACATTCCAACATTCCAACATTCCAACATTCCAACATTCCAACATTCTGTTAGGTCCGCCAGACGGTAACGCGGTTTGTGCTGGACTGATGTGATGTCGTGAAAAAGAAACTAAAACAAAATAAATAATACCGCGAAGCCGACCTAATTGAAAATCAGCAGTAATGATCTTTAGCTCTTACATTTTGTGACTATTTATGTTATTATTTCATTCGTTTTAATTTCGGCACGCGGCGTTAGATCCTCCGACGCGCATACGCACACCATTTTGATAGAATAATTGAATTTGAACTTTGTGCAGCTGTAATAAAGTGCAAATTGACTCTTTAGCGTTACGAACGCACCTACATTGCTTAGACAGCAGTGAAAGCTTGTTATTTAATATGAACTTTTGTTTGTTTGTTTCTGGTTACTGGTTTCTAGTTTCTGGTTTCTGGTTTCTGGTTTCTGGTTTCTGGTTTCTGGTTTCTGGTTTCTGGTTTCTGGTTTCTGGTTTACTTGTTTACTGGTTTACTGGTTTACTGGTTTACTGCTTTACTGGTTTACTGGTTTACTGGTTTACTGGTTTACGGTTTACTGGTTACTGGTTACTGGTTTACTGGTTACTGGTTACTGTTTACTGGTTTACTGGTTTACTGGTTTACTGGTTTACTGGTTTACTGGTTTAATGGTTTACTGGTTTACTGGTTTAATGGTTTACTGGTTACTGGTTTATGGTTTACTGGTTTTTACTGGTTTACTGGTTTACTGGTTTACTGGTTTACTGGTTTACTGGTTTACTGGTTTACTGGTTTACTGGTTTACTGGTTTACTGGTTTACTGGTTTACTGGTTTACTGGTTTACTGGTTTACTGGTTTACTGGTTTACTGGTTTACTGGTTTCTGGTTTCTAGATTTCAGATGTCAGATTTCAATTTTTCATTTTCCATTTTCCATTTTCCCTTTTCCATTTTCCATTTTCCATTTTCCATTTTCCATTTTCCATTTTCCATTTTCCATTTTCCATTTTCCATTTTCCATTTTCCATTTTCCATTTTCATTTTCCATTTTCCATTTTCCATTTTCCATTTTCCATTTTCCATTTTCCATTTTCCATTTTCCATTTTCCATTTTCCATTTTCCATTTTCCATTTTCCATTTTCCATTTTCCATTTTCCATTTTCCATTTTCCATTTTCCATTTTCCATTTTCCATTTTCCATTTTCCATTTTCCATTTTCGATTTTCCATTTTCCATTTTCCATTTTCCATTTTCCATTTTCCATTTTCCATTTTCCATTTTCCATTTTCAATATTCAATATTCAATATTCCAACATTCCAACATTCCAACATTCCAACATTCCAACATTCCAACATTCCAACATTCCAACATTCCAACATTCCGGTAACGCGGTTTGTGCTGGACTGATGTGATGTCGTGAAAAAGAAACTAAAACAAAATAAATAATACCGCGAAGCCGACCTAATTGAAAATCAGCAGTAATGATCTTTAGCTATTACATTTTGTGACTATTTATGTTATTATTTCATTCGTTTTAATTTCGGCACGCGGCGTTAGATCCTCCGACGCGCATACGCACACTTTTGAAAGAATGATCTAATTTGAACTTTGAGCAGCTGTAATAAAGTTAAAATTGACTCTTTAGCGTTAGAAACACACCTACATTGCTTAGACAGCAGTGAAAGCTTGTAATTTAATATGAACTTTATGGAATAGCAACAAAGTTCAAATTGACCCTACATTTTAGTTAGAGAACGTTTGTATAGGAAAAAGAAAAGCGCTGTTTTTAGGGGCTTCCCGGCGATTATTCGAAATTTCGAAAAAATACCGACACATATTTGTATTATAGATTAATAATAAATTATATTCAATGACATTAGTTATTAATAAATAAATAATAAAGTTGCTTGAGAATATATTTATATGTAGAGGGAGTGACAAAAGGCATAATGTTTGAGAGATAAAGAATTCGTTGTCATCCCCACTCCGTGCTGTGTACTGGTGAGAGGTGACACCGGTACACACGTGGCGGGCATCACTTACCAAGTGATAATATTTTTTTTTTGGAGTTTACAGCCACGCGGTTTGATACGTGGCCATGTACAATTGATGATATCGAGCGAGACAAAAATATTAAAATGTCTATTAAAAAGCAGGGGTTGGTGATAGAAAAGTGAAAATTTAGGGTTGTATGTAGTTTTTGATACCACACAATAATAAAATAAAATAGAAAAAAAAATCCCAAAAAACAAAAAAAATTTTTTGGTGTGGGCAACCCTGATCACTTAGAGGTTTGAAAAATAGATAGTAACCGATTCTCAGACCTATTGAATATGCACAAAAAATTTCATAAGAATCGGTAAAGCCGTTTCGGGGGAGTATGGGAACGAACATTGTGACAAGAGAATTTTATATATTAGATATAATATATATACATATTTACCGATACAAATTTGAATGCACGTGTACTTTTTTACATACATAAATATCATATAATATAAGATTTACGTGTATTCGGTTACGTTGCTTTGCGAATGTGACACGGATGGAATGATTTGATAGTTTTTTGAATCATGAAATCACTCAAGTTACTTCAATAATTAAAGGAATGTTTTATTTTATGTGTATGTAATTATAATGCTGGCGTTCATCTATATAATAATATTATTTTTCTGGTGGCAGGTCCCAGCGACATCACTTTTTTAAACTCATTATACTATAAAGTTTCATCAATATTTTTTATATATAGCCAGAGCAATTGTACAAATAACGTAAATAAAAAAAAATATTTACACAGCGAATAAAAATATAATATATTCAACCATGGCGAGGTGCACTCAAAGATGTACTTGCAGAATATGTCCAACCTATATTCTTTATTTACATATCGAATAAATAAACATACAGTACTACAAATTAAACAATTGCGGTATTTTCTTGTTACATTTATTTCTTTAACAATTCTTTAAAATTAGAAGCGGAATAATTTAATCGCTTTATATAATGCAACTAAAGATGAAGTGTTTGTATAGACAAAATACATAAACGCAAGCCTGTGCCCAAATCCAGAACTGCTGACTTATTATTTTATATATATATATATATATATATATATATATAAATATATATATATATAAATATATATATATCAATTATTTAATCATGGAAATCAACAAGTGCTGTGCGGTGTTTTTGAAAGATTACATTTACTCACGAACTCATCGTGAAGTGCAAAAAAGTTTTAAAACTATCCTACAATCAAATTGCTATCTTGCTCTACCTTACAACTGAAAATCGTCTTGCTATTATAGAGCAGAATCTATCATGTTTCACTGATATAAACTGAACGACAATTTCATACAGTGAGTAAAATATGCTTTAATAATCAATCAATTATATAGCTCCTTGATGTTATCCTCAAGGTGACATTGCATAAAATATAACTAAAATCTTTTCATCACATATTAAGGTTTCTTTAACGTTTTTCTTTCTTTATTATATTTTTTAATTAACGTCGCTGCGCGCGGAAATTGCGCTTCTGTTTCGTCTGAGGAAATTTTATATCTCAGCAATTTTTCTTGCAATTTCGCGACATCTTAAAATTTTTGAACGTGGCAAAATGTTACAAAAATTGTTTGAATTTTTTTGCACGAAACATTTTCAAAATTTTCAAGGGCATGATTTTAAAAAATTTAATTTTTCACCAATTTGCAAATTTTGTTTTGACCGATATTTTTAAACCACCAAACCGCTCTATATCTTGAAAAAGTTGGAAATTAAATTAAGTTCTGGAAGTGAGCAGTTTTCTGGCTGACACATTTAGTCCCATCGAGACGACAAACGGAGCGGTCGGTTTCGAAGTTCCGATCGGTCCTCTTGGAAGCGCTCGGTCAAAATGAAAAAAGCAGACAGAGCAACACACACAAACATATCCGTTCGTTTGGTTTTATTATATAACCACTGTCAGTATATTGCCTTGCCAGAAATCTATTGTATAAAATTACTGGTGGTAGGACTCTGTTGCCGGAGACCGGTGGTTAGTACCGTCAAACTTATTTGAAGACCGTTGTCACCAGTAAAATAATTAGAGTAATGACGACCACAATGTGGTGCAGTCTATAACATCCCAACTAGCGCCAGATTGTTGCGAGTAGGGGTTACACTTACCATCATGTAAACTTCCCGAGCGTCAACAATAATAACAACACAAGACTTAGAGAATTCATAAACATTCGTATATATCCTCTGAAAAAAACACATAAGAACTTACCTTGTAAGCGACTGGCCGTCAAGAACTTGGTGAATTGTGGGTGGTGAGGACAGCTCTAAGCCGCGCGTAATGAAGGTGAGTTCAGTGTTGTCCACGGGAGGTTCGCCTTCTCGAGAGCCCCCCGATACCGACAGAAACTGGATATCCGCCAGAGTAGCTGAGGAATAGCCCTACGTATTAATCATAAATAAAATTTACTAAGTAATAAATTTTATTAAATTTAACAGTTAACTTTTGCTGTAGCTACAATAAAAACAATTACACTCAAAGGAATTGCAAATGTAACAGGTAGGAGGACATAGTAAAATACTGTACAACAAATTAGTATTCTGAGTTAGTACCATGAAATAATGAAATAGATTTCTATAACGATGTTCATATATATTCTGATCACGCATCTCAGTCGAGTGCTTTAGATAAAAGATGTCTATGCGTATAGATATACTTCTAGTACAGAATTAAGAATAGTTTAATTATATATATAAATTTAGTAATGGCGTTATACACTTTTTAATTTAACGAAGCGACACGACGAACTGAAATTTAACTACCTCCGTGGCGAAATGGCTAACCCCTTACTCGGTTGGTATTGGATTCCATTTCGGGGCTAACCACTCGTATATTGTAAATCTACTGCCATGACAGCATGGCTATGTTTCGGCTGTCAACTAAAATCCAGAGCATTACAGGTGAGCGCGCTTCAACACAAAATGAAATTCCACCAAATCTTTTTTTTTTTCCTATATCTAAGACAATAAAACACAACATACATTTTTTTTTCTACATAACTACGTTAGAAAAGGACTTACTGAGAGACATAGGCGGCAGATCTAAATCAGGGGCCAAAAGGCGCGAAGCGCATGCCGCTCCAGCATATGCTAACTCCATCTCCAACAAAAGAAGACCCTGCCTTTGAGTTGTAAAAGGTGTGTCCTCATAGCCTACGCAAAGGCAACGGAACCCGTAACGACAATCAAGACTGTTACTGTAAACAAAAATTCGGTAACACTTATAAATAATCTGTAAATGTATACACATTTACAGATTATTTATAAGTATATACATTGTATATACAATGTGGCATTTGTTTTGCGAATGGGTGGTAGATATTGACGTTCAATAAGTGAACTATTGTTCCCATGTTGAATAAAAATTTTGACTTTGACTTTGACTTTGACATGATTCTTTCATTAAAAAAAACAAAGATTTGAGATTTGTTTCTTCCTCTAAAGTGCAGTACACCTATATTTGTATATTAAATTGATGGGCCTGATTGGCCGTGCCTAATGTTGAAAGGAGTTAAAAGAGACAGATTATACTTACTTGTCACTTTTGCTGTATTCACTCAGATAATCAGATGCCGTTTCCAATGAAAATATCACCTCATTGCCCGGTATCAAAAGTGCTTTCTGCGGGTAATCGGAACTCCTGTAACAAAAAAGGGATAGAGTATAGAATTCAATGTACCATCATACTACCAATATAAATTAACATTTAGACTGAATTGAAAAATTAGAACAAAGAGTTATGTAGATTTCTTTAGATATTAGATTTTATAGTGCTTTTAAAATTAATTCACCTTAAAATTTTTACTTACACGTTAGCTAAGCGCGGGGTAACGCTGATGTACGATCTATTGTGGTGAATACAGTTGGATTCAACATCACCATCGTCTCCTAAATCTTCAGGTTCGCCTTCTTCCACAGACATTTGAATCAGTCGCTTTAACGAAAATTACAAATGGGTAAAAAAATCAAAACAGGTTATATTCTGTTTCAACCCTAAACAGCTTTCCCTTTACCATGAGCACATGCTCATTGGGTATCATATTTATGCCAGTTTCGATCACGATCTCGGCCCATTTTTCAAGACAGCGATAAGAAAATAGTATAAACGAAAAAAGTAATTTCTTATAAGAATCCAGTGTTAAAACTACTACCAGTAATTTATCAAGTAAATAACCTAAAATTACCTCCGATTAGGCCTATAATAAAAAAATCGTGCATAACGGTAATGAGTATTCTGTGTAAATGTGTTTCTGCTAGCCATAACTACTTGCCAAGGGTCTACACATGAAGTGAATGACGAGTGTTTCTACTTTCATAATGTACAAATAACGTCAGATGCTGCAAAACCTTTGTAAATCCATTTTCATACATGCATAACATTTTTGTGATAGCTAAGAGTATTTTTATTCTTTTGTAATTTGTTATAGTTTACACTATAAAAATCTAATTACTGCTTTTTTTCTTAGTAAGATTTTCTACTAACAAACTGGAAATTTAAATAGTATGCACATATTTTTAATTTTTATGAATTATGAAAACTTAGCTGTTTCACATTTTTGGTTTCAAGACATTCTCAATAAGATACAATAAAAATATACTAGTTATCGCCTGTTCAATTACATTATACTTTAATAACTAAGTACTCGTATGTGTATGTTTATTACTTTTACGAGAATAAACCTTGAACACCTAATTTTATATTTTACAATAACACCAATAGTATAATGAAGTAATGAATAAATGGACGATTTTCTACCTTATATACCTTACGGAAGGGCGATTCAGATATAGGAGTCTCGTGTACGCATTGACACTTCTGTTTCGGAACGCCTGCCGCCGCGTAAATAGTCAATGTATCCTCGGGTTGTGCGGTAATGCTTCGGGGATCAATCTCAAGGACAACCCAAGACACACTTGAGGGAAAAAGCACTCTAAAAGGAATAAGTAAGTTTTTATAACTGCTTATATGTAGTTTGTTTTTAAAGAAAGAAATAAATATAATATTTTATTGCAGACATAAGCCCCAGCATCAACCGTCCATCAGTTGAGGTGATAATGGTTATTGTAAGCCACACAGACTAAAATAATAATTAAACAATAAATACAGCGATCTGAGGTGAACGGCACGAAAGAGTAATTGGTTTGAGCTCAAGAAACAGAGTCCAGCAGATTTTCATGTTGGCGTCTCATACGAGACGTAATAAAATATCCCACCAACACTTTAGCTTACCCACGGACATATTTAAAAACAATAACTACAAGCGATGATTGTTTTTGCGATACAAAACAAGGTTCGTTTTAAATATCGCGTTATCATAATTAGTAGTTAGCAGAGGTACTTCTTATTTACCTCATGTTAGTTACAGTAGCTGGTTGATACGGATGATCACTCTCCACCCAGGTATAATAGTGAGTTGGAGAACTTGCTTGTTCTTCAGTAGTCGGCACCAGCAAATTCATTGCTGCGACGTGGGGAAGTATCTTATGGATCATCTCTAATAATTGAACTGAACTCTGTAAATAGAATCATCACATATCATGTAAAATGTAGAGTAAGAATAGTGAACAAATTTCGATCAAGTATTTCTTCTTAGTAATTTATATAAGGTATAAGGAAACATTTAAAGTCAAATGAGGTCCCAATAAGACCATCCTGGACAAAGAATCTAAGCCAATGTTTTGGACAGAGCAACCGATTGCTGTTCAGAAGCGCGGTATACAGGTAGCCTTAATGATCACCGACCTTCCAAAAAAGATACCACTTTACGAAGAAGACGAAGTAAAAAATGATTACAGATAATTTAAAATTCGTAGCAGGAATTAGTTTCGTGGTATTATTTAGTGCTAGTTATAACTACCTTAGTGTCGTCGAGAATTTCGAGGTTGGCCAGGGCATACGGCAGCAGCGTGTTTACGACAGGGGAGTGCTGCAATACTGGTACGTTACGACGGAGCTCCTCCGCTGACAGTTCGTTTCGCAACGTACAAAGCAGCTCCGCGCTGCGATCAATCGCCATAGACGCCACGCGCATAGTCATCGTGCGCAACGTTGTCAAAATCGCATCAGTACTCTCCACAGCATTTGACAGCATCGTCGATGTTCTAATAGGATATTTATTTTGTTTAATAATCTGTTATTATATGTTAGTAAGTTGGTAATAAGGCATATCAACAAACTAACCCATAGTAGATTAAGCAAGGAATTTGACCCCTCGCTAGAGTTGTGCCGTTAAAGCTTAACGAACAAGATGCGAAATTGAATGTCGTCCCATCAGGCCCTTTTACCGAAGGCAGACCACAATCGCCGTTTACAGTACGGCCGCCATGATTACATAATCTAACGGCGTAGCGATACTCCTCCTAAAAATAATTTAATCATCAACATTTTGTGAAGAAAAACTTATTTTTGGCTTAAATTTGTTAAACTTAAATGTTATTTTTATTTTTTATTTACCTGATCGTAAAAAAGAAAAGCTAGAATGTGCACTAATACAATTGACTCCCCACTAAATATTCAAAGAATATACAAAAATATTACCTTCAACAGAATCGGACGTTCAAATTTAATCGTCGCGATGTCATGCTGGCAATCTGCTCCGGAGAATGTTCCATGCGTGACATCAACACTGATCCAGCAATGAGTGGGTTTCGGTTCTTCGATTGTGGTACGAACCTAGTTTAGAAATAATACAAAATATTAGAATAAATATGAGCAGCATACCTATATATTACATATGAATGGTAATTGTGCAATCAACTTAAAAAAATCTAAAAATAAGAGTTTTTTTATTTACAATGACCTAAAACTTGAAGTCAATTGCACATGGTATTAAGTAACAATGATACCATAGATGTGTTAAGGTCAGATTAATTTATTCAAAGTAGATTTGGAAGAAATACCTTTTGAACATTATTTATTCAGAGTGTGTGGTAAAGCGTGCTCTCGCCAAGAACACGTTAATTGCCATAAGATGAATCTATAAAATGTATAACTTTCCAAATAACTTACATCATGCATCAATTCGAGGGTATATTCGTAGTTTCCAAGTCCACCGTATACACATGCGCCGACTAACATTATACCGGGCCGGTCAACAGTGAAACATATCGCATCGGGGCTCCCGTTGCCCGTATTCCAAGCGCGGTTATGATTAACGCGAATGAATCGAGATGGTGTGATTAGATGTTTAACCGCATTCGTGTCTAATTCTTCCTGCAAATAATTTGTCTAGTTATATGATAAATCTATACTCATATCACTAAATTCACAATTTTACTTAATTAATAAACAAGCAGCTGAGAACACGGCTCTCAAAATTAGATGCCCTATGTTCAGTATTAATCATAATTAGACCATAATCCAGATCGAAATACCACTTCTCAGCAACGGAGCGAACGGAAGCACAGAGTTTTTTTAATGCATGTACATTTGGAAACATGACAGTGTCATATATCAAGGCGACGAGCGCAATATGGTGCAGTGTATACCATCTTAACTGGCACCACGCTGCGATCGGCAAACATATCACTTACCATCAGGTGAAATTTTTGCTCGTCTCGTCGCCTCACTGATAAAAAAAAATATTACACAAAGTAAAAAACATTTATTATGTTACAATCCAAAATAGTATAAAAATATAGTAAAATATTTACCCTTGCCTCGGCAGTGCTATATGAAAGCTCAGCGATAATCCGAGTCACAAGTTTGCTGCAAAACTCAGCGAGGCGCTCTTGCTGTCCGATTTCGCCGTGGTCGTGAGACTTGCTGCACTGACGCGTCGCCATTTGTTGCTTGATGGGAATTAATACGATGTCTAGAAGTCGTGGTACTACGTCCATAAGATGCCAATCCATATGGGACGATTTAGCATCAGTGCTCGCTTGATGCTATATGTAAAACAATGAATTCTTATAGCCGTTTGTTTGCAAATAAATTAAACACAAATTGTTTTTAAGTAATAGCAGAAAGTAGACAAAGAGGAATAAAAAAGTCCAGAAAAATAAAATGAGTCCATTCATATGACGCGGAACTTTCTCTCACAGGCATATTATTTGACGATGTTTAATAAAGCTACTTCGTACACTGAGCTCGCGAACCCGGAGTCTGCGTGCTAAAATTTTCTGACAAGGAGATTCTTTCCACTGATGCTAGTCAAGATCATTTATCCACCAATTTGGTCAAGTACGAGTTGGTGGATACCAGATGTCCATTATAGCTGTTGTTTTCGGAACATATTGGTATCCTGACCTTTTCTTAAAGTTTAGAGATGTTCGAACCTTCGCCTCTCCGAAACGTATCGCTCGTACGACCGCCTTACAAAGTGAGTTATATGAGCGTCAATGCAGAAAGTATTGTAAAGAAGGAATTAAATGATCTAGTACAAATTATGAATAAACAATTATAGAACATAAATATTACCACCCTTAATATGATAATACATACTTTTTGCAAATTATTCATTCTCGGTGGTACCGGCGGAGGCTTTTGAAGGTGCGAAGAACGTGGTACCGTGGCTGATTTAGATGGTGCATCTTTCACAACCTTTAAAGAAATCGGCAAATAAATCAACTTAATTTGTAGTAAATTATATAAAATAATACAAAAACGACAAGCTACGGTGAATTACAGTCAAACTAACAATAACACTAGAAGCATTATTATTTAAATATGGCGGTGTGATATTAACTTTGATCTCGGATTTTTCAGTGCGTCGGACTTCATCGGCACGTAGGCAGCTGTGTGTCAGCGGCACGATGTACTGTAATACGTCTTGAAGGCTGCGCGAGGCGCACATCGCAGCGCAAGTCGCTGTTAGCTCGCGAATCTGCGCGAGTGGTACCTTGCCGTCCTGAAATGTAGTATTATATAAAATATGCTATTTCATAAACTTCGTACATTGGCACAACATTAAATCTTCACATTAAATAAGGCAGCCAAATAACAAGAGGAATGATATCATGCCGCATTTATAAAAAAAACCATTACCTTAACATGAAAGAGTAGTGAGCAAAGATGGTTCCATTTCAGTGTTGGAGTGGGGAAGAATGCATGGAAACAAGAAGTGACTGTATCATGGGCCTCTTTTAAAATAGAATTTGTTAATTCCAGACCGAACTGAACAAGGCATACTCTGTGTACTCTTGCCTTCCCTGGTCTACGGGGCAACATTGCACATGTGGGAGTAGGCTCCGACATTATTAGTTGAATAAAATTACGCACATCTCCAATAGACTCGAAGTAAGACATGTACTCATGTGAATTTCTTCTTCTATTATTTTGTGGGTAAATCTCATTTATATAAGACTTAACAAGCCTTAGACATGCTTTTATGATATAAACCAGCCTCTTTTGGTGCTTCATCATACTTAATTTCTGATAATTAATCGGTACTAAACCGTTGGTTTCGAATACCATATCTCTGAAGGTTTTCCAGCTCCACTGCATCAGGATTATGAGAGATTTAAAACAGGCTACCGTGACCTTACGAGACATGTTTCTTGATAGGAGAATGACTCGTTCGTATTTCTCAGAATGACGGATCGGCTTAGCTTGTTCTGGGTTTAGGACATTATACAACAAGCAAGGAATTTGTCCAGCGTTAACATCGGTGCCATTATTTGACATTTTAGATGTCTTAAAATGGAATCCCACGTCGTCATTAATGACCATTCCTTGACCCGCAGAGCCGCAGTCTGAGGAAGGCCCGTTAATACAAGCCCAGGCCACGTACCATCGACTAGCCTAAAAACGTTCGACGTTTTTAATAAATTATGATCTGTTAATGGAACTTAATAATAAAAAAGTGAATTATATTAATTATCGGAAAGGAAATTAGAAAAAAAATATCAATTCTATAAAATCGGCAAGAAATAACGAGGGTAATTAATTATATAACGGAAGACCATATGATTAACATCGATTTCTTACATACACTTTTGAATTAAAAAAATGCCCTTGTACACTGTAAAAAGTCATGAAAAAGAGAAAAAGTATCTATCTAGCACAATAGGTACAGCTACTGTTACACAAACCCTGCACTTTATAACCCATGTAACTTACTGTGAGTGATATAGGCGTATCAAACAAAACCGGAAACCGATCCCTCGGGGCGCATTCATATACTATCTCCTCACTCTCTGCGAGTATCTCGCCATCTCCCTCCTGGTCTCCGCTGTCGACCCCTAGGTCATATAATTTGATTTTCGCAGTATAATCTCCGCGACCACCAAACAAACCGTATCCACCTGCACCAATAAACAATACATGAACGTAAAGTTATACTACTACACGTAACAATGTGGCACAAGTAGAATGATATACACTTCATCAGATTGTCCTCATCGCCTTAAGACAAGATATTTTACAGAGAATTTCACTAGCTACAGTGCTCTTACCGGAAAACAATAATGTTTTCATAATGATTTCTTATATTTCCGCGAATGTTACACATTTATTAAAACTAAATTTTACGGATTTTATCGCGTTTATTACTTCGTTTGTTTATTCCCGACGTTTCGACCGCTTTGCAGCAGTCATGGTCACGGAAGCGGTCGAAACGTCGGGAATAAACAAACGAAGTAATAAACGCGATAAAATCCGTAAAATTTAGTTTTAATAAATAATGTTTTCCTTATATACTCACGCACCTCCCTTAATACTACATATTTCAAATTAGATATGATTTAGAAACATTTTTTTTTCTTACCAAGTATAATATCTGTGTCACACATGAAACGTATTGCTTCAATTGACTGCCCCGAATAACCCCAACCACCGCCATGACTTCCGAAGCGGTTGACGGTTAGAAAGTCTTCCATTACCGGCACTACTGGAGTGATGGTAGTTTCCTCTTTATATTCAGTTACGGTAAGCCTGTTAGAAAAACGGCAAAAGTATTTCGTTTACTTGTGATCACAATCATGTTTTAGCCTATCGAAGTGTAATGTTCATTCCACTCCCACCCGCACAAGGTAATTTGAAACGTAAAATACTGCTAACTCGATAACATAAGTTTATTAAAAAAAAACGCATTACGATGAGGCGCGGGTTCGATATAAGGCCGCGAATCCCAGTATTTAAAACATTAAGTGAGCGGTTTATTATTATTATAAAACATTAAAAATAACCTACTTGTTGTCATGAGCATAAGTCAGTGAGTCGAGACACCCCATCAGATGCAATGCAGCATGCATCCTTGTAACAAAGCATTCTGCCACATTAGGAATAGCTAAATCTTGGTTTAAAACCGACATGTTAGTGAGCACTAAATTTTCTGGCGTCTTCTCCTCATTATTGCGTGACTTTTCAAAAGTTTCGAGATCTTTAAAATCTTCTAATCTCCTCATCAGCCCGTAGTTGGAGTACTCAAACTCTGAATCGGGAGCATAATCCGAATCATTAAAGCAACGTAGCAACTTGTTGGGGTTAAAGGCTAGTATGTTGTAACATTTAATAACTCGCATTTGGGGCTGATAACACCATAGTACATCATATAACGGATCCAGGGTAGCCAGAGTATTTACGAAGTCTACTTGTTCCGATCCAGTCCAAGCGTTGCAGGTGCCATCCAGTCTGTTTATCGTTATGCACTTAAATGTGTGCTCTGGACGGTTTGGAAGAATTACTAGAAAAGAAAAAGGAAAATGTTTTACTACATGGAGCTAAACTCTTGACATTATTTTTACATGGTGTTAACTCTCAATGTCTACAATAACACAAAAGATAGTGAAGCCAGCACGCCTAAACAAATTTGACTCATATTTATGATTTCCGGAACATGCCTATGCTGTAATGGTGGTAGATATAAAGAGGTTTAGTTTTTCAGACGTTAATAAAAATTCTATCAAAACTTAAGTTCCATTATTTATGTTGCCTAGTAAGAAAACCTCCATCTTATAAGAACTAAAAACATAGAAAACTTAACCTTAGCGTCACGAAGGCAGTGGATATGAGTAGCAGTGGTTTAATTGCCGATGCCAAAAATTTTACTGCAACCTATATAAGCTGGCTCAAGGTGACGAGCGCAATGTGGTGCAGTGTATACCATCTTAACTAGCGCCACGCTGTTATGGGCAGGCTTATCATTTACCATCAGGTAAAAGTCTCGCTCGCCTCGTCGCCTCATAGAATAAAAAAAAAGATTAAACTTTCAAACACTTACCAATACTATTATTATTAGCGGTGATAGTGGAACTGAAGAGAGTATCAGTTTTAATAACGGATTGCGAGACTTGTACGAATGTCTGATCACCCGAGGCGGACACCCAGACAGCTTTGCAGGCGTGACGGGGACCGAAGCGAGGCACACGGCCAGGCATCGCGTACCACATCGAGCTCCGCTCTGGTCGATTGGGGTCTTCGATACGCGGCCGCCCGAGGGTACCTTTCTGCTCCGATAAATCAATATAAACCTTTTTATAAGTTTTACAGACTAAGAGAACGTACATTACACGGTTATTTATTTTGTTTAAGTTTTAACTATCTTCCTGACGCAGTAGCTTTCTAGTTACCTAGTAACACGAAAGTTTTAGGTCTAAACTCCGAGTCTCGGTAGTATATCCAAACATATACATATCTGTTAATTAAAGCAAGGCAAATTTTCTATTCATTAAATAATAAATACCACTTATACACCTTAGGGCAAAATTAGTAACATCCTTTGCTTGGGACGATTATTTTATTGAATGAAGCCGCAGAGAAAGATGTTTTTACAACTTAGTGAAAATGTTGTACACACAAGATACACAAATTACACGATCTTGATAGAAGCGCACCTGATAGCAGCCGAAAGTCAAAAGTTCTCCGTCGCGCGTTAGCACAGCGGTATGATTGCTGCCTGCAGCAATGGCGGAGGCGCGCGGTACCCGCACGCGCACTATGCGATGGTGGGCTGCAATGTCACCAGCGCCTAACTGTCCCAGTTGGTTGGATCCGAACGTGAGGACCTCGCCTACCAAAAACGTTATTTTAATAATTTAACAGAGTTACTTCTGGTTTCTGTCTTTCGACAAGTTTTTGTTGCCAGAGACCGTCAGAGAAGGACCATCGCATTGCCTATTTGTGAATAGTAATGTTCAAATATTTAAAATTTGTAAAGTTTAAATATTTTTCGGTTTAGAAAGCGTCGAATGATTACCGTGTTCAGTGAGCAATACGGAGTGATGCAAGCCGCAAGCAATGGCAGTAACGCGGTGCCCGCCAGGTACAGCAACGCGCGCCGGTGGCAAGCTGGTCACTTTAACCCCAGCATCTCGCTCCAGGTCAGCGGTCGAAGGACCCGCGCTCTGCATCTCGTAAACGCACTCTTTTGCGGTCTCTTTCTCTGTGCAAATTGACGCAACCATCATTTGTTATATATTTAATGATAAAAAAATCAATACATCAAAAGATCATTACAAAATTCATCATTACACATTTTGTCAAGAAATTATATTTTCCGCATGAGCTTAATGTTTGGAGAATCTGTTGAAAATATATACGTACCATTTTTGGGGTCTGATTGGGCACCATCTACGTCATCGCACGTTGCACCAGGTTTATCCTGCTGAGAGGATGTAGATGCCTCTGCACATCGGCGACATATACCACATACATTACAACCGCTCTCGCCTTCACCACAGCCGCATCGACTGCAATACAAAATAAAAATGTACCAATCCGAGCCGAAAGAGTTGCGAAACTGTTGTTCGTGGAACATGTCTTCACGGTGTATTCCCTGGACAAACGTTCAAGCTCAGCGGGAATTAAACCAACGCCTTTTTGAGACGTATAGTGCTTATGAACGCCTAACAAACTGCGTTAATAATGATTTATGATATAATAAATGAGACAAATCAATTCGATTAATGTAAACATTAACGCAAATTTACGTTACTTTCCTAACTTTATAATAAAAATTATGTATTAACTGTTCCATTTATAATTATCCTCTCTTAGTTTTTGTTAAATAAGTATGATATAGTTAATTATATTGCCTAAAATACAATAGACTTACGGTTTTAGACAATTGTTAACAGTGAAACTTACTCGCCAGGTACGCGAATGGGGATAGACGCACAGTGACAATTTCCAGCGAAACCAGTACACTGCCGGCACAACGTGCACACGCGACAGTAGTCCGTTACCCAAGAGTGCACTCCCTCACATATCCGCACCTCCTCTTTGTTCGAACGACGGGGATACATTTCTACAAGAAAGAATGCAATTGAAGTAAGTAGTGAATAGGCTGTTACTAGGTATATGCACTTTACTACCACCACTTAACACTAAGATATTTTCCTAACACTAACCTATTTAATTAAAAGAAAACCTAAAGTAGGAGAAAAAACTCTAAACAATAGAATACAATGATTTTTTTTGGGGTACTTCTCTGGTACAGGACATTGTTCAGAGGTGCAAACATTACTGTGTTCCGATTCAAAGAACGTTGTAGCTTGTAAAATTAGTACAATGTGGTGCGGTGTTTACCATTCTAACTAGCGTTACATCATAATGGCGTATCACTTTCTGTCAGCTAGACAGAACCTCCAACTCCTCTGCTATGCAGAAATAAAAGTCTCTGTCACTCATGTCACTTGTCCGCATAGCGTCAGATTATAACAAGCAGAGCACATCACGAAGTGAACTTATCACATTGGAAGTCTTTAAAATAAGGAAAGAACTGTTTCATGTACAGTGCGTTTTTCAGCCGCAAATCACATTACCTCGGAGAGAGAATCATGCAGCACTGAATTATTCAAAAAGAAAAAAATATGACGCCAAAAAAATCTGGTACAAAAGGATCAAATACTTACTTTCTTTAGTATATCCGAACTCTCTACCGCATTGACTTTTGTTGTTAATGCCAAAAGTGTAAACATGCCCGAAGTTCGACAGGGCAATGGCATGCGCTTTGCCAAGTGCAACCTGTCAATATAATAGTTATATACAACTCAAACATTTACGAATCTAGGTGTTTGTTCCTGACGACCGTCTAAGTATGTACCATCGGAGTTCCTATTTCTACAGCTAAACATTTGTCTGCAAACATTCCCATGATCCGGTTTAAAGGCCGTTTTAGGTAGTGAAATTACTGCGAGAAAACACCATGCGTTTAAAAATAACGAGCACAATTGTGGTGCTGTGTTTATCATCACCATTTACGCCACGTTGTTATAAGCAGGCGTATCATTTACTATGAAGTGAACGAGCTAATCGTCTCGTTACTCGAACAATCTTAATGTTTGTTTTTAACGATATTAAAATAATTGCACATTTGTCTGTATCCTGTGCTCCAACTTCGTAAAAATCGAAAAAAAAATTGCGGCTATTATAATCACCACAAATTTAAATTAATTCGATTTTGTACCATCTGAAGCATCTTTTAATTTAATCTTAATGTAATTATTTTATGTACTTTTAATTCAAGCATTGAATTCTTTATTATGACTCGTTCATATTGTTAAATTAATAAAAAAAGAGTTGTTATTTTTACCTGAATCACTCTCTCTTGCCTAAGAGCAGTAACAACTCCTGCATCGTCACAATGCTGTGTATCCTTTCCGAACATAAATAACAAACCCTGACGGGTAACAAGTGCTGTTGAGCCGTAGTTGCAAGCGGCGTAGACCACAAAGTGACCACCGACCTGATTCAAACATTTTTAAGCATATGTAGTATATTTAAAATAATGGCGTGACCCACTACTTAGCATAGGGATCTCTATGCTAAGTAGTGGGCGTTTACCGACTGGTAATGCTAATTTAAAATAAAATAACTTTAGTGGAAGTGTGTTAGTACCTTAGTAATTTTCTTGGGGCGTGTAGGTTTTGGGGCGCGACGGTGTTTGCCTGAATCGCCATCTTCACCGCGACGAGCGATCCCCGTGAATAAAGCATTACCATTATCCAAAACCAAGATCGCATGAACACCTTCATGACCTACTGCAACCTAAAAATGTATATAGACTAAATATAAATGTACAATTTATAAACAAATCTATAAGAAATTACATAAAATAAAACTTAAACGAAAAATATAAATTGTGGCTTTCTTTATTGGAGTTAACAAACGTTAAAGATAAAGCTAAAAATAAAAAAAATCACAATAAAAGAAACTTTAAAACCTCTACTGATCAATATTTTAAAAGAATTCATTTATTTTCTTCGACTTTCATAAAAACATTTTGCAAAAGAAGTTTTTAATTAGTTTATTAACAATTTCAAATAAGTGTATAGGATATTTTTTACAAGAGTGTTAAGTATTTTTACGAGTTAGTAGTATTCGTAGCGTTGCTGCTGAAACTACAACTTCCAAACAAAATTTACGTCTTATCCAAACCTACCTGAATCACTTTACATTTCTTCACATTAGGTTCGTGTCTATTGAAGAGAGTCTCCTTCATGAGAGTCCACCGCCCAGTGTGCGGTGAGGCCACTTTATATCCCAGGCTCGTACCTTTGCCTGTGTAATACACCTGAAAATTTTATATTTCATATGTCAGGACAATTGCACCATCTCAAGAAATCACATCTCTACTTAAAAATCTGAGTAAAACATACTTTTCCAGTTGCAGTACTTAAGAGTCCAAAGTCCTGTCCGGCGCAGATGCCTACAAGGGGATCTTCGTCGTTGTCATCGAATTGCATTGCTATTGGCGTCTCGAGTTCTGTGGATTTCCTAGACATACCGTCTTCAAATGGTGCACGCCCTAAAGCTAAAGTCCTTCGTCGTAGCAGATGGACATTAAGGTCTTTGCGCGATGACAGAGTAATAGGCGAAGTCTGCCCAGGTTCTGGTAGTGAACTCACATCGTACATTTTTACTAAGAGATTATCCTGGGGTGGGCAAACAACAGTTTATCAATACTTATCAAAAATATCTAGGTTTTTAGGTGTAATTAGTTTCATACAAATGGAATATTATTTAATTTTCCAATACACAATTTTTTAATAATATAAATTAAGCTCGCAAATGCCGTTCTGCCCCATAATGTCTATAAATATAACCTCCTCAACGTTCCACGTTACGAAAAGTGCCAAGGCCTTTTATACGTTGACTAAGAGGGGGTTGGTGGATGTTGTGAGGTAGTCTAAGAAAAAGTAATGATGAATCAGTGTGTGCCCTGAAATTGTGTGTTATTGACGCCCGCCACAACTTAACAGATATCACATGTTTTGGAAAGTCGTGGTTCTAGGAATATGTCCAATTCCTCACGATGTTCTCCATCACTCAACTTAACGTCAATGGGTTGGATCCCACGCTCTTTTTGAAACTTAGTATGTATACGACCGCGTTTTAAATTGAAGTTTCACGACTGTACTGAGAAATAAAATTCGTATAAACCCCTATTATTAGTTGCTGCGGTGGTACCTGCCTAGAATCTCTCCGGCAAAAGATAACTGCCACCAGAATGTAGATAAAACAAAATACCAGTGCGACACTTACGTAAGTAGTAAGCAGGATAAGTCCCAACTGATTACCGTCGGTAAACACAGCAGATTTGGATTCTGTCGACCCTGAATTGCCAGGATCCAGTTTTACAATATTGTTCACTTCAAATGTGTCTTTATTTATTTCAAACACTTCAGGTTTTTTTCTTCCAATTCTAACGTACAATTTATTCTGCAATATATTTATGTAATATGAGTAACGTTACCTATGAACTGAAAAAAATGTATCGGAAAGGTCAATTAAGGATTATATATTACCTTACAGTATCCAAGCCAACCATGGCGATCGCATTCGAAAAAGTCTGGTTTATATAAATAAATGTGCTGCCTTATAGAGCTGCCATAACCGGAACCAATTTTTAATAGTCCTTTTGAAGTATATACGTAAAGAAAGCATCCATCTGATGCCAAAGATCTAACTATTACTTCTCCAGGCCCAGAAGTCATCAGAGAAGGTAAGTCAACCGGAAAGCTAGATACAAGAGCTTGATGTGGCACTCCGTAATTAACCCACTGGTTACGCGCAGATACGTCGAGTATCACAGACTGAACACTTCTTTGTAAGGTTGTTAAATTTGTTGGGACCTAAAATAAGGTAAAATTTTTACTACACCTGTATTTTTTATTTAGTCGATCAAACGAGTAAAAGAAAATAAGTAATAAGATGGCAAGCTATGGATATGTAATACATAGGTAAGAAGATCATGTTCTCAGAAAAATAACAAATACGCAAATAGATTGGCGAGAGATTAGAAGACCAAAAAAAAAGAGATGGCTGTCTGAAAGTGCGTATGCGTGTAAAAGGGGTGGATCATCGGCTGACGGTTCATAGAAGAAAACGGAGGGAGTTATGTTTTTCTAACATCACATGAAGTGGCAACAGGGTAAGCAGATATACAACACTATGTTCAAAACTAATAATAAAGACAATAGATGACTTTTCCAGATTTTTTTCTTTATAATAATTTTTTAGCCTATTGTTGTTATTCACGGTTTAACATAGACTTCCTCTTTTAGAATATAGTTCTACCAACGCTTGGCATGAAGGTTGACGTGCAGAATATTGATAGAAGTCACAGAAAAACTGCTTAACTGTCCTAGTTTTGCGTTAGACGCCTTTCATGCCTAAAGTATAACAGTGGTAGAGATATCCTAATTTGTCTCTAAATAGGCAAATACACACATACTATTTATAATTGAAATATTTTTTGGTTGATACCTGTATATATTGTTCAGCCAACGGAGGCGTTGTCATTATAAGTGAAGCGACGGCATTAAGTATCAACTCCGCCTCTCCTCTTGCGACTGACAGCGCAATTAAGCATGAACTACTTAATGCTGTCAGATCAGTTGGTATTTCTAATCTGCCGGTAGGTCCACTACCGCTTGCAATTTCAACCAGCATCGCATGCAAGGTTGATATAATCTATAAGTGATAGAGAATATAGTTAAAGTAAAAAAAATCTAGTACCATTAAATAAATCACAATCGAAACACACAAAGCATGCAAATATATGAAATAATTGAAGACACTTTTTGTCACAAGATAATATATCTACGAGAAGTGAGAAGTTCTTTCCTAATACATGGGCATTTATTTTCATAGCAATTGTAGGATTAAAAAATTCTAACCTCATTGGGCTCATGAACCATTTCTTCAGGGGTATGTCCTTGCAATACATCCAACAAAGCTTTAAGTGAATGTTCGCAAAATTGCGCATCTGAAAATCTGGCTTGAGAGACAAGCGAAAAAACCATACGCAGCCCAATACCTGTGATCTGTAAGTAATACATAAAAATGTAAAATGTAAAACATAAGTACGATACATGCGTTACGGAGGTTTATTACAAAAATATGAACAAGCGAGTATACTGTTAGATATCACTCCAGGAGGCAATGGTAAATATGCACATTACTTGATGAAATATATTTTTTTGAAATCTTTATTGCTTTAGAAATATTTTTTTAAATGTATTGTTTTTTAAAAATAAAGTTTATACTTAAAAAAATTATCTTTTATATCTACTTGAAATATTGAACTCTTAATCTTATTGAACGATATAAAATGTGACGTCACCGTAGACTATCAAAAAGGTTTTAACTTATTTGTATAGTGTCGCGGTAATCTATATGCTATAAAGGGTTTTCTTTCAATTAGTAGCAAAACATTCATTGACAATGATTTCATGTGGATGCATTACGGATAGTATTTTTGCATATAAAAATAATAGAATTCCTAAAATGTATTTTTCCTTAGTAATAAACAGGTCTTTAACTCGATAAATCAAATAAAAAATAGAAGTCTTCATTGTTTACATTTCGTACGGTGGCGTCACGGAGTAAGCACGCCAAAATGGCGGCGGTTTCATCATCCGAAACTGATTGCAATTTTATTACTATTTTTATTCATTTCTTTATATTTTATTAATTTTATATTTTGCCAGTAATATAAAAACTTCAAGAAAATTACCTACATATTCCCCATTAATGTAGTTAAGGATTAAATAATTAAAGACCGGTGTACCTCAGGGATCTCACCTGGGCCCGTTATTTTTTTTGGTCATCCAACTATCAGATGTTTGTGGATGATTTAAAATTATGTAAGAAAATGCGTTCCATTGACTATGTTTTGACGTTACATAATGATGTGAATAAAATGAATAACCGGTACTTAAACAAAAAGATGGCACTTCATGTTACTAAATGCTATCACATGAAATTAACTACAATATTTATAAGGTTTCGCTCGCAAGGTGTTAAGCACCCGCACTTGGTGTTGCCTTGTCTCACGACATACACAGTTTTTGGCCCAAAAAGTTTCTATAATCATATATCTATAGGCCCATTTGGAATCCATTTTACGCGGTACATGTTAATAGACTTCAACGGATCCAGAAACAATTTATTAACTATCCTTCTTATGCTCGGAACCTCTGTCGTAGCCTACACTCTTATGAAACTAGATTATGCGAATTCAAAATAACTCCACTCGAATTCTAGCGAAAAGTTACACTTAGATAATTTTAAAGAAAACCATCGATGGAAATATTGTCTGCCAGAGTTTGCTGCAAAAAATTTATTTTGTCGTACCGCGTGTTTCTAGCTGTCGTCATAATAAAACAACGTTTAGTCTCCCCCCGTATCGAAACAATCTTCAAAGTCATTTAGCAATGTATATAATGTGTTCTAATTATAAAATTAATTGTTATAGTATACATATATTCAACTCTTCGGTTTTGTCATTTAGATGAAACCTGCAAACTTTGAAAATATGATTGGATATATACATTATGTTAGTCCTAAGCATTAAAGTTGTCAGATTGTTATATTTATTAAGTTCATAGCAAAAAGTCATCGTGTTTCATTTCACATGATGACCACGACCATCAGTCATGAGGAAATACAACTTAGAAGAAGATTCTTGCAATGTTTTTTTTTAAAGCCTTCTTATTTTGTTATAAGTTTAAATTTTTGTATAAAATAATGTTTTTTAAAACTATTATCATTAATGAAATTTAAAATATTTACTGTGTTAAGCCGAAATTTTAGCATGTTGTGTTCACATCACAAACGTTGTTCACTTTTATAAACACACAATGTTATCGCTCTGCTATCACCCTATACTGTGAGCAAACGATTCTATGAACCTAATAAAAGTTAAAAAATTATATAAAAAACTAAAACTGGAGCAACCCAACTTTGATAAAATTATTTTTATCAATTACTGGGTTAATATTTCATGAAGACAATTGTTAACTAACATGATGTTAAATAACGATGAAGTCAAAAATAGTAAACTGAGATTACTCAGAATACTCTTTCCCACATATGTTTACAGACAGACTACAGTAACGTCATCATGGTAGCTAGTCAGGTGGTTTGAAAAAACCCTACCACTATCAAAACTCAACCACATGTAACATCTAAAGTAACAACATACCTTTGGCACTTTTGGTGGTGGTTGATGATGACTGCAAGATGCTTCTTCATTATCGCTGTCTTCAGAACCTTCAGAGCAAGCTGCCCGTAGTTGACGCCATCGAGATAGTAACAGTTTTCTTACTGTTGCATAAACCGCAAAATGGGATGGATTCCGCAACAAAGTCGGTGCCAAACAAACACCAACTGCTCCGGTGGCTTTAGTTCTTTTCGGTCGATCTTTTTTCCCAATTTTTTTTTGAGATTTCTTCTCTAGTTTTCTGAAATTAATAAACTCTTGAAATTTTTAACCATAATGAATTATTGGATTTAAGTTACTTTTAATAAATACATTTTTGTAATTTAAAGAAACTGCGAAATACATTAAATAGATGTTTGATAATTATCACCTTTTCATTATTAATTTTTTTTTAATCATAAAAGGCACGCAATATTATAATTTTCAGAGCAAATTATATAAAATCAGGAAACAACTTTACAGGATTGTCGACTTTTTGTTGGGGAACTAATATTTTTATTAAGATTATAAAATAAACTTAAAAACGGGGAAAAAACTAAATATTTATCAATTCTGCCCCCAAAGCTGTAGTTTATGACAATAAATATTTTTGTTATTAATTGGATCCAATTTTTCCTTTAAACGACTAAACGCTGGAAGGGGTATCTCAGCGGGTATTTATTTGTAGAATACAGGTGAAATTTATTAAATTAAAAATAATTATAGTATCTATAATTTAATTAAAATGTTAAGTGGAAATAACAAGAAAGTAATACTTTTTATCAACTTTTTTATAGTGAGAGATAACGTTCTTACTATATTTAAGATAATCTATGGTTTTGCTGTTACTTTTTTTACTCAGTATTTTAAGTCTCAAATATAGCTCCATACGGCCATAATTTGTAGGAATTGACAGCTCATAAAGTGATTGCGCTTTCTGTTAGTTTCTTTTTCTTATTTTCTGTTACGCTTTATAATTTTGTTAAGTTTTCTATTAAGGATAATTCTATTTATTACAAAATATAATTTTTATAAATAATCGGTATGTACCAGGTCCAAGTGGCAGTTGACAGTCGATTTTAATGTCGTTTAAATATAGAAATCTGCTTTAAAGTGAGGAAATATTTCGTAATCTTCATACAAAAGCATGAAAAGACCTTAATCAAACTACAATGTGTCTGATAATAAAATTGCGAAAAAAATTATGTTACACACCTAGTGTCCGCCTCAGTACAGTGTCGAAAGTAACGTGAAATAAAAGCTATAATATGGATAAAGAAGAACAAACTGATCAGCACAATGACATAGAACTTGGTGTGATTCAATTCATAGTAAATTTCACAAGTTAAGTGTAGAAAGTCCCACATAATTTGACCTTATTTTATTTAATGAGAACGAAACTGCAAACTTTTTTTTTAAATATCAGTCACGCAAGTTCTTTGAAAAGCTGCAATTGTAAAATGACAGTTTTGATCAAAAATTATAAAATTTCGTCAAATAATAGGCGAGACAGACATTATTAGGTATAATTTTCTAAACATATAACACACAAGTGATTTTTTTAAATACACTGTAAAATTGTCCACTGTGTTTATTTTTAAATAATGTATGGCTCATCTTTGATCATTAAAAATCTAAAATCTGGCACTATACCTCTATCAATTTTTTAAACAGTCATCGAGTATTGTTAACTAATGTGGAGAAATCTTTGGAAACTGAGGTTTTTAACGGCACTTTGTACTTAGAAATCATATTTTTTAGTATTTTATTAACATTATTCTGTGTATTAATTTTTGATAATGGTAATTTTTAAAAGTAGGTCCTTTTCAATCTGCCTTGAGTGCTTGTTACTACATCTTGTTATTTCTGTTTTTATTGCTTTTGGTATAAATATATATACAATGGTGGTTGTATAATTAGAAACACTACCAATGGTCCTTAACAATAATACTAAGGACCATTGATTATATAAGTAAGACACTTCACCACAATCATATTTATTTTGAAATTAAACAATAAATAGGACAACAATATGTTCAATGCTTTATCATTTATTAGAAAAAGAATATAAATCCCATTACACAAATGCAGTTTCAATATTACATTATGGACAAACATTTAAATCAGTATTAAGGTGTGAACAATAATAGTCAACTAATTAGAAACAGCAACAAAAAAGTATAAAAAACAACTGTTTTTGAAGTATCAGTAATTAGTGTTGTTATTTAGGAAATAGCTACAATTCCACAGCCTACCAATAGTTATAATAATATTTAGTAGCATATCCCATATATTCAATAACAGCACTGCAACAATGTAGCATTGATTCAATCAATTAAATTTGTAAAATTTTCTAGATGGATTGAATTTCATGCTTCAACAAATGCTTCATGTAGTTAGTTTTGACTGGTGCTACACTTGTTTGAAACTTTCTTTTTAACAATATACCAGAGATTTTCAATCAGGTTTAAATTCAGACTATTTGCTAGTCAGTCCAAAACAAATCATATATCCATTTTTTTATTTCACTAAGATGATCTTTCTTTTCTTTTTTAATAGTAAAAACTGCTTTAATGTATAAATTAAAAGAGATTCTTTGTGAATTTTATTAACCCTTAAAAAACCAGCAAATTTTAACAGAAATTCTCCCATTTTGTAAATTTTTTACAAGTCCTAATACCAGTAACTCAATTTTGAAAAATTTGGTCATAACATACCTAATGTCTGCAGGGTTGAACTAGTCTCAGGCTAGTAAGAATAAGACTCAGGTAAGCCCTGGCTGTAGTAAAAGGTGACTAAAAGAGCTTTCAGCATTGACTTTACGAGCCTCGAGTTCAGGTGCATTCTAAAAGAGATCCCCGAGGCTCTCTTAACACACTGAAGAAGATTACTAAGGGATTTTGGTGGGCAGAATTTCCACATTTTATAATTCTCACTTCCCCTCAGAAGCAGGGTATTTTTGAGAAGATATTCTCCTGATATAAAAAGTTCCAATTGCACTTTAAGTGATATCATACTATTGCAATAAAAATATGATGATAACCTTTGATAGTTTCTAATAATTTCTAAAGAATAAAACACCTGTTTAACATATGTGGATTATTAACAACAGTCTATTATTTAAGATTTCATACGGAATGTGCCTACTGTTGTTAGAAAAAAAAATTACCTGTTGGCGACCCAGCACAGGGCACGGAAATATTTTCTGTAATTATCTGGTTCCAAGCATGTTATTTCTGGCATTTGAAACTTTGATGCCATGATGATATTTTCTTCCTAATCCTGAAAACATTATTATTAGCCAAATATAAAAAATACAGGCAAAAATTACATAGTAAAACAAATAGCGCCAGCAGTTTTTAAATATCTCGCTGTTACACATCAATATTATTTTTGTTACTTTTTGCATACTTGTCCCTCTAATTCAATATTTTTTTTTATAAATATATTATTGATTTGATTTTCTATACTACATGCTAAACATTTAATAGGCAATTTTGAAAATTAAGAATAAACATTGCACACTCTCGCATATGCGTTAATATTGTAATAACTCTTTCAGAAAATATTTATTAAATGAAATGGCTTTCAGAAAAAAATAATGTGCGCAGCTAACACCCATGAACATTTATAAGATATCAAAAGTTAAATTATACGAGAAATCATAGTCATTACCTGCAAAACCAGAAATTGCATTTTACCAGTTTCTCACATATTTTTAATTTAACATCAAATACAATGTTAAGGATATTGCGAACAATTGAGACTAACGATAAAAATCAATAATCGGACCTCTCTAATGACGTACTCGTAAACCGTATAAACCGATAACATTTACCGAATAAAATATTCGAAAAATACTATATAGTTTTACCGAAAATATAACAATCATTTTAAAAGTATAATTGTGCGCTGGATACCAAAATTTTTACTATTTTTAAAATACAGTAATATCTTTTCTTACTATTAGCTAGATGATCCGTCGCACTTCGTAACGCCTAACAGTAAATGAATATCATGTTATATACAGAGTAGCTGAACTTAATTTAAGATACTCTGAAAATAATACAATAAATACAAAATAAATATTTAGATTAGTACTTTTAAGATAACACAAAAATAAATAAAAAAAATAATAAATAGGTTTTTCAACCGCTTGTTAGCAAGACATGATTGAATTCAACTATGTACATATTGTGCAGCGAAGAATGCAATCGGTTTAATTCTCTTCATAGAAGTTCCTTGTGCCATAAGACATTTTTGTTTTTTATCAGGCGCAAGGACAAATAGTCGTATGATTTGCCAACAGGTAAATGTGCCACCTACAACTTACCATGAGAAAAACATGTATTTTCTAAGTTGAGGCACAACATTGGTCTTGTGATATATTGACCGTCATGGAGAAGTCAAAACTAATCGGGAACTGAAATCGTTTAAAGTTAAAAGGCATATCTATTGGGATCATTGGAAACCTCGGAATGTGAACCAACTAATTTTTAAATTTTCCTCTGCGTATCGTCGCGAGAAAAAAGATTAGAATGAATGCAATTTACCGATTTGATTCTGAATTTAAGTATCCCAAATCTTTATTATAATCTGCTAAAATTGCTTGCTTGCTTAAGTAATTTGTTCTATATTTCTTGATTGATTCTAGCTTATTATATTTTCCTCCGTTAACACAAATTAATTTCTGAACGCACGCATAAATATTTGACAATCAATATATATGTCAATTGTCAACTCTTTCATTACTGACATTATTTTACATTTTTAAAATCTAAAATACGTCATTATCCAAATATTGTGAATGTGTTTTGCCGATTCAAAACCATTATTTAAATACGTTATTTAATTTGTGGAGGAAAGTTTACTGTATCGCCGGGATGAACATTAAACGTTTGATAGTTCGAAACCCATGAAACATTTTGTAGCGAAAAATATATTTTTTTTTAATTTTTCAATATTTTATTAGTTATTCTGCTATTCGGGATGGAGTCAAACACAACAAATCTAAAACGGTCTAGCCGTGCCCGAATTATTAGTGTTCAAACAAACCGGACTTTGTTTTATGTATTATAAAGATATAGAAAAAGATACGTTTTTAATAAAAAACATATTGAAATATTAATAATTTAAGTTAAAAGTGTTGGAGTTGATAAATATAAAAACTCCTTAATAAAAAAAAACATAGACATAGTGACAATAGGTGCCTTGACGTAAGATCTCTAAATTATATCAAAAAGTTGTCATCATTTCAGCTGCACTGTATTATTTTAAATATTAGGTTGTTTACGAAAAACTAAAGGGCTCTAATGTTCTCGTCAAACTAAAATATATTTTATAAAAAATATTCTCAATTTATTTCATTTAATTTGTTAACACGACTCTAGTTCCAAGGTTTTTACGAAAAATCTGATTATTCACTCAATGCTATAAGTTATTACTTTGTTATTGTTTATTATATAATATATCACAAAAAAGTCACACACTCAATTTTGTAATCAAGTAATACTACAATTAAAGAAAATTGTTATGCGTGTTCAGGTTATTTTTTGAATAAGTAATTTTATCTTTACAAAAAAAACCTATTTTTAGAGACCCTAACACTATCTTTTTAAGTTGCCAAGCAACGTTTTGTTGTTAAACATTTTAGTTAGCCCAATGTGTCAAACTTGACATCTTACCGCAATGAATTTTTAAATGGAACTTATTTGGCACCAAATATATTTACTTGGTTTTAAAACTAGGTCGCATAAAATAAATGACTTTTTTTTTCCTATTATGTTTTACCATAGTTTTACATATTGTTAAAGAAGAGTAGCAAACTATAACGCTCTTAAGAACTCCTTCAATTCAGTCACTCGATTAATTCCGAATCGTTGTCTATTTAGAAAAAGAAAGTAGGATTTGTCACCTTCAATATGGTCGAAATTTCCGGAATAAAGATATATATGATGGTGACATAAAAGTTAATCATTTCGCCAACATAAATATATCGTATTTCAAAGGTTTGTTATGAAAATGTAAACAATAAAAATTTTGGTATATCAAACAAGTTCTTGTAACATCGAGCGAAGACCACAGGAGAATGGTGATAGATTATCGGTATACAATAAATAGATTTACACAGATACGTACCCTCTTTCTTTAATTAAATAAGTTGTGGCCAAAGTCGCGAAATATTAAATATTCAGCAAGATCAAATTCAATTTCAATTATGAAGTATCACTAACAGTATACTGCTATCGAAACATGCCGGAACTTGCATCAGTTCCGACGAATGGAGCAGCAGCGTTTCAGAGAGCAATCAACAGTATCATTAAATATTAAAGAACTCGAAGGTGTGTACGCTTATTTAGATGATATAACAATCCGTGACGTTGTTCAAGTCGATCACGATAGCTAATTGCGAAAAATCAGAGAGTAGGCGGCGAAATACAACTTAACATTAAACTTGGCTAAAAACTAATTCTCCGTAATACAGATCAACTTATTAGGATATAATATTTGTAATAATATGATTAAACCTGATCTGGAACTACTCCGACCTCTTCTAATTACTTCCGGTTCTGATCGATTCTGTATCGTTGCGGAGAGCGCTGTGCATGTTCGTACATTACACCAAATGGATAGAGTTTTTCACCGAAGACACAACCTCTTCGACTACCGAATGCTATCCCTTAAATGAAGCCATAGACACATTTAAGCCCATAAAATTGAATATAGCAAGAGCTGCTATCCTTGTTATAATTCCAAGATATCGCTAACAGTAGAAACACATGCTTTAAACTACGCCTTAGCCGTGACTATATCACTGGAAGGAAGTCCAGTTGGTCTTTTTCAAGGACACTGTCCACTAGTAAAAGTAGTAGACCCGCGATAGAAAAGGAAGCTGCTGCTATTGTCGAGAGCCTGCGTAAATGGAGGCAATTTTTGATTAGATGAAATTTTAAAGTTATCATGGATCGAAATTCTATTGCTTTTATGTTTGATCGACAACGGAAACACTCAAACATTAAATTTGATAATATATAGCGTTGGGGGACTTGAACAATTATAATCTTGATATTATATATCGCTCCAGGAAACAGAACGTTTTAGCGCTTACCAGTGTTAACAATATGATTGCATCGACCTCGACATTAAATTTATCACAGTTACATAATCAACTTTGCCACCCAGGGGCAACACCTATGATGCATTGGGTTTGTACGAAATGTTTACTGTTTTCAGTTGAGGATATTAGATGGGTCATCGCTGCACGTCGTGTTTGTGTAGAGATAAAACCAAGATATATGAAATCATTCGAAATTTTGATTAAAGCTACTGCACCGATCGAAAGACTTTCTATGGAATTTCTGGAACCGCTATCCAACTTGTTAAAAAATAAACACTTTTTAACAATCGTAGATTTTTTCTTAAGATTCCTATTTGCTCTTCCTTGCCCAGTTATGAGTGCGATTACTATTAAAATTACATCGCTATTTGCAATATTTGGAATGCCTGCTTATATACATTCCGATTACGGTACTAATTTATTTATCAACGGAAATTAAAATCTTTTTATATAACCTTGGGATACTTACCAGTTACACAACACCACATAACCCGCAAGGTAATGGTCAAACAGGGAGATATAGTGAGATTCTCTGGAGATCTATACAACTCGATTTAAAAACTATTAATTTACCAATTACAACTTGGGAAGAAATGTTTACAAAAGCATTAAATTCTGTGCATTTGTTATTAACCACTTTAACATTATGTACCCAGAAACAACGAACGGAATGGCAAGTGTGATCCTGTGATAAAAGAGATGGAATTGGTAGAAGTAAATCCGCTTTATCCTTATTTTAGACTAGAGAGTGGCAGAAAAATTATTGTCTCAAATAGGCAGCCAACATACATTCAATTTGTTAGCTCCCATCGACCAACCAGGTAACGTTGCGCTCCTCGTTATTTGGAAGATTACGTCCGGTAACAAACGGAAGAGAATGTATACTTTTCCTCCAAACAAAATTAGGCCCTTTACGATTAATAAAATGACGATCATATGTCGACCGACATTATTACTTAAAAAAATTTAATCAAACTTGGAAAGTGTTCTATTCATAATCCTTAAACATACTACACTTACATACTGGACTTTCTCCGTCATTACATCTTCAAGTAAATTAATAACCTCACCGACCCTTGAATTAACGGAACACGGCGCCTGCGGTCACGGCGGTTCTTGTTTTTAAGCGTAAATGCCGTCCTGGTAACTTCGACCGGATGTTGTAACGCCAGTCAGCGATCGAAGATACATTGACATACAAATGTTTCTTCAGGTATTTATGCTTTGGATGGCCGATTAGAACATATTCATGTCGATATCGTCAGACCGTTATCGACATCGTATGGAAAGCGTTTGTAGCTGCTTGCTACCTATATATGTTTATCGCATTATTTACCAACGAGACGTTTGCTATAGAAACAAGAGACGTTATTATATCGTCTCGATACTGCGCAGCGCTCGTAGACAATACTCGCTGCACAATGCCGCGCACCTAACGAACGCGCCTTGCATCGAGCGCCATTGTATGCACGCCGACAAAGGACGCCGCCGCGCTTTTGTTCGGCGCCGCTCGGACGCCTCGGCCGCACATCTGGCGGCCATATTTCGCCGCAACACATACCTGGCGAGAGGCTAACGCGCTCTAACGATCTCTAATATTTATGGATACTTTTCGTATAAATAGAGCATACTTTTACAAAACAAGGAGTTACACTACAAACGTCGACTAAGCTACATCTCTCCAACTCAAGATCTCCTACAAGCTGCAATTCTTCAGAAACATCGTTAGAGGCCGTCAAGCACAACACGCTGCTCGACGGACCATCTACACGTTATTGCTCCACATTAACGAATCGGTATTCCCACTGGCTTGAAGTTAAACTAGTAGTGTTCAAAAGCTGAGGGAGCACTTTAAGCATTTACAGCCTGTCCCACGTAAGCCAAGTCGAGCTGACTTACGGCATCAGGCTCGCCTTAGGACTAAAAACCGACTGAAGCCGGTGTACATTCTGCAGGACTCTACCACTGCAACAGCAGCCACGTCGCTAAATTATCCACAGACTTCACCAATGATGCAACCTGCTACCACTGAAAGTGCCCTGCGTTACAGAAGCTGGCCAAGCCTTTTTGCGAGCAGGACTGAACAAAGACGCCACATTCGTTTTCCTGTTGACTTTTGTGTCCAGTATGGGTAGTAATGTAATAGTTTTAAGATTAAAGTCAATTATTCGATTCATTTTGGATCGTTGTCAATTTAGAAAAAGAAATTAGAAACAATCACTATTACTTAGTATAAATAGTCCAAAAAAGGGAAGGGAATACCACTTATAAATACCAAAATAAATTTAATGATTGATTTAATTTGTTTTATTGAACTATTATATTTATAAATATCGTCCATTCTTAAAGTTGAGCATAGGTAAAAATACCATAATTACTTGTGGTTAAACAGGAAAATATTAGTTACATGAAAACAAACGAAAAATTTTGAAATTTTAATAAACGTTTTGTATTTACTTTTAAATTTTTATTGTAAACTAATTTATGTAAAACTGTTTAGTGACGAAATTTTTCCAGCAGTTGGCATCTTACGGATACTGATGACGATGATAGTGTATATGAATAAGTATTTGAAATTAAGAAAATATTTTATTATTTGCAAACATTTTGTAAATCGAAGAGCATGCATTTATTTTTTAATGTAGTGACTACTTAAACGGTATTAGCAATACATATTAAGTACAAATATTTATTAAATTAATCTCTATTAACTGTTTTTTCTTTATTATGATTCCATGAGATTGTATTTAATATTAATTCTTTGATGTTTCGGTAATGTATTTGTAATAGACACGTTGTCGGTGAAAACTGTTAGTGCAATTCCGTTAGTAGTAATTTTTTTTTTAAAGTTTGAAACATCACTGGCGCGCCATTGTGATGGTTGGTTGGTGTTCCTTAGTGTCATTTTAAATAGATTGTGTGTTTTTATTGAGTTTTATGGCACAAATGAATATATTTTTTACGGATGTTTTAGTGAAGATAATAACAGTGACAATAATGCGTGCCGAACCTTTTATATCTGACTAATTATCACCATTGAGTCACCACGGTTAGTACAAGTTAATGGCTATATGAGGTTATTTGTTGTGACATGTATATATCTCTTGGTTTATAACAGTTTGTCATCGGCGATTATTAAAAAAAAATCTTCGGTATGTACAGTATATAATCATGTAAGCAAGTTATACTTAACGATATGAATATATTTAAAGAAAGCATTTTACACTTATCCTTGTCCACATCCTGGTGCCTACTTCATCTCATATCCTTTCTTGGCGTTGGTCCATCGGCTTTTATAGAATTTAATACTTTACAAGGCCCCATATATTTTTTATATATTTGCAATGTCTCATTTCATATTTAAGTGGAACTAAGGAAAAGATATTTACTTTGATGCAATGGTCAATTAATTACCTTCAATTACTATAATCAACCATATTTTTAGTATTATTTTCTAAAAATACTTACAATAGAAAAATAGAGACAAAGAATTTAGAATTTTAAAAAAGCATTTAGCATAACAACTAAATGTTTTAAGAATTGTAGTTTCTACATGGTAATCTGGAAGAGTGTAAAATAATGTATAATTCAATATACCACATTAATTTATTTAGTATTCTTACTTGATAAATTCTTTAGTGTACTCTAGTGTGTGTATGATTAACCTCTATAACATTGCCAATTATTTTGCATATATAATCAAAATGTAATTTATTTTCGATAAGAATTAACAATAAACCTATAGCAATTTAAAAGTTATGCAGTAAAATATTTTGAAAAGTCATGCAATACTGTCTCCATCTTAATTCACTTATTTTCATTTCAGTCTGTTAATGTTGACTACTAAACATATGCTTCTTCAAAAAATAAAATTCATAATGTTCATCTTTCATTTTATATCTATATTAGACTATATTAGAGTAGGCTGAAGTTTTAATAGCATTTACATGGATTATAAACATTCTAGTGTGTCATGATTATCATTTTACCAAATATTTACCCATTGTTGTTAAAGCAATTTAATATTTCATTCCTAATCCTCTAGAACAATTCTTGATTCATAAAGGTATTTTAAGCTTTTTGTAATAATTGATTAGCTTTATGATGGTTTTAATATTCTGTCACAGTTTAATATATTATGTATGGTCTATAACAAAGCTAAGGATGTAAATCATGGAGTTCACTTGTAGGTTTGTTTCTTATTAAATCCATTCATAGTACCCATTGAAAAAACTACCATTCTGGTCTCTTTATCAATTTAAACAATGAGGATTATCTTTATTTTTAACTTGTCTTCCTTGGGAGAAGTGTTTTATGTTTTTCACTATTAACTAGACATTTTCCATTCAAGGTCTCAGTCATACATCAGATTTTCAACTCCAATATTAATTTGTTCTTTGAAACTCAGCTCCCCATTCATGTGTTGATTAATTTAATTTTACTAATAGACAACAATCTTTCAATTTCATAAAAATTTACAATATCCTTTCTGAGATATATTTCAATGCATCTTAGTTTAAACCATTTTTTTAGACAAAAGACAAAACTTTTCTTTTTTTTACTCAATACTTGTTTTTATTAAGATAAATATGTATGTATTTTTCACTATTGTTTGACAATGTTCATGTCACTTGTAAACAATATTTACAGTTATGTGCCTAAACATAAAACTGTTTTATGCTTGTGGCTGTGAGATTTGTGGTGTTAAGCCTCATTACCACAGTAATGTAACTTTCTAGAGTACACTGCAATCTGGTACTCAGTAATGTTTACATACATCTGTTTTGTGGATATAAGCACTGTAATAGTACCTACCCAATAGGCAACAGGGTCCTGTTAATAAATGAATTTTACCTCTCTTCAAATTTTATACTAAGTGTAATGCAGACATTGTTATATTTAAGTTAAGTTGGACTTAAGTTTTAAGTTTCAAAACCTTTTTTAAGGCTTCTTCAGGGCTTTTCGGGAGTTCAGTAAGTTATGGAGGTTGGAGCCCGTGCTCTTGACGTGCTCCCGCTGCTCCAAGAGCGGGTAGCAGCCCTCACTGGTGGTGTGGATCGCAGAGGGGGACCTATAATATGGTTTCCCTCAAACTCCAGGAGAGACCGGGTTGCACCAGATGACTATAGGCGCTTGCTGCATTATCTTATGAGTATACCTAGGTATGTAATTGTTTAATATTTTTGCAGAATTTTATGTGAAAATTAATATTGATTGTATATCTAAAACATATTTTCAAAATTAAGGAAATCTTGAACAAGTTTAATAAAAATTGTCTCTTACTTAGAACTTTTTAATGAATGCATACACAAACAGTTATTTAAGTTTTATTAATTAAATAAATCTGCACCCTGCTCTTTTAATAAAAACTATTTTCTTAAAAATGTAAAATGACATGCATTAATAATTTATCCACATTTTTGTGCCTCAAGTAATTTTTAAATTTCATCTGTCTATTAGTTTATACAAGAAGTTTCTTATTATTTGTTGAATGGTTTTGACATAATGTTTTTCCTGTAATTTCAGTGATACTGTTAGGACACATGGCTTTACAATCTTAATTGATATGAGAGGTTCAGCATGGGCTGCTATTAAACCTATACTGAAAGTTCTACAAGAACATTTTCCTTCATCCGTCCATCAGGCATTGGTAGTTAAACCTGACAATTTTTGGCAAAAACAACGCACAACTATAGGAGCACACAAATATAAATTTGAAGTAAGTTATTAATGACCTGGTAATTGAACTTTATCCAAGATTTACATGTTGGAGTGGCATGTGAAGAAGAAAAAATGAATTTTAGATAACAAAAAAACTTTCATATTATTTTCATTACATCATTTTTGTTTCAGACAACCATGATTAGTCTAGAAGCACTACCTAAAGTAATAGATAGTACACAACTGACATCTGATCTAGATGGTACCCTGATTTATGATCATCCACAGTGGATTGACTTACGTCTTGTAAGTACATATAAAATTACTAATTTAGCTAATAAACAACATCTACTTCTGCATCGCCCCACATCCTGTCTTGACTGGTAGAGAATGCCTACAGGCATTAAGTCCGCCTTTTAAAACCTAATTTTAGGTAGGTCAAACAAGATTTTAAATAAATAAATTCTTTTTTCTCTTTTGCACAATATTTATTAGATTCTTCATTATATAGATAGCATGAAATAAGTTTATACTTTCTGCTGTTACAATATAGGCTATGTATTACTGATAATCAGATAAATAATATAGATATTTTGATTTTTGATCAATATATTTTTAGAAAATGGTGTGCATTCCCATGTCAATTGTAATGTCATGAGACAATATTATAGTATAATACTTTTAGTAATATTGGGAGCTAGTCTGTATTAAGAGTTTTTACATTAAAATTATACTTACACACACAAGTTATGAGGTTGCACTATTAAAACGACTTAACTTAAATTTAGACCGTATATGTATATATATAAGAGGCGTGCGGAAGTTATATAAATCAAACGCGGCGCGTGGTCACAGGAAGGGTTCAGAGAGCGGGCGTGCGCGTAGTGCCGAGTAGATCGGGCGAATGTGCGGGCGCAGGCCGGCCCATGACGTCAGGATCGGCTTGCAGCGCAGGGCCGCAATTAAGCCAATCGGGCCGGAATCGGGTGTCGTGATCTTGAGCGTCCGCTGACGCCACATGTGTTTGTCACTTCTGATTTTCTCTGTTACTTAAAATCGGCCTGACTAATTAATTTTGTAATGGTAATACCATGAAAGCTTCTAAACTTTATACTAAACTAACTTTATTCTCAACCTTATAGAAAATCATTAACCAAGATTTGTCTGAGTATTTTAATGATTTTACAGGCATTGGAAGAGCTGGTGTGGCAGGCAGGAGAGCTTATAGATCGTTTAGATGACTTGCAAGAGGACGTTGCTCGGGCTGACTTTGCAGACGACGTCACGGGCGCACGCCGTGCTATAGATGCGCATGCTGACATCAGCAAGCGCCTTGCTAAGGTGCCTGTTGACGAACTAGAGGCACAAGGTTTGTTTTTAGACTAATTTAAGGTTTTGTTTGTTTTAAAATTCTGTATTGTAAGAGCAGAGAACGAAAGCTAGCATAATGAATGATACTCTATCTGTTGTGTTAACATCCTAGTCTAGCTAGCATATCATTGTTATTGGCAATTATAACATATATTTATGAATCTTCTTGTTGACGCTTTGTTGTTTAACTTGTAAGTCTTAAAAATATGTAAAGGAAGATGTAAAAGCACTAAAATTCTTATATCGACCTACAAGTATTCACTTCAATTATTTTTAATTAGTGCATATATATACACTCAGCGTCAAAAAAATCGCACCTTTTGAAATTTTGACTTCAAGCGAATAATACTCTTAACATTTATTGTACCCTACCAAAATTAATATCATTTGAAAGCACAATTAATACACTTTAAAAACGCGTATCGTTCTTTTCTGTAAAAACAATAATCACAAAACGTTAGGGTCTTTAAAAAAAAAGTGCTGAAAAGCTCATTAGAGGACTCACTACTTGTGCCACCTTGGACACGAAAAAAGGGGGGGTAAAAATTAATAATGGGTCATTAGCTATCCAGACATCACAGAAGTCACACCTGAACAGCTCCAGTAAGAAAAAAACCCTGAAAAATGGATACCACGGCAGAAGAAGCAGCTCAAATGGTAGCACTACTGCAATCAGGACTACGCCAAGTTGATATTGCTCGACTACTCAACATAAGCCGTTTCCGGGTGAAACGAGTATCCCAGGGGTTCCAGGAGACTGGAGGCTACATCAGGAAGCATGGATGCCACTGCATCACGGGGATCCCAACCTGATTCAGGTAGTCCCGAACAATGATTGTCGTATGGGAGCGGGCGTTGTCGTGCATGAATGTGAATTCAGGCCCGACAAAACCAGCATACGGGACCACATGGTCCTCCAGGATCTCTGTGATGTACCGATGAACAGTCAGGGACCCCTGGCTACGTGCACCTCCAGTGCAGGAGACGCACACAAGGTCGGTTTTTCCTTGGATTGAAATTCCGCCCCAGAATATGCAGGATCCTCCTCTGTAGCTGACGGTTTCTTCAAAGCAGGCCTGTGAGTACCGCTCCCCCTGCCTCCTGTACACTCTTCTACGCCTATCATTGCAGAAAAGGCATACCCTAGTCTCGTCGGAGAAGAGGACAAACTTCCATTGGTCGAACGTCCAATCCACGTGGTCTCGCGCAAACTGAAGTCTGACTCGCCTATGCTCTGCTGTCAATTTGGGGCCAGAAGCAGCCCTACGGGCCTGGATTTTCTTCTCTCGCAGCCTTCTTATTGTGGAGACGCTCACCGACGTCCTCTGCGCTGTTCGGAGCTGCTGTTGCAGCTCAACAGCGTTGGGGAATCGGTTACGCAAAGACGTCGACACAATATAGCGGTCGTCTCTGTCGGAAGTACAACGTCGTCTTCCGGATCCATGCTTCCTGATGTAGCCTCCAGTCTCCTGGAACCGCTGGGATACTCGTTTCACCCGGAAACGGCTTATGTTGAGTTGTCGAGCAATATCAACTTGGCGTAGTCCTGATTGCAGTAGTGCTACCACTTGAGCTGCTTCTTCTGCCTAGTATTCATTTTTCAGGGTTTTTTTTCTTACTGGAGCTGTTCAGGTGTGACTTCTGTGATGTCTGGATAGCTAATGACCCATTATTAATCCCCCCCCCCCCCCCCCACCCCCCCCCCCCCCCCCCCCCCCCCCCCCTTTCGTTCGTGTCCAAGGTGGCACAAGTCGTGAGTCCTCTAATGAGCTTTTCAGCACTTTTTTTTTAAAGACCCTAACGTTTCGTGATTATTGTTTTTACAGAAAAGAACGATACGCATTTTTAAAGTGTATTAATTGTGCTATCAAATGATGTTAATTTTGGTAGGGTACAATAAATAAGTTAAGAGTATTATTCGGTTGAAGTCAAAATTTCAAAAGGTGCGATTTTTTTGACGCCGAGTGTAGGTTAAAAAAAACAAGTAAATAAATCATTATATTCGCAAACAATGTTTTACTTGTCGGATACATATTTTCGAAAATTGCATGATTTTCTTAACCTTGTGAATTAAAAAGTGCATAATTGGAGACTCGAGTTGTATTATGTTCGCTGTAGTGTAACGCGTTTTTTTTCGGCTGAATGATTTTAAACCGGTCTTTAGCAATAATCAGCCATTTTTATTGTACAATCGCTTCAGTCTTGTTGCATGTTCATAACAGTATTAAGGATGTTAGCATATAGACATGTGTTTTCATTGCTGGCGCCATTTTAACCTACATGGTACAGTTTCATTTTTATATTTGATTAAGTGACGATGTGAGTATGATGTTCATTTAACGTTAAATGATATGTTCGCCCATAACAATGATTTATGCGAATTTAGTTTGTTCATATCATAAGTAGTGTTTATTTTGTTAATATTTGCCGTTACACAAAATCATGTTGATGGATTATTACCTGTAATGTGATAATATAACTATATTATCTAAACAAGAGTTTTATAAGGTATTCTATGAAAGGAATATTAACTAAATTGTTATTTTAAAAGGCGAGCGGGTACTCCAAAGGCTCGAAGCAGCTGAGGCTGCATGTTCTGAAGCCAGTGGAAGCGGGGGAGATGCTGTGGCGTTCCATTGCGGCTCTCCGAGTGCCGTACGGGCGCAACTCTCCGCTGTACGATCAGCTCATGCACATGCGCATAAGCTTTGGCAACATAAAAAGATGCAGCTGGATCAATGTTTCCAATTACGACTATTTGAACAGGACTGTGAAAAGGTAAAAATTGCTATATATTTTGGTATCGTCTTGAAAACTCACTGCTAAGATTTAACGTGACGGCCTTTTAAACTTTTATAAAATTACTTGTGTCAAGTATAATTTTATTAATTGAATAAAAGAAAGACTGAAATGTGAATAATAATGTTTAGCAGTAATATTACTAGTAATGAACATGATTTAAATGATAATAATATCTCTATTATTTTTTAACTGCTAATACATATTACTTGTTCCAAATACAGCTTTAATGCAAAATTTGTGATGGTTTAGGGGTTAAACTGCTAGCAGATCTCTGATGCCGAAGATCGTGATTGTAGGTAGCACCTAATTCTGCAGCCAAACAATAGCTTACAATTATTACTATATTCCGGTTTAAAAGGCGTTGTGGCAACTAAAATTTAGGTGTTTACTATAATTAACTACTTATGGCTAAAGGCGCCCAGTTTCCTGTGGTGCAGTGTATATCGCACGACATTGCTATGGGCAGGCGTATGACTCAACATTACATGTATGTCTTGTCGCTTCATCGTTTAAAACATCTAATATTATAAACTTTTTAAGATATTTTTTTCTCTTATAGATGCTAGAATGGATTGTTAATCATCGAACAGCTTTCTTAGCAACTTACGTTGAGATTGGACGTTCCTGTACTGCTGCTAAACGTCTACAGGAGGAACATGCTCGGTAAATTATCACTTTTGAAATTTACAAAAAATCATTATTTCACAACAATTTACTATCGATCTTCTGAACAAAAGAATTAACAAAAGTATTGATACATCTTTTTTTCCATAAAATAGTAAACTGACTTAAAAGTTTTTCTCGTCCTTCTCTCACAGCTAAAAATCTAAGATCGTTTTTGCACCACGCTGATAAAGTGCCGATCAGCGTTCTTTAAAAGTGCTTTTGTAAAATTGAATTACCTTGTTCAGATTCGCGGCGGCTTGTACGGGCGGCGGAAGACCGAGTGTGGCGCGGGTTACAACAGCGGCACGCCGTCTCGCCGACAAGCGGCACTATGCTGAATCTCAGATCTCTGCGCTCGCCATGCGACTCGAGAGGGCTTACAAACAACTCTCTGCAGGTATGTAACAATATGAATAAATATATAGGAATATAGCCGAAAGACGCTCACTGGTAGCATAGGCCTCCCACAAGAACCTCTGATCAGTTCTGTTTCTGGAGGCTGTTTTGGCAAGTACCACCACTTATAATAGCATTTTATACATATTTTATTTATGTCTTCTACATTGAGTTACTGATTAGTATTTAGTTCAAAAATAATTGTTTACAGGCCTCGAAGAACGTTCAGCTGTTTTGTCTCTGTCAGTTGTGTTCCACCACAAGGCGGAAGCCTATGCTTCAGCCGTGGGCGGATGGGGTGCTCAGTGCGCTTTGGCCTTGCAACTAGCTACTGGTCAGGGTGGTGCCCCCTGCAACGATCCTCGTGCCCTCGAACAGCACACGCAACGTCATCGCCAGCTTTATGAACACATGTGTCAAGCTTATACGGAGGTATTGTTTGTTTATAATATATTTGGTCTAACAGTATTATCATCGGCCATACACGCCCACTGCTGGACAAAGGGCTCTCCCAAAGATCTCTCTAAAAGGCTTTGCGCTGTACGCATCCAGTGGTTTCCCGCGATATTTACTCGATCGTCTGTCCACCTTATAACCCTCCAGCGTTACTTTTACCGCTACGCGGCCGCCAGTCTAGGACCTTACTGCCCCACAGGCCGTCAGCCCTTCTAGCAATGTGTTCTGCTTATTGCCACTTAAGTCTACCAATTCTTACGGCTATGTCGGCGACCTTAGTTCTGCGGATCTCTTCGTTTCGGATTCGATCGCGCAGAGAAACTCCAAGAATAGCCCGTTTCATTGCCCTTTGACGGTGACTGAGCGTGTTTGTAAGGCCCATTGTTAGTAGCCAAGTCTCTGTTTCGTATGTCCTCACTGGCAACACGCACGAATTTAGATTTTTGCCTTAAGATACTGCTGTAGATGGGACAAGAAAATGCTGTGTAAGGTCTAACAGTAATTGTCATCATATTTTTTGCCTTTGCTCTGTAGTTGGACAGACATCGTATTTGCGCTGTATATATCTCTCAGCACCACGACGTATCGCCAATCAATTTCGCACCGCTGGGACGAATAGTTATTAACAAGCATTTTAGCCCCTTTTTTATTGATAAAATTTTAATGCTTCTGCTCTACGTCTCTAGAGTTCTCCCATTGTGTAAGACGATGTTAAAAATTCTACAGAGCTCTATAAGTAGAGCTTCCCGCCTTCTTTTATAAACTTGCTTTTATGATCGCTATCTATCACAGTTATTAATATTTTAAACATATTAATAACTGTGATATCTCTGTATTACCTTACATACATCATGATGAAATCGGTTTCTTTTTTAGCCACGTAGTCGAGGCTTCGCCAAGCCCACTTCGTTTGAAGCTTCTTCTAAGAGTATGAGTTCATCAGATGTCAACTTCCTCGAAAAAGAGCTGCAGTTCCTTTTCGAGGAAGTTGGCCAATGGGAAGAGGACCAGCATTTGCTCTCTGTGATTCTTGCTTCCATACCCATGTGGTCCCATAATCGTTTCAACACTGGTTCGGGCAACCCCGCTTTGACATTAAAGTCCCCCATAACAACATTAGAGTGGGCCTTGGTGATGTTGTGTTATGTCCTCATACTTCATCGACTTCATCATTTAAGTGCGACGACATTGGCGCATAAACTTGTATCAGCTTAAAAGAATATTTCTCAGATAGTCTGATAACAAGATACGCCTTCTGCACCGCACTAAAAAGTTTTCACTGGCAACATTGCCATGTAGAACTTGGTTGACAAGGAATGCTAGACCACCTTTCTTCAAAGATCATTCTCGAAACTAAACCAGATGGCCCGATTGAAGCATAAGTGTGTCCTGCCTCTCTCTACGGACTTCACTCATTCCCGCTAATATGCCATCGTATATTCAACAGCTCTACCTGTAGTTCGTGCAGGTTCTTGGTGAGCCGTAGACTTCGCCTACTATACGTCGCCAGGTCCAGTGTTTAGCGATACATTGTTCTCTCTCGGATTCTTAGCACCCTCTACTCCTTCCGCATCATTACCGCAATCGTCGTAAAGAGAGAACAGAATGGGACAGTTCCCATGCCGATTGCATTTGGCGCTCTGCATAGGAGGATTGTCAATAATCGCCATGCTGAGCAAACAGGTGAGAGTCGATCATACACAGTTGTCCCTGCTGCATGGCACCTCTGTATTTATGACCGACATCTCTTGACCATAGTATTCCCGCTATCAGTCGGATTTCAATTCAGAGTTCGCAATAGTGGTACTTGGGAGGATTTCGTAATCGTCGATAAAGATCTAACTGTCGACTCTTACGAAACCTGCGGGAAGACAAGTGGAGGTAGAACTCTATGCCGCTATCCTACGGCAATAACAGATTAGTTGATTTAAAATTTTTTTTTGTTTATTAGGTTCACTCGACAAGTAAAAAACTACTATACCAACTTGACCATCTAGTTCAAGTGTGTCATCAGACTGACCCAGCTGATATGGTAAGACGGTAAATTATCACATGATACTTTTTGTATCTTTTCTATTTTTTTATTGTACTTGAGTTTTATTTAATTCCTGTTTTCATCCATGCAAAAGAGTGAGAACTCGACTAACAGCGGAGGAAGCGGCGCTGGGGGCGATCCTGCCGCCGATTACAGTTCCGGTGCCAATCACGTCCTCGCTGTCATCCATCAAATCCTGGGCCATCATCGCGCGCTAGAAGCACGATATCATCAGGCGCGTCTTAAATTACACCAGCGCCTCGCTCTGTTGCTATATAAGGAGGATTGTAGGCAGGTCTGTACTCTTTTTATAATGTCTAGTCTACTGAGAGTTTGTTCGACTATTGTAACGAAGCGAACAGTACATTCACATGATGATATATATGCATGACCATAACAATGTGGCGCTAGTATTAAAATAAACTGGAATGAGAAATATGGTGTTATGTGCAAATGCATTACGGTTTGGCGATAATAGAATTTTGAAGTGGTCTCAGTTACCAGAGACAAACGAAAAGGAGTTTTCTTACTTTACATAATATTTATTTAGAATTTATTCTTGTTGCTTAGTAGAGTATTTTAAAAACAATCAGTTTATTATTCTTAAAACTGTTTTTAGGTACTGGATTGGTTATCAAATCACGGTCTTCAGTTCTTGCAGAAAAACACTGGAATAGGAAGAAACCTTCATAAAGCTAGGGTTTATCAAAAATCTCATGAACATTTTGAAAATGTAGCACAAGTAAGTTTAAGTAATTTGTGTTTACTATCATATGTTATTCACTATATACTATTTAACTTAATGAATCACTAATCAGTAATCAAATAATAACAAGTTTATACAACCTTGTTATAATTTCTCAAATTATAACAAGGTAAACAAGTTTGCTTGCGACATTTCTTAGTTACTGGTGGTAGGTCTCTGTTGCTGGAGACCGTCTGGATGGGCACCACCACAGCTATTTCAACCGCCAAATAGTAGTGTACAAACATTACTGTGTTCCGGTTTGAAGGGCGCTGTAGCTAGTGTAATTACTGGGGTAACGAGACTTAACACCTTGTGTCTCAAGGCGATGAGCGCAATGTGGTGCAGTGTATACCATCTTAACTAGCATCACGTTGTCATGGGCAAGCGTATCACTTACCGTTAGGTGAACGTCTTGCTTGTCTCGTCGCATAGTAGTATAAGAAAAAAAAACGTTAATTAACAAATTTTGAGCTAAATGTTTCGATATTTCAAATTGTTATATCGTCAAAAGTCAAGATAGTTTTTGGCAAGAATCTATGTTTACTGTTACTAATATATGCAATCTATTTACTAAATACGCTTAGAATACGTACACAAACGCCGAGAAGCTACTAGCGGCTGCGGAGGAACTGGCACGGTCGGGAGAATGCGACCCCGAAGAGGTTTTAGGCGTGGCGCGTGAATTGGAAGCACACGTAGCAGCATTCGCGGCGCGTGTCGACCGCCGCCGCCGGCGCCTCGACCTCGCCGTGCTTCTCTATACTCATGAGAAAGAGGTCGATAATTTATATTTTTCAGGTTTTTTCTAGGATGGGTTACCTCTTAACTACAATTAGACACGATGTTAAGTGATTATGGATACGTGGGCAGTAAAGCGTTTTTGCCCTCATTAGTCCTTGGCCTAAGGTGCCATTCCAAATTAGGCCTATCTGAATCACTGAAAAGCTTTTTTAACTCACATTTACAATTTGAGAAATTCCTTACAAACATCAAAACTACATACATGTCAACTCAGAACCGAACCAGGGACCACCATGTTACATGGTATAGTATGAAATTGAATGTGCTAACTAATTAAATATATCCGCAATAAGGGTTTTTATTTATTATTTATTTATATAAGAGCAATGTTGTTCATACAGCTGATACAGTGGCTAGAGACGCTCCGCAGCGGCGGCGGCGTGTGTCCTACAGACGACAGCCCAGAGGCTGCGAGGCGCGCGTTAGAGCAATGCGCGCAACATCGTGCCGCGAGCCTCGATGCCTGCGCTGCTACCATTGTACAAGGAGAAGCACTACTACAGGACCTCAGGTCAGTACCCGTTACTTACTGTAACAGATTCAAATTTCAGGTTCCAATAAACGCACTGTAGTAGATAACCCAAGAAACATCGTTATTTCAACCGAGAGGACTATTATTGTCTGTCAACATAGTGAAATCCAGTATTTGGCCAGTTGAGAATCCCGTTGTGTCCTATCATATCAACTTGTTACCTACAGTGAGCGATAAGAGGAACCGATGGCGATCTTTAGTGAGGGGAAAATGGATTTATTCATTAACAATAATTCCGGTTCATGCATATATTTGTAGGTATCTGATGATGTATACGAATGAGACAGCTCGTCCATTACTGGGCTCGCGAACTGGCGGTTTGCGTCCTAATATCCAGGCATGTAGGAAGGCGTTTAGGTTGTTTGTGTTTGGTTGCATTGTCAATGATTTATCATCACGAGGTGCTTATCTTAACTTAAAACTAAAGTTTGCCTATCTGATGGGCGTATATCGCGTATGCATTGCATACGATGATTGCAAAGTCACGGGAATATTCTTTTTTAGCATATTTTGATTTGCAGATAACAGAACAAAAATGAATTTAGGCCTGAATGAATTGTCTGAGATTGATAATGATATTAAAAAAAAACTCAGTCCTTGATCAGGACTTCTATCGTAATTATATGTTTATTTACTATATACGTCCAGATTTTTTTTGTGTACTAACATAATTTAGTAAATTAGAATTGCAGTACTGACGTTTAATTCACAGCGACTACGGGTAATTGTCATTTACATTCATCATGTTCATGATATCAGGACACTTGACTACTACTGAACATACACCTCCCTAATCAATTTTCAGTGCGACCGCGCATTTGTATGATGTGAATGACAATTATAAAATTAATAAAAAAAAATTACGTTCATTCTTGTTTCATAATAAATTCCTTCGACATTTTTTGAAAGATACTGATTTCCCAAATGAACTGTAAAGTCGCTCTACAATTTCTTTTTCGATTAAAGAACTATCTGCCAGTGAAAACTAAAATCACACTAGTCAATTCACTTATGCTTCCCATAATCCATTATGGTGACGTTTGTTGCTCAGACCTTTCTCAAAATTTTCTCTATAAATTTGAGCGCCTTTTCAATAATTGTATACGGCTCATCTTCTATCTACATAAATACGACCACATATCCTTATATCGCTTCAAACTTAACTGGCTTTCCATCCATCAAAGGCTCCAGACTCCTATTAACACTCTTCATAATCATGAACGATATCTCTGCTCCTTCTTATTTTAAAGACAATTTTTATTTTTATTTAACTTCTCAGGATCGAGGGTCTAAACGTGATTAATCATGTGCAATTTTAAAGATTTGAAATGGGCGATGAAGAGTCAGTAATTTAAAAACAGTACGCTTTGAAATGCAAACCTCTCTTGTCGTTGTTTAAAAATAATTATTATACAGTTTGCGTACACGCGCAGATTTTGTTTAACTGTTAGTCTTGTTTATTTATTATTTCTTTTGTTTAGGCGGCAAATAAAAGTAGTCATAGTTAAGATTTAATTAAAATTGTGATATACAGAGCGTTACAAGTAGGGTTGATTATGGAGCTGTATTGTCCGCCCGCCCATGTCTGGGAGCGCGGCCAGGGTGGGTGCCTTTTGTGTTGGTAACCTTTTGTCGGTATAACGCATATCTTTCAACGTACTATCTGTTCGATTTATATAAAAATCCTACATAATTGTGCAATAAATGTAAATTAAAAATAATAACTACCAAAATGTTTTAGATTTTTACATTCTAGAAGTATAAATTCTTTGCGTAAGTTAAAAACATTTATGTGTAGGGTGTGTCAAAGACAAGTGAAAATATATTATCGTAATTTTTTCATTGGGTCTCGGTTGATAGATAGATAGATAGATAAATTAGTTTATTTGTCCAAGCAGCACATACACATACAAACAAACAATTACTACAGTACAAGAAAATAAATATAAAACACAAAAAAAGAATACATATTACTTAATTACATTTTAGATTTCCTTGTTTTTGCACGTACTGCTATGGCACAAAACGGCCGTAGCTCAGTGTAACTGTTGCCACGTAGTGAACAACACACTGATTTTCAGCTATAATTAATAGGTTGTGCGATAATTAAGTCATATCTAAAATGTAAAGATGCATTTGAAAGGAAGAGTGTGCTCCGATGTAGGGAGCCGGCTTAACTAAACATCCGACGTAATAAAAGTAAAAGCACTAGCGTGTTACAGTCTCCATTCCGACAAAGGCCTCGTTCATTTAATTACTTATATACAATAATTGTTTGCCGACCAACCCTCCTACATTATCGATTACAAATCAATATGAATGGTCAATGTTTAAATGAATTGCGATTCTTTGTTATACAAACAAAAAAATATAAGCATTGAATATAGCCGTTGTTTCAATAAAATTTACGTAGTAAATTTTTAGTGCCTGTGAATAGTACTACTTTTCGAGACTTAAATATCAAAATCTACAACGAAAATTCTTTTCACGTATGTCACGTATGCAAACACAATGTTTTTAGACGTATCTGATTTAAATTAGTAATTTTTTTAATAAAAAGACGCGAAGTAGCAAAATTACATAAGTGATTTACATTTTATTTTAACTTCAAATATTTTAACAATACAATTTTTAAATAACAATGACAAGAATCACTATATTAAATAAATATTAATAACTTTCAACAAAAATTAAATAGTTTTTTTGGTTCGTTGGATACGATCTTCCTTACACAAAACAAAACTATGATGTAGTATAGTGAGTAGTGCTGTAATTTTTCATTCCTAAAAACTGATTTTTAGGCATGTTACTACGTTCATTCTTTTAAATTATATTTGAGTTAGTGATGACGGCAATATTTAAATTCGGGAAGAGATCTGAAATTACGCGGGAAATAACCACCTGTTGCGTCCTAAAATCAGTGAGAGCAAAGTCTGTACACAACGCATGCTGCTTTAGTCTAGACTTTCATAAGCCCGTAGACATTTATTGATTTTCTTTGTTTTGCGGGAGTATTTTTATCTTTTACTAGCTGACCCGACAGACTTCGTTCTGTCAAAAAAATTGGAATGTGGCAGTTTTTTGTTCTTACCTATTTTATAGCCAGCGCAAAAAAATCCGGACTGAACCGTCACTCTGGTGATAGGGCGGTGTGTGGGGTTCAGCTCTATATATGTTCATCTAATAACTAATATTTAAATATTAGTGGGTTCCAAAAGAGTGGCCAAAGTTATAATTATAGTACATAAATTATATTTACTATTATTATTTTATTAGGAACAAATAACTGTCACATTCCAAATCTTTTTGACAGAATGTAGTCTATCAAGTCCGCCAGGTGGTAACGCGGATTGTGCTCGACTGATGTATTGACGTGAAAACGAATGCATTTTATGTCGCGCGCCGAAACTAAAACAAAAGAAATAATACCGCGAAGCCGTCCAAATTGAAAATCAGTAAGAATGATCTTTAGCTATTACATTTTGTGACTATTTATGTTATTATTTCATTCGTTTTAATTTCGGCTCGCGGCGATCTTCCGACGCGCATACGCACACCATTTTGATAGAATAATTGAATTTGAACTTTGTGCAGCTGCAATAAAGTGCAAATTGACTCTTTAGCGTTACGAACGCACCTACATTGCTTAGACAGCAGTGAAAGCTTGTTATTTAATATGAACTTTTGTTTGTTTGTTTCTGGTTACTGGTTTCTGGTTTCTAGTTTCTAGTTTCTAGTTTCTGGTATCTGGTATCTAGTTTCTGGTTTCTGGTTCACTGGTTCACCGGTTCACCGGTGTACTGGTTTACTGGTTTACTGGTTTACTGGTTTACTGGTTTACTGGTTTACTGGTTTACTGGTGTACTGGTTTACTGGTTTACTGGTTTACTGGTTTACTGGTTTACTGGTTTACTGGTTTACTGGTTTAATGGTTTACTGGTTTATTGGTTTACTGGTTTACGGTTTACTGGTTTACTGGTTTACTGGTATACTGGTTTACTGGTTTAACTGGTTTACTGGTTTAATGGTTTACTGGTTTACTGGTTACTGGTTTACGGTTTACTGGTTCACTGGTTCATGGTTCACTGGTTCACGGTTCACCGGTTCACCGGTGTACTGGTTTACTGGTTCACTGGTTCACCGGTTCACCGGTTTACCGGTTTACCGGTTTACTGGTTTACCGGTTTACTGGTTTACTGGTTTACTGGTTTACTGGTTTACGGTTTACTGGTTTACTGGTTTATGGTTTACTGGTTTAACTGGTTTACTGGTTTACTGGTTACTGGTTTACTGGTGTACTGGTTTACTGGTTTACGGTTTACTGGTTTACTGGTTTACTGGTTTACTGGTTACTGGTTTACTGGTTACTGGTTTATGGTTTACTGGTTACTGGTTCACTGGTTCACTGGTTCACTGGTTCACTGTTCACTGGTTCACTGGTTCACTGGTTCACCGGTTCACCGGTTCACCGGTTCACCGGTTCACCGGTGTACTGGTTTACTGGTTTACTGGTTTACTGGTTTACTGGTTTACTGGTTTACTGGTTTACTGGTTTACTGGTTTACTGGTTTATGGTTTCTGGTTACTGGTTTCTGATTCCTGGTTTCTGGTTTCTAGATTCTGGTTTCTGGTTTCTAGATTCTGGTTTCTAGATTCTGGTTTCTGGTTTCTAGATTCTGGTTTCTGGTTTCTGGTTTCTGGTTTCTAGATTCTGGTTTCTGGTTTCTAGATTCTCGTTTCTGGTTTCTAGATTCTGGTTACTGGTTTCTGATTCCTGGTTTCTGGTTGCTGGTTTCTGGTTACTACTTTCTGGTTTCTGGTTGCTGCTTTCTGGTTTCTAGATTTCAGATGTCAGATGTCAGATGTCAGATTTCAATTTTCCATTTTCCATTTTCAATTTTCTGTTTTCAGATTTCAGTTTTCAATTTTCAGTGGTAAATAGTGTCACTATCACAAAAGATCAACAAAGTAAAGTTAAGACTTATCTACTATTTTGAATCAATCTGAACTTAGGACAGCGGTGTTCCTGCCTGAATTCTACAATCGATACACACGAACACACTTATTTACTGAATGATAACCAATCATCTATCAATACAACCGCATTATGCACAAAAAAAATAAAAATGAACTGAGACAATTTCACCTTAAGCCCAGATTCCCGCTAAAGTAAAATATTCTTCTTCTTCCCAATTAATGGCATGAGCACGGTTTCTGCGTGAGCCAGTGTCATGTGTACACGTATAAAAAAAAAATCTTAAAAAATTGTCTACGTGGTCAATTCGTCCGCCTTGTTCCTCCTTTTTCTCTTAAAATATTATAGTTGCATCAGAAATTGTTGGTTGTCAATGTCAATGTCTAAATCAAGAATGTTCTTTTAAATTGTATTTGGTTTCTAAATGACGCGACGAACTTCAAATGTTTGACGTTTTATGTATCTAAGGTAAGGTGACCAGACGTTCCGCTTTTTCACAATTAATTCCGCGTCACGCAACGTTTTTCAAAAGTCCCGACTTTTAGAATTAACTTAAATTTTTGATTTATGAAAATCATTGGTTTGTGTAACTTACTGCTTTTGCTACCCAGTTACATTGTATTTGTCTCTCAAATGGTACACTTTGTGTTCGTACTGCGTGCTAGCAACCTAATTAAACAAATAAATATTACAAATCTGCTTCTTACCATATAAAATTAACGTAAGTAATTTATTTGTATATTTCATAAATACATAAATTTTCTTAAACTTAGCTTAAAGTACTCGTAGTCTTAATATTTTATATTAATGACAAAAAGTATGTCATCGACCTTAACCCTAAAAGAAATATGTCAACGAATAAAATATTATATTATACATTTTTATATTTATAAATTGTACTTATGTTAAAACTAAAAAAAAATTACGATATTATTATTCCTTCAGAGTTGTCCCGCTTTGCCTATCTAAAAATCTGGTCACCTCAATGAAAAAGAGAAATTGTTGTTTTTACCATATTCCAGGCACTTTTTCCATATTTTCTCACCTTACTAACCTTCCCTGGACTTCCACGAATAATTCAAGACCACATTTAGCCAAATCGGTCCAGCCGTTCTCGAGTTTTAGCGAGACTAACGAACAGCAATTCATTTTTATTATATAGATTCACTTACGGTTTTGACAGATTTATTTAAAGTGAAAAGAATTCTACAACCATCTTACAATTGAAACTTCTGTGTCGGAGTAATAGTGAGATTGACATAAGTGATATCAATTTCGCGTCTTTGCAGTCGGCCTCCGCTGCACTGGGGTGTTTCAAGTCAATAGTTAAATTATAGGCAAATTATCGGATATCTGAGAGCAGTCGGTGTGAGAACATTACATGAATAAGTTTGATCCTTGACTATTCTGAATGAATATTGTAATTGAATATAGATTAGCTAATATTATTGTTACCGCATGATGAGGGGCAAGATTTATTTTTAAATAGAGAAGGTATATAACACATCAAACTTAATACGTATAATTAACTCTTATAATATGAATGTGCAAAAAATGTGAATCTTGCGATGGTTAAAAAAGTAAATTAATTAATTAAATTGAATTTACTACTAACGCATTAGAAGCGAAAGAGCAACTTTTTTGGAGCGCATGCAATTTTGATCTTTTTTCTACAAGGGACTTCGCAGCAATTTCCAAAAATGTCTCAAATATTAGATTTACGTATAGTATACAGCACAAGACCGTGTCTTGTGGAATACGTTATATGAGTCCTAAGTCCAGCAGTGAACGTCCATCCATTGAATTGATGATGAAAGTATGCAAATGGCGTTAGGAGAAATTGCTCTGATTGCATAGGATTTACTCTTCTATTTGTATAAAGCTGACGGTAAATTCACATTCAAAAATAATTTTACTGTTTACAGTGGTAATCTATATAATAAAAATGAATTGCTGTTCGTTAGTCTCGCTAAAACTCGAGAACGGCTGGACCGATTTGGCTAAATGTGGTCTTGAATTATTCGTGGAAGTCCAGGAAGGTTAGTAAGGTGAGAAAATATGGAAAAAGTGCCTGGAATATGGTAAAAACAACAATTTCTCTTTTTCATTGAGGTGACCAGATTTTAGATAGGCAAAGCGGGACAACTCTGAAGGAATAATATCGTAATTTTTTTTTAGTTTAACATAAGTACAATTTATAAATACAAAAATGTATAATATTTTATTCTTTGACATATTTCTATCTAAATTTCTTTTAGGGGTAAGCTCGGACATACTTTTTGTCAATAATATAAAATTTTAAGATTACAAGATTTTAAGCTTAGCTTAAGAAAATTTATGTATATATGAAGTATACCTTAATTTTCTATAGCAAGAAGCAGAACACGAAGTGTATCATCTGAGAGACAAATACAATGTAACTGGGTAGCAAAAGCAACGTCTTACGCAAAACAATGATTTTCGTAAATATAAAATTTAACTTAATTCTAAAAGTCAGGACTTTTGAAAAACGTTGCGTGACGCGGAATTAATTGTGAAAAAGCGAAACGTCTGGTCACCTTACTTTAGATATATAAAACGTCAAACATTTGAAGTTTGTCCCGTCATTTAGAAACCAAATACAATTTAAAAGAATATTTTTGATTTTGACATTTGATATTGACAACTAACAATTTCTGATTGCTACTATAATATTTTACGAGAAAAGGAAGGAACATGGCGGCCAAGTTGACCACGCAGACATTTTTTTAAGGATTTTTATTCTTTTAGTTTATTCGTCTACACATGATACTGGCTCACGCAGAAACCGTGCTCATGCCATCAATTGGAAAGAAGAAGAATATTTTACGAACTTTAGCGGGAATCTGGGCGTGAAGGTCGCGTTGTCTCGGTTCATTTTTATTTTTTGTGCATAATGCGGTTGAATGTACGATGTGAGTGTATCATGCAGTAAATTAGTGTGTTCGTGTGCAGCGATTGTAGAATTCTAGCAGGAACACCACTGTCCTAAGTTCAGATTGGTTCAAAATAGTAGTTACGTCTTAACTTTACTTTTTTGATCTTTTGTGATAGTGACACTAACTGAAATCTAAAAACTGGAAACTGTAAACTGGAAAACGAAAATTGAAAACTGAAATCTGAAAACTGTAAACTGGAAATTGAAAGTTGAAAACTGAAATCTAAAAACTGTAAACTGTAAACTGGAAATTGAAAATTGAAAACTGAAATCTGAAAACTGGAAATTAAAAATTGAAAACTGAAATCTGAAAACTGTAAACCGTAAACTGGTAATGGAAAATTGAAAACTGAAATCGGGAAACTGTAAACCGTAAATTGAAAATTGAAAATTGAGAATTGAGAATTGAGAATTGAGAATTGAGAATTGAGAATTGAGAATTGAGAATTGAGAATTGAGAATTGAGAATTGAGAATTGAGAATTGAGAATTGGGAATTGAGAATTAGAAATTGGGGATTGGAAATTGGAAATTGGTAAATGGAAAATGGAAAATAGAAACCAGAAACTAGAAACCAGAAACTAGAAACTAGAAACCAGAAACCAGAAACCAGAAACCAGAAACCAGAAACCAGAAACCAGTAACCAGAAAACAGAAACCAGTAACCAGTAACCAGAAACCAGAAACCAATAACCAGAAAAGAGAAACTAGAAACCAGAAACCAGAAACCAATAACCAGAAAAGAGAAACTAGAAACCAGAAACCAGAAACTAGAAACCAGAACCAGAAACCAGTAACCAGTAACCAGTAACCAGAAAACAGAAACCAGTAACCAGTAACCAGTAACCAGAAAACAGAAACCAGAACCAGAAACCAGAAACTAGAAACCAGAAACCAGAAACCAGAAACCAGAAACCAGAAACCAGAAACCAGAAACCAGAAACTAGAAACCAGAATCCAGAAATCAGAAACCATAAACAAACAAACAAAAGTTCATATTAAATTACAAGCTTTCACTGCTGTCTAAGCAATGTAGGCGCGTTCGTGACGCTAAAGAGTCAATTTGCACTTTATTACAGCCGCACAAAGTTCAAATTCAATTATTCTATCAAAACAGTGTGCGTATGCGCGTTGTAGGATCTAACGCCGCGTGCCGAAATTAAAACGTATGAAATAATAACATAAATAGTCACAAAATGTAAGAGCTAAAGATCCACCATACTGATTTTCAATTTGGTCGGCTTCGCGATATTATTTCTTTTGTTTTAGTTTATTCGCGAATGCATTCGTTTTCACGTCAATACATCAGGCGAGACCAAACCGCGTTACCATCTGGCGGACCTGACAGACTACATTCTCTCAAAAAGATTTGGAATGTGATAGTTATTTGTTCCTAAAAAAATATTATAGTAAATATAACTTATGTACTTTAATTATAACTTTGGCCACTCTTCTGGAACCCACTAATATTTAAATATTAGTTACTAGCTGACCCGACAGACTCCGTTCTGTCCCAAAAATTGGAATGTTCTTTGTTCCTGTCTATTTTATAGCCGGGGCAAAAACCCTGGTTATGGGCGGTGTGTGGGGTTCAGCACTATATATATTTATCTCATAACTAATATTTAAATATTATAGGGGGTCCAGAAGAGTGGCCAAAGCCATAATTAAAGTACATAAGTTATATTTACTATAATATTTTTTTAGGAACAAATAACTATCACATTCCAAATCTTTTTGAGAGAATGTAGTCTGTCAGGTCCGCCAGATGGTAACGCGGTTTGGTCTCGCCTGATGTATTGACGTGAAAACGAATGCATTCGCGAATAAACTAAAACAAAAGAAATAATTCCGCGAAGCCGACCAAATTGAAAATCAGTATGGTGGATCTTTTTACAGACATTGTAATATTTATATACGTCTATTTACTTATATATTATAATTGAATTATACGGTATTTCGTTCACTACAAAATAAATTTAATTAATTTTATAGCGTCAACAACACGTGGTAATTATGCTGTTAAAATGTAGCTTATATGACACGTTCGTAGATTTACCATAGCAGCGCCATCTATTGATTACTTACTCAACCCAGACGAAAGGTATCGACATCTGTTAGAATCATTTGGAGTTAACAGATAATTGTGACTGTCAAATAATAACAGACAAATTTTTCACAAAAAAAATTGCGACTATAATTTGAGATTTAAACTATCCTATCTCTCAAGTTGGATCGAACTGCACATGGTGTGCGAATTTTATTATAATCGGTTAAGTAGTTTAGGAGTCCATTGAGGACAAACATTGTGACACGAGATTTATATATATTAAGATTTATATATATAGCTGACCCGACAGACTTCGTTCTGTCAAAAAAAATTGGAATGTTCTTTGTTCCTGCCTGTTTTATAGCCGGTGCAAAAAAATCTCCTGAACAGAACCGTCACCCTGGTTATGGGCGGTGTGTGGGGTTCAGCACTATATATATTCGTCTAATAACTAATATTTAAATATTAGTGGGTTCCAGAAGAGTGGCCAAAGTTATAATTAAGGTACATAAGTTATATTTACTATAATAATTTTTAAGGAACAAATAACTGTCACATTCCAAATCTTTTTGACAGAATGTAGTATGTCAGGTCCGCCAGATGGTAATGCGGTTTGTGCTCGACTGATGTATTGACGTGAAAACGAATGCATTTTATGTCGCGCGCCGAAACTAAAACAAAAATAATATCGCGAAGCCGACCAAATTGAAAATCAGTATGGTGGATCTTTTTACAGACATTGTAATATTTATATACGTCTATTTACTTATATATTATAATTGAATTATACGGTATTTCGTTCACTACAAAATAAATTTAATTAATTTTATAGCGTCAACAACACGTGGTAATTATGCTGTTAAAATGTAGCTTATATGACACGTTCGTAGATTTACCATAGCAGCGCCATCTATTGATTACTTACTCAACCCAGACGAAAGGTATCGACATCTGTTAGAATCATTTGGAGTTAACAGATAATTGTGACTGTCAAATAATAACAGACAAATTATTAGCAATAAATTAAAATTGCGACTATAATTTGAGATTTAAACTATCCTATCTCTCAAGTTGGATCGAACTGCACATGGTGTGCGAATTTTATTATAATCGGTTAAGTAGTTTAGGAGTCCATTGAGGACAAACATTGTGACACGAGATTTATATATATTAAAGATATAAGATATAAGATATAAGATAAGATAAGATATAATAAAAATGAATTGCCGTTCGTTAGACTCGCTAAAACTCGAGAACGGCTGGACCGATTTGGCTAAATATGGTCTTGAATTATTCGTGGAAGTCCAGGGAAGGTGTAAAAGGTGAGAAAATATGGAAAAAGTGCCCGGAATATGGTAAAAACAACAATTTCTCTTTTCCATTAAGGTGACCAGATTTTTAGATAGGCAAAGCGGGACAACTTTGAAGGAGTAATAATAACGTAACATTTTTTTTAGTTCCACCATAAGTACAATTTATAAATGTTTTTTATTTAAGTGAATTTGTTTCAGTAGATTGCAGTAATTTTGTAAAAAATGTCCACAAGAATATGTCAAATTATTTTGATTGACTTGAAATATTTGCACAAACCGTGCTCATGCCATCAATTGGGAAGAAGAAGAATATATTACGAACTTTAGCGGGAATCTGGGCGTAAAGGTCGCGTTGTCTCGGTTGAATTTTTATTTTTTTGTGCATAATGCAGTTGAATGTTTAATGTGAGTGTAGTATCATGCAGTAAATTAGTGTGTTCGTGTGCAGCGATCGTAGAATTCAGGCAGGAACACCACTGTCCTAAGTTCAGATTGGTTCAAAATAGTAGTTAAGTCTTAACTTTACTTTGTTGATCTTTTGTGATAGTGACACTATTTACCGCTGAAAATTGGAAATGGAAAATGGAAAACGGATAACAGAAAATGGAAAATTGACATCTGACATCTGAAATCTAGAAACCAGAAACCAGAAACCAGAAACCAGTAACCAGAAACCAGAACCAGAAACCAGAAACCAGAAACCAGAAACCAGTTACCAGTAACCAGAAACCAGAAACCAGAAACCAAAAACCAGAAACCAGAAACCAGTAACCAGAACCAGAAACCAGTAACCAGAAACCAGAAACCAGAAACCATAAACCAGAAACCAGTTACCAGTAACCAGAAACCAGAAATCAGAAACAAACAAAAGTTCATATTAAATTACAAGCTTTCACTGCTAACGCGCGTGGTGCTTTCGTAACGCTAAAGAGTCAATTTGCACTTTATTACAGCTGCACAAAGTTCATATTCAACTATTCTATCAAAACAGTGTGCGTATGCGCGTCGGAAGACTACATTCTGTCAAAAAGATTTGGAATGTGACAGTTATATGTTCCTAAAAAATTATTATAGTAAATATAACTTATGTACTTTAATTATAACTGGCCACTCTTCTGGAACTCACTAATATTTAAATATTAGTTATTAGATGAATATATATAGTGCTGAACCCCACACACCGCCCATAACCAGGGTGACGGTTCTGTTCAGGAGAATTTTTTGCCTCGGCTATAAAATAGGCTGGAACAAAGAACATTCCAATTTTTTTTGACAGAACGAAGTCTGTCGGGTCAGCTAGTATTATATAAAAGAACCTCGTTCGTATTTTACATTACTCCGGTTTACATAAAAATAAAGTTATGTACCTACGTATTTGTTTTAAAGACATCATCTTTAAACAAAATGGATGTGCTACTATTTACATAATACATTATAATACCATTGTTGTCCCTTATTTTTTTATGTAGATGCACGTAATTCTTTTTTCGTTTTATGTATTACAAACTGTGCTTTAGTATCAAGATTGCCCAATCGAAATCTTAGTTGCATTATAAGCGAACAAACAAATTGGATTCAATACAGTGCGTAGTTTGTTTTAGCCACGGTTAGGGGCGCCCACAAAAGCTTTCCCTTCTCTTACATTCGTACTCATGTCAAAGCAAATGTAATTCTGCATTTTTTTTTGCGCTATTGTCCAATAGAGATCTTTCAAAGACCCTAATTGAAAATCAAAATTATTGTGGCAAATTGACGTAATCATAAGGTAAATGTTTTTGTTTAAATGTTGCTTTATTTCTTCAAAAATTTGTCAGAATTTTTAAATCTGGCAATCGTTTTATTAATCCTTAACAGTGTATATATTTGTTATTGGTACCCTACCAGCAGCATAGTGACATTTGTTGTAAAAAATTGTAATAACAGTAATAGAAACAAATCAATAACGTTTCGCATCACACAGTATACGAAATAATTTAAGCGCATAATAAGTATAAAGCATAGTTAGCATATTTATTAAAAAATAACGAAAGTATGGAACTTTACATATGTTATAGTAACAAACGAGGAGGTAGTGATCTCTGGATATATTTATCATGCATTCTGTTGTTTTTAAATAAGACATAACTAATACTAAAATTCAGTTACTAATGAAATAATTATGCTAACTATATGAATAGATGTGACATTGCAATTAAGTTAATATGTTTTCACCAGCAAAATGAAGCTACGCCGACGAAATACTTGTGATCTTGATTTTACATTTTTCTCTCGCGTCTACGATCAGACCAATTGCGGGCGGAGTAGTATCCTCGCCTCGCCAGTCCGCGCTCGGGAAACGGCGTGACGCGACGTCCATTAGCGGCCGTGTCAGCGACTTCCCGCTTTTATATCGAATCAAATCGAACTTGTACTCGTTCTTTATACATACATCTTTAAATTTAAAGGTTTTACATATGATTTATTGAAATGTGTGAATAAAAGCGGTGGTGAATATGTGATTGCTACGAAGAACTCTAATCAGTAGATCAAGAAGACTGACTATCTTCTATTACAACACGCGCAATTTTTTTTTTATAACAAATCCAAATTGATGGTACATTTTGTTACAGACGTAGTTGCGACTCTAGAGTTAGACGTAGGATTATAGGACGTGATCTGGTTTTAGAGAAATTGAAGATACGAAACCAATCATATAAATGTTGTTACTTATTCAGAGTAAATTTGTTAACATATTTAGCGAACAACTAAATCTAAAGAATAAGAGGAGTTTATGTAATGTTTTGTTTACACTGTATGACCTTCGCCGCTTGCGATGAGGGTAAAGACCCTCCTATCATGCTGTAGGTACTATTGAGTTCCCACAAAATGGAACCCTAAATACGCAAAGACCCACATAAACTATATAAAAATACTATTCACAACGAGAAACGTAGGTTACGTCTAGAAAGATATAATGAAAATACTCTACCACATCTCATATAACAAGAATGATATTCGTGTCTTTACGGGCGATTTAAATTATAAAGTATAGTAAATAAAGTAATTAAATTATAAGTAAAGAAATACGTAAACTCGGCAAGCAAGTACGTAAAATATTTACATTGAGTTAGAAGGTTAAATATACATGATGTTAACGCTAAAGTAACTAATGTTTTTGTTTAGTACTTTTTAGCCGACTTTTTTAAAAGATATTACTAATGTTAAAAAACTATGAAAATTATGACGAATAAGTTCAACTTAAATAAATACTTCATTTATTACCTATTTGTAAAGAGGCACATGAGATTGTTTTGCGGATTTTCTTCGACTGCTATCACTTTACATCGAAAATATTTGAATATTTTTTGTTGATAATTAAATTTTTATGGATAGATAAACCTACAGGTGAATGAGATAAAAATAATATACTTTATTTAATTTTTTACAATCTTATCAAGACAAGGAATAAAATAAACAATAGACTCGTCAAAGAAATTTTCTCACGAAACCAATAGCTACCGGTTAGAGGAAATCGTATTACATTGCAATAATTTCATTCAATTCGAGTGCATGGAGACGAGAGATTGTCAGACATACCTTAAAAAATTATAATCGTACTATAGTAGAACAAATGTGTTACTAATTTCACTTCCATGAAATCGTTTTGGGGAGATTTTTTTTAAATTAGATTGGGTACAGTTTGTAAAATAATATTTTTTTTTCAATTAGTTAAAAACCACACAATTTTAAAGCGCTTAACATAACCTTCTTGAATGAAGTACAATGTTTTAAAATTTTCTTACTAATATATTTTTTTAGCTATATATTTCACTTGCGTGCTACTTTAAATGTGCTTCTACTTTAACTTTATTTTTACATCAGATGACCATATTTTTAAAGACCGATTTGTAATTGTGTGCATAGTACAAAACACTTGTAGTAGGTAAATTATTAAACCGAAGTCGTACGTTAGCACTGTATCAAATTATGTTCATGAGCAAATATTTAAATATTCTTAGTACAAACATTATTTGATTATTTTATAAATATACGAATCATGTTCTGTAGGTGTAAGTATAGTTGCCGGAAAGTCTGATGGGTCGCGTCGAGTGATTTAAATTGTCTCACAATCACCGCTTCCGGCGAGCTCTTACGTTTAAAGACAAACGAGCTTCGGGCGGGATTGTGGGACCCACGCGCCCCTCTAACCGATCGCCATTGTCCTTATATTTACAGATACCCTCTTGACATACAATCTGTACAGCTTCGTGTAATCTTGTTTTCCGCTTTAATTATTTTACTAAGAAAATATAAATAATAAAACACTATCATTTTAAAATTAGTTTTGTTTCCACCCCCAAACGTTAGGACGATGCATATAACTGGAGCTAATAATTATAGGCTGGCCGCATATGAATCGGCTTCGGCTTTGTTATCTGAAGGGCCCTCGTAGAACCCTCGCAGCCTCGCTCTCGTCGCTACCGCCCCCTTCGTCTTTCAGACTTCAGTGTGCACTCTTTGCGATTTTTAATAACGATCCTAACGACCGCGTTGAAGTTTTTGCTCAATGATAAGCCGATATAGAAATTTTACAGCTGCCATAAGGCTAGCATTAATGTACTATTGAAGTTACAATGTTTTGGTTAATGTTAAATAAATGAACTCGGTTTTATTATTGTTTAATGTATCGGTGGACAAGCACTTATCGTCCCTCGAAACGCTGATGATGAATGAGGGGACTGTAGTCGGGCGCTTTCAGTGACATATGGCAAGATAACGAACCCAGCTCATTTCATAGTCGTCATACATTTTCTAAACTTTTAAATTGTCAATAAACACTTTTTTTAAATAATTAAATGAACGGTTTTTAAAAGCTAGAGAACATAAACTGAAATGTCTATCTGATTATTAATTATCAGCAAAAAAACTAAGAAAATTATTGCATATTTCAATTGTTTAGCTTAGATATTTTTTGTTTTCTTCTTTAAACTCTTATGATCATCTTTGGTTGTTTGATAAGAAATTAAATTTAGCTACGACAATCCAGAAGAATAGTCAATAAAACTAAATTGTTCGCGTTACGTACGTATTGGTCGTGTGCTAAATGTTTCGTGTCGTAACGTTATCAGACCTACGTTTGTATAAAAATGTATAAATGGAGGTTAAAAATTAAATTTTATATCCACTTGTTTTATTTAATGTAACGTTCAAACATCTCCAGTATATATAATTTTCATGGCTGAGATTTAAAATGATTTAGATAACAACTTTGTAGTTGTAAAGAATGCATTTCAACTGATTGTAACAATTATATACAATATGTGCAAATTGTTTATGTTTACATTCTTCAAAACGATACTAGATGCTTTCTCAGAATAAAATTCTTATAAGTTGTTATGAATTTAAAGTATTACACTGTTATGATTTATAATGTACATAAAAACTTTCTGCTAATCGTATTACAAACTATATTATTTTTTGTTTTCTGCGACTTTGATTAGAAAGACACTTTACGGGTTTAAATTATTTCTCTTGTGCTTTCCTTTTTTACATTTTTTTATATAATAAGTATTTAATAAGCAAAGCAAGAACGGACTTCTCGTGCGGCATTGTTGTTCTAGCGAAGAAGAGAAAGCTTTGGTAGTGTGTGTCCATTTTAATAAATCATGTGCCGGTATAGTAGGAATCCGAAAAAATTCAACGTGGTCTCTGTTGTATGTACTAGGCTCTTTAGGATGCACTTTTATTCACATTTCGATGGGAACATTTTTTATAAAAATAATTCCAATGGTTTTATTGCTCACTTTTTAAAAAATATTTATAAATTTTATTAAAAATTTACGGCTAAAATTTGCTCGCATGATGCATATTTTTTATACATATCCTAAATTAAAAACGGACTTACCATACACATTTACAAAATTTTGTGGAACTGTATACAAATTTAGATATTTATATAAATTTTAACAAAGTGGACAGCGCAAATACATTCTCTCAGTTTTTAAATTTTTAAGCATACTTAGAAGGCATTTTGGTACCCGGTATAGAAATGAAAAACAAGTTGCAGCCCCATTTGGTAAAAAATTGTTTATTAAATTTTGTGATGTTTATCCTCACGGTGTTTAAGTGAAGTTGAGCGATGACTCGTTCTCTACAATTTGCATTTTTCATACTTTATATTATTTATTTATCTGGAGACTACGATATTACAATCTTTATTTATATATCTCTTTAATGCGTGAAGTATATCCGGCGAGTCTGGCTGGCATGGTTATGTGCATGCACGCGAAATGCTGTTTTAGTAGAAAACGACGCATTTGTATCAGCGCGCCATCTCTTCATGCTCTATTCGTTTTGTTATTATACATTTTATTAAATTACTAACTTAAGTAGAAAAATAATAAATTTAATCTTTCTATCTCGCCACAAGTGAAATTGAAAAGCATGGGCCTTAATTGTTCGGGAAGACATATTGTTGCGACCGCCCCTCCAGTGTCTAACAACCCCCCCACGTCTATGAACTTTACCAAATGTTATTACTTGCTCGCCTATCTATTGCTTTGTATCTTAACTCAATAAGTCTTAAGAAATATTTATATTATTGATTTTGTCGAATGAATGGTTCTCGGACTAAAAGTTTATTAAGATAATTTATATGTCGTGAGGTGCTTTTATAAGAATACTAGTTGAATCCAGCAGACTACGGCAACCTCATAAATATGCCACTATTTACCAAACAGTCTATGAGGCAAGTACAAACACACAAAATACACCTATGTATTACTATTAAAATGCCATAAAGAGATATGATTTTATTTGCCTTTTTATTGACGTCTTTTAAGACTGTGTCAATTACGATTTATCAACTTTTGTTCACGTGACTGTTTGATTAAGACTAACGCACTTTTCAGCTCTTTACGGTAATACTTACATGCCATTGGTTGATTGTTATTTAAAAAAAAATTGTTTATTATAACATTACCTGTCGCCAGGAAGTTTGACTGGGAAATTTCAACGCCATCTGTATGCCAGTTACAACTAACGAGATTATATTAAAAAACTTCCATGTGAAAATATACAGAAGTGCCAATTTTAACAAACAATGACAAAACATGGCCATACTATGTAATGTATATAATTATAAAGCGGTTATACAAGCTCCACGCATATATTACACTTCAATTTATACACTTGTCTGGCCTATGTTTAAATGTTAGTAGGTTTTTTTTAACGGGCCTAGTATTTTTATTTTTAGGTTTGCTATGAAATGTCGTTAGCCTTTATTCACTAGTCTCAATAATAGTACGTCGATTTAAGTAGCACTTCAAAGATGAATAGCGTGTACACAAACCTTTTTATTTGGTATACAAACCACGTCGGAAACAGTTTTTACCTAAGTACGGCATTTTCAACTTAACTGTGCAGATAGAGTTATATAAATTTTATAGCTCTTTATAGCCCGCCGAAAGCTCCCTTTTCGTAATTGTAATAAAGTCGTGGAGTACGTAGGATGGCAGCCACTCATCCCAGCAAAAGTTACCCTACGGCGATCGCTGTTTGCTTTGAAGGGTCAACATGTGGAAACACGTGAGCTATGTTACAATGTTATATGTTAATGTTAGGTTTATACCTCGGTCCAAGAAGAGTAAATATGTCGTAAAATTTTTCGTTACTCGTTTTGTTATTTTTTTATAACTAACGGATGCTCCCGAGAAGACATTGGCTTGTGATGCAAAGCAATCAAGATTATATTTTTATTTTAATCTAATTCCATATAAAGTTTAAGCTTACCTGCGGATTTCCCAGAAAATTCATTCCCAATCAGTCGAAATGTCAATGTCATCATATAGATGGAAAAATAAAAGTTTAAAAATTAACGACAATGTTTAGAGTTGATGATATCGCCTAAATGCAAAAATAGGAAATGAGACATTCACTACATTTTAAAGAGTTGCAATGAGGGTTGCTACACTCAGAAATTATTGTTATGCATTTATCGATTCTCGTGAGCACCCAGTTGATCTTGCGATGCGTATCCACCGGTTCCGATTGGCCGCTGACGCGTGAGGAATGCTGACAGTAGAAACTATATACGAAAAATTTATTCATTGTGGATTTAATTGTTACCTATTGTCAAAGACATAAATATAAACATAACAATATTAATAACTTGATAAAATATTTTTTTATTTATGTAAACCTGATTAACGAAACTTATTATTCTAATGATATACGCCAAATAATTGACATTCATAAAAGGTGAAGTTCAATTTTCCTCATTTTTAATGGTTTTAAATTAAACTATTTCGTTTGTTTGTTTGTTGTTTGATAAATTTGGTCATAGTTGAAAGCACTTTTCACCTTTTAATACTTTTTAATGTTTACAATTGTGGTACTCAAAGAAAAAAAGTTCACAAAGAAATTAAAATAAAAAGAAACGTACGCGAAAGAATTTGCAGTCGTGAATTCGTTTCAAAGAAATTTAGTCCATCTCACAGCACTGTATTGTCAACAGTGGTGTCAAGTGACTCAGTCCTTCAAAGAAGTGTCGTTGGCGCTTCTCTATTTCCCACGCAAGTATAATATTGTGCAATCTTAGTACTGACAGCAGACATACTGACAGTGAAACTAATCAATATTCATCAGAATTTATTCATGAAGTTAAATAATTTTTTTTTGTGTGGAATGTTGACGGGCGTATAAAGTCTGCGATGGTAACATATCTGCCTACCTAAACATTCTCTAGCAACAAAAATACCTACCAGAAATAAATTAGATAGTTACCTACTACAACTTCGATGTTTGCCCTCGGTTCACTCGGCATGGGGTGTTCTTAAGAACGTACTTACAAAATACGTAAATTTTATTTAAAAAAGAGTACTACGATAATTGCCGAAAACCCTGAAACTGAATATCTCTTTGATAACTTTATGTAACAACAAATGTCGTAATTTTTTCCAAATCTGTTAAGCTTATAAAATTTAATAATGAACTACATTTATTTGCGCTATATTGGTTATTTTAGCTAGAAGTATTCGAAACTATTTTTAGTAATTAAATGTTAGGACTAAACAAAAACAAAACAGGTCGGCACCAAATAATTTATTTGTCAGTATCGGCGGAAGCAAAACATAAAGTACGTAACGAAAGCTGAATGCGATTATGTTGTCCGCTCAGAGTTCTACTAGACAACCGTAACATAACAGTAGCAACCGTGTTTATGTAGGTCAATGTCGATGTTTAATCACCATCAACGTAATTCCTACATACGGATCATCACCTAGTCGCAACTGAGACAAAGTTCGGTGGCGTGATTTTCTGCGTTTGATTTATAGATCACTAAGCCGCGCGTTGAAATGAATATTTTAGAGTAAAATGCTCAAATATCATCGGCGGTCGCATCGACACAAGTCGCCTGTACGATGTTTACGATGGAGGTAAATTATTACAACTATTACATAATAGCTATAAAACTTTAACATACATATAAAACCAACGTATATCCAGATCAGAATGCAAACGATAATCTTTTCTTCATCAGATAATTTATTAGCGTTAAAAGGTGGTCATGTAATCATATGTACATAGTATATATTTAATGATACATGGAAGGTGCATGACGTTCATCCGATAATAAGCGATAAGCATGCTTATAATAATATGGAACATGTTAGGGTATTTACATTACACCACATTGTTGTTGTTACTAATAAACAAGATGCTCAAATCGCAGTTTATTCAAATTAATACTTTCTGTCGACTATATCGTCTATTATAATCAAAGTATAGTTTTAATTTCATTTAATTATCTGACAGGTTGTCTGTGTTCAATATGCGTGTTGGCTATTATAAATTGTTCTTCATCTACTCATATATATACAAAATTTTCCTGTCAGTGTTTGTAACCAAATTCTTCTGAAACGCCTCGACCGATTTTTATGAATTTTAATATTCTAAGTAATAAGGGTGACCGCACGCCTAATTTTTTTTTAGTCTTCGTACAATTTTTTTTTGTTTTTTATTTTTTTATGTAGTAGCTTTAATACAGCAACGGCCTAAAAAATTTTGTAATTTTTTTAGGCTGTTACAGTTTCCAATCCTCTTTCAGTCATAGACCATACCCCACACACAATAAGTTAGTTGTTTTTTATTTAACATCCAAAATATTCACTAGAAATAACTTATATGGCAAAACATTTGCCGGGTCGACTAATTATACTCATATATATATACTTTTAAAATAATGGCTTGCCGTATAACGACTTCGCTTTTTATAAGTTCTATGTTCCTATTGAAAACAAACAGAATACAACTGCAGTGTGACTATTTATTGTTACAGATCCTCCGGCGACTCAGATTCTGCGAGCACATCTGCCGTGGAGACCACGTTGGAACGGCTACGGGGCACGAGAGGTGCCCTGGAGGAACTGTGGTCTGACCGCGAACGCCGCCTCGAGCTCACTCTGCAGCTCCGACATTTCGAAAGAGATGCACTCGAGGTGAGCTCTTCTGTCCTAGCTATTTACGAAGAATTCGTGTGCGCAAGATGCCAAAGTTTAGTACTTAATCAAAACAACACGATTGAAACAATTACAAACCCATTTTAATTTAAGGAAAACGATTGTGTGTGATGATATTCGAGTTACACATTTTTGATTACCATTTTTACTTTAGATGATTTTCGAGTACATGCAGCTCGAATAAAAACTGACTGCAATCAACTATCACTTATTTTTACACTTAGAGTATTGGCAAGTTGTCAGTACTAAGACAAGTTTTGTTTCCGTTACCATTCGCCGATAAGATTTAATATTCTTGCCTTTATAAGAAGTTAAGTTGGCAAGATGTCAAAAGGACTGCTTTACTAGACGTTAGAATACGGTTAAAGATTTTTTTAAAGTACGCACTTTTGTTATATCCTTGTTTTCTCAACAATACACTGCTAAAAGATTTTATGTTCTGAAATATTTGAGACTATATGTATATACCTTAATGTTGCACTTATTACAATAGCTTCAATTCCGTTATAAATTGGCGCGGAATGTGTTTGGAGTTGTTGTATACATTGTTTAAATAGTGATGAGCAGAATCACAATGGAATTCCTAATTCGTCACCATCCGTGACGTTAAAACAGTAGTAGTCAACGTCATTATGAACGTCAAGGGAAACCTACCCTTCTTTCCATTGCAAATGATTTAGTTATAACTACAATTTATCAAAATTCAAACCTTTTTTACGCGGCCTTGTACATCGAAAATTGGAAAGTAAATTGTTTTTTGAAATTAATTTTTACATTTGCAAGTTTTAATTTTTAATGTCTGGTTTTTATATTTTTTTTTAAATGACCAAAAGATCAGGACTCGCTTATCTGGTGACAAAACGAACAGTTCATAACAACTTAGATATAGCGCTAAATGATTAAGTTTTGTCAGCGATGTAATTCCTAGATGTTTAATAACCGTTAAGCTTTCGACGGCCCTGTATATCCAAAAGTCAGACCTATGCAACAATCATAAGACTTGGTCAGTTAGTCACATTGGCTTTGATATTTTAGTGCTATTTTTAATTTTTGCTTCGTTAAAAAAAAAAAACTTTTTTATAGGCTACGGGGTTAGTTAAAGGTGAAAGATATGACGAGATTGACAACGGCATAACAATGAACACCCAAACAAATTTAAAAGGCAAAAACTAACATTATGCATTATCTCAGTTTTTGAAAAGCTAATTGCTGTTTTGGTATTTAGTGTCTTATCTATTTTTAAGCCCAGGCGAAATTTACTCATTGCACGATATTTGTCGATTCGAGAATTAGCATAGTAGTACAATGGGGCACCGGTGCATTCCATAGACTCCAGTGCTTTTCGTGACAAACTGAAGGAGATCATCGATGGGATTTTAGAGACTGACTTCATCCCAAGATATCCTATTTCTACTTTCATTATTAATAATGGCAACTGTAAATGCCGTTCTTGCTTATTCAGTGCGGAGTACTTACTGTTCGTTACATTGTTTTTCATTCCGTACGGGTTATATTTCTTCTCGAATTTCTAGTCGCAACAAGCGTAGTTATAATTACTCGAAAAAGCTTTAGTAAGCGTTGGAAGGAACGAAACGCACACGTATCGTTACAGAACAACTTGAAATTGTTTTAAAATTAAGAGGATATTTTGAGTTCATAAATTTCCTAATTATACTAAATACTTTTCTCGGTCGTTACAATATCGTTTAATTAATATTTGACGGTTTGTAATATATATGTTTAAAAAAAATGGAAATTATGCGATAAAATTAACATTTTAATACAATTTCATGTCCCATAACTATCACACGGTTAATAAATGGGAGCTGTAAGGAAGTTACTTGGATTTGTTAATAAATTTGTATAGGTCGATGTAATTGTAATAATAACATAAATGATGCATGTAGGTGTCGTCGCGACTCGAATTATGGGGAGACGAGTTGCAGCGTACGGAGCCGCCGCGTGATCCGCAGCAAGCGGAGCAGGCGCTGGCCGCGCATAACGAAAGCGTCGCTAGAATGCAACACGCCACCTTCCAGGTAATTTCATGGTATTAACCATCTCACATACTAGTTAACATAATTCAAACCGTAATGGTGCTTTTGCAACTATTTTAACACGGTAAGCTAAATTAAATTAAGCTAAATTCTCGTTGCATTTGGGAAATATTTAGACAGTTTATTAAATTATATTTTCTTAATTTTTGAGCACATGGGTCAGAAAACATTTATACTAAAAGATACAGAGTAAAAAATTTTACGTTCAAATTATTGCAGCACTAAAACTGGCCCGTCGTACCGCTTTTAAAGTTTTCAAAAAAATCCGGTTTTTTTTTTATTTGCTACTCGCGTCATAACTGATGCCAAATAATATGTAGTACATATATATTCTAAGTATAAATTCTCCAATCAGTTACAAAGTACCGGGCAATATGAAATCGTTTATATGCAAAACTGCCGATCACTAAGTTGTTTAAAAAGTTATGTCATTATAAGTGTTTTGATATATAAAGGGGTGGTTATATTTTGGATAATCGATTTTACCTGGAATCTGTTACATTTTTATATCATAAGCATGCGGTGCGTATTTTTGCCAGGTGGTGCAACAAGGGCAAGAATTGGCGGCCGCTATTGCGGAGGCTTCGGAAGTGATGTCCGGCGGTGGTAATGGCACCGCTGGGAGCACGGGTGCAGGCGATACAGAGTCAGCGCCTCCAGATGCGCAAGCCCGCGTCCAACTGCTTCTCGATTTTCTGCACGACCGTCAGCTTGATCTTGAGGAGCTGGCCGAAGAACGCCGCGCACGTTTTGAACAATGTGTTCAACTCGGTTAGTTATTTCCACATATAGACTAAAAGAAGAATACTCCAGAAATCGTTGACTGCTAAAATTGTTTTAATTTTTATGCCCATCAGTTGACGTTCAATTCAAGACATTAACGAATATATTAAAATTTTCAAATCCACAGGACAATTTCAAAAGGACGCAGCACAAGTAGTTAGCTGGATACGGAATGGCGAGGCCATGTTAGCTGCGTCCTTCTCTATTCCCGGCACGCTCTCCGAGGCGGAGCAGTTGAAACGCGAACACGACCAATTCCAGGTGGCCGTAGAAAAGACGCACGCGAGCGCAGTGCAGGTCAAATACAGAGCCGACGCACTGCGCGCCGCTAACCACTACGAGCCTCATACAATAAGGTAACCTTGTACGACTTATAGAAATAACTTTAAGTTTTTTTTCTTGGAAACTACTCATTGCATTAAATAAATTCGCGAGGCTAGTCAATGATAATTGAACACAGCATTATTAATTTTCTCTTCGTTAGTGAATATGTAAAATGAGTGTCGATCCCTTTTAAGAAGTCTTACGTAAATACTCGTTAAAGGAGTAACTTTGATATTCAAATACACCGTCTGATTTAAAGGCTGCCATTATTGTGGTATTTAGAACGAAGCTGGATATTTCCTACTACTTAAATACTAACGTTTTATTTTTCGTTTTATTCATTTAATAATCGTATCGTAACTTTTAAATAATTCCTGCAATCTTCTCATTTTCGCATCTCTGTACGTAAATAGTGAAAATATTTTTTTGGATTGTAATAAGACTGAATGATATTTTACATCAGCATCATCATTGTCAGCTTATAGATTTCTACCGCTGGACACAGGCTATGTTTACTATATTGAATGAATAATAATTGGCACAGGGAAATATCAGAAGAAGTGACAGAACGCTGGCAGCGATTAGTGACATGTGCCGAGGAACGTCACAAGTTAGTTACAGCATCACTAAACTTCTACAAGACTGCAGAACAAGTTTGCTCCGTACTAGACTCCCTAGAACGAGAGTACCGACGTGATGAGGACTGGTGTGGATCCACCGCTGCACCCCCTGCAGATGAACAGCTCCCGCATAATCTTGACAAAGCGGCACAGGTAAGAAAATCTTAATTAAAACTATTTGTTGCACAAATGCATGGTAAGTGAATGTGTAATGTTATAAATAGTACCCTTATTGTTTACGTTGTTAGGACACGGGACTTTGCCGGATAAGGCCATTTAAGCACCACGCTGGCCAACTGCTGGTTGGCGAATGTTCATAGATACGAAAACTTGTTCATGTAACATGCCGTTTCCTTTACAATGTTTTCCTTCACTGGCAATTCTAGCTCTATGGTGATCGAACAAGCGCCTCATCAAGAGCCATAGCGCGTAAGCGTGTCGCTCTAAACCTTACAAACAGCTTACACAGCTTCTGCTTAAACTAGTTGTATTCTCATTCCAGGTGGCAGCACTTATAGTCAAACATGGAGAACAAAAAGAGGCTTTCCTTAAAGCATGTACGTTGGCTCGTCGCACTGCTGAAACGTTTTTGAAATACGCAGCGCGCTCCGCTCAGGTGCATGGCCAAACCGCAGCGGCAAGCAAGGCGCACCACGAGCAGACACGGGCCATACTTGACACGCTTTTGGCGCAGGAGAACAAGGTCAGTTGTAAATATTGTGATATATGGTTTAGCTAAAATAAGGTCAAGATTATTAAAAAATGCTCTTGTTTAAGCACAGCTCTAATTGTTTATTTTCTAGTCCTGGCCATATGAAGGTCGCCCCATTGGTCTTTTCATCGATAAGTTAATGATCATCTTAATTGCCATATACAGTTTTTTATTAACAATGTGTATTAGTTGTGACTTAATGTCATAAGTCTCGTCCGTCATCAAATACATTTTTAATGTAATCGTTCCCCCTATTTATGTTCATTGTAGTTGGTGAAGGATGAATGGATTTAAAAACAATATAGCTTTTGTATAGCGATAGTATCGCGTCCGCGGTAACCTCGAACGCCTCTATATTTTTCATGCTTTGTGATTGCGCTAAGCATTTGAATGGGCATCATAACGATCAGTAGGATGCTCGGGAGTTTTGTCATGGTGTTGTTACAGCCGGTAGTTTTTATACATACATGAAATAGTCTTTATTTTAATAAAAATATCAGTTTTCTTCAACGGTTTCTTTGGTACATTATTTTAGCAATAATTGTAATTAGTTAATAACATAAATACGGTGGAGTGGTTTGTAACAAAAATTTTCGAATATGCAATGCAGTAATAAAGAGTTGAATTATTTTGTGTAATACAGTAAATGTTTTTAATTTAAATCTTTAATGAAAAAAAAAAATAGTGTCTATGAAGTAATCATTTATGTGGAATTTTAACCAAACGCAAATAAACGTAAATTTCGTTTATTAGAGCAAGTTATTTTTATAAAGTTATAACAATAATGTGAAATAAATTTTCGTAGGTACTGGAACACTGGACAGTCCGCAAGAAGCGCCTTGAGCAATGTCAGCAGTTCGCACTATTCGAGAGGTCAGCGCGCGCGGCTGTAGAGTGGATCCGCGAGACTCAAGAGAGATGCGGTGCAGCTGCTGCTGCTGCAGCTGCGGGCGTTGCGCGTGAAAGCCGCGAACGCGTGCGTTTGCTGGCTCAATTAGCCGATGGTCTTGTAGAAAAAGGACATCCTCATGCCGTACAAATCAAAGAGTGGGTCGCAGCAGTTGACGCCAGGTAATTAATTTACTTACATATATGTTACCATTGGTATAGAGAATAAATTGATTATGCATATGTTAAAGTTTGTACCTAAACATGACGCCAATTTCACATTGCCTTAACGAATACAGTAATGCTGTTATGACAGGTGATTTGTTATTTGAAGGCGGTAGCTGGGCTGATATTTAAAAAATTCCTTTCGCTATTTAAACTTCATAATGGTACCTCGGAATCGTACTAGAAATTTTCGTGTAAAATGGTAAGCACTTAGTAGTACGAAGGTAGTTAAACTCATTAATCATATGACAATTTCATTTTCAATATGTTTTTTTTTTAAATTATACAAAGTCACAATAGACACAATTGTAAAATGTCCGTTGTCAGGTATGCGGAGTTCAGCGGATCAATGGAAGGTGGAGAGAGTGAAGCAGAAAGCGACTCTGGCGTGGCGCCCTCGCTCACCAGTACACACTCAGATGACGTGCGTGTCGAGCCGCAGCCGCCTGCCGTTGGCGAAGACAAGCGTCGCAGCGCTCGTCGAAAGGAGTACGTGCGGCACTGGGCTTGCCAGCTACATTTAGCATTTTCTTATTTCTTTGCGCTTATGTCACATGTAATTTTTTGTATTCTGAAATTCGCTATCTATGCGTAGATTATATTATTACTCTAAGAAACATAAGCGCTTTAAAAAGAACCATTATATTCTTAAGGGAAATAGTTTTAAATTTAATTTTTATGAAATATATCGTGGGCAGCATATTTCTGAAGTAATAAAGTTCTTTTAAAATGTTTTTTCTCTATCCAAACCAAATACATATTGTAAACATTGTAGTATTTCGTGGATAGTACAAAAAATTAAGGGACTAGACACTGACAACAGAATAGTAAACCAATCTGGCACTTAAACATTTCTTAACTAATGAGGCACTGTACTTTGTAAAGTAAATTATAATTAAAAGTCTTATTTTACTACGGCTAAAAATAAAGTTAATACATAAAGTAAAGAATTTATGATTGTACATAATTTGTAGATTCATTATGGCGGAGTTATTGCAAACTGAGCGCGCCTATGTAAAGGATCTGGAGACTTGTATTACTTGCTACCTACGCGAAATGCGCACCGATCCTGGAGCAGTTCCATCAGCGTTACAAGGAAAAGTATGTAAATATTCATATAAATTTCTTTCACTTTACCTCTAAACACACGTGTCGATTAGTCAAGTAGGACGTTGATTTGATGGTTCATGATATGCACGCTCAAAACAATGTAATATTTGATAAGTTTGCTTCTACTTTGCCGTATTTCGCTATAACCTTAAAATTATAAATCTCTCTATCGCAGTAATTTCATTAGCTACAACTCTCTTCATAGCGATTTCCAAAACAATCGTTATAGCTTCCTCTAAAATCGAATAAAAAATCTACCATACGCGATTAGAGAGATAACCTAATTTTTTATATTTCATCCACTCTTCTAAATTGCACTTACACATTTACTCTTTTAATCGTTATCATCCTCGGTAGTTAGACGTCCCCTGCTAAACATAGGTGAGCTGTGCTACTCGTACCCAGCTCTTAACTATGTATTTGGGATATGGCAATAAACAATTTGATTGATAACAACAAATGAATCGATTATTTTACATATATAAAAAGATTCCAATAGAATAAAAGCTATGATGATTTTTTTTTTATTTAGGAGGAGTTAATATTTGGCAATATTGAAGAAATCCACCGCTTCCACGAGCGCGTGTTTCTCCGCGAATTGGATAAGTACGAGATGATGCCAGAAGACGTGGGTCATTGTTTTGTGACGTGGGCACGCGAATTTGATATGTACGTGTCTTACTGCCGTAACAAGCCCGACAGCAACGCCGCTGTTGTACAGCACGCTGGCGATTATTTCGACAGGTATTCTTTTTTTTTTCATACTAAAAACATTAATTAATCGAATTTCGTTGGTTTTCCTATGCAACAAAAGCTTGCTTGCTTTTTTTTTTACCAATGTATATTCAAAAGGCTATTGAAATTAAAAAATATACTAATTTCAATAGAGAACACTCAGTTGTTTGGACAATACCAATTAATTAGGAGGACTGATTCATAAAATTAAATCAGATACCATTCAATATTAAAATCAAATTTCATACTACTACAAGACTTTTAAGACAAAATGAGCCCATTCTGCATAGATTGAATTATACACTACGATTAAAACGCTGCAATTATTTTGGCATAACTAGGTTGACAACACGGCAAAAGCACCAAACACGTGGAGGCTAAAGTTTTATTAAATACGTAACATTCATGTTAAAATAGGAATTATAAATGTTATACTCGAATTCGGCTACCTAAAGGGGAACTAGTTGGAAAGTATTTTTTATTTAATACTATTTATTTGAAAATGTATAATATTCTCACCAATTTTTGCCATGGTTTAGCTAAATGTTCCTATTCTTTACAGAAAAAAATATGTTTAAATATGTGAAGGTAAAAAATAAACGACAAGTTAATTATTCCTTTGAATTGATATGCTAAATATGAAGCATACTTAAAACATTTTGTAAATTGTATGCATATTAAAACGGTGTTATCGTCGCACTAATTAATGACAAAGGCATATCTTGCAATGTACTGTCGAAGGTTGATTAAAGGCACTTTTTAAATATATTAGTTAAAAATACAAATTTTAAATAGGATATTTCATTACATGTTTTATAAACCGCCGTGTCTCGGCTTCGTTTGTTACATGTGAAATAATTTTTAATAGAGTGCAACGTAAGAAAAAATTGGAGCATCCCCTCGCTGCTTACCTGATCAAACCAGTACAGAGGATTACGAAGTATCAATTGCTGCTTAAAGATCTGCAAACGTGCTGTGCGGAAGGGCAAGGAGAAATCAAGGTAAGGCAATCTTTTTATGTACATTTAAATAAATAGAATAGGCGGTAGAAGTTTAACTATATTTTCATTTCGGTACTAGTCTGCTGAACGTTTGAAGTCTTTAGACTAATACACACAATTCACCTGGAACATCGTGCATTAGTAATTCAGTAAATTGTTTTCGAGCACGGTCGAATTCATTATCATCTGCTTGCGACAGTCCACTGCTGTATAAAGGGCTCTCCCAAGGAACGGCCCCGGCAGATTTGCGCATTCTCATTTAATTTTTGTCTTATGAGATACATATTTTTCTTATACGACGTAATAATTTACTATATTTGTTACTTAAGGTAAAGTACATTAGAGATTATTAAATAGGTGGTAACCATTATTTTGATCCGTGATAGCCTAGTGGTTTGAACGCCGACCTTCTATTTCGGGGGTACTGGGTTCGAATGCGGCCTGCACCAAAGAATTTTTCAATTTGTGTGCAGTTAGTATAAAACCAACTAATATCACGTGCTTTGGCGGTGAAGGAAAACTTTGTGAGGAAACCTACATCGTCGAACTAGTATGAGATTTGAAGAAGGCAATGGCAAACCTCTGCATATAACTGCCAAGAAAGTCGTCGTGTTCTATTACCCATGATGGCCACGACCCTCAGTCATGAGGAAATACGACTTAGAAGTGAAGAGCCGTTATTTTTTAAACTTGTGGCTGAAAGACACGGGCAGAGTTGTTTCTGTGTATGTCAGGTTCTAAGCAGCGAGTAATAATTACCTTTATATATTTTTAGCGACAATGTTAGTTTTATTTACACTGGTACTAAGAATAAACTATATGATAAAACAGTTTGAATTGTTGTTTTGCGGATGGATTTAACTTTAGGCTTTGTGTATTTATACAAATATAAAGTTAAACATTGCTGCTTTAACTTTTTTCGCTCCTGTTAGTTTAGCAGTTTTATTTACGCGTCGTGTTATGGTCATCATTAAGTATTTTCTAATTTTCGCCTCACCTCATCGCCGCCTAGTTATAGAGTTCCGATAGACAAATTTAAATTTCAAGTTTAGGAAATCCCCGGGTCTTATTAGTAGAGCTTTTCGGTCAAGTAATATGACTTCAGTATTTATTCTATTAACCGAAAAACCAACAAGTTCGCCTACTAGCCAGCTGAATTTTGTAGATAATTTCGCTAATTCCTATTCTGAAGAAGAGAAATTCATTCAATAGGAGTCCCTGATTCTGTGCCTCTAACTTATAATGTGTACGCTATAGACGAAAAGAATCAGGGACAGGATGCATTCCTGCCAAACCGTATTTGGTGGTTTAAAACATGCTGACATTATATCATTTACTTTGACTATTGGACTTCCTCCTACAGGCTTGCCATCATAAGTGATACTAAATGACTTAGGGACACCCATTTCCGCGAGGTATTTCCGTAGATTGACACAACTTATATTGTCAAACGCCTTGGAGCTATAGTAATAGTTTAATGTTGACAATCTGTTTTCTTTACTACAGCTTTTGACAAAACACTGCGTGTATTAGGGTTTTTGCCGTTATAACTTAAATAAATTATGTTAATTATATGGAGCTTAACTTCGCTACCGTGTGATATCGGCGACACTGTATGGTAATTTTTATAAATTTTTTTTCGAACGTTTCCGTGGTATTAATAGAGACTCCCTCCGTTGAATATTTATGATCTCCATAGTTACGTATTTTAAGATTTTGACACTTGCGTCTTCGAGATTTTTAAAAATTAACTTGAACTTGAAACAAATCTCTTCAATATTAGATCATCATCATTAGCCTATAGACGCCCACTGTTAAGCAAAGGCCTCCCCCAAAGACCTCCACTCCAGACAATACTCAACACTGAATATAAAAAAAATTCTTTAATTTTCATTACTGATGGAGCAGTTGTTTGTCGTCATATACATTTTTATATAATCCTTCAAAATGTAATCACAACGTTATTGTATTACCTATTCTATTCCGGTGAGCCACAAGTTCTCCCATAGTCCATATTTTTTTTGAATTCTGTTTTAACTTTATGATCGGTTATTTTTTCATTAACACAAACTACTGGTAAATACCTAGAAGAATGTACATATCTTCTTTTTTGTCGGTGTCACCCGACTGTGTGATCGTGGTCATCACTTCAGGGTTCGATGGCAAGCTTCACAACACGCCGCCACTGTCCTCTAATGACCATGAATATAGATTTGACCTATAAAATCTGTTTATATATTTAATTTCTTTTGCAATCTAAAATATGCAATAATAACACAAACACACAATAAATTCACAACACAATAGATAATAAAAATCCAAGTTCAGTTTTAGCATTCGTTTTTAACATAAAGTTATTTGTATGAACTCTGTTGAATTTAACATTTCTTTTATCCTTAGTCGGACTGTCGTATTTACAGAATCAAACTTTCTCATATCAACAGTGCTCATGCAAACTTCGCGCAATTTATTGCGAGCGGACAAAGTTCCTAATAGACGTAATGTTTGTTACTTCTCAAATGCTATTGGAGTTTAGTCTCGTAACAATTAAATTCCTGGTGCTTCCACCTCTGTTCCTATATCCGTTAGGAGATATTGAATTTAATGTTACATCCCGTAATTACAGTTCGTGCAAACGGTATGTTTGAATGGATCTATTCAACAACTTTATATGACTTCACATGTGTGTATTTGCACCAATATTTGTAATATATTCTTTAAATGACAATTTTTCGTGTAGATGTGTAATGACCGGCGCGAAAATAGCTTATACATAAATAATTCATTTGTTAAAACTAAATTTTACGGATTTTATCAAGTTTATTTACTTACTTTATTTAATCCCAACGTTTCGGCCGCTTTGCAACAGTCGTGATCACGGGCGGACAGAGATGACAGATGTTCTGACTTTATTACTATCACGGTGCACCTATAACTTTTTAATTATTGTTTGTTGTGGTAAATAGCTCATCATTACGCTTCGCGTCATTTACTGCATAGACCAGAAAGGGGCAGGGAAATTTGTTATAGCTTGTTTTTAAGTAATTTTTTTTTGGGCAAATGAAAGTTGCTAATTCTATTGAGTTTTTATATTTACATTTCTAAAAGATTCTCTGTAATTGCCTGCCTAAAAAGAAAGGAATTTCTTTTTTACTCTGTACTTTTCTTGAAAGCATTTACCTAAGACGGCGTCGACGGTGCCCGACATAATATTTCTTTTTAAAAATCGTGAGTTTGTTCAAATGTAAAAGCGGTGTTTCTGCAAATTATGTTAGAATCGAATGCCTTTCATAATGTGCAATTTTGCCATTACTTAAATTTTAAGTTATAATTGCTTTCGCAACATTTATATCAAATGTTTATAAAAACGTAGCTATATTCTAACACAACGTATCTCATGTGACTCGTGGACATGGTAATGTATCAATATTCGTTAATTAACATTAATTAACGAAATTTTCCAGGTGGTAGGTCTCTGTTGCCGGAGACCGTCTGGATGGGTACCACCGCAGCTCCTATTTCAACCGCCAAATAGTAGTGTGCAAACATTACTGTGTTTCGGTTTGAAGGGCGCTGTAGCTAGTGTAATTACTGGGGTAACGAGACTTAACACCTTATGTCTCAAGGCGACGAGCGCAATGTGGTGCAGTGTATACCATCTTAACTAGCGCCGCGTTGTCATGGGCAAGCGTATCACTTACCATCAGGTGAACGTCTTGCTCGTCTCGTCGCTTAGTAGTATAAAAAAAAAGCAATTAAAGAAATTATTAAATGACAGGATAATTACAGAAACTTTTCTTTCGACAACATTTAAGAAAAACCACCCCTAAAACTGCGGAACATTTGGTGCTCTTCCGATCTCTGTAGATTTTGTAAAATTGACTATTTTTAGATTATCAAAGTCTATATGTAAAACGTATAAATGTCATTAAGATATATAATATTTTGTTAAAATATGAGAATAGAAAAAAACACCAAACTATTCTTGTAAAAATCGTTAATTATAAATTATTTAATTACTAGCTGCCCCGGCAAACTTCGTATCGCCTCAAAATCATTAAATAAAAAAGCTAAACTATGCGGGCAAAACTTAACCAGAACAAAAATAGTTCGTAACCAAAATGAATGCCCGTTATGAATTTGGTTTTTCTATTATATTTAAATGCACTTGTTGATTGACTTCCACAACTCAAGTCAGGACGTCTTCTCCTTGGTATTATAAATTGTAGGTAATCAAAGTAAGGATAGTTCTCGCGCACTCAGCGGTAAATAGTGTCACTATCACAAAAGATCAACAAAATAAAGTTAAGTCTTAACTACTATTTTGAACCAATCTGAACTTAGGACAGTGGTGTTCCTGCTGGAATTCTACAATCGCTGCACACGAACACACTAATTTACTGCATGATACACTCACATCATACATTCAACCGTATTATGCACAATAACATAAAAATGGACCAAGAAAATGCGACCTTCACGCCCAGATTCCCGCTAAAGTTCGTAAAATATTCTTCTTCTTCTCAATTGATGGCATGAGCACGGTTTGTGCGTGAGCCAGTGTCATGTGTACACGTATGAAACAAAAGAATAAAAATCCTTAAAAAATTGTCTGCGTGGTCAATTCGTCCGCCATGTTCCTCCCTTTTCTCGTAAAATATTATAATTGCAATCAGAAATTGTTGGTTGTCAATGTCAAATGTCAAAATCAAAAATATTCTTTTAAATTGTATTTGGTTTCTAAATGACCGGACGAACTTCAAATGTTTGACGTTTTCTGTATCTAGGGTAAGGTAACCAGACGTCGGTTTTGTAGGAACAGTCCCGATCTTCGTAATTTGCCCGGCGTCACGCGACGTTTTTCAAAAGTCCTGACTTTTAGAATTAAGTTAAATTTTATATTTATGAAAATCATTGTTTCATACGGGCTACGACGACAACATATTGCTTTTGCTACCCAGTTACATTATATATTTCATAAATACATAAATTTTCTTAAACTTAGCTTAAAATACTCGTAGTCTTCTTATTTTATATAAAAGTATATCAGCATAGTGTATACGAATAAAATTTTGCAAAAATTTCCAAGTCAATCAAACTAATTTGACAAATTCTTGTGAAGATTTTTACAATATTTTACAAAATTACTGCAATTTACTGAAACAAATTCACTCAAATAAAAAACATTTATAAATTGTACTTATGTTGAAACTAAAAAAGTATTTCAGAGTTGTCCCGCTTTGCCTACCTAAAAATCTGGTCACCTTAATGGAAAAGAGAAATTGTTGTTTTTACCATATTCCGGACACTTTTTCCATATAATGATTTCTTATATTTCCGCGAATGTTACACATTTATTAAAACTAAATTTTACGGATTTTATCGCGTTTATTATTTCGTTTGTTTATTCCCGACGTTTCGACCGCTTTGCAGCAGTCATGGTCACGGGAGGACTAAGATGACCGACGTCCAAATGTCACAGCTATCACGTGGTACCCACAACTTTTTAATTATTATTAATGGTCCGATCTACGCAGAAAGAGCTCACTGTATCTTGAACTTTTCCATATTTTCTCACCTTTTACACCTTTCTTGGACTTTCACGAATAATTCAAGACTACATTTAGCCAAATCGGTCCAGCCGTTCTCGAGTTTTAGCGAGACTAACGAACAGCAATTCATTTTTATTATATAGAAAGAAGTAGAATAAATAAAATAAAATAGATAGTTTGTTTTGAATAAAATCAAGTTAAAGTTTAGTGGTTTAAACAATTCTTTTCGTCGACTACTATAGTACTACCAATGTTGTTTAATGATTGAACGTTCAATGGTTAGAATCCTTGTTTTTTATGTATGTTTATTTACATTTAAAAATGTAATAACGTCTGTATCTTAATGGAATCAAACTTTCATTCTTTGTCAAGGCCTAATGGCGATATGAACACATAACCATCGCTTAATTTAATAAATTCACAGGGCATTCATTTAAACTTTGAGATTCACCTCTATATACATATTTTTATTAAAACAAGCCCGACTTATGGTCTTTGGTAGCAAATTCCTTTACGCTATTTTAGAAGGACATGGAAACTGAATAAGAATATGGATGGTTGGTTTTTGAAATCAAAAAGGTTAGCATTTTATTGCAATCCCATATGGTGTTAAGTGGTAGTGCGGTCTGCGATGGTGCAGTGCGCTAACCTAGTAACAGAAACACTGCATTTGCAACTCTTATTGATATAGTCAGTGATCGGTTTTACACGATAATAACCAAATAAGCAAACAGTAAAGTTAACCCTTTTCAAAGAAAAAAATATTAGATGCCATTTAATTTCATCAATTACCGAGTACTGAGAATTTAAACGAAATCAAACATACTGGCTTATCACTTCGACTAACGAGGTTTACGGTTTTGTAATGGCGTAAATCCATTACGTGTTATCTGGCCGAGATGTTTTGTTTTACCACGGTTCGACTTAAACACGAGCAGGATATATTTGAGATTAAACAAACTAGTCCAGTGTCCGTCGTAATTAACGGATCGTTTACATTACACCAATATTTTTCCTTATGATTCATCAATGAGGCCGTTGCGCAGTGTACGGGGAGACTCGTGATGGGTGGTATATTCCACGCCCTTTCGATTATGGAAATTAAATTTTTGTTGTGATGGTTTTTTTATGTGCTCAATCTACACCTGTGATTATGTTGAAGTTTTTTTCAAATGCGCGATTTGGATCGCAGTTATCTATAAATAAAAATGTAGGTATTATCCTGTGCATTTTTACGTCATTATTTTTTAAAAATTCAGTTATTTAAATATTACTTATTTTTAATTGATTCAAAAATAATGAAAATTTACAATAACCGGGATTTGCGACAACACTGAAAGAAAGTGATATTGTCCGCTCTGAGGAATTAAATAGAAAAGATGTAGTAAAATATTTAAATTTGTTTTATGCTATTAACGGTTGATAATAACGCGAACATGAACAAAAATCCTGTTTGCAACTTACCTCTTCCACATTATAAAGTTGGCCCTTTTTATTTAGCTCTTTCATTATTTTGACGATAGTTCTATACTTCAGTTTCAATTTATTTTCACTTTCAGAAAGATGGCAGTTTCTGACAGTTAGGTTTTTAGTGAACGAGCAACTGTTGGTATACATAAAAACTAATTAGCAGTGTACTAGATGTTTTATTAAAATTAGTCCAATAACAGGAATTTAATGAATATGTCAGAAAAAATTCAGAAACATTTAAAAAGGATTGGTTTGTAACAAACTCACTTTTATGTTTAAAAGGAGGTTATAATATGTAATAGTAAGATATAATAAATCTAAAACAAATGGTTACATTAACATGGATTTAAAAATTGAGAGTCCGTGTTTTTTTTATACTTCAAGCATCCTGTATCAATACTGTTCCTGAATATTTTTCGTTTGGCTTCATTTATACCAAAAATAATTATTCAATAAAAAAAATCAAATCATTAAATATGGATAAAACGATCTATGGGGCAATTTCTGTTAATTATCACTATGTTCACTGTGTTATTCTCGCTAATTGACATAATATAATTTCGCCTGAATAAGAAAACAAACGGTGTATAGATTCTGTGTTATTTAAGTCTAATAGTGTAAATGATGCATGGAAATTAGGTTCCTCTTTAACACTATATATCGGTTAAGAAACTACAATACTGTGGATAGTACCGCCTTTGATGTTCATCATTGGTATTTGTGTAATAGTATTAAAAGGTAAACGTCGATGGAAAGCTTTAATGGTTCACTTGTTAGGAATGCCACAAGGTTTAATGCTCTTCGTGTATGTAGTAAAAATTAACGTTGATTGCCTTACTTTTTAGGGGACAATCATGAGATGTATTGTTTGTGAATGACAGGTCTCTTACTTAGAAATTCGACAGTAACCTGTAATTGTCGAAGTGAATAATGCTCTCCGAAACAGGACATTCGGTTAGTTTTAACAATCTGTCGACAAATAGTAGCAACACTAAAATAACAGAATTTATAACAATTATTGTTAGCCAAGTAAAAGCTGATATACTTATACTTATTATTTAAATGCACGCTGTTTTTTTTTTAGTACAGCATCAGAATTGGTTGACAAAAGCTGTCTTTCTTGGTACAACCTCGGAATCTAAAGTAGTAAATAATGCGGCCCCCACTTAAAAAGCCGTCGAGAAGCTTCGCAGTTTTATTGTTTTCTTTATTTTTCTATTACGCCTGTCCGAAACTTTATATCAAAATAATCCTGTTCATAGAACTACTTCCATCCTGTGTCGACTTGGCTCATAATATTTCATCCATTATACTCAAACCATTGGGATTATATTCTTGCCGTGGTTGTCTTCTTCAGTAAAATGGAACGCAATTTCGTCTTTGTGTTGCAATCGATCAGCTGAGTAGATAAAGATGTTTGTGTGTAGTTTTAAATTTTTTGCCGATAAAACTGAAATTTAATAATGTGTGATTTTATGAAGTCTTTTACGTTAAACCGAAGGATAATTTTTTTTATAAACTTGAAAACGATAACGTCGTGATAGCCTAGTGGTTTGCACGCCCGCCTTACACTCCGGAGCTACCGGGTTCGAATCCGGCATGCACCAATAAATTTTTCAATTCATGTGCAGTTAGTATAACGCCAACTAAAATCACGTGTTTTGACGGTGAAGGAAAACATCTTCAGGAAACCTACATATGTATGTCATGACCATCCGTGCTCGGACTAGTATGTGAAATGGAGGAGGCAATGGCAAACCACTCCATTATAACTGCCAAGTAAGTCGTCGTGGGTTTCATCACACATGATGACCACGATCCTCAGTCATGAGGAAATACGACTTAGAAAATGAAAACGATCTCTCGAAAAAGTTTGATTAGGTGTTTATTTTCTCAAATAATCTCTGTCTACATCATTGCTATATACGTTAGTAATTTAATAAAAAATATTAGATTTGCCTTATTAGTTCGAGTTAGTTTGTTGGTTAAACCGATTTCCCTGTATACAGTCATATTTATTGTGTAGAAATGAATGAGTAACGTTCACGTTGGTAGCGATATTTACATTATTATTGGTATTGTTACCGTTATAGTGTCTAAGAAAATAATACCATATAGATTCTACAGTGGGTGTTGGTAATAACTTAAATCTAGCCAATAAGGTGGGACCCATTACACATGATAACTCTTAAAAACATTAGCACTTTGAATCTGTGATTTAAAAATGTTATCCACATACTTGTAATATTTTTAAACAACTTATTCAACGATTCTTCACACCATTTTCTTCCTTAGTCAGCGTTATTAATATCTATACTAACGCTCATAGCGTGGTACTGTTGCCGAGCTGAACCGCGGGCTTTCTTCTACGTGGCCTGTTATACATAATGATTCCAATCTGTGATGATAGTTTATATAACGACTAAAACAGTATAAAAATTACTTATTTATGATTTTTTCTGCTAATTTGATTGTTTCTGCTATTGAGTTTGTTACATAAGGTAATAAAAAAAAGTCTTAAATTGAACAATATTTCAAAATAATACTAATTTTGAATTTAGTATAACATCAAAATGATTGTTTTGATATATTTTAAAAATCTTTGGTTTTCTTTAAAGCTTTTTTATTTTATTTCTTTATTAGGACGGCCTGGACGTCATGTTGTCTGTCCCTAAAAAGGCAAACGACGCTATGCATTTATCCTTGCTGGAAGGCTGTGACGTGCCTACCGACAGCCTTGGGGAAGTGGTGCTACAAGACTCTTTCCACGTATGGGACCTGCGACAAATCATCAAAAAAGGACGCGAGCGTCGCGTTTTCCTTTTTGACCTTCACCTCCTACTGGCAAAAGAGGTTAAAGACTCGCACGGCAAGGCTAAATATATTTACAAGACTAAATTCATGGTAAGTATTTTTGGTTATTCTTTCACGTGTTATATAATGTTATTTTATAAAGGTTAACGAATTAAATTTTTTTTTATACTACTTTACGATGAGACGAGCAAGACGTTCACCTGATGGTAAGTGATACGCTTGCCCATGACAACGTGGTGCTAGTTAAGATGGTACATACTGCACCACATTGCGCTCGTCGCCTTGAGACATAAGGTGTTAAGTCTCGTTACCCCAGTAATTACACTAGCTTCAGCGCCCTTCAAACCGGAACACAATAATGTTTGCACACTACTATTTGGCGGTTGAAATAGGAGCTGCGGTGGTACCCATCCAGACGGTCTCCGGCAACAGAGACCTACCACCTGGTGAAATTTACATTAAAATTAAATTGGACCGAAGCGTTATAATATTTTGGCTGTAATAGTTATCAAATTACCTTGTTAGGAAAATGAATTATCTTTTATATACTGCTCCCTACTAAATACATTTTGTACAAAATTTACAAAAACATGCTTCATTAAATAAAGATGACTTTTTTAAGCTAATATGCTATAAAGTAATAAAAAAAAACATTATTTAGAGCGAGATAAAAGATAAAGGAACTGTTCAGTTGATAGTAAATGTTACACGGCAAAGTCTTATAAATGTATGATAGAGTCGATATGAAAAAAAAAAATAGCTCATCAGTTATACAATCAGTGACTCTCTAACGTGTTCGTCCCTTATTACTGGGAGTTTTTGACAGCAGTAACTGCCGAATATTACTATTTAATAAAATATTTCAAATGTTACACCACACCTAATCTTATTTTATTTATGGTGGTCATTCTTAAAAAGGCATTATGATCTGATCTAATTGATTTTTCTAATAAAATTAGCAAAGCAGCTGGCGACTATCGCTTTTGAATGTTTGTTATCATTTTCCATTCGCTTGAGCCCCATGTTGAAACCAGTTTACGCAGTTTCTTTTCATATAAAGCGAAAATTGCAACTATGTACGACACCTAATCAACCAACCAATTATTACACAGTGATATTCGTTATTTGTATTCTTATAATAATTTAGATAGTAATTGTTCACTGTCAGAGCTGTGCGAAGACGGATAAAGATTGCATTTTTGATTATTTGCTATTTTACTGTTAGTGTTATTAACCTAACAGAATCTAGTAATATTCCTGTGTATCGCTTGTTATTCAATACTTTGTTTTTATATTTTTATTTGGGAGAAGCTTCATAATTCTTTATTAGATGAATTACGCGCGGAGGCATTTTATTTTTACTGTTCCTTACAAAAACTTTGAAAAATTTGATATTTAAGTAATATTCTTTAAAACGCAGATACGCATAGTTACTTTTTTTTGTTAACCACAATTTTAATTGACTCTTATCCTTATATGCTAAAATCTCATGTAATTGTGAGGCTGTAGTGATTGTTTAACTTCAGACATCCGAGTTGGGCGTGACGGAGCACATTGAAGGCGACGAATGTAAGTTCTCAGTGTGGACCGGTCGTGAACCGATGGCCAGCGATTGCCGCATAGTACTCAAAGCACCTTCGCTCGAAGTCAAACAGACCTGGGTGCGCCGTCTTCGTGAAGTTATACAGGTAGGTAACAACTTATCTTCTAGATGAGTATTTAACTTTATGTAAGTTTCTTCCACATCGGTTTGTCTTTTTCAATTAAATGTAGTTTATTAAAGTCCTTTAGGCTATGAGAGACATCTAATTTGACCGATAATAACCTCTGGTACACGCTAGAGATACTTTCGAATAAACTCAATTTGTGGATTACTCCTTGTCGGTACAAACCTTTTTTTTTTTTTTTTAACACGGGAAATCCTCATGGATACTTTCGCCCTTACGGGGAAAGGACGAAGGTTATGTGAGACTCTTACTCACTAAAACCCCTGTAAACGCCGTCTCGGCCCTTTTTTTTGATGTGGTGTGGGATCAAGTTATTTCACCAGCACCACATCACGGGTGTTTGCGGCTGCAAACTCACCACTACTCTTTTAGGCTATTTATGTGTACACACAACTTGGAGGTGTGCTAGGAGTAGAGCACGCCATTCGCCACGAGGACCCGTCCGTACGGGTAGTGGAAGTCCCCGTATCCACCACCCCGGGCCCTCATGTCGGTACAAACCTCTTTCAACCTGCTCTCAACACCTGTGTGTTGAGAGCATCACGGCTATTAAAAATATTATTATTAATAACAGTAAGCAACTTATGTGTAATTGTATTTGAATTTATTGTCATCAGGAAACATACTTCAGGGGCTCACTAGAGCCGCATGCCCCCCGCAGTCCCGCACGCGGCCGCCCGACTAGCTCACAACGCTCCAGCAGGTAAGACTTTTTTTTTTAAACGCTCGCCGAAATCCATCGCCTAAGAGCACAAAGTATACATGTATGTTATTTTGAAACACTCATAATCATCATCAAATATTCAACGGCACTTTTGAAGCTTCCCTTTATTATTGGATATAAATCTTTATTGCTGTTAGTGCCAAGTTACTTTGTGTTTATTATAGCGATATTTTTATCAACATCTAAAAGAAGAAATAATAAAATCAACTAGCCATGAATTTAGGCACACTATAAATTATTACGGCATGCACTTAAAAGTAAAATGTAACTTTTCAAAATGACAGAAAGAACCTTTCACAACCTGACATAGTTGATTTTATATTTAAATTGTTGGTATTTTTCACTACGATGGCTCAATAAGCAGCGACTGAATTTCATGCTTGTTGCTACAGATTCATTCAATCGGGAGTACATGTCGTGAATGAAATGATTGTTTTGAAGCTCGCTTTTACACGAACGCGCGCCAAAAGGAATACACAGAATGCACTTTTCACGCTCGAATACTTGTTGAAAGCATTCATGTATTCAGTCGTTCACACTAAAGTATTGCAAAATTCCGCTAAAATATTTGTTTACACCTTCTTATTCAATTAAAATATAAAATCTGTTTGGAGCAAGTAATTTTTTTACTTTAATCGGTTAAATTACTTTAGTAGATTATTCATATTTTTCTCTTTGGTTTTCGTAAAATAGTGTTATTTTCTTATGTGTAAGACAAACCGAACGATAACATTTCATATTTATAACAGAAATTTTGAAAAAAGTTTTATTTCAATGTTACATTTTACTCGTACCGTATATTTATTGTTAACATAATTTAGAAACGTTTTTACGCAGAAAATATTTTAATGTTACTTTCGGACCATAAGACGCATCCAAAATAAGAGTTAATTTTTCTATGAAAAAGGTGATTCTTTTAGTCGAAAAAATGCGGTACTAACAATCGTTTCGAATTATGGTTGAACATTAACCAGAGTAAGATGCTCATTGAATTTTTTTAAGAACAATAAATTATTGAGCATAAACTTTCGGCAAATCACCACAAAATTCAATCATTTACGCGGTAACCGTAGAAAAAAGTATAAACATTGAAAAGAAATTTAACTTTTTAGTTAATTTGCAATTTAGCGCCTCGTTTTTGTTTCTAGCTTTATTTAGTATTTATGTGCTTTTAGGGACCTCGATGACACATATTTGGATGAAACAACAGAAAACGTAGATCGCAATTCTTTGGCTTCGTTCGGTAGCGGCAACACAACTGATTCGGATAAGGTAAGTGATTAATATTTAGTTCGTACTATATTTACTGATTTATAAGCCAAGAAAGTAGCCGTGTTTCATTACACATCATGACCACGACCCTCAGTCATGAGAAAATATGACTCCGAGAAGATATTTACTGGTAGAAAATTTGTTTTGTCACTTTTAATATTATGATATAAAATAACAAAACAGTTTTAAAACTACATTTACACCAGTAATTGACTTTTGCTTATTCTGTTTAGCGACTGGACGAACAGGAATCTAAAATGCCGGTAAATATTATAAAATTTAACGAAAACCTGTACTCGGTCAGAGATTTTCTTTTTGTAAAATCTTGTAGAGCTTTCGACAAAGTTTTGCTCTGAAGATTTTCATGCCACTTTGACTTTGTCGTTTGCCGTCTCTTAGATTTCATCCATTTTCGTTTTCTTTACAATTCTCCAATATACCTCTTTTTAAAAGGTCTGCATACTATTTTTGCGCTTTTGAATTTATTTACGTCTTTCACTTCTTTTCTATTTATTTACTTGAAAGATGCTTTTCTCTGTACTGTTCTTTAACTGTCCATTTTAACAACCATTAGCCGATCATACTTTGCCTCATTTACAGAAATTGTGTGAGTACACTGGGTAAAAAATAATCGTTTTTTTAAAGAGTAAAATCTGTTACGACATTTCTGTATTTGAAATAGATATTGTACATTTAATTACATTTGCCCCCATGTTCACTATGATTTTATATACTTTTGAAGTCTTCGTATAGTTTTAAATTTTCTGGTATCATTGAAGACTTAGCCTTTGCGAATTGGTTGATAGCTGAAGTGAATTGCTCTAATCGTTATAAGGTTTACGCCTTATAAATATAATAATATAACTTACGCCGACTGGACATTTTTTGTCTAAGAAAAGGCACTATCTTTACTTACGACTTTACTTTAGTAGTACGAGGTTTATAAACATAAACGTAACCTTAAGTAGATAATATATTTATTATATAAAGAATTTTGGTATTGAAATCTGGTTAAAATTATATTTATAGTTAAGTACACTAAGTATCTTTTTCCCTGATTTTCTCGTATTTAACAGACAAAAACTGTTTTATGAACGTTATGGACACAACTCTGGGTTAATAATAAGTTAGTTCAAATATATTTCTTTGATGAAGACGTCCATACTTTTGTTAATTTATTTCCTTTAGAACACAAACATTGCGCTGAAAGCTCTGCATTTATCGCAATGTTTGAATTTCCTTTTTAAACTAAAAGCACTCCGCAGAGGAAATGTTAAATATGGAATTTTTCGTGTTAACAAAATCTTTGTCTGTAGGGATATAGTTGGTAGACACTGGTCTAAAGAAAGTAAAACAAAGTAAATGTGTATTTATTACTTTTGGAATATTTAAGTTAGACTTGTTTTATAATTTTTTAGGAAATTTTCACGTTAAAAGACATGGTTCGTTATTTTAAGTTAGTTTAGTGCCTTTTTAAATACCCAATATTATGCGACAAGTATTAAGTATTCTATACATTTTTCATCTAGTAATATATAAAAATTGTTAATATCAACCCACTCCAGTCTGCTTCTGTCATATAGTTCACCTAGTACACACCACAGTACTACAATCTTTGGCCACATAATTCAATTTTCGATAGTCACATTTATCTATAATTTTACTACTCATCTATCAGACGGACGGTTTAAAAGTTTATTATTTTTAATAAATTCGTCGCCGCTACCTTTCAATATTTTCCGACTTTGTTATAAACCTGTTTGAAAAAAAAAATAAAAGCCATCTAAAATGTATTATTGTTTTGAAAGTCATTCAAACTTCGGTATCAACTGTAGTGCATAAATACTTAGGAACTATTAGCATGAACTCCGGACAACCTGACCACCGTAAGGCATACCGGCGTGACGTCACGGACGTAAGAGAACAAATACCACGCGAACTACACTGGCGTCGCACATCCACTTTGCATACTTCATTTTGAATTACTACTGTTGTATCGGATGCATAGATATTAACTGTAAAACTGATCTACACTTAGGCTTAAAATTTATTGAAGTCCAAATCAGTAACCAGGCGGTATATCTGAGTTCAAAACTATTATATTGTTAATGTAAATTATTGTCTCTAAATTTCCTCGACTCTTTCGGTCACTGTATTTTTATATATTCTGTTGTATAGAAAAATTGTTGTTATTGAAAAATGTTAAGAGTCATTTGCCCGTTGAGAATTTTTTTAAATAGGCAAACAAAATAATAATGCAATGTCGGACTACAAGCTACAAGCCAACCTTTTATTATTCCAATTTAATGTAAATTATTTCGAATCATTTTATTATCTTCTACTTTCATGATCACTGGAAATCTTTTGTCTCCTGACGTTTTAATGCCTAGATATTGTTTTCTGATGACATTTTTGAGTTTTTTTTTTCACTTGGCCAAGATTCTTTAATATAATTTTAAGCAATAATGACACTAATCGTCGCGAAGTGTGCTACTCTAAAATGACGCTTGTTCAAACTTTGACTCACATAAATATGATTGCCCGAACACAGCAATGGTTCTAAAGCGGTAAATTGTTGGACAGGGTGCTAGTTAGCCAGGCGGGTTCAGGAAAACTCTTCCACTGTTTTTTACCACTTATTTGACCCCAGAATTAAACCAGAGATCTTTGTGTCTCACACCGTCGCCGCTACACCTTGTTCAAAGTACACTCCTAGCATAATTAGCTTTGATGCAATGCTCAAATTTATTACAACTTAACTACGTACATACAATAATGTATATTCAGTGTAATAGAATAACACATTCCATAGCTTTAATTTTATTTCGGTAAATTTTTTCTTATATTTATTATTTTTTATTTGTATTAGTTGTATTAACTTAACTTTAAATTAAATTAGCTGTATTAAAATTTTATCTACGACGTAAAACCTTCTTTACACTTACGAGGTTCGCTGTGTGCCGGAAATACATTCTTTAGACGTACCCATACTCTCACGTTATCAAAGCCGGACCCAGCGGTAATTGCCTTAAAGTTATTGAACGATGTTTGCTCTTCAGCGTCCACCTCTTTTAAGATGGAAAAATTATTTCTCTGTGCTGTTAATTCCCTCGCATAGAAATTTATTTTTTTAAAAAAGACTCTTTGTAATTATCTAAAATTATTTGTATTGAAAGGTACTGTTATTACTGTCATGGTTTTTACATATGAAAGCGATCTTAAAAAGATCATTAATCTTCATACAAATGTTTAGTTTTTTAATCGTTTATATTGGAGCATATGTGATACTGGCTAGTTTGACTATGTGTCAAATGGAATGTGTTTGGAATATATTATATGACAACATGTCTAATGCAAAATAGAACTAATATGGCTGTCGAATAAAAAATTGTATTCCTGAACTACGTTCTATTGTTCTACAAATACAACACCGTTTCCATCAGTTTAAAACATTTACGAGTTCATTGAATAAACAATTAATTACATGAGTAACTTAAACAGTTCGCTTTAGATTCCTGTAAAAGTGATGTCCTTTTACAGAGGACAGCCATTATAAGGCCACCACGCTGGCCTTGTGAGGCTAACCCCAATAACTGTTGTTCTTGTCGATTTCTTCACGATGATTTCGGTCACTAGAAGTCCAAGCTTTGTAGGGGTCGAACACGCGCTTTCCGAATTAACAAGCGTGCAGAGTGCCATCGCACTTACTAACTGTAATATTACAAATGATGAATTAAATAGTTCAATTGAGTACGAGGTTACTGCGGTCCAAATTGTTTAAAAAGTACTTCATATTCTTTAAATTGACAACTAGATTTAAAAGTATAAATAAAATTAAAACAAATATTTCCCCTTTCAAAGGTAAAAAAAATATTAATTAAGACTGAAATTTACTGAACACTGTTTGACTAAGTATTCCAGTTTTCTTTTGAAGCTTCTTTGAAATCGTAGCAGTTTTCTAAAGCAGTTTAACTTTAAAGTTTACCTCAAATACACAGCACTTGGTATAGTTAACTGTGCGCTTAATTAATTTGTAAATTTTTACATTCTGTTCGGACTTGACGTGATGCTTCGTTAACCTTTAGGGGTTAAACAATTGTTTTGACTTAACTCAAGTTGCTATATTAAATCCGAAGTAAACGACATTCTACTGTTATTAATAAAATATACTTATTTTAACAATTCCTATCAATTTACTATTATTATTCCTTATATTTTATTTTCATTAGTTTCTTTTGGTATATCTTTAATCTATATTTTCAACGATTTTTTACGAACGTTCATTGAAAGACGTTTAAGATTAACAAATTATGTTATATTTAATGCAAATTAAACAGTAATTAAGCGAAACAGCTCTTACTTCAAGTAAATCTCTTTCATTTTTGTTATTTAATTTTTCATTATTTCGCTTTTTGTACGGATGAAATACGCTGATTTTGTTTGTTGTCGGTTCGTACTTCCGTTTATATCAATAGCCGTTTCATTATCCTGTATGGCAGAAAATGGACAGCGTAAACGATCAGAACATGTTTCTGGCATTCTGTTAATTGTTTCGACTGGTATCGAAAGCAAGGAAATTTGGAATCAAACATGGAGCCTGCGGCGGTTAATCAGGCTATTGTCAGTCAAATTGCATGTATCACTATGTCCAGATCCTGCCTGCATTTAATGCTGCTTTGAGTTCATTTCAATAATTGCTTTTGATTATGTGCGCAAACATTTATATATCTTTATTAAGATGCGATGTTTGATTCTTTGTGTGTTGATTTATTAGGGATAGAGAAATGACATCAATAAAATCTACTGCATTATTATTAAATGTTTGTAGAAATGCGAATAATAATAGCTGCTGTTCGCTGTTACTATATTTTGTTTTTTTCTTAATAAATATTTTTTTATACTCAATATTCCAGGTTAAATTGAACAGGTTGTTATAAAAAAATACAATTGCAGAAAACAATGGTTCTATAAATAGAAAATGTCATAGCGTTTTTGCTCAATTTTTGGTTGATCGATGGCACAATGTACTATTTTGTTTAGTAGATTTTATTAAAACTTATTGATTAATTTCAACGATGATCAGTGCGACGTTAAACGGCAGGCGTTACGTCGGTATTTACATCTTCCCATCTACGTAATTTCAGTGCGACGCAAATAACACGGAGATTTATAAGAGATTAAATCTCTATTGTGAGACTGAAATATTTCGGAGATTTACACTAAACGCACATTTCATGGTAGATAATGAAGTGGTGCGTTCAGCAAATGCAGTCCTTGTGACAAGCATTTAACTCTTAGCTATAGTTTTATTGTTATCAATTTTTTTTTTATACTACTAAGCGACGAGACGAGCATGACGTTCACCTGATGGTAAGTGATACGCTTGCCCATGACAACGCGGTGCTAGTTAAGATGGTACACACTGCCCCACATTGCGCTCGTCGCCTTGAGACATAAGGTGTTAAGTCTCGTTACCCCAGTAATTACACTAGCTACAGCGCCCTTCAAACCGGAACACAGTAATGTTCGCACACTACTATTTGGCGGTTGAAATAGGAGCTGCGGTGGTACCCATCCAGACGGTCTCCGGCAACAGAGACCTACCACCTGGTACAGCTATATATTATTTGCTAATATTGTTTAAATGATTCTTGATCAGCCCGTAATAATATATAATTGACATCCTATTAGTATTTATTTGCGGTGTTTTTTTTACTAATCTTTAAGGACACAACCTAAAAAATATTTTTAAAAACTTTTTGTAGCGTATCATGGAATGACGCATAATTTTGAAATTTAATTGTTGTTAATCTTTAAAAAAATATTATTTTAATGGGGCACAGCAGAAACTGCTTGATCCATGACAGTATCAATTTAGTTGTCCGGCCCACAAATGAAAACAACTCATTAACCTCAAAACTAGGACCAAGAGCTTTGATGCCCTTTGTCGCGAGTGGGACTAAACGCGCCTTTCGGCGGGTACCTTCACGGAGAAGATTTGGGTAGTGTGGCTCGATACGGAGGCTGCGTAGTGAGCGGATAAGAAAGTAGCGGTTAGGGCGGCGCGACGCGCGGCGGCAGTGGCCACACCGCCTCGCGCCGCTCCGGACGACGCGGCGATCTCTCTGACGCGCGCGGCGCACGTGCCGATGAGCACCACCCCACCGCCCGCGGGGCCCGCGCCCCCCAAGCACCACAAGAGCCGGCGCAAAATCTCCCTGCCGTGGTTCAGACAGAGCTCCGTTACAACACCGCATGCGGCTCTCTCCCGCCAACACACCATCGACACGCCGAGCTCTTTTCACGCTCGTTTACTCAAAAGCAACCGCCGATGTCAGGTGAATGTAATGCGCTTGCACCGAATGAAGCAACCCACCCCACAACCCTTCCGCCGTACAACCAAACCTTATACCCTGCCTATGAACGACTCACGCGCTTCTAACTTCTTCATTTTATAACAAACTTTCATGCGTTCGCTATAAACTTTCATTTATAATAAACGCATTTATATATAAAAATGTATATGATACATGTGTTATTATTGTGCACTTTTAATTAAATAGATAATACAATATAATAACATTTCATGTAGTTTCGATTTATTCCAAAGTATAAAAAAATAGCGCTGTGTATTTTTACTTTTTTTAAAAATTAGATATTGCAAACGAGTCTAATTAAGAAATTAACCTGTAATTTTATGCAAATTCTATCTTAGTCCGTCTTACTAATATTAATAAAAATTGACAAATATATTACAACTGTATCCATTTCATGTTTTTATTGAAGTAAATCAATAAGCATTTATAAAAAAAAATTCAATTATTTTCATTGCAGAATCATATTTTGAGAGCTTTACTTGCATTGAATATTGCGGTGCTTTGTTAGTCAGCAATGGTTGACTATGCGGATTTTATCTCACACTACTATTTACATTGGATTTACGCCACTGTACAATTGTTCGATTGGGCCTCATGAGTTTCACAATATTATGCTACCTGTATATTGGTTACATATAGGCAGCATAATATTTTTAAACAATTTTTCTTATGGAGAAGTCAATGGAAAACCACTACATTATAACTGCCAAGAAAGTCGTCGTGTGTTTCATTACACGTGATGACCATGACCCTCAGTCATGAAGAAATACGTCTTAGAAGAATTAAAGAAAACTTTCACACTGGGAGTGTCCTAAGGAACTCTCTTATTTTTCTAAAAACATTATTACATTGATGTTTGATATAAAAACACAAACAAATGCAAAACAACCAAAAAGTTCAAAAATCTTGTCCACCACCTGGACCCTGAAATACTGTTCTCGCATATTGTTTTAGACAAATATGTTTATTTGGCTAGAACAATATACGCGAGATTCCTATGGATGTTATTTAGTGCGTCAATCACAACCGGCATTCTCAACAGTTAGCGATAGAAATATCTACTCAAGGTCCAGCACTCGCTTAGGATACGACTGATAATAATAGTCTACTGAACGATTCATCGGATTCATTGGAGGCAGTAATATCTTTTTCACACATTTATTTATTCATTATGTTACTTTCTATAATGCATTTTAAAATAATTGAGTGAGTGATATACATATCTGCATTTGTTTATTTATATCTCATGATGTAATATCCGCAATAAAAATAATCTCGACGGACTAAGTTATTTTTGGTATAACAATTACTAATTTTATCTTAGTACTACGATATGTATTATTTTTTTTCGCGCTTATGTTTAATGTACTAATAACAATTAAATTGAAATAGAAATTTGAGGCTTTGATATATATTCGCCGCATTGGATTTTTTATTACTTTTAATAACACAAGTTTCGCAATAAATAAAACTGACCATTAAATTAAACTGAAAAGGTAACAGTAATTTTTTTATTACACGAAGCGACAAGACGGGCAAGACGTTCACCTGACGGTAAGTGATACGCGTGCACATAACAACGTGGTGATGGTAAGGATGAAATACACAACATTGTGTTCATCGACTTGAGACATAAGGTGGTTAAGTCTCGTTACCCGCGTAGTTTCGTTACGTTACAAACCGAAACACAGTAATATTTGCAAATCAAAATTTAGCTGCAAAAATAGGAGTTGCGGTGGTACCTACCAAGACGGTTTCCGGCAACAGAGAACTGCCGCCAGCAAAACCTGTAGAAAAACACTAATCTACTGGTTATTTTTTTTAAAACAACTGCTATTATTTGGACCACGCGAATTTGAGGTCAAGTGTTAGCCCATTACACATAAAAATATAGATTTGTTTTATAAACTAACTAAATTAGAAATTAAGTTGTACCGATTTATAAAAAAAATATTCTAACAATAATCAAGTGATGACATGTAGGTTCGTCAAAGATTTTAAAGCAAACATGGTGTGACAACTTCATATTGTCCTGCCTCGTGCTTGGTGATTGGTTGTATGTTGGCTTGTGCAAGATGAAAAAGTTCCTCGGTGGATGTGATGCCCATCCATTACCGTAAGTTACATAAAAACCTAAACGTGTCTAATTTGTAAATGTTGTTCCGCACAATTCTCCTTCTATACTTATACAAACAAGTAGCTTTGGCGAGTTTAAATTAATTTCAAGTTGATCGTACACAAATAAGTATCGGCCTTCTAATCCACGTCGCTGAACTAGGAATCGCTTTTAGTAAACACATACAAGAATGAATGTCATAAGAAAATTGCAGCGTAAATGTGTTTTCACAATAAAAACACTAACTCTAACAATAGCACATAGTTATAAGTTGATCTAATTTTACATTGAATTTAGAAACTTTAACAATAGTTTCTGTTCTTAAAAAATAAACCTTTTTTTTGTTTCCTAAACAAGTTTGACGTATGAGGTTTAAAAAAATCATTTCTTGTTATGAAATTGAATGAAAGTATATATACGTTTGGCATCTTCCGTGCAAAAATATGGACCAAGGAGCGTAGAAGCCAATAAAAATAAGGTTATTGTCATTGAGCCTTCTCGACTGGAAGATGCTTTGACAGAATTTCGACGGAAAATAGCAATGTATTTCCTACGGTGAACAAATTTTATCGAAAATATTTTCAATGAATAATGCTGGTAAGGAATTGTAAAATTGTTTAATTCTTTTAAACATAAAGTGGAGCCTCTTACCAACTAGGAACCATGTTTTCGTTTATTTTAATTTTGGCCGTAGACTCCACGCGTATTGGTATAAAAATGTTTAGAAAAATCGTCCAGGTAGTTTTATAGTTTAGTTTTTTAGCAGTTGTCAGTAATTCGAAATTCTTTTGAAATCTTGGTGCGATTTATATAACTTGTGCAGATTAATTGTTATTAATATTTTTTTACGAGAATGCGTTTGATGAGAGATGCTTTTTCTATTTATGACGGCGGTAACTCTTTACTATCGTCGGATTTTTATTGAGTACAATATATGTATTTCCTCGAAATATACTAGAAACGTTCGCTAGTCACTGTTACCAACTATCTTTGACAGTAAATTTATGCTACTGAGGATGTCAAGCACGGACATTGCAAAAAAATTAATTTAACAATATGTTTGTTTACGTTTCATAAAGATTTCACGAGAATTGACATATTTCTAATCTAGGTCCCCAATTAAGAATAATACTTACGAAACAATTGATACGATAAAGTCATTTTCTCTTTATATCTGAGGTTCTAATGAATTACGTTTTAGGTCTACTGAACAACCATGAATTATTTATTAATGGTTTTCCTTCATTAACTTGGACCTTTTTTTTATTTCTTTTTTTTTGTCATTTATTCTTTTTTTAAATAATCTAAGCAATTTCTTCTCTTTCTTTGTGATGAAAAGGGGTTGGCTAACAAAGTTCATGTGATGTTATCTTTGCTCCTTACAATACTATTATACTTCGATACAGAAAATTCCATATAAACTATTACGTAGTTACGCTTTTAATAATGGTCTACATGCATGCGTTGATAGCATAACTTTTAAACTGTTCTATCAACGACTTTTGAATGCTGCGAATTATGAAAAATGCTTTATATTCTAATACTACACATACTATATAAATATAATTAGTATTAAAATAAAAATTGTATATAAATAGCGTCAAATATGATTTATCAAGCTATATCTTTTTATTAACATTATAATAATAGATAGAGTATCTATGCTATTAAATCATAAAGCGGAAATAATTTCGACAGTCCCCAGACGATTATACTTTATTATTAGTATATGAAAATCATGGGACAGGAAGGGACATCATGAGTTAGGTCTTTCGGGTTATAAGCTTTTAAGAGGATTGATTTCGTATATTGTATACGTAGATCTATAGATTAAAACTCTTCAATGAACTATAGATTGATATTTTCAATAGTCACAGGGGTCTCTTTTGTATGAGCTTGTGTAAAGTTCACTGTAACTTTAATCTTTTTCTATTGTACATGAAACTCAATATATAAAACTCCCTATTAGTGTATCTGTTAAATATTATGAAAGAGATATAATTTTGTTTATTAGAAAATGCCGGAAGAAAGATCAGACCAAACAATAATCTCAAAAAACACCGTTAATCATTATGGAGCGTATTAAAATCTTGCTGGATTGACAATTATTGATAATGGAAAATAAAATGTTAATGATCTTATGTAATTGGTCACTTCATACGTCAACACATAATTTAAAATATTAACCAATACATAGTAAGGCTTTTCTATTAAACATTTCGCGCAATTCAATCGATGATAACGTGATTTAACTAATACAAATTTCGGTGCAAATTACATAGGACATACATGAGTATAAAATAGTAAATGATTACGATAACTGCAACTTCTTTAAAAGTTCTAAATATACTTTTTTAATAGTTCTGAAAACACAAATTTTAAATATTTCTTACATTTTTAATAACTACTAATAAACGTACATTAGAAGTTATACATATAACATAAACCGTAATTTATGAGAACGTTCGCCCTTTCTTTAAAATATGTTGTTCACAGTCAAGCATTCATTTTGTGTAAATGAAATTTATTTCGAATATGATTCATGTAGAAGCAATTTTTTTTGTCAATTTAAATAGTAAGAATAAAGTATCTGAATTTAAAAGCAAAATATTAATTTTAAGAAAAGGCAAATAATGTTTTTCATACCTATACGTACATATAAATTTTAATAAAACATTTTTTGTTTTTAAATTATTAAAGAAATAATATAATTAATTTTTGGTTAATGTTATTAAAATGTTTAAGCATCTATATTCAGTTCTGTATATGTACATTTTTACTTGCTGGCTTATCTTATCATATATAGCCAAATTCCTTATCTATCAGCCAGTTACGTTAACATCGATCCCGGACATAGAGCTTTCAGTGAATTACAACTACAATATGAATTTTGTTATTGACGGGTGCGAGCAAATGGGTAAAAGGTTCACCTGGTGGTAAGCGAATATACCTCACTGTACTGATGAGGTTTTAGTAACGATATTACACAGCACCACGTTGCGCTCCTACCGCCGCCGTTCGTCGAGTTGAGACTTAAAATGTTGCGTCTAATTACCCCGTTAATTATAATACAGTATACCTACATGGACAGTCTCCTGCAACTGAAACCTTCTTTATCTTGTCTCCTCACCTTTTTTCTTATATGAGTAAAATTCATAACTATGTCAATAGGGATAAATATTTTATATTGATATTTTAAGTTTGTATCTTCAGTAATGAATATATGAGCCAGCTACTCCGACAAGTTTTGTGTTCTGTTCGGTAATTCGCGTCCACTGAATATGCAATTACTTGTAACGAGTTACATGTTTTAGCAATCTATAACCATTATTGTTTTATATAATTTAAATTATAAGTATTTTTTTAGGCTGGTCCTGAAATGACATGGGTTGTCGCCGAGCATACGGCTTCGTCTAGTGGGGAACTGACTGTTAGTAAGGGCCAACAAGTAGAAGTAATAGAAGCATGCCAAGGCCGAAATGACTGGTGGGTGGTACGTGCTCCTGGTGAGCCGCCACAGGAAGGCGCTGTACCTGTACAAGTTCTCAAGCCTCAGCCACAGCATCATACCCAACAGAAGACGTCACCTTCACGACGTCCACTTAGCCAGCCCTGCGATGAAGTCATTGGTAAGTTTTATTTAGGAATGCTTTTCCTTTAAAAAAAAATTGTTTTTCTTGTACGTTGCATTATAAGCTGTTTTAAGATCTAAAAGTTAAAAATCGTTTTTATTGAGAGTAACATCTTTATTGCTAGATTGAGAAAACTTTTCCGATCTTGGGCTATTCTTTCTTTTAACTTCAGTTTGAAGAAGGCATCTCATGATGATAATCTTTATTGTCATTTTATATAAAGTTTGTTAAAATGTTATTTTGATTAATTTCATAAAATTATCAATTTTAAATTTATAGTAGTCAATAGTTTTTATCATAATCACGTCCCCAACGGTGGGGTACAACAGTTGTTGTTTTGTAGCACTCTTAGCTTGCACTACACAGAACTTAGAAACAATGTTATTCGTTGTAAAGTTTTCATCTCTAGCTACAATAGACTCGTTACTCTAAGAGGTTAGCTTGTCTCAAAGTTACTTATCGCCCAGTCGCAGCCTGGTGTGGTAAACATTGGCACTGCAATTGCAATGCGACTATTAAATGAAGGTTGGTTATATAAGTAACTAGCTGACCCAGCAAACTTCGTTTCGCCTTAAAATCAATAAATAAAAAAGCTTATTGATAATTCCAGGCTGTTTCAACTTTAGTAAATAATGTGGTGAAAACTTAACCAGAAAAAAATAATTCGTAATCACAAAAAATGCCCGTTATTAATTTGGTTTTTCTATTATATTTAAATGCACATGTTGATTGACCTAAGTCAGGACATCTTATCTTTGGCATTATAAATTGTAGATAATCAAAGTAAGGAAAGTTCTCGCGCACTCAGCGGTAATAGTGTCACTATCACAAAAGATCAACAAAGTAAAGTTAAGACTTAACTACTATTTTGAACCAATCTGAACTTAGGAAAGTCGTGTTCCTGCTTGAATTCTACAATCGCTGCACACGAACACACTAATTTACTGCATGATACACTCACATTGAACATTCAACTGCATTATGCACTAAAAAAAATTCAACCGAGACAACGCGACCTTTACGCCCAGATTCCCGCAAAGTTCGTAAAATATTATAGTTGCATCAGAAATTGTTGGTTGTCAATATCAAATGTCAAAATCAAAAAAAACTTTTATATTGTATTTGGTGTCTAAATGACGGGACGAACTTCAAATTTTTGACGTTTTATGTATCTAAAGTAAGGAGACCAGACATCTCGCTTTTAGCGGGACGGTCCTGATTTTTTTACTATTAACCCCGCGTCACGCGACGTTTTTCAAAAGTCCCGACTTTTAGAATTAAGTAAAATTTTAAATTTATGAAAATCATTGTTTTGCGTAACATATTGCTTTTGCTACCCAGTTACATTGTATTTGTCTCTCAAATGATACACTTTGTATCCGTACTGCGTGCTAGCAAGATAATTAAACAAATAAATATTACAAATCTGTTTCTTACCATAGAAAAATAAAGTAAGTAATTTATTTAAATATTTCATAAATGCATAAATTATCTTAAACTTAGCTTAAAATACTCGTAGTCTTCATATTTTATATTGATGACAAAACGTGTATCACCCCACCTTAACCTCGAAAGAAATTTTAGAAAGTAATATACGAATAAAATTTTGCAAATATTTCAAGTCAATCAAACTAATTTATCAAATTCTTGTGAAGATTTTTACAATATTTTACAAAATTACTACAATCTACTCAAACAAATTCACTTATATAAAAAAACATTTATAAACTGTACTTATGTTAAAACTAAAAAAAAATTACGATATTATTATTCCTTCAGAGTTGTCCCGCTTTGCCTATCTAAAAATCTGGTCACCTCAATGAAAAGAGAAATTGTTGTTTTTACCATATCCAGGCACTTTTTCCATATTTTCTCACCTTACTAACCTTCCCTGGACTTCCACGAATAATTCAAGACCACATTTAGCCAAACCGGTCCAGCCGTTCTCGAGTTTTAGCGAGACTAACGAACAGCAATTCATTTTTATTATATAGATAGATAGATAGATAGATTAGACGCGTTTGGTTTTTTTTATAACTATTCGTAACAGTATTACTATGTATCGGTTGTTAACATATGACAGCCAAAGTATTCTCGGCGAGCAAGCTTAAACATCTATTGCGTCATTGTCACTTAAAACCATGTGAAATTGAGGTTAAGTGTTAGTCCATTGTAGGTAAAAAGGAAAAATATTGTAATAAAACGAACTATAAGTTAACAAGTAATTGCCTCGCTATTAAACCACACGTAAAACGTCATTTCATATAGGACATCCTTATATTGTGAGCGACAAAGTGGGGGCCGCAAATCAATTTAATTTATATACACAAATACATGTAAGAGTATGTATGCTGTTGACCTGAACCCGCTGTTCCATAATTGAAATTTTAATTTCGTTTTAGTGGCTGCGGTAATATCACTGAGCGAATAAATATACTTAAAGTTGCAGGTCCATATAGTAAATGACGTGAAATATTTTTTTGACTTAAATATTTAAAAAATATATTTTTTAACTTTTGTCCTTAAATACACATATGCTTTATCTTCATTATTTTGTTTTTCTGTGGTAGGTGTTTGTATTTTTTTTAATATTTATTGTCTAAAATTATAGCTTACATATTGGCAATTAATTGTAGTTCAAGCGGTAGTTTAGTGGTTAACAAGTTTAAATCAGAAGGCGATACATTAAAATTAATGAATGTAATAGTTAATGCACACGCGTATTTAATCGATTGGAATGGACTGTGTTCAGCAATGGACGACAATAAGGTTAAATTATGATAATGATGAATAGTTAACTTCATTATTAATTTTTAAAAACTAAATGCAGCGCAGCGTGAATCGACCGCGCTTGCCTAGTGGACTGCGGACCATGCGAAGATTGCAAAAAAATTTTAAATGAGGGTGGAAAATTTATTGGATGGCTAACAACAGCTATCAACAGTTCAAAATTACTATGACATAGTAGGTAAAACGAGGCCACATCTAATTTAACCAAACAAAAATAAAATCGATTTATCACAAACATATCACTTATAAAATGGGAATAGTTAATGGCTGTGTCAATAGCGTTAACTTTTAAATATTTGCCATTACGCTAAAGATATTCCCTTTTTATTTATTGTTCATTCAATAAATGATACACCATTTCGCTATTCAATTTACATGCTTGTCCGAGATTAATAAAGCTCTTTAAACGCTGTAAGCGGTATTGACCGCTTACAGCGTTTACAGAGCTTGATATTGATCAAAAAGTATATTAATAAGCATTTATATACAACCCATATTCACGATCTTTTCGATATCCGTAAGTATTTGGTAGTTAAAAAGCAATGATTATAGCTTAATTAGAATCCAGCCTAGTGTATGTTCATCCATTGAATATTATGAATACCTTTATAAAGTAATAGATGTTTATTTAAAATGATAATTTTTACTCCAATGTTTAGACCAATAAGAAACAAAGTTAATGAACTTAAAAATCGGAAACTGAAATGCATTAAATATAAATTTGAGATTAAAAACATCAAATTCTTTAAATTTTGAAAGATGAATTTTATTATTTATTTTTTTTGACATACAATGTTTTATTTTTTTCAATATACTATAGAGATTTAACAAAAAGTTAAGCTTTTAGTCATTAAAAGCTTCGCTTTGTTTTAGTAGTTGTGAATAACTGCTCATTTCATATACGAGTAAAGTGCCTACTGCCTATTTCTACCACCAAACAGTAGTGCGCAAACTTCCGACGTCAGTTTTAAAGTAGCTGTAACTAGTAGACGAATTAGTAATGGAAATGAGTACGAAACACTACATTCACACAATGTTGTGGTAATGTATCACCTCATTATTTTCACCAAGTTCTTCTCGTATTGTAGGTTTATTGTATTACAAAAAGGTCATTATAAAGGCACAGTTACAAAAGACTTCCGAGATTTAAAGTCTCAGTGTGATACCCAAACCCTTATGTTATGGACTTTTGAAAAAATTTCTCTTTAATTATATAATTTAACCAAATCAATTAGTTCCAAAAATGTATTCCGCGTTGTCGAACATAGATCCTAACAAAGATTTTATTAACAAACTGTAAATACAATTCCCATAAATGTCTGTAAAAAGACAAATAAATGAAAACTATACCTTTATAGATGACGAAAAGAGTTTAAGCAATTTTACTCGTATCTTTTTGCAGAGCGATCTGATTTTGATTCTATTTTTTTGTTAGAGGCAGTATTACTGATACTCAATAACGTGTGAAAACTAGAAGAGAAGGTCTGATCTATTTATAAAAACCGTACGTATTTACCTTTTTTATCAATTGTGTATTAACTATATAAAAAGAGTGCTGTAAATTTTCTGTCAATCTAAAATTCATATTTTTGCTGTTGTATACCTGTTGTGGTCACGCCGCCGTGAAAGCTTCCTAATTTACTTGGTCTGGTTTTTTAAAATGTTTATGGCTGCATTAAAAATACCCATCACTTCTTTAAGATCTTCTAAAGTAAACTTCTATTGAAATATAAACTGTAAATTTAAAATCAATTATATTATTAGCTTGAATTGAAAATTATGCAATAATAAAACGTAACGGCAAATCAGAATGCAAAACGTTTTGTAAACTGTGATAATTCCTGCTCCTAATTCACATGGATTATCAAACAGAAATAGATATAGGCGTCAAAAGCTTGCTATAACAATAACTAAGTTCAATTGGAAACGTTTGGTTACATGACAGTAGTTAGTTAAATCCTAATATCGAATTTCCTCAGCTTCAATATTATAGAGTATTGAATTAATTATTAATATCGAACTCGCTGGTTAATCTCATAATAGGCGAATTGCGTACATTGACGGCATTGTACATGATGTTTGATTTTAGCGGCACGGACAGCATATGAATATGGACTGCCTCATGTGTAATATATTGTCACGTGAAAACAAATTATTCACTACGAATTTGTCTACAAAAATAACTAGGAATTCCTATATGACCTGCGGCGAAGTATTTTTCAGTCATTTTTATTAAACACTCAATTACGTATATTATATAAAACAACAACATTTTAGGTTATTTACAAGTTCAAACCGGACAAACCCGTAAACGGAGATTACACTTATTGTTTTACAATTTGTAGCCTTCAAAAAATCACAATATCGTAGCAGCACGGAGTTCCAATACAAAAAAAAAACTCTTATGATGGAAATGGGCCTGTCCGGCACATAAAGAGCATACAGCTTGTAGATCAAGCCGTTGTGCCAGACTTTGTCGAACGCCTTTGCCACATCGAGAAAGAGGGCGCCATGCGTCCTTGGAGAGCGCTTAACGACTCCGGCCTATTTACATAACTTCGGGTAAGCGGCGCGTCTTAACCTGGTGACGTGTCCGCTCACCAGCACCGCGGTAGTTTTGCCAACATTAGATACAAAGCACAAACTATAATTTTACAGGAAGTAAACAGCAAAAACTATTGTAAACGAAACTAACTAACAAAAACGTATTTTACAATCGTACGTTCTTTAAAACATTTACATTTTAAATGGGAATACGTTTTTCACAGAACAATAAAATGTCTTACGAGTTAAAGTAATATAGACCACGAGATTATTACAAATGCACGACTAAAGTTACAGGTCGGTATCCATTTTTGCGTGGGTCAAATTGAATCGAAATGTTAGTATTATTTTACTTCATTTGCGAAACTAAAATGGGTCACTTAAAATTATCAACTAAGTTACTCGATGACTCGTGGGTCCTAGGTGGTCCACCCTATTTTAAACAATTATCTTTAATTATCCTTAAATATCATGACACATATCGTCAATTGTATGATATTTTTGTTTTAGACTTGTCTCATTTTACATACACCTTATAAAATTCTCTTCTATAAAGCTAAAATTCAAGTGAAGTACATAAGTTAATAAAGTAAAATTAAATTACTTTTATAAAGCCTTATAAAAATGGATCAGTATCCAAGCACAATAAAAGAATTTGAGCTTTACTTTCAATATAAATTTCTCTTCTGGTCTTTAATAAAATTAGATTTTCATTATGATGAATAGAGGGAAGAATAGAACACTTATTAACCGTTGAAAGCTGAGGTACTCAATTGTGTTACTTATGTTATTTTATGTTTGAACACTGATATCTTTTTGCAAAAATCACACAAGAGCTTTCAAAGTGTTTCCTAAAACACTATGTTATTATAAACAGTCTTCTATTGTCTGTCTATATATTGATATTCTTTATGGAAAACTGGAAGTAAATTTTTCCCATGTATTTAAGTTTGATCACGCATTAATAATTAATGAGTGTTTAAAAAAACTTTGTACTCTACGGTACAGCTGGTTAACTGCTTGCTTTGTAACAAAAAATCTCTGGTTCAATTTCGAGTTTACAATTGGCGAAGTTTGGTTGGTGGTAAAGATTTTTTTGAACCCACTAGAGAACGCAACTCCCGTATTGTGTATAATATCATTATAATATAAATATGTTAAGTTTGGGGTACTGGCAGTGCAGTTCTTCATGTTTTCTTGGGACTCAAATCCTTACGTGAATATTCACTTTACAACAAAAACTTTAATTAGTTTTTAAACCGTTTCAAATTAACTAAAACCTTATTAAAAGTTTAAGTTTTAGCTCTCTGATGTGAAGAGGACTGATATTTCTAAATCTTTGATAGCAAACTGGTGTGATTAAAATGGAAAGAAAACTTTACTTTCCTGATAAAGTAAAATAATAGCTTCGATATTTTTCTAACAGTTATTAGTTAGTGTTTAATCATAACATAACAACAAATACTTAAGTATATTGGCACTTTGTAATTTAAAAAAATATTACGGATTTGTATTTAGCTGTAATTAGTTTGTGTTTTTAATTATTAATGTTTATTTCAACGGGAGAATCATCTAAACAAGTAATTAAGAATACAAGTGATATTTAGCATTAATCTTGTCTGTGGTGTAGCTTTGTGAATCACGCAAAGTACTGTGCGCGAAGGAAATCAAAATTTGGTTAGTTTGCAATGCAATGAAAGCCGCAGGCGTTTTGCTTTTGAATCAGAGCCTGTCAATCCAACTCGACTCTGGCTAAAATCCGTCTATCTATCTATGTGCTCAATACATTATCCCATTGCGCGTACTGTACCGAGTGTTAATATAGAAAATAATCTAGTATTATCATCCTTTCGATTTGTATATCTCTTTACACATTGCACAAATATTTTTCATAACAGAGCACTGGGTTTCTTTCATCCGAGATACTTTTATAATCGTTTGACACATTTTGAAAGTTAAGCCAAAATATGTCATTAATATATGAACAGTAATATGATTATTAAAGAACGAAAACAATATATTGTTTGTTCTTATTGTAATTCGATATACATTTTTATCCACCATACTCCGCAGAAGATCAGCCAGATGAAATAAAAACTTTCGGATTTATTAGTAGCAGCAAAGCAAATAATATAAATTAAACGTAGAAGCCATACTAAGAGCTTCACCACGTTTTATGCACCATTATCCTTTGGATACGGCTGATTGTGTTAATATTTACAGATTGCACGATACGTGGTCGTACAACTATTAAGTTGATGCTTAGCTGTATTGTCCCTCTGTAGAGTGTTGAATTCGTAAGTGTTACTTGCAAACATTTGCGGTATCTACGTGATTTCGAATAAATTTAGTAAGCAACCACTTTTAGTACAAATTAAATGAAATACCAAAATCCTAGAATTAATAGACTAATAGACGTCTGTACGGATCCTTATCTTTTTTTTATCATTTTCTTGTCCTTTATGAAAGCTTTTTAAATCCAGTTTAAAAATCTTTAAACATCTTGATGTTGTATTTATGCATGCATTTGCATGTTTGACAGCAAGAAGTTTTATCCACATTAAATTTATAGTAATTTTTTAGTGCTTTCTTAATGATACACCCCGTGAACATAACGTAAAATCAAGTATATACATTGTTTGTCATTGTAGAGTTAATGGATATCAATACCTATTTTGCATACAAAAGAATTCTAAATTGTTTATAAAATATTTCGAACTTAATTATTTTTGATAAACGTAGGGCAAGTTTATATTTGTGAGTCAGATCTGAGATCACACAATCTAGCCGATTGTATTAATTGCTTCATATTGTTGTCCACTGACCTCATCGTATATAGGTATACTCGATTATTCATTATTTCATCATTACCTGAAGAAATAACTTGTTAGTGTATTAAATTTATTTTAAATTATCACTTGATGATCGACATTTCATCGCTTTGGTCATCGTTAAAATGACTGTAACAAATAAACTGAAGATTTTTATATGAAAAATGTTTAAAACCCGTAACAGGTTAATGGGAGGGATCAGGAGTAGGTGTGGTCTAAGACAGTGGAAATAGAAGACTACTCTTAAAAACAGTTATGTTTATGTAGAAATACATAATTTTAGTGATATTAATTAATTGTATTACGTAATATTGCAATTCATCTTCATACTATGAATATCTATTTCTACTAGGATATTATAATTCGAAAACAAGAAAAAGACAAAGTGTTTGCACTTTTAAATGCATTCAGCATTCGGGAGGAATCTTTTATGCTAAACTTCCAAGGGGGTGTTCGGGTAGTGAGGAGGTGGTGGTGGCTGTTGGGTGAAAGTCGTGGGCCCGGTGCGATGGGCGTACTCCAATGGCGCACGGTACGGGAGCACACTGATGCACACGCACACCTCCTTGCACTTCGGCTGGGCACGCCTCCCATCAGCGGCTCGTTGCAAGCCGCCTCTGATGCGTTCATAGTTCCGCCGACTTCCGGTGTGCTTGCACGCGTTCTCTTACATTATCCTCGGAACTACTATTACGTATTTTACCTAAAGGTTACTTCTGCACTTTGAAATTTATCATATTACAATTGATTATGGCTGAAACATCCAAATTATCGGATGTTGAGAATGACATCGAACACGAGGCAGCCAGTAACGCTGCCCCACTTCCTAATAATTTTATTAGTTCTCGAATTCAACTTTTGCGAAACGCTTGTCGGAAAATGTCCCAATATATATCCCATTCAAGTAGCTCCAGTAGCAGTACTAATGGTGCAAGCTCTAGCAGTAGCAATGGCGCGTCCAATAGTTATTCAGGTGAGTGCAATTCTAAGATAGTAAATTTGTAAATTATAAATTAAGATTAGTTTATAATTTACAAATTTTGTACATAAGTTTTTTCTTATTAAAATTTTAAGAAACTTTTTTATAGAATATTAATAATCTATATGGCTCGAACGCGAAGCCTCCGTATTTCCAAAAATAAAAATTATATAAAATATTAATAAGTATTTGCCGGCATACTTTAGCTATTAAATTTTTATAATTATATTATATTTAATGTCGTGTAGATGCTATAAAAATTCATAAATCATCATAATCATCATTTCAACCGATGGAGGTCCACTGCTGGACATAAGTCACTTGTAACGTATTCCACAAAATCCGGTCTTGTGCGTTTGAGTCTAGTGATGACCCCCAGTGATTAAAAGAATTCAAGAATGCTAACTTAAAACTAATTCCTGCGGAATAAATCTAGAGCGTTTGTTTAACATCGAAATTAGCATGCGAAGCGATAGTAGAGTTCTGTTTTTTTTCTTTTTTCTCCCCCTTACATATCATTTAGCATTTCTAAAATTTAACATCAACAGATACAATTAACGTAAAATTATTATCTATATATATGAAATAAAATTTTTACTTCGCTGGTGTCAGATTATTTTGTATAACTTAAAATGTGTTTTATGTATAGCTTATTATCTCTTCAAAAATAATGCACATAAGAGTGAACGTAACAAAAAAAGCAGTACTGCTTATGAAACGAATAATCTAAATATAAAATACTATATACAGTTTTATAAGCGTTTAGTTGTACTGCAATTTTTCTTATAAAAATATTTAAACTATAAAGATAAAGTACTCTTGTAACTTTAATAAAAAAAAATATTGTTATATTTAGTATTTTTATACTACTGTGCTTTATTACTATATAACATCAAAATGTTTCTATGGAAATCGGATTATGCGTTATATTATTAGATATGAAAAGTGTTTAGACTTTTGTTTAACTTCTTAAATTATACAAAAAAAAAATTAAAGTAAATTAAAATGTGTAATAGAAAAAATTATTTTGGTAACACTTTTAACACTTGCATTTGCTTAAGAAGTTAGTACTAAAGTTTCGTTTTGGCAGCTTTATAATTTTAGGTGACATTTATGTATACATAATATAATAAGTGAATATACATTAACGGGCAATGTTATATCGAAATACAATTACTTTTGATACCAAAATTTACAATAAAAACATATGGTTCAAAAGCAACGACGATAACTAGAACAGCCAGGTCCGTGAGGCGCATCTTATCAACGTCGAACGCTACGCACTATATTTATTTTAAACTTCCTTGCTACTGTACTGTTTGTTTATCAGAAAGGCCACGGCATTGTAGTGGTCAGTCACTCGGCTGCTACATAAAAATTTCGAATGAACCAAGCGAATGAATCACCCGGTCCAGACTTGTCGAGATTCGCTAAATATAACGAACGACGGCTACTTGCGTTCGATATACTGGCTCGTTTGAACAGTGTTGAGGTATCAGGCTAATCTGTGCCGTTCTCTCTCAGAAAGCCTGAACTTGATACAGCGCTCTATCTTTAAAAAACTCATCAAAAATTTAGAGAAAAATCTATACAATACCTTGTAATTTTTTTTATCCATTATCGCAAAAGATGAATGCAGTGTTTTTGAAAAACGTAAAATTATTGTAACGTTCGTTTTGACTTGGTTATTTCAGGATGTGTACATCATCATCATTTCAACCGATGTAGTTGGCTTATCGCTACTCACTTATGCCCTTATTTAAAGAATGTAATGAAGTCAAAGAAAATATGAATACGTTACAATTTTTTTTTTAATATTTATATGGTCAAAATAACATACCACACATTAAAAATAGCTAGTTTACTTAAAATTTACAACTGTTGCACGATTTTATCCAAACACTGATTAAGATCTTTTGTACGTCCGAAATGAAAGAATCGTGATGTACACGAATTTATGGACTATAAATTATTAGTGATAGTGAAATATTAACTAAGAAATTCGGCATTCCTTTTTAAAAAGAATAACAATAATGAAGTTTTTTCAGTACACGTGTACTTTTTTACTAATAATTTGAAGTTTCATTCTCTTTTTCAATAACATGTTTGTTATGTCTATTATATATTGTAGTAATTATTTACATTCTTATTATTGCAAATACGAAACGGTGTGATATTGATGACAAACGGTTGATTTTTGCGGATGCGCAGGAGAGAACTGCCCGTGCGTCAGTGTCAAGTGTCAACCGATCAAACGGACTAAGTTGACTGATGCAAATTATTTTACGGCAACCGATGTACTGGACTCTAATGGAAATAGAGTTATTTATTACTTTTGTGTCAAAAAAAAAGAACCTTTTCAAAAGTATTATGGACAATATAACTTGTCCGAAATAATTATTAAGAAAAATTTTTAAATGTACTTTGGTATTTATAATGTAGATGAGATTATTCTATGATGAAATGAATTCAACGTAACAAACAAATAAAACGTTTTCATTCAAAATTATTGATTGAAATTTAGATTCTGAATACATTAATAATTTTTCATATAAATTATGCCATAAAATTTTGAAATGTGTAGGAACGCGAACAACGAGTTATTTATTATTATTAACCATATTTGTCACTAAGCTCCCCCAACGTTAGTACCCTTTACAATTACTAATATAATTAAAAATAAAAATTAAGATAGAAAAGTAAGCTGCTTTGTGATGTTTGTAAGATCATCGACACATTGACATCCAGAGGGGCAAGTGTGTTAAACTTGATCCATCCGCATGCGGTAACCGGGCAGGGACGTGCGCGCACGACCGCTTCCATATTTGAAATTGAATGGGGAGCCGCACGAGCCTTGCACAATAATGTCGCGCTAGTGGGCTCGCGGCGCGCCCGAGCCTCGCTCGTCCCCGCGCTTCCTCCAACTGAACCAAACCGCCTTCATGGTGACCACCGCTTCCATGGAACACTGTCATGGTAAGCCGATCATTGTCACACTTGCATAATTTCTTATAAAACTCACGCGCTTTACTACAATACGCCTCGGGCAATACCCTCATTACTACCATCCTCCGTACGATTTCGATAACGAGCTATTTATAATTATACTCTTGAATAACGCGATCACGAACGTAGTGTATTCATTTTTGTATTGTTTAATATACCGTGGTCGGTGTGGAGTATGAGAAAAATATTTTAGTTATACCTTCAGTATTGCATATATCAAAGTAATGTTAAAATATTATATTTAATGTATTTGATTGGAAGTAAAAAAAATACGCAGGAAGTTATGATATTATTAAAAAATCTGTATATAAGTAACATTTTAACGAGACGCAACACGTATGAAATATTATTATTATCTTATTATTTAGTATTTTGAATAGAGCAGTTGCTATATCCTGTTGCGCCTACAATTATGAGTACACTGCGTTAAGATCCAGGACGACGATAGCTAAATTCGCGGAACTTGATATTATTTGGAACAAAATTGCTTGCTAAAACTTGTTCGATATTTATCTCCTCGAAGCGATCTTTGCCGATAGTTTAATATTAATTTATACTTCGTTTGCACACCACAACAAAGGAAAAAGAAAAAAACAAATATATGTATAATACATATTGTATAACTTGACGGATAATATTACGTATTGATAAACTTTTTATTCTCTGAATGCAATATGACAATAATAACATACAAGTATACCTACCTACCCACCCATAAAGGTTCTCTGTTTTGATTTTATCTTTTTAAATAATTAGTTAAATTCGGCTAATTACTCATGCGTATTATGCACATCATTTATGCGTATTATATTCTTTTTCATATTTAATAATGAAATGTATAGTATAAGAATCGCTATGCATAATAATACAAAAGATAATACTACTTGTAAAGATAGATTATTCAGTTCAGAGAGTTACGACAAATAACATAGAAAGCTCATTCACATTTTTTTTGTTTTTCTACTCCAGTATTCGCAAAGGACCTCTCGTAATAATCAATTCATTTACTGGTTCCCCATGAATTCAAATATAACCCTTCTCATCCTCTCTAAGGGTAGCCGACAAAGTAGTTTAATGTTTGTCGAACTAAAGCCAATAAACCTATATCATATGGGGTTTGTATTTGTTTAACGTCCGCTGTTTAATACTGGAAACTATTTTGCTGTAATAAATTAAAAATAACATCGCCATAGTTTATTACAACCAGTGGTTGACATAGTTCTTTTTATATAATATAAACGTTTCTAATAATAAATCCCTTATAAATGCTGCTTTTTTAATTTCATCAAATGAGTAATTTTCTATAGTGTTAAATAAAAGAACTTGCGTTCATAGTGGAATCAATCATTGATTTTATAATTGTCAGCGAGTAAGTAGAAAAATAATAAGAAAAAAATAACCCAAGATCGGAAAAGTTTTCTTAATCTGACCGCCAAACTTCAGTTTGAAGAAGGGCACCTCATGATGATGATGATGTAGAAAAATGAACGGAAGCTAATTCGTGCGAAATCATGATTGGTTTAAAAACGATAAACGTCGGAGACTGCAGACAAGAGAGTATGAAATGGTATAATTTAAACAGATAATATTTGCACGAATAAGATGAAATGACAATTTTAATAAATTAATTTGTATTAAAGCTATCACAAAGTTATTTAGGAAGCCCGGCTAGAATATTATATTATTCTCTGCTTTTACGCTGCTCATAATTGATATCCGTCCATCACATGCAATGCTTATTAAATTTGATACTCTCGATTCCGCAATATAGATGTAAAATATTACACAACGTGTTGGTCGGCTCGGCGGGCGTCTACTTGCTTCAGCTTTTATATTATTTTAATCCGCATCGGAACGTGTCGTAACATTATGCGACACTTTTAAAGGTATTTATATTTGTGGAACAATATTCTTCTACCTGAAAATTATTTTTCATCTCTATTTCTAAATTTACTTTAAAATAATGGTTATAAATGTATTAAATTTTCAATAAATTTAGCTATTTGACAAACATCCTAGCCGTCATAGCCAATTCATATATTTTTAATTAAGTTGTGCTTCACGAATTCCAAAAGTAGCGATGTTTCACGAGGTCCTAAGTTTAGAATTTACGGTAATTGTTAATGTATTTAATGATGATGAATTAATATCTTTCGTATTTTTGCACTGCACATTTGACCCCATTTATCGGTGCTTTATTTATTGGTATGCGAGCAAAAGTTCGTTAAATCCCACATGAACAAAATGCGATTCGTTGAGTAACCCTTGATTTTGTTGCGGGCTCGTATATTTGTTATGTATGCCCAGCTTTTGAACAAGCCCTTTATTGAATAGTATGCTATTTTCCGTGCTGGCTCTGCCGTCGGATTACTTCTTTTCAGTTTCGGTTTCATTCAATTTTGAACATATGCACGTTCGCGTCCAATCCACTATTCGTCCAAATATACATACATCATACAAAGGATGGTTTTCCTTTTATCGACTTTTGGTTTTTTAAAAAACAATCTTTAAACAAAAGTCATACGCCTCTTACGTACTAAAACTATAAAAATATATCGAAGGCATCCAAATATTAGGTGTTCATAATGTTTAAATCTGCCTAAAAATCCAATATAAACACTTTGTTTCGGTATCGTCCAAATTTTTATGAAATTGGTTTTTTGCTTAAGGTTTTTCTCTACACTTAATCTCACGATCAACTAGGTGATAATGAGTATAAATATCGAAGAACAAGATTTCACGTTATTACTTTTAATTTTATATAGTACCTATATTGGTTTCTGTTATGTACTCCGTGAGTAGTTTTGTTCTTTTTTCCTTCATATATTAGTTATTTTTTGATGTTATATTTGTTATGTTTTCATTCATTCCATTATGTACATGTTCGAATAGATTAGTATAAATGTTTTTAATAGTACGCTGTATATAACCTCATGCACCATTTACGAAGAAAAATATGTCTAACTTTTATACTTCTTAAACGTTAATTAAATGTTTCATTAATTTTTATATAAAAATGCTACAAATTTTTCTTAAATTAAATTTTTTTTATTTATAAGCACAGCGAAAATGCTTCATCGGAATGACCGCATCGCCTTCTCGGATAACTGAGTTATTGTGGATTTTTTATAAAAAAATGTGGAACGTTCGCTGCTCTTGACTATTTTTTAATCTACAATAAGAGAAAAGTTCACAATTCGACACGAAAACATTTTTTTTTTGTTCTTTCTTGTTTGGATTCGGGAAACTGTAGGTCAGATTTTTACGATTTTGTTCCCCATTTAACCACGAATTTGGTGCCATTAAATTAAAAAATATCAACAGTAGTTGGGAATTAGGAATGATTAACGATGATATTGATTTACGTTAGTACTTTGTAGTGTTATTTTTTTTTGTATTTGCTTTCCTTTATTTTTTTTTTTTTATCGATAAATTATTATTTTCATATGTTATTAGAAAAACAACTCTCCGCTGTTTCTATTAAAAAATTAAAAAATTAACTGGCATAAAGCAACCGTCATATAAAAGCAAATAAAAAAAACTAATATCCTTCCCTAGACAGCAACAAGGCACGAAACGAAAACGCATGTAAACATTAGTATGAGCTTAATTACATTTAGCTAAATTTTCAATACAATTCATTAAAATATATCGCCATATAATTACCGCTGTTAATTTGTATTGTACTGTCATTTTGTTTTGGTTAGGCACATTCAGTTGGTCCGATGGTCGCGACTACGGTTGGTATCCATGCACAGTTGCATGACGCACACCGCGAGGAATTCAACCTTAACATTGGCGCGGCTGTCGGGTGACCGACTGAACCATGCTCTAAAATAAACCCGCGGCTGCTCGCCTCTGCCAATATCTATGATCATAATCAACAATCCCTATTATGTCAATTGGCGTTTTTTTTTTTTTTTCATTGCAGAGTCAATTGTTTTATTCTTTACCGCATAATAATATCGTTAAATATACTATAAACATACATTATTAAACGTATAATCTTAACATTAGTTCTTAAGCTCCGTACGTATAATAGTACGTGTACCATTTTCGTCCAATTGTACTCACTAAAGAATTGTCTCTGCGATCTGATAACGTTTTCATTATTACTTTATGTTACAGAGTGCTCATAGAGTTGTAGACGTAAAGCCGTCTTTTAATTTAGAGTTAAGCTTTCAATACGTTTTGCAATGAGAATGTTCCTACGAGGTTCTAGGTAATATCAATCTCTCTCTTCGTTTAAAAAGAAAATACAAAGGAGCTTATCGTTTTGTTTACCTAGTTTATTTATATTGTGTTCTATTGAACCAATAAACTTATAGTAGAAAACACTGAATAAAATATAAATGCTACAATTCATAACAAGGACTGCCCTGTATGATATTTTTGCCATTATTGGTATAATATTATAACTACTCGATTAAATTTCTATATTGCTTCGATTTGGCAAATTCACTAGATACGGGTAAGTTATTAGCATATTCGTTTTAAAACATGGCAAATGTGATGTATATGTTTATTTTTGTAAACACAAAAAGCACACTTTTACAATAGTTCCTGTAAATTATGGTATAATAAAAGTAAAATGTATCGTAACAAAAAAAATTATCGGACTCTTGACCCTCTCAGCATTACGTGATTTTTAACAATGTGGCCGAATGCGATGAATCGTAGTGATCCAGAATACTAGGGCTAATCTAGCCCATAAGATATTATACAACAGGAGATCTGCAATATAATGGTGGTACCTATCCAGACAGGTTCGACTAAAACTTAGTTCCAATCATTCTCCACCTACGGCCCAAAAATCTAATCAGGGATATGCTGTTGCGACGCGGATGGCAGTTAAACTTAAATCACAAGACAAGTGGACCATGTTCATGGTGTACTTACAAAACGTAATGTACCTAAAAAAAATACCCTCGGCTAAAAAATTTTATGAGAGTTTGATAGCTTAAATCTATAAACAGTTAGTGGATGGCGTCTAAAACTTTTTATTATTAGTTACAGTTATACCGTATCGTACTACATCCGTGTATACTGCTGATTTCTTGATCATCTACGTTGTGACATTGTAACTGTAATGTTATTTACAACACAATCATTTCGATCCATGTAATATCTCTACGAGAGAATAACAATTGGGCCGAACGCCAAGCTGTTTCGCACGTTGTACAATTTGTTGCAAATAGAATACAGAATCGATAAGCGCTTCGCTTTTATCTCGGCGCGGAGTTAACCTTTAGTTGCGTGAACTAGAGTAGTGGCAACTGTTGCAAGCACTACTAAGAATTTAAAAAAAAACTTGTTCTTACACCAATTGAAACTTTTCTTTTCGGCTTTCCACCTCTAAATTCCCTTAGTGTTTAACGTAACTTTCGCACCTGTGCCTCCGTGCGAAAGTGAAAATCAAATTATAACTACTTATGTAACTTTTTAATTGTTAATTTTCTTCCCATTGCAGCCTTAATAAGAGTTGCAAATTTAATAGGATGTTTTAATCATGTCGCTTATTAGAGAAGAACACAAATAAAAACATATCAAAGTGCAATAAAATCGATGACACTCACTCTACCATTTGAAATCCTGACATTTTGTAAAATACATTAGAAACAAATTTATTTCATGTCCATACAAGTTTACTGCAATCTCTTATGCTATATTTCAGCGTATGTAAATTAAAAGCTTTTGACCAAATATTGTTTTGGACATATCAAGCGTGACACTTTAAACCAGAAAATTTACAACGTATTCTGAACTTCATAAGTAGATCGGTCAGTGTAAGATGTATGTTGTTTTAATGTTTGTTAACAAACAAACCGTGTTTTGTTGTAGCTTCACAATTTCATTTTCACCTTTTATTTTCAGAAGCATTACCTTCATCGCACATCATCTTTATTAATAATATTCTTCATCAATATTGTTTATGACGGATTCATTTTATTTTTGCAATTCATTTTTTTGGAATAACTCTCATGTTATTTATTCATACACTAATACTAGGCAAAGTGTATATGTACGTGCGATATGTTAGCCCGCAAACGCGTCTGCTATCTCATGTCTATTTTAAAGCAACAAGTGCAAGTAATTGCATTCGGCGACACCAGAGTCTCGTCCAATCTCAGTCCCCTCGTTCCGGTCTATCTCAAAAGCGATTGACATATCCTCACACTGAGACCTTAATAAAATAATGATGAGCCATTATTGGGTCACCAGATCCCTTTTGTTTATGTAATGTACTCTCCACTCATCACTCATCGCTGCAGTCACAGTCTGACAACACGCACCAGGGCAGAGTGTTGCATAGTAATGCTTCCATCATGTCTGTAGTTATTATATATTCTATATTATAAACATTTGCTATGTTACCGGCCGCAACTAAAAATCGAAATTGTAAGAAAAACTTTTATAACTTATTTTGAATCACGTTAAATACTGAATTTGGTGCACTTTTATTTACCGTTTATTTGGTGCATTTTCTAATATTGTTAATTCACATGTAATTTAATTTTAAATTATATATTGTAAATTTTATAACAAAATTGTAAATAAACGCACATTTCATGACATGTCAGTGAAGATCTATGAACGCTTTGTATATGTTTTAGCATACGGCTGCGAATCAACAGTTTAACTGTTGCTCATTGCATAATTTTCACACGTGTTTTACTGGTATGAAATCTTTTATTTTTATTTAGATTTTATGATCAGCGTCGTCAATATTTCGTTTTAACTTAAGACTTTTTTTAAAATGCCTACTGCATTCAAAAAAGTTAGTATTAACACATTAATTAGTTAAGACGTTAGTTTTAAAATAATTTTAATAATATTTTTACATTGCAGACGCTTCAAACGATGCCACCGTGAGTGCAGCAAGTCCCGGCAAACGCAGAGGCTTCAGTGGGTAAGTATTACTTAATCTACTTTTTATTTTATTTTTTCACGACTACTTGTAAGCGGAAAAAAATGATGTCCAAGATATTAAAGGAATATATGTCGGATATATTAAAAGCTTTTATTTATCATTATTTTCTTACGGCACAAGATTAAAAGATGTGTCTGTATTCTTTAAATTCAAATTTGATTTGACACGCACAAACATCTTTCGTTACAAAACTTTATCTCGTTCCATTTGACTACAGGTGATTCGTCGTTAGGTTCTTTACTCATCTTTTATCTTTGGCGTTCTTTATCTGTTAACTCGTAAGATAACATAGTGCGGCAGTAAGTAGTGGTGCTGAGTGTCGGCATGCACCGAGAACCTCGAGCAACCACCGGGAGCGGCCGCTGCATCAACTGTTTCTATTGGATAATCAGGTCTTTTTGATACCAATTCCAACAACTATACCAATTTATGCTTATCTATCATCTTATTTATAATATGATTGTCAAAATAATTGAAAGCGTTTATTTATAAAATTATATAATTATAAATTTGTTTAAAGATTAAATAAATTCAATAACACACGGTTTTCTGCCACAAACACATCGAACAATCACAACAACCCACCCGCTCAGTGTTGTAGCGCAATGCACTGTTGAAAAAATAACAAACACTGTTCGTTCCCACTGAGAATGTTTGAACTAAATCTTTTACTGTTTAAATCTTACGACCGGTTACGATTATATTCAGTTTGCGAATATTTTTCAATAATTAAAGTCATTACTCTTAAATATAAAAAATCTTGTCAAACGTATTAAATATGGGAATGTACTTTACAGTAAATCGGCAGTTTTTGTACATCACATGTCTTGTGTATTCCTCAAGTGGTTACGTATGATATACCTACACGATATAAGGAACGTCGTTTTTGAATTACATCGGAGTACCCCGCTTATCAGTCCTTACAATTTGTCTTATCTAATCAACACCACTAGTCTTTAACGACGCATAATTAAATACTTTTAACGGTGGAGACAAAGCTGTAATTTATGCTGTTTAAAAATAAAGCGAACTCGTTTTTCAGTGTTTGGTTGTGCATTGCCATCTGTTTTGCAATACGCGGTAACGGTGTTCAGTCGCAGTGCCTTGGTACGAGTCATCAGAGGAACCGTTGTTTAGCGTCGCGCTTCCTGTCGCTTACAGTCCGATAGATTACAAAATTATCGTAGTAATCTCGACGATACCGGCCGCCTTCCCTCGGCTTGGACGTGCTATCGATAAGACTATTTACGTTCGCCTATACAAGTGAATCGTTGGTTGGTTGGCTGGTTGGACGCATACGAATACGCCTCAAGTTTACGGGGATGTGTCATTTGCTATACAAAGAGAATTATGTGGAATCAAGTGGTATTCGCAAAGTAAGTTCCCATTGCTGAAGTTGCATGTGTGTGTATGAAGACAAAGAAAAGTTTATAACGTTTTTTTGCTAATGAATGTACGGTTTAAAAACTTTTATTTTGTATAGAATCATTTATGTCGGTATTGCATTCAAAATGTCACATCCAATGATTGACAAAGTAAGTTTTAGTTCAGTTCTAATTGTGAACAATTTCATAAAGAGAAAATAATTTGGATTTCAAATAATTTTAAACAAATGTCTAGTAACAAAATAATTAAGTAGTGAATATAAACAGGAAATAGTGTTGCAATTAAGTGCGATAAATTAACAGTGAGTCCAGCTATGGGAGCAACTAGCATAGGACACGATATGTTCGCTACTCGACCGCATTGCGGTCCACAAACCTTGGACCGTCATGAAAATGTTTGGTTTACTGTCCGTATCTTAATTTTCTTTTAAATAACTATATGATCGTGTATTTATTTATAATAGTTTAAGTAGGTTTTATAATTTCAGGTTTGAATTCTAAGTAGTTCTATTTGATTATCTGTAGAGTAAAATAAATATTTTTATTTTCAATAAATCATTATTAAAACATACAAGACACTTGTACAAAGACTAAACATCAGTATTAAGGGCACCATCACTAATGTATTCATGCTAAGCTCGCTAAGCATTTCGCCTGTGCGTGGAAATGGTAGTAAATTAGAATATTATTGCATTTCAATACGGATTCCATTCATGGCTTATTAATTAAATCACATTCCAGTTCGATAATTTACTCTCCTGACTATTCAAATTTGAACAAATGTATCCAACCGGTTCAATAAACGTATAAACGTTAATTTGTGTAACGCAATAAAGCTGTGTACATTGATTTTGCTGACGCTGATTTTCTCCTATGTTTTGTAAAAAGGTATAAAACCACGTTTTTTATGGTTTTATGCGCTTTTTTGACATGATTTACTTATTACATAATAATGTATTACATACAATAACAAAGAAATTATTATCATATCATTACTCGATATTTACAATTCGTTATTGACAAAAACTATTTAAAAACATGTAAAATTTATTAAAGAAATTAAATTAAAAAGGTTCCTTAGGATACCGTACTTTAAATTTATACTTATGAAACATTGTAAGAACCTTTGAATGTTATGTCAATACACATATTGTCATTTAAAACATATTAAAAAAGATTTCGGCTATTTGGAGTCATATGATGTTACTAAAAAAAAATTGGAAACTAACAAACCTATAAGTTAGGCAAGCACAAAGTTTCTCGGTCTACAAATAACATTTAACATCACATAGTGTAACCCCTTGCCACATGTTTACATACTGTAACCATAAATATTTTGTATTTACAATTTAATACGGCAATTGTTCATTTGGCCCTCTTAGAAAAAACTTAAAAATCCATGTAACCCCATCCAACGTCTAAAAGTTTTTTTACTTTTCCTTTTTTAAAATAGTTATTTTTACAAAGCAACATTGTTGCATAATCGATATGGTGAAAATTAATACTATTTCGTAGTATCCATTGAAGTTTACTTCTAGCTATAACACGTGAATGATGCATTCATTGAATTTATAAAATAGGCATTATTAGCAAAATCCAGTGCCCGCCAGCGTGGGGGTAATCAGCATCCCGAATTCGCTCCCCCATGTACTCGTACGTCAGGAATTAATTCCCTTTGTAGGGTGCATAGCTTTGTCCAATTAACAGACAGATAACTATTGATTTCGTAAAGCTTTTCATCATGGTGTAATGTACGAACAATAAGCATTTGTAATGAATGTTTGCATATGTTTTTACCAATTTGGTTATTTCAGTTCCCCTTTTTTATTTCACCGGTACTTGGTAGTGGTAACCAGATTGTTATATTTATAAATGCATTGCATCATCATCATCTCAACCGATGAACCTCCACTATTGAAAATAGACCTCTTGTAAAAAATAATCCACAAAACAAGGTTTTGTGTTATTCGAGTGAAGTGGGTTAAAGTGTGGGTTTATTTCTATCTATCATAAATAATATATAACATCAGAACTTTGATATGTACGAGTAACATTAAATCTCAAAGTAATGTCTGTCAAGAGTACTTAGTCCAAAAAAGTGTTCTCTTTACTCCACTACAGTTTATCTACAGGAATTATTTACATATAAGGATAGTTTTTATTTTCAGTAATCGTACAGTAGAGTAAATGGTGTATTACTTTTTTGTTATATAGTTACGTTATTCCATTACAAACATTTGTTTGTGATCAAATATCAATATCGGTACACTGTAACTGAATTATTAATTTTAGTATTAGTGGTTGTGTTTACGAGGCGAGAACGAGGTGCGGCGTCGCCGCGGACGGTGGGCGGCGAACAATCTCAGAGATGCGGTTTATGTGTCTAATTACATACATATTTGATACTATTCGCGGTTAACAATACGAAACTAAAGAATACTTACTTCTTAATCAATATATTACAATGTCTTGAAATCAGCATCGCCTAGAACTTAGACGCTGTGTTAAAGGTTAAATTCATCATAAACAATGTAAACAGAAGTTTAATGTAAATGCTTTTTTTAACATAAAATCTAGTTTTAAACCGGTAAAACTATGTCATTAGTAGTAGCGAGATGTTTACTTCCTCCGATGAAGTATCGTACCGCTCTTTTTTTAATATTGTAATGCCGATAAAACATCTGTGGACACAAAGGATTTGAAGTCGCGAACATAACGAACATAGCGAACACTTAATTACAACAATTGTTGTTCACTATGATAATAGTTTGCAACTAATTAGGTATATAATCCATTTTCGACTTAAGTTTATATTTATATAGAAATAAGTTACTAGTCTTTGTTATTCTTACTAATGAAAAACGTTACGACCAATTATTAGGATCACATTATTTGTAATCAAATACGCTCCCTTTATTATCATCAGCCCACGACACTCGTACGATAATAAGATCCCTTAACAGAATTGAAATATAATACTTTACTACTTTAGTTTTATTCATAAATATTTTTTATAAAAAAAACTGATTTTTAAGGAATTTTTATCCTTCATTTATTTTTTATACTGTCTTTTTGAAATAATTAAAATAAATGCGTAAAAGTAAATTTTTGTGTTGATTAAATGTATAATATTCGCGATTACATAAGAATCGCTATGGCTAATTTTTTTTAAACTGCATCGTTTAGCTAGATTTGATTTTTGATTGATTGAGATTTGATTTGCTTGTACTATCTATAAAGACCTGTTGTTTGGCTGCCTGACAACCCAGCTTAACACTGATTCATTATGGACTGTTATTCCTTATAGAGATGCCTTTCGCGATTATAAAATTGCAAATAACTCTAACATTTTAAGTTATGATAGCTATATGTATATGCAGTCTGCCAAAATATCTTTAAATGCGAATTTAATTGTGTATTATTGTTTGTTAACACAATATTATTTTATAACGTATAATTTTATGAACCCGTCTCAGATAAGTCGACCAGAAGAAAAAAAAATACCAGAGTGGTTTCTGCCAAAAGTAATACTTTTTGTGTTCGTAAAGAATTAGTGAATGTAGGTACATTACAAAAAGTTCCGTTAACTACTAAATATTTATCCCTTCTCCGAAGAGTTAAATCTTTAAAAAATATGATAACAAGTACAAAACTACCATGTTTTACTAAGATCGAAATATATTTTAAATTATAATCCTTTAATATGATATACAGGAATAGAGCAGTGAGCATTTTGAACAGACATTTCACAAGCTTCAAATCCATACATTCTATTATATACTTCCGGACACATCTATCGGCCCACGACCCAGTGTTTAAAGTTTCGACGGTGTCTAGTTAAAAATAAATGTTAGGTGGAGCAATAAGTTTTAATGCAGTTTTGAAGCAGATTTATTGGTCAACCCTTATATATATATTTTTTTTATTTTTTTTTGTAATTTCGAATTTATTTGGCCGGCAGAAGTTTTACAGCTTGGGGGACAATTTCAGGCAGAGTATCCATATTTTTTGGTCAAAACTGGCTCTAAGTTTAGATTTGCCTTTTTATGGAACCAATAATCGGAAACATCAAAAAAAAAATCCAACTTGTGCGAAATAAAAAAGTTTTCTCCATTCCTGGGTTGTTGAAAACAATGAACAGACTCGAATTTTCGTTTTTTTTTCATAATCCTGAAATCAAAATTTAAAAAAAACATACATAAAGGTTGACCAAAAAATCAGCTTTAAAACTGCATTAAAACTTATTGCTCCACCTAACATTTATTTTTAGCTAGGCACCGTTAAAACTTTTAAACACTAGGTGGGCCGATAGATGTGTCCGGGAGTGTAGAAGGCTCTATTCGCTTCTAAGATGATCTGCAATAGATTGCTTACCTTCATGTTAGCATAAATCTTCATACGTAATCCGTCATGAATAGGATACCAATATCCAGGCTTTTCACACAAAAGATATCGTTTTATTAGATCTTTCTTAGACATGATATACACATGTAAAAACTAGCTGAACCCAACTGTCGTTGACTCCGGCCTTTGTTTAATTATTTTACATACAAAATTTCGTCATAACAATAGTTTATTGATGATTGCAGTATCGTTCCTCCTCATCAGAATAACTCTTTTTGTGGTTTATTTACTTGCCTCTCTTACTTAGACTGTTATACTACTTACCAAAAACAGTACTTGTAGTGTAACACCACACAAATAAATGCATTTCTGTTGAATAATCCTTGTATACTATATGAAATTATCATGGCCGCTGTCTTTGTGAATCCACTCATGAATAGACAAATATATCCGTTTTGACTGCAATGAAGTTGAGTTGCGAAGGGCACGCGTTGTAGTTACTTCTTGAAGAAGGTTAGTACGCGTGTAGTAGTAAGTAGCAGGCGCGCGGCACCGGCCGCAGCTGTGCCCGTTGTCGTCTCGACACGTACTTTTCCGGAAACTGTAATCCCGCATATTTTAAGAAACTGCTAATTTCGGTTTTGCTTTTAAATACTTAGAAAATATATAACACTAGCGCATAATCGCTTTTAGTCTTTCATTCCTTGTGCCTAATAATACTACCTAAATATTACATATTCATTTTATATCTTTTCCAACATGAGCCTATATCTCATACGGAGTCCAAGCATTGCAGTACACTCGCGCAAAGTCCTAACCAGCGCGTTATACTTGGCTTTGATAACACAAATAATCGTAAAATTGCAAATCATAACAAAGCCTTATAGGTTAAATTTCGTAATGTTTTTTGGCAGTTTGTAATAATGTAATCGTGAATTGTTAGTTGACCTTTAGTTAAATATCCCAAATTTCTTGATCGGCATACCTCTCATTGTCGGTTTCCCATTAATTGTGTGAAAGTAATAGTGGTTTATTTTAAGGTGTTAAACTGTAGATGTAGATGATGCCATTCACATCATCTTTATTCAACATTTACACGATTACTAAAAGAAATTTTTTCTAAAATCGAAGTATGCTGTTAGTTATTAAAATATTATTGTGGATAAAATAGTACAGTAATTTAGAATGCTAATACATGTTATATTCACTTCTGCTAGATTATTACTTTTTATTAATTTTATTTTTTCTTTTTTTTAATGTAATTTTCCTAAATTATTTTCTTTTGGCAGACGAAGATGGCTCGGTCTCAAAGGAAAGCAATCCCAGGGCAAAGCCGACAAGACGCCTTCTGCTAGTGTGCAAACCCAAGCTTCGACGGAAAAGCCAGTGCCACTTAAGAAAATACCTTCAGAGAAAAAGCTTCGTGTATGTAAAAGTTTTATTTTCAATATAAAATTTACTTAAATTAAGCATGCCAAAAATTTGTAATTTCTTAAGTACAAAGTACCCACCGGTGTGTGTTCTTGAAATATTTCTATTTATTGTTAAGCAAACCTATAACTATTTTCAATTATGACTACACAATTCAGTGGCAGTAATTATAAATTCTGTGAGAGATCAGCTTGTAACCTGGTAATAAGCGCTGTAAGTCTCGAGAGCCAATTCGATCCTCACGGCGCTTAAGCCTTTGACAACCTTTGACGTCCATCAACCCGTAGTTGAATAGCGTGGTGGTTAAATGATCTTAACTCTCCTTATGCGTGAAGACCCCGAGTCAAAGAAGGAATAAGATTATGAGTGCTATTTATATTATGTTTATTTCAATATTGGTTTACATGTTTAGTTGCCCTATATGAGCAACAATGGCCGCGAGGAGAGCGACGACCTCACATCGGGTAGCGCTGGTGCACTTGACGAGGCCGAAGACGACGTACCCGATGTTGAGCTGCCACCACCAATGAAGCCAATACAAGTAATCTATTACTATTACTCTTATTATATCAGTTATAAAATCCCGCTGATCTCTATTTTTTTTTATCAAACTAAGTGACAAGTCGTGCGGGTTGTTCACCAAATTGTAAATGGAAGCACAGGGAAAAACATTATAATGTGCCAAACCATATGCAGTATGTATTTATTAGTGTAAGTATAATATATGTTCATGTAAAGCTGATTTAATTGTCGCTTAAATATAACGAATTTACTCTCGCCCCATAACAACTGGTAGCGAATGTTTAAAATTGACATTTACTTCGCCTACCGCACTATTTTATAGAAATGCAAAAAATGTGTTAACAATAAATTTAATTAATAAAGCAACTAACTAAATTTTCTGTTATGTCGTCTCCACTCCATTTAAGTTTTTTTTTTATAGTACTATAATATATATAAGTATAAAAAACATAAGAAATTGGGAAAATCGTAAGTATAATTAAAAATAAATGTGTACTAGTTATAAAGTAAACCTATACATGATACGTCAAACACATAGCTGATATTAAATTCAATAGACAAGTGGTATGAATTCTATTAACTTGACTGAGCTTATCGACAGATTACAAAATGAGATTTAACTCAAACTCTGGTGCTAGCTCACAAATTATCCTAATATCAACCAAATGGAAGTCACGGGCAGCGTCATGATTTAAGTTTTTTATTGTCTCAGCGCACTCGTTAACGATATGTGGTTGAAATTCCATTAACGGAATTGCAGCACTCGACGTACGTTCGGTGCTGTGGTGAAAACATACCACCGGACATCCTCCGGTTGCAAATTCATACGTTCCCATATATATAACTCACGATAGTTCAGTGAAATTGTTTTAACACAAGGCAATAATTATATCTCTGTCGTGACAGGAATACATTTAACCAAAATGTTATTCAAAATAATGCTTAATAATAATGATTTGTCATGGTATAAGTTCAACAAGTTCAGGTTCATATTGGATATATAAGCAACTCACTGACATGATTATTTTTGTCCATTGCTGGGCATTGAACTGTACGGTTTTAAATGCTATTATGTATATAAAAATGTTTATACAATTTAGCCAAAATTTGATAATTGCAGAAAAACTAGTACGTTATTCTTATATGAAATGTACAGTATCTTATTGGTATTCCGGCGTGTCAGAATGCCGTTTCACTTTTGATATTCACCTGCATATCATTAAAAACCAAACCGTCCTCGCCTCGCCTGAGTAGTTGAGTCGAACGATGACGACAGGTTGCATGTGCGCTACAATAATAAACTTATTACGCACCAAACATACATCAGTAGCATTTTTAACCTTTACACTACTATTACCATTTACTGTAAAAATTATATTAATGTTATCTTAAAACCACATTGTTATATACCTTATATAAATTTTACTGCGCTTAGTTTTCAGTCGATTGATCATAGAAAGTAAAGTTTATCTGTGCCCTACGCCTAGGTCACCTGTTCTCGTGTCGTAGTTCGCCGATTCGCTTCAATCTCGTAGAAAAAAAATACTGATGAACCAACTTATTAACGGCCCGCCGACTGGCAACCGTGCAATAAATAGGGTTGCTATATTTTCTCGGTTGTTAAGCTTTTAGTGTCCTATATCAAAAGTATTTTATTTAGACCACACGTTGGTTTTATCATATTTTTCACTAAAATATTGGCTTGGCAATGTAACAGGTTATTTAAATACATTTATTTCTTTTTTATTTCCCATTGTCGTGGAATTCAAAAAGCACACGCGAAAACTAACTACTTCGATACATATACATTTTTTTATTGTGTGTAGCCTCTTAGTTATCAGTATACATTTATAAGACAAAAATCGTAATTTAAAAACACTCCCACGGGATACTAACTAAATTTATTAATTGTACTGTAATAAGACCATTTTCAATCAAATCACCTTTCGACCATAAGAAAAGGTACAGAATAGAAAAGTAAAAAGGGTCGGAAGCCGTTTGGTCCCCAAAACACGTTTATCTTATTATAGACCCTTTTTTAAGTGGAGGTCTCAAAACATTTCTACTGTTAAAATGTCTAATTACTATAATTTAAACCGATGTCATATTTTCACGGGATAATCACGTGAACATACTATATTTATTATATATAATATTATATATATTTATATATATTATAATTACGCACATAATTATAACGCAGGATCCGCAGTCAGTGCTTCAGCAAGCACCCACACCAGCAACGACTGCTTCTGCTCAGACGACTCGCGTAAGTAAAGATTAAACCAATAACCATCGTTATTATAACTCTACCTCTCCGTATATTTTTCAATTCTAATCCTTTTTCTTTCATTTTAACTCCTTGTAACTAACCAAGTGCGTGTCGGTGCTTTTAATACAAGGGTTATATAGAGGTGACATGTTTCAGAACTCGTTGGCAATGGACGCTCTGGAATCTAATGGTGGTCCTGCTGATATCGCGGAAATAGAACAAATAGTCAAAGAGAAGATGGTTCGATTCAAATCAGTCATTTAGTGTGCACGAGTTTTTTTTTGGGCGCTTATACTGTCCGCGCAATGATCAATTTCCAGCAAAAAGTACACGAAAATATTCGTACTTCCACATTTATATAATAAATATGTACAATTTTTATTAACTAGAATATATGTATGTATATGTTAATCTTAGATATTTATGTTACGTAGGCTTGTACGAATTCTGGGTGTTTATATAGGTACAATTTATTGATCGGTTAGCGACGGACAGTTATATAATTTTCGTTATGCTTTTTTTAATTGTTCCTTTTGTTTTTGCTGTTCAATTGTTACTGTTATACATGTTTTTGTATTGTTTTATCAGACTACAAAAAAATTACGCATTCATTTTTTATTTCTGCGCATGTTTATTCGTTTTATGTTTATTTGCTTTTAGTCGCCACATTTTTGTTGCTTGTTTTATTAAGTATTTTAATTATATTGCAAACAATACAAATCCGTGGTAATAGATACCGTGAATGATTACAAACAGTCCAACGTTTTCACAAATTATTTCTTTGTAATTAGACGTTTGTTCTAAATTTTCTTCTTGTTGACACTAGTATATAAAATATTATTGTATGGACATCTTATAAAAAACATTTTCAAACATGATTCCAATATTTTATTTCTGTAATCCAGTACAATATTATTTTCATGTATTCATAATAATATACAATGCATTGAAACGTTAAACCGGCCACGCCTTCTAAACTTTTCTGAAATTTTCGATTTTATTAGCCAAGTGAAAAATTTTATAAATTTCATCTTTTTTGTTTTTAAGTATTGTTATTTACTAAATTGCCTCTTAAATAAAAAAAATCTGGAAATAAGTTTATTTCAGTTACGAGATTCATTTACGTGAAATATTTTAACACTGATTAGGAACAGCACGGTGGAGCGGGATCGGTTAGCGGTGCCTGTGGACCCAATGGCGGTGATGAAGAGGAACCAGCCATGCCTGGACCCGACAGCGTCGAGAGCATCCTCAAAAAGCGCGAATTTGTACTGCGCGAATTGTTCGAAACCGAGGAGATATACGTATCGGACCTGCGCTTCATTTGTGAAGGCTACATACGGCATATGATGGTAAGTACTAATAATTCCAATTTATACATACCTTTTCTCATAGTAAGATTTCTTATGTTTACGCGAATATTACACATTCATTAAAACTGAATTTTATGGACTTAATCATATACATATTTTTTTTTCTAAGAAGTTTGCAATTGTTACCATGTTTTGGATCATCCCAACCATTACATTAGATTTGATATACCTTAAATCCTTGCAAAAGGTTTTACAGGTAATAGGTCTCTATTGCCAGAAATGTTTTAGTAGGTATCAACGAAGCTCGTATTTTAGCCTTCCATAAGTAGTGTGAAAACATTGTGTTCAGGTTCGAAAGACGCTGTAAGCTAATGATGTTACTGGGGTAATCTGATTTATTTATATTATAAAAAAACACCCAGTCATTAACTTTCAAGTATAATTCGCGATGCTATTGAAGTTAAAAAAATTCCTGATTTCAATAGATAAGATGATTTGGTTATATCACCGACTTGCGATCCGATTGTTAATAAAATTAAATCAAGTCTCAAGCATACCACCAGAATACTACGTAAAATTAAATTATTTAAAAGTGTTTCGTGATCCACATAATCAAAGGCCTTGGATAAATCGAAAAAGATACCAATAGCATTTTGTGATTTTTCTACTCCCGCTTCGATAGATGACCATAAATAAAACCATATTGCTCAGTATGGAACAAATTATTAATATTAATATCGACTACTCCTACCGATAAATATTGCGAAGGCGGGCGCATATTTGTATATTGGAAGCTACAGTTTCGGTATGTTTTGAATAAATACAATAGGGTACTAATGCGCGCCCATGATCCGGAATAATTCGCAACTTTAAAAGCGTTTCCGTTGTGCTATTTTCATTTGAATAATTTCAACGTTAAGTTACTTCATATTATTTTTTACACTTAACCGTTTAGATTCTTTTAGACGCAACAATTATTTATTGTACACTTGTTACTTTCTTTAACATTTAAGAAAAACAATAAAAGATTTACTTGCTGCTGATTAATAATCAAAGCGTCACAGTAAAAAATATTCATTTTGTTTTTTTTTTACACAAAAAAGCGTCGAAATGAGGAGACGATCGCCTGACGGTACATGATAAGCTTTGACCATAAGGCAGAGGACAGTTACACGTATGTTTACCTAATGTGCTCACTGTCTTAACACAATGATATTGGCGGGAATTTTACTTTTATGATGTAGATAATGCAATATATATGTATATAAACGATAAATATGGTAAAAAGCAATAAAAGTAGTATCACTGCTTGTCATAAGCCTTCCCAAAGATTTCCATATCGATCGGTCCAACTTGACGATGGCCTTACAATATCGCTTCTACCGGTACGCGGCCACGACTGGAGAACGTTCCTGCCCCATCCGCCATCAGTATTTTAATATCCGTTTGAGAGTTGAACAAATTTGTGTATATATGGAAAAAATGCGAAAGTGTGTTGAGGAATATGGTGGTAAAAAAAATAAATAATAGTCAATTGTAGATGAATTTGAAGGCAACTCATGATTCGGTCCCAGTGTTTAAAAAAATTGGGTGATGATTGGAGAGTTGCGTATTAGAAGTTATTGTAGTAAATACTTAATTTTTAATGTCAACCCCATGTTGTTCTCTTTTTCGTCGGAAATATTAGTATAAAATTTTATTCCCCCTCGGGTGGAAATCATTCTTATTTCTCTTAAACACGAATCACTATCATAGTCTATTTCATTTTGAGAATTCGGGATCGTATCATTAACGACAATAAATTCTTCACTATTATAAAGTATTTTCTAATATCGGTGTTTATTAAACGAAAAATGTTTTCTTTTAGCTGTCCCAACTGACATTTGAAACAATTTTTTCCGTGCCACAAAAATTACATACTAGTTGCGTTATTTTGGCAAATGTTGAAATTTGTGAAAAACACTTTAGTTTTCTATGACAACACCAACAGCAATAATATCACCAAGATAGCAATACTGCGTCTGCCGCCTGGTTCAAATATTATATTAATTATATTATGAATGTGTAGGAGTCGTCTGGTGACCCTGTACTACCTGAGGGCCTGCGTGATCGTCGCCGCATGATCTTCGGGAACATTGAGGCCATTTACGAATGGCATAGGGAGTAAGTATTCCATAAAAACATTTGACAAAGTGCTAACAATATCCTTAATGAGCATTATTAAAATAAGGACACCTCTCCTATGTTAGAAAGGGTTGCGTTATATATTTTGACTAGGGAATCCTGCAGTCTATAACTCAAACAAATTATTTAATACCATGGTGATCACCAATAAATTTAACGAAATACGACTAAGCATTAACGCACCACCTGAAAATACTGCTTAAGCGAATATGCACTGCCAGCTCTGCGACTTTTGCTGTAATTATTTTTTTCTCTTTATAAGCAATTTATCTGTAAATGTTCAATAAACTACAATGAAAATTTTAAAGGTTACTTGTAATTATTATACTTTCCCATCTCGAAACTTGCTTCGCTGGCGTATACACGTTATTTGCAAAAGTAAATTTACTAAGATTCACTAATCATTTTCTTCGCGCAGTAAAGTCCTCGAAGAGCTGCAAATCTGCATGACCAAACCCGAGCATCTCGGCCCACTATTCCGTCGTTTCTTGGAAAAAAAGATGTTCCTCTACGAATTTTACTGCCGCAACAAGCCTGTGTCAGAGTACATCGTTTCGGAACACGATCACTATTTTCAGGAGTTGAGACAGATGTTGGGCAACAAACTGCAGGTTCGTATATATTACACATATCTATCTATACACTTTTCCACGATCTTTTATCAACAGATAGGTTCCGTTAATTAATACCATCGATAAAGTTGACTTTCAATTTCAATTATATATTTTCACATTGTTGTTACCTTTACATAATATTTGACATCTTTACGATTTATATGAAGCCAATTACTTTGATGTAAATTTAATATTGACTGTAAAGCAATAAATAATTTTATCGTTTTTAATCATTGCCATAGTATATCAAAAGCACTTGAAAACACTTCAATATAAACTTACTTACCGCACTTACAGCTTCCTTTTTTATGCGGCCTTTACCCTTCTTGATCACGATTTATGAATACAGGTAACAACAAAAACAATGACAAAATGTTAAAATATGAAAATTAAAAAAAACATATAAAAATGGGCTTGTCAGTGGTAATTACATGTATTCGTAAATGGTTAAATATGAATAATTAATCTATGGATAATAATTAATATATTTGTAAATAATAGCTTATACCAACTTGCACATTTCTCCTTAATAGATATTGCCTATGCACATAACTTCACTTTTTCTGACTTTTTTGCTTTAAACTTGCCTAAGCTTGGGTGACATTCATGGGGTTCTAGGTTCAACTTAGGCAGCGATTCCACATCCCTGGTGCTCGCAAGAGCCTCTCCCAGGTATTAGTAACGTTTTGTATTTGTCCAATGTTCAAGCAACGCTGGTACTACACCATGTATTCGAGTCATAATCCTAATTAATTTACCAAAACTGACTCTAACCGAAAATCACATTTGGTCATTTCCCAATTGGCACTTTCTCTCATAGTACCAGCCGTGCTACTCTGTGCCTTTTATTATGCCTCGACGACGTCGTTTACTACTGACATTAATTTAAACGCCGAAACTTTTATTTGTTAAATCAGTTATCTCTAAATCAAATGTCAATAGTTTCCGGCTCTATGTATGTTGGCAGTTCGTTCACACGTGAAAATATCTAGAATAAAATCCCATCAAATTAATTATAAAATAATAAATCACGTCCCCAACACCATGTTATTGTTATAAGCATGTATATGTACATGTCAAGTAAACTGCTTGTTTAATTTACTTATGAATATTCTTAACCCGTAAAAACTGATGCGCCACCTATCACCTTTAAAAACTATATAAGCAATCATTTACGGTCATGGGATTTTATTCATAATGACTTACTACTTATAAATGTTGCCTGGTTATAAACCAAACATTTTAGTGCCGTAATGCATTAAAGTGTTGTTTCCCTCGATGCATGAAATGACAAGTTTTCTTACATATACAGACAAACAAAATCACAATATGTTATATTAATTTGGGGGTTACATTTTTTTTTTTTCAATATCATTTATTTTTTATCTCACTACACGTCACTACCATACACACACAGAATGAGCTTAATGTTGTTTTTATTTAACATGTTCGCATGACGGTCGTGTGGACTCGTAACTGTTTTATTAGCAATAAACTAGAGAATTTTCTCTACATGATTGTTCTTGTATTTGCAGCTGGGTGATCTTTTGATTAAGCCCATTCAACGCATTCAAAAGTACCACTTGTTGGTGAAGAAGATCCTGGCGTACTCCGAAAGTGCCAATGAGCCTGCAGAAGTTATCGCTGCACTTCAAGATGCTGTTCTTTGCACTTCTATTATTCCGAAGAACGCCAATGACATGATGGACGTCGGCCGCTTACAAGGCTTTACGGTAAACAATATTTATAATTTCTTTGTTACTTTCTGTAGTTTTAATAGAAAGTAATATTAACACTTTAAATATAGGCATTTATTTTACACAGGTGCAACATAAACACATATCTCACTTATGTGCTATATGTATACGGATTCGTGTCGGGCTTTATACCAAATTAAAAAATAAACTTGGCCTGCATGTTACACGGAGAGACCGTTTGTAATAAAAAATTAAGTGACTTTGCCTCATCGACGACGCTCTTGGATAAAATAAAATTTTAAGGATATATTTTTTATATATCTATACAGTAGATAGATTATACAGTAAAAGGGAATTTACGTGCTAACAGTATTGCTAGTGTTTTATTGTCATGAAATGTATATATTTTTTATAATTGCAACGCCTTAGTTATTATAGCCCACAGCGAAATATGTTATATTTCTTTGCGAATTTAATTATTCAATTCATTGTGAATATTACCTATCTGCCGCGCCGTGTGTGCTTTTTTTGTATCCGGAAGGAAATTTTTGTAAAGACACTTTGCTTTCTGGCAAGAAGTCAGCGCATTAACCAATCGAAAAGCATGATAAATATAAGTTTATAATAGAATAGTTTATAATAAAATTAGTATTCGCTCATTCGTGATAAGTCTTTGTTGTTCCAGGGTAACATAACTTCCCAGGGCAAGCTGCTGATGCAGGAGCAGATGGTAGTATCGGATGCTTCTTCGAATGACAGGGGCAAGGAGCTGCACGTGTTCTTATTTGAGCAGTGCGTCATCTTCAGTGAGCCTGTGGGTAGACGGAACCAGTATGTCAGCCCCACTTACAACTACAAAGCTCATGTTCAGGTAATGACAATTAAAAAAAACAACATATTTTATTGCCAGTGTTACAATTTTTTAAAAAAAAATTATAAATAACTTTTAATGTAAAAATAACTTGCTCTTTGTTACCACAACCTTTTTACTTTTATTAAATAAATTTCTTTTCATTGACTCTCAGATAATACTTGTCCTCAATTTCATATGATGTTATGTGATAATGAAGTCGTGAATAGTGAATCATGCTCTCCCGGAACATTCCGGCATGCGTATGTTGACCGCCAGAACACAGTAATGCTTTTATGGGGGCAAATTTACAATATTTAGAAAAAAAATTTATCGCCGCCTTTATACGGCTCCGCGTAGGATTGGTCCGCATTAAGCATGAGCTTACGGTAAAGGCAAATATCGTGAGCAAAGAAGCTTTTTAAAATATATGATATGACATTCACTAATCCGTAAAAAGCCGCCGTGGTGTGTAAACGGTCTTGTGATCTCTTCATGAGATATAGTCCCTACTCCCAGTAGCAGAAACATTAAGGGGTTGTCGGCATTATTTATTTTCGTCTTGGAGCAAGTCAATTTAACCGCAGACAAATCTGGACGCAGACTTTAATATTTCATAACTTCTTTGCAAAGTAATAAAAAGGCGCTATGTAATATTTATATTTTATGAAAATAACTCTGACATGTATTTTTGGTGACGCTACTTCTATATTGTTGCCGTATTGAAAACCATTAGTTAAAATAAGTTATTTTGACTTTTGCCCTTGATTAAAACTAAAACAAAAATTCGGACTAAAATCAGGTGAATCTATATTATCCCTCAGTCAGTAGCTTTTTATTGTTCACTATAATACTATGACTATGTACAGTAATAATAAAAAGAAAATTGAATGCACAAAAGGTTAACAAGATGGAACTAGAAGAATTGGAGAACAACGGTCCTTTCATCATCCACTCGGTGGATCCTAACAAACCGAAGCAGTCGTTCCTATGCCGCCCGCCCGAGGCTCGCCGTCAGCAGTGGACCACCACTCTGTCCACTATACTGCGCTCGCAGCGCATTTTCGGCGAGGCGCTCGAGAACCCCGGCGCCTACTTGCGCGAACTGCACCGCGACCAAGCTCGCGATCCCGCTGCGTAAGTATGCCGATGGCGGGACCTTTCATAAGGTTTTAGTCACAGTGTAGTTGAAGGCGCGACTCTGCTGAATTAAAATGTTATGTTAATGTGGCTTTGCTCATTTGTGCATAGCTGCTCTGTACGCCGCAGCCCGCGCCCACGGAATTCAATATACTATTGAGTTTCAAATAAAAGCACAGACACAAAAGAAAATGCTAAAGCTTACACAGTTGTTTTTACAATGGGCTAACATTTCACAAACTGGACAGAGCAATGTTGTTACTATTGTATATTCATATTTCACCCTTTTGCCTTAAGCTCGAGTGCTTTTATCATCAAAAATATACCTTGTTAAAACCAGCACATAACAATATTCATTTTATGTTGCTATAAAATTTACATAGTATTTCTCTTGTATATATAATCTCTTAAATAAACGAATCGCGGAAACAGTTTCTGTTAATCCGTTTCCGTTTTGCAATGTAGACAAAACTGAATTATACACAATATCCTTTGGTGTTGTGCATAATTTAGTTAATAGATAATAGTATCTATTTTATTTCATTATATAAATTAACAAGTTGACTATTATTTTTGTGTACGATTTTTTAATTAAATACTAAGCGTCATTGCGTTCCGTTATATTAAAATTAATGAAAATATCAGTCAGCTTTGTCATGATTACATTTATTATTAGAAAAAGTATCTAAATTCTCATGCTTTTTTAATATTAAGCACTTCTATTGAAACATTTAGATATGAAAATACAGAACAACTTATTTTCTGTATGTTTATTAAGAAATTGTCAAATTGAAATATGTATTTCCATTATTTTAAATAATTCACACACTGCCAATTTGTACCATAGTAGTTATTATTAAACTAACCCATATTTAATTAAAGTCTATTTTAACAATCATTCATTCTTATATGATACTATTAACCACCTGAAAAACATTTAAACGGTAATGGATACAAAGTGGATTATGTAATATCGTTTATATTGCAGGTTTAAGTTTTTACGTCTGTAAACGAGCGCAGATTGAAGATAATAACAACCTACCATCAGGGCTATACAAAAAAAAATCTTCGACGATACGTTTTTATTTTTCTAAACTTTTTGTTAATGTTCTGATGTTCTTTTCTCTGTGCGCTTGTTCTAACTAAACTAAAATAAATTAAATTGGCATTATTTTTCGTCAAAATTCACAAATGTTAGTTAGAGACAAGTACTTTCATGTTGTATTCTTAATTTACTTAAGTGTTTAGGTTTTAAGGCACAAATCAGTATTTGTATTATTTCATGTCAAATTATTCCCCGTCATAATTTTTATTTGATGTGAACACTAATTATCATCTACTACCACAAAACTATATACATTATAGTACTAATATTTGAGACTGTCTAAAATGGTTAAGCACAAACAGCAAAGTGTCTATTTAATAGTTAACATCTAAAATACGCTGTTACAAAAAACATAGGTCAAAAATTTGGAAAACCACTTACCGGAAAAAATCTAAAAACCTATTTCTGACAAAAAAATTATTCATGTAATTCGGATTATTTAACACTTGACGTATTGCAAATAGAGTAACGGACCATATTCATTATACATAACGAGCAACGTACATTGGCTGTAGCCATTAAAATTATTCGAGTAACGAGACTTTAACATCTTATGTGCAAAGGCCACAAGCACAATGTTGTGCAGTGTATACCATCCTAACGAGCGCCAAAATGTTAAGAGTTGAGGTATCACTAACCACCATTAGATGAACGTTTTGTACGTTTCGACAATTAGATGAATAAATAATGTTACGTATAACATTACACAAGGGCAACAAGACTCATGTCATTTTTATCACCGAAAGCGCCATTAAATTTTTTATTCTAAATGTTCAACGACGTACTGCCAATTGCTGTCAAGCAAATTATGCCTTAATATTAGTCATTTAATAAGTTTTAGTGAGAGTTGCTCGGAATTGATAGTGTAGGTAACATTTAATTATACACAATTATCCATTTTTTCGACCAATTTCTAGACGAATTTTATGAAATAAAACAGTGCCATACCCATTTTTGTATGTGTACAATTCTATTGATCCAGACTCATCGGTATCATCAAGTGCGCTTCACCACATCCCCATTGCACTTTAAGCTTCCATTAAAATATAAATTTAATGAGTGATTTAAGCAATATAACATTTATTGCGAGAGAGAGAGAGAGAGAGAGCTAGTTCAAATTAACAGCTTTAGTGTGTGTAAACGGCATATTTGATATAGATCGTGTAAAAGCACTATCTGAATACATTTCAGATAATCCCCGGCATAAACGAGATGTTTGTATGATGAATGGACTTGACATGGATTAACTCATTCAACTTTATAATACGTAGTAATAATTAGAATAATCCCATATAACCAACAGTATATGTAATTTTAATAACTTTTTCGCGTATTTTAACTGTATTACATTCATAACACATATAACCTACATTTACCCAAACATATTCAATACTTATAGTTATATTAGTAATTTAAACGATAATATTGGAAGTTATCACATTTATTATTATTATTAGCTTTAAGAAGGAATCGGAGAAGACTGGAAAGATCGGAATGCTTTGTGGAAACGGTTTTGGTAATATGATATTTTGCATGTTAGTGTAATTTTTTAACAATTTACAGTTTATAATAATCGAATAATTTTACACAATCTCATTTATTGCATTTTACATAATAATAGTTTAATTAATACGGGATTTTCAGCTTTCACACAGATTTCTTATCGTTTGTAAATAATTTAATTTTAAGAATATAATATCATCGAAAATGTTATTATTACTTTTTATATGGGCTTGTATGTTTATTAGAATCGTGCATATCTTATAATTATGTGAGATTTAATTAGTACGAAAGAGCACTCTGGTATTGTAAAGTTAATTGAACATTAAACTTAGGATTAATCGTAAACGTAAATGATTTCTCCGGGCCCTTACCCTTTCGCAACAGCTCTTTGCTGCGATCGGTTCTCAGAAACTTTTAAAGATACATATTCGATCTATCACTCGCACTCATTAGCTGCATCGTAGTGTAGAGTAGATAATACTATTGTATCGTACATAATAAAAGAGCGAGTCTGCGATTATAATTTTTATTTTCTTTACTTGGCGTCATTATTTTCCACTACTGGGACCAAATTAATTTGCAATGAATTCGTTATTACTAATGTGTTAATTATCTTTTGAAAATAAAAATATTATTTCGTCAATAACAATAAGTGATTTGCGGGTATCAATAAACAACTGTAATTAGCTAATACGGTTACGCAAAAACAACTCGACTCTAGCTCAACTGCCATATTTCAACCAGTTGTTTTGCGTATAGGTCTTTTTAGGCATAGTTTTCATTGTATAAGTATTAAAATTGTTTATTTTGTAATGAAAGGTGTGGTTATGTATTATTAGGCTATGGTCCAGTTGGTTTGTCAATAAGTTACTATAATAAGTGTATCTTATATTAAAGAATCTAGGTTATTTAACTAGGATTACTTTTCTTATAATATCAATTCTGAATATCTTCAAGCATCTAGCTAAGGACACAATGAAATTGCAAATTGAAAAACATCAGGAAAGGCGATAAAAAATACAAAATGGATGCTATTAAATGTCTTTTAAAACTTTTAATTATGTATTACACATCGGGGGCCTAGTTTTATTCCATTATAAACTAAATATAATATCAAAAAGATTATGGTTTGTATGTTTTCTTCGATAACATTAATTCCCTAAATAAATACACGCAGCTATCTATTAATTCAAACGACTTCTTAATCCGTTATTAATGTTTTAACTATTTCTGCGTAATAACAAAAAATTTCAGTTTGTATTTTAATAAATTTTAACTATATAAATAGACGCCGAGTAATGAATTAATTTCATCAACCATTTCCGCCCTTTAATATAAGGAGTAGGAAGCCCGAAGGAGGATGTATTTCGAATCGGCCATTATATTTAGTTTTTATTTCTACGTACCTAAATGTAGTACGTTTTTGTATATATGTCATAATTACACTGTATTACACTTTATTATATATATAAAAAATTAATAACCAATAAATGTGAATCAAAAACGCTTTTGATTTACTGCTTTTAGTCCCGCATGCTTAATATTATTTTTTGTTTATTTAGTTTCTTAAATTATTCTTTCCGGGGCCAGCTTCATGCCACTAATACAGAGCTTCAGATAGTTAAAACTAATTACTAACACAGACTAAATTCAGCTTAGATTTTGAACATTGACATTTAGTTTTGATTTATTCTTTTTTTAACTTCAATAAAATAACCTAGTTTTAATTTTTATGTTTATTTACATAGGAGGGAAATACATTCGGAATGTGAATATGTTAGGTTAACGTGTAATTGTAATATAATACTACGTTAAATATTTATACGTGTAATTTAAACATTATCTGTATTTATTAGAAAAACAAACACCTTGTTCATCATATTTTTAGATAAATACTCAAATGATAATAGAATTGCGCTTATAAAGATGATAGTACCCGTTTAATTAAATAATAATCATTACATTTAAATCAATAAGCCTTATAGGAAAGCTGGCAAGCCCATTTTAACCCCCTTTTATTTTTTTATTTTTTTTTGTTTTAACTGGTCCTATTCCCGCCCCGATAGCATGGGTGAGGGTTGGAGCGGTCTGCGTAAAACGGAGAGCGTGCCCCCGTGTGTGGGCGGGCGCATGGCACCGGAGCTACGTGCACGGTCCCAGCGTCCCCACGCTAAGGCCAACACGATCAACTTGCCTCCCAACACTGGGCGAGCGGAGGATCGCAAGAAAACCAATGCGGCAGTGAGTCCCACCGCGCCGTCGCATGCTAACGTAAGTTATGGGTCAAGTGGCTACCAGAATCCAATTTGTAACGCACTAATACTAAAACATATAATACATATGTTTGAATAACGGTAATTAAAATATTATAAAGTTATACAATGCTTATTACATTTTTTTTTTCCTAATCTAGTGATAATATGTAGTAGCCTTATCAAAATACCAAAAAAATATCTTGTACTCTAAGAAATATTAAAGCTGTATTACGCAAGCATCATCTAGTGTTATCTTACGGTAAAGTATATATTTAATATTATACTATATTACACATTAACTTTTAATATTGTTGAACCAAGATCAACACAATTTTTTTATACTATTTTTAATAATTTAAGACTACTAATTTAATTACGACAAACTTATTATCAATGTCAAAGAATAAACCCAATATAATAAACAAAAACTTACAACAAAACAAGAGCTTACACAGTAGTGTGGTATTAACTTAACTATTAGATAGATAAATAACATTTAGAATTATGTTATTTACTTTTATCAAACCAAATAGTTTAAATTAATAATGTAGTTTACTAGGTCAACCAATGTTATTAGACGTAGACGAGCTGTAATGTGTAAAGTGGTTCATTAACTGCATTTTAGTTATTGCTAACATAAATCTAAGTTACAACTAACATGTTTATATCTTTTTCTGTATCAAAGAGTTAACACTATTAATATAGAGAAGTGTACCATAAACTATTTTATAATCATTCGCTCTTACAACAGAAAGACCTTATAAAATATCTAATTCCACATTATGAAATAATAATTATAACAATCTTACATAAAATAATTCATGTTTATCTTAAACTATAACTTGTTATAAATAATATCGACATTTGAACTGCTTTGTTATATTTACAACTATTAAATCTGCTGACAGATGCTTACTATAAATATAACTAAATATAAAACCATTTCTACATGAATGATGCCAAAGGCCACATTTTACAACATGCCATAACAAAGTGATGTTATATTATAGTTAACTATGCTCAAATGCGGATTAATTTTAGTATTACAAAAAAGATAAAGATGAGACAAAAGAATGTGATTTCGATACTCCATGTTTCATACATGACACATAATTATTACATGATTCTTACTAATACACATTAAAAGTAATAATATTAATAAGATAAAGTAAAAAAAAAAATTACAAAATCTCTTAATGTATTGGAATTAGTTAAAAAAATTCTAGTGCTTTAGCACTGTTTTAACAGGAAATTTTTTATGTTAATTTTTGTCATAGTTAAGGATAGTAATGCAAATTAAAATTAGGATGAACACTTCTGCACCGTTTATAAGTTAATTGGCATAATTGTGTTTTACCGATTTTTTTTTCAAGCATGCTTTTCTTTATTCTTGTATATAACTTCACATTTCAAACTGTTTTCTTTTAGCGTTTTTTAGACATAAAACTGGATCTTTTTCACTCTTCTTTTGCATGTTTATTTTATATTTTAACGCTTTTATTTATTTCTTTTGTTGTAGGTATGATATATACGGGCATGCATATCTAACATAGACTGTGATAGCAGCCAGATTCAGACTCACGCGCAAGAATTCAATGTGTGTTGTGACTCGGGCTAATCACAAAAGACGAGTTAAACTTTATTTAATGTAAATAGTTTAGTTAATAATTAAAAGGCCGGTGACTTGGGGGCCTGCATGTAATGCTTTGGAGTTTCGCTTGTGTTTCGAGAAGTCAACGATATGTGTGGCCCACAGGGCATAGCAAAACGGGCGTGGGGACTGAAACTTCGACGTGGTGGCAACGGTGGGGGGGAACCTAGTGCGGAAGGAGTAGTCATTGAACTTCGCCCTCCGGAGTTGCTCGAACCGGCGGCCGACGTGACTGCGGCACCAGGCTCTAGTGCGACAATTTCTTGCCGTGCGAATGCAACACGTGCCAATGCCTCATGGAGAAAAACTGCACCAGAAACACGCGCACTGAGACACGGTGGACGTTTCGCAATTTCATTTGCCGCTGACGGACTAGCTACGTTAACAATTCACGCGTGTCGCGCCTCCGATGCCGGAGTTTATTGCTGTCTAGTGAATAACGAATTAGGGGGCGTACAGAGCTCCGCCCGCTTGACAGTGGGGACTGGCGGAACTCCAGGAGTGCCAACGGTCCGCGCGCATCCTGGCGGGGGTCTAGTTGTACAATGGGACGAGCCAGCACCGGTGCATCTCGAATACTGTCGCATGGGGGAGGGCGAGTGGCGACGCGCTACAGAGACACCCGCTGCAGCGAGCACACTTGCCTTGGAAGAACTTCCTGCTGGACAATATAGCTTCAGGTAGTAATCATTTCGCTCTTAATACTTTCTTTTAAATTGTATCGTAATGTTCGTACATTTGGTTTTATATGAAAATACGGTTTTATTATTAAATTAAATCTCTACTGTTTTTTTCTATTATATTCATATATATTTATTCCTCCTCTTTCTGATTCTTTTCAAATTACCTATTTGTTTGTACAGGTTGGTTTGTGCGCGCGGGGGTGGCACGGGCGGTGCGTCCGCGGCGGCGTCGTGCGGCGGCGGCGGCGGCTGGCAGCGGGAGCAGTTCGCGCGACGCTACGCACTCGAAGAGGAGCTGGGCCGCGGTCGCACGGCGCGCGTTCTTGCCGCGCGCGACACCGGCACTGGACACCGCGTCGCTCTTAAACAGGCATGTAACTCTAAACCTATCACTACCCATTTAACGCTCTTCAAACTTCTACTTTTAACAATTGATCTTTGGACACGTATATTACAAAATTGTTTAGTGTAATTATAATTATATACTACTGCATTGGAGTGAACACAGGCGCATCATATGTAAAAATTAATATTGCTTCGTCCATCTTCAACAGGCGAGATTGATAATAATTGAACTGGTGAACGCAGGTAGTTGCGGGTCGCGGAGCGGATGCAGTGCGGGAGTACCGTATACTGGCGCGCGGCGCGCACGCAGCCGTGGTTCGTGCGCTGGCGCTGTTCGCGGAAGTGCCGCGCGCGGGCGCGCACACCTTGGTGCTGGAACTGGTGGGGGGCGGACCGTTGCTTGACTGGGCGGCCTCCTCGCAGCACTATACCCAGCGCACCGTTGCCCAGCACACGCGCAGCTTACTCTCAGCACTAGACTGGTTACATTCCAATGATGTCGCGCATCTTGATATTCGTGTTAGTGTTTTTTATGATTTTAATTGACTTATTTTTTTATATATAATCAATATTGTCCCTGGTGGGGAAATACTTAATCGACTATGCTTCAGTTGTCGAAATCAATGCATTTTACAAATTCTAACCGGTATCAATACGAATTACGTTAGTTTTCAAATAAAAACATTTTGTTTCTTAAAACATTGAATGAATGACGAAAATATTTACTTTTTCGAATTTTGATTATTATAACTATATAAGAGCTCCAATACCGAGGTACCTGTAGAAAAATTATGAAATCAAGCATCTATCGTTAAACAAATTTTTTTTCAAAAAATATCCAAATAATGCAGTTAACATTAAACTAGTGAATACTTTTTTAATCATAGTAATTCCAAAAATATGTGGTCAAACTACAAAATACGAAATAGTGTGCGATTTTGCCAAGAAATACGTTGTTTTTGTTTAAATTACTACTTTATGTATTCGTTTTCCACAGCCGGAAAATATTCTCATCGAGTTAGGAGGAGCACAACCCCAGTTGAAGTTGGTTGACTTCGGTTCGGCAGTAGAAACAGGGGAAGGCGCGGGAAATACAGTCAGGGATGTGCTGCCACCAGCGCCGGCGCAGTTGGAGTTTGCACCCCCTGAGTGTGTCCTAGGACGCCCTCCGACACCCGCCTGGGATGCATGGGCTGCTGGCGTTTTTCTCTATGTATTTCTCACTGGGGTTAGTTTTCCTTCTACGTTATCAAATTTAGTACTAGTCACGCTATAGCTTCGTCATTATCATCAGACATCTCAATAATATACAATAACTTGCTGTTAAAACAAAAAACGAATGTATCTTTACTTCTGCAAGTACCTTTATTCGTTATTAATTGTTCTGGGATATAATGAAATGGAACAATATGAAAATAATAATCGAAGTATGTACGTACATACCTTAGATGTGATATTCTTCAAGGAATCACCAGAACTTGTAATATTTATTAAAATGTCTTATATGGGTAAGACAAGGAGATGGTCAATTTCTGAAAACGTTAACTGCTTGTATTAGATTAAACGGGAATATTAGTTTTTGTACTAAATGATTTCACGTGAATATTTCGCAAGCGTCAATCTGCGGACTGCCCGCTCGGCAACTGATGCTAATAAATTGCCAACGCGGCACTCCGCTGAAACAAGGAGTGCAATCATGTCGTTATACCAGTCATCATTCTATTGCCTAGTAATCATCCTATTATAATGGAGCGGATTTGAACTGAGTACTTCGTATCAATGACAACGCGCTCCAGATACTTTGTCCGGGTGTTAAAAGCTATTACGCGCGCGTTTGTGATGCGCGTAATGCATATAGCCTTGGGGCTAGATTTGCGTTCCGATGATAAAAACTCAACAATGCTCAGAGCACTACGCCTAGTACTCGTATATGACAGTAACTTTATTTTATCAACTATAGGCAAACATTTTCACGTCATGTTAAATTACAATTAAGCTTAAGATGGTGAAGCGAGGCTCGCTCAGAATATTCTTATTCTCATATGTTGCTAGCCGAAATTAAGGTATACTGCTATAACAGCACTAAAAAAGGAGGCAATCAACAAAGTACATTTGTAACTGCTTTTATACAACTTCGCTTGAAAGAATATATTAGTGATGTGTATACATAATATAGACTTCTAATGGTAATTGACAGTACATTCATTTCGTTTTTTAGTTGTTTTGATTTTGTAATTCGAGCTGAAGGACTCTTTTTTATTTATCTTACGTCAATACGAACAGAAAGTTTGCCCAATGGTGCTCGGTAGGTCTAATAAGCTTTTCTTCTAATTTCATTTATGTTTAAAGTCTTTTTAAGTAACTTTTATTTATTCTTTCTTATGCTGGATGCGGACAGCGCAAAGCCGTTTTTAGTGGATAACTTTGGGGGAGGCCTTTGTCCAGAAGTGGGCGTCTATAGGCTGATGATGATGATGATGTTGATACACAAAGACTGTTTTTTAAGATTTACACAAAATTATGTGTATGATTGCAGCTGTCACCATTCCTGGATGACTCGATTGAAGAAACAACAGCAAATATTATCAAATGCGATTACTGCTTCCCACCGGAACACTGGGGCGGCGTGGGGGAAAGAGCGCAAGCGCTGATCCGCGGGCTCTTGGCGCCCGCGCCTGCGCACCGAATCACACCGCGCACCGCCCTCGAAGATCCATGGCTACAAGAGGTAACCTATAAAAACTAGTATCGGTTCACAATAATTACAATAACGTTAGCAGTCTTTTCTTTAAAATAACATGCAAATCAGGTTTCCTTGCTGATATTAAATCGTAAATGAATAGGTACTAGTCAAAAACGTAAAAATAATTTGTCATCATTATCAGCCGGAAGGCAGCCGTGATCACAGGTCTACTTTAAGGATTTCCGCAATCGGGAAAATTTATTTATGTGAAAAACAATACAGGCGCCGGCAAGTCCGTTGTCCGCTACGCAACTGAGGACGTTCCTCGAGCGGCGCCGACCCGCGGGGCACGGCAACGCGCTGCACTCGCTGCGCTCGCCCGACGACACCTGACGCGCCGTCGGCCCGCGCGCGCCGCCGCCGCGCGAGCCCGCCCCTGACAGCACACCACCCGACCTGCCCGCGCCGCATGAAGCCGCCCTCACTCGGGACCATTGAGCCAAACAACCGCTGGAGATAACACAACGGCCTAAAAAAGTATTACCATATGTTATTCACCGTACAAGTGATCATTTTAAAGCATTGGGAACACGTATTATAATTTAAAAGCGTATTTCTTTTACCTCTAACATGTTATATAATGAACAAATCATCAGTTAATGTTAACTGCGCCCCAAAAGCTTACATTAAGTTCTAAGCAGGCTCAACCCATGTTATTAGATTGTAGGTTTTAAGAAGAAGATCATTCGTGTAGTCAATGCGCCCACCTCTAGATATCAGCTACGTTAATTACGATACATTTTATAATTTTTGCATTTTTCTTCATTGGCGCTGATCACTTCGGCATCCATGTGACATCACTTCATTTTATTCAGCGCCCCGAACGAATTTACTCACTAAGTATGGCTGAAGTTCACTGAAACCGACTCTTTATGAATGCTATTACTTTTTTCATCAGATTAAGATATATTTTTTTAATTCGTATATATTTTTATCCGCCATTTAGTAGCAAAAACCGTGATAGTGAATTTACATGGCGCGGTTTTAATAATCACTGAGCTTGAGCTCACGATAAAGAAAAACCTTGTGGGGAAATCGAAATTTTTTCAAGAACATCAGATTTTTTTTACATGTTACATCCGCCAACCCGCACTTGGCGTGATTGGTGGATAAGTGTCCGCGACTTTCTCTTAATGAGAGCAGATCCTGGGTCCCAGTAGTGGGGACATTAAACGGGCTATTTATTATTTTTTTATTTTAACTATAGTATGTTTAAGTGGTGGTTTTGAGCTTTTAACACTAGTGAACTTCAGCTTATATAGATAGTTAACAGTGTAGTATGTATCTGTGATTTGTCACAGACTTAAAACTAAGCTATAAGATAAATGTTAAGATTTCTTGAGCGGCCGATGTGAGGAATGTGTCTGTGATTTATGCTAATGTTTCATGCTTATTCCTATTTTAAAAATGTAAAAGAATACAAAAATGTAAATAGCACTAGATTATGCCGGTTTTTTGAGTGCGTTTCCCTCATTTACTATCAGGTTACAAATTCTTTTTTCTCGTAAGTATAACGAGTTTTCAACGTATTTGTAACGATTTTTTTTATTTATTTTAAATAAAATTCCATGTATTGTACTGCCGCTTAAAATCGCATGCTTTAAGAATTTTTATGTAGTCTGTGAGCTAGATTATTTCGCAGTACTAGTGATAATTAAATAAGGGTGTTCTTTATAACGCTTCGATCACACAAAGCTTTTGGGTATTCCGAGACTATGAAGAAAAACACCTTTGTTTATGGTTTTCGCGCAATGAAATACTTACGATTCTGTTTTAATAACATAAAGGAAGAATTAAGTAAAAAAGTTAGATTGTTTGCCAAAAATGAAATATTACTGCATTGTGTCTGATTGAAAACATAAAGCGAATTGTGGTCTAAACAAAAATTTTAATTTCCCAAAAAAATGTAATTCCTTTATTTACAATTTTATTTTTAATTTAGTTTGTACGGGCAAAAATATATAAGCTTTAAACTGATCAAAAACTTAAATGAAATAAAAAAAATTAAGTAATTTTTTACTAGTCTTAATTGACAACTTTTTATGTGTAACGTTTAAGAAATTAATTATGTAGCGATAAATATTAAGTGATAAACGAACAATCAGTATTGCCGTCGAGTGATTGAGAGCCTGTGTGGCGGCAAGGTTACTCCACCTACGTATTATATTCATTAATTATTATACAACATATACCCGCACTTATCACGTCACTATGTTTTTTCCTTGTCGTAAGTATAGTAATAATTTTTTTTCTTAATATTTCAACGTGATGCTTTTCGTAAAGCAACTGTACGCGTACATAAGAGTGTGCGCACGTAGCGCCCTCCGCCCCTGTCAAGTTAACGAGAAAGTGTATTATATCATTATACAGTTTTGTGAAAAATAATGCTTTTCATTTCTACAACCCGTTTATCAGTATGTACAAGTTTACTTTTATAATTTCAAATGTTGAACTGGTGTACGCAATACAGGATTGTGAGCCATGAACCGTGATCGCTCAGCATATAACTTACGCACGTAGGCCATGTCATGAAGATGCGCTGCTTCAATCCTGCCTGCACCAACGAATTTTTCAATTTATGCGCAGTTAGTATAACACCAACTAATATCACGCGCTTTTACGGCGAAGGAAAACATTATGGGAAAACCTCCATATCTATGTCATGACCATCCGTTGTCGCACTAGTGTGTGAAATGGAGAAGGCAATGGCAACACCACTATTATAACTGCCAAGATAGTCTTCGTGTGTTTCATTACACGTGATGACCACGTCATGAGGAAATACGACTTAGAAAAAAAGAAACTATAAAATGAAGTCAAAGAATTGCAATAACACAAATCATTTGTTATGGAGTTTCGATGCATCTTTTATTTTATGAACCGCGGAGCCGGCGCCAGTTAGGATAACATACATTGCATCTCATTGTGCTTATCTCCTAGAGACATAAATTGATAAGTATCTTTTCCGCAGTAATTTCACCAGCTGCAACACCTTTCAAACCGGATCACAAAAATGTATGCAAACTTCTTCGCCAGTGTATGAGTTAACAGGTATTGAATAACAAAATAATACGTAAAAAATTGTATCTAGAATATTTATTTAAGAGATAAAATATTTTTATTACAAAACGTTTTTCCGTCACGGAAAAGAAAAAAATAATTAACAAACTTAGAAAAATACTGTCACATTAATAAAGTATCTAACTCTAGCGAAAAAATTAAGATCGAAAACTCTTTATATAATAAACTTTTACAAGTTTCGAAATAAAAAAGTAGAAAGTCTGTACAAGTACTCATTAAAGACATAAGGAAATAAAAATAATATAACTTTAATAGATCTCAAAAATATACTGGAGCACTTTAAAAATATTACCTGGAATTTTTGGCAGAAATTTAATCAGTCATGTCATGCTCCTATTATTAGTAATTTAATATAACTGCTATTATTACGATATCCTGTATAATAAATAAAAAATTCTCTCAATTTACAAAGTAGACAAAATGTTACCATTGTGTTTTTTGATTCAGACTATATGAAATCTGCAAAACCTGATGAAAAAAATAACATTATTTATTAATGACTTAATTGGATATAAGTTTGTGAAAGAGAGAAAAGCTTCGAACACTAAATACAATTTTTTGTGTCATAGTTTAGTAAATATCTTTTAGGTTATAGAAACATAATTTTTTCTTAAAAAAAAAAGTTTCTTATAGTGTGTTATGATTTTGTAAAATGTGACCTTTAATACTATATATTATATATAATATTTTGTTAGCCCTCAAATGCACACTTTATCAATGAGATAAAACAAACAGAACATTCTTCTAGTAAAATTAACATACATTTTTAAGTGCCGTCTTTGATATTCTTTGAATTTAAGTTAAACTTTATAAGAATATCATAGCAAAACATAAGTCCATAATGAATTTGTGGAGATTTCTTAAAGTAGATAAATTATATGTATTAATTTTGACCTTATGCAAAACAGACAAAATTACAAAATGAGAATTAAAAGATTTGATCATTAAACAGATCATTCTGAATTTTGCCTTAAGCTTTTTATGCGCGACGTATAAACTAAAAGTTGATGCCGGCTTGCACTTTAGCCATAATGGAGGCCGAGGCGTGTAGCTGAGCGCGCTCGGACTCGGTGAGCGGCTGCCTGATGACGTCACACACGCCCCCGCGGCCCAGCACACACGGCAGGGACAGAAACACGTCCTCCTCGATGCCGTGCTCACCCTGCAAACATAAGATTTATATTTATGAAAAAAAAAATTAACATATTTGTACACAAAACAATGGTGTGAAATACAAATATTTCCAAATACTTAACATTAGAAGTAGTATAACTCAATCTTTTTTTTTTGTATCAAGAAAATATCTTCAATATCAAGCTAATGGGAGAAAGTCAGGGTTGTTAAAGATTTCCCACCCACTTAAATGTTTTCTTTAATGTGTTGAGAGGGGATTTGGCACACAGGGGCCCGCTCTAACTTTGGCTAAGCAGATTCCAAAAAAGGGCAAAGCGCTCCCAACCTGAAGATCCTGTTTCTACCGGCTTACCTTACTCTTATAAGAATAAAAGTAACTGGTAAGAACTAGCCCAAGACTACAGGGTTGTTGGTCACAACTCACCTTAAGATAAGTTGATACCGGATGCACGCTGTTAACATTGGACAGGATGGCCCGAGTGAGCTGAGAAACAGAGAGTCCGATAGCCCAAGATGTGTAGCCCTTCAGCTTGATAATCTCATACGCGCTCTTCACGACCATCTCGTGCATCTGTCTCCACTTCTCCTGGTCCTCCTCACTACCAATCAGTGGGTTCAGATCGCTCAGCCTAACACCGGCGATGTTCACTCCCGACCACACAGGCACTGGATACGAAAAAGATATTGGTTAATGATTTTTAGTGTAGACCAACTTTTTCTGCATTATTTCCTACAGGTAATAGTTCCACAGATATTCAACCTTTGAAAATCTTAAATGCTTATTGCAGGAAATACTCTTTTTGACTAAGCTTATCGAATTAGTCAGAGATCATGAATAAGAAGTAGTAAGCAAATTGCTATCGAGTGTAGCTTAATTGTTTACTTCAAAACTAACATTAATGTCCATGTGCAGTGAAATAACGGAAGACTAAGACATTAGATCCTTAAGTCCACGAGAACGATTCGGTGCTGTATAAGCATGCCATCATCATCATATTTTCTGACGTCCATTGCTAAACATAGCCATGCCCGATCGATTTTCAACGTACGCGGTCTGAGGCTACCTGCTTTTAACGATTCCCTGCGATCTTCGCCTAACAGGCGGTTCACTAATCCGCTAGGATACACAATCACCACACGCATTGCCATATAAAAAGTGAATTAATGTGAACGCACCACTGCTGTCGCCGTGCTCGCCGATAATGTACCCGTGGCAGGAGGTGGGCGCGATGCCCAGTTTCTCAGATAGCAAATAGCGGAAGCGCGCAGAGTCCAGATTCGTACCGGAGCCGATGACCCGATGCTTAGGCAGCCCGCTGATGCGCCATGTCACGTACGTCAGTATGTCCACGGGGTTGCTAGCGATTATGAAAACCGCGTCTGGACTATATTTTACTAGCTAAAAACAAAAAAAATAAACATAACATATCTATGTACAATCTAAAACGTTCAAAATTAAATGTTCTTTATCCCTTTTTTCATTTTCAGCTGGTAACATTTCTCGTGATACTTTTGCAGAAAAGAGATCTATTTCATATTTATATTATCATTATTTTTATTTATTCGTGTAATGTTTTCAGTTGATTATTCAATCTCAACTCTTTTACTGGATACTCCCTCCCACATATGTTAACAGCCGAAGTTCTGCGACGCTCTTAATGCGGAAGCTTTCACTGGGTTACAGCAAATAAAATTACTAGGGTAACCATACTTAGGTCTTAATTCAAGACGTTTGCAATGTGGTGTAAAACTCGTTTTGCACTAGCATTTGTTATGGACCACCGTGTTATTGCCACAAGTACATTTAGTTATGAGGACAATTGACCTTTCGTTACCCCACTTTACTATACAAAAATTATAATTAATAATTTGTATAAAAACATTGTCTAGACTCGCCCCGTGTGAGAGAATTTGTAAAAAACCTTTACAGCATCTTCGTACCAGCAAATAAGCACGGCAGATCCCTAGCTCCCTAAACTTGTCTAAATAATAACTTCATCATTTATTCATAAGAGGAACACCCGCTCCGGGCAGCAAACCTAACGCTGACCACGATCCTTAAACACGAGAGAATAACCTCAGAGAGAGAAAAAGAATTCACTCGGTACGCAACTTTTATAATTTTATAAATATAGACTACAGTTTGACTACGAACTAAGCTGAATCGAGGATCAGTAGTTCAACAGTTAACTCAAACAGGCTGGTATGTGAAACTCACCTGCGGTATGATGATCTTGAGCACGTCTGTGTTCCGCTGCACGAGGTCCAGCCGCGACTCCCCCTCACGCTGCCTCACACCCGCAGTAACTACGCACACCTTCGAACCGGCCGATATTGAATAATCTGTGTCCAAACGTAATTTAAACGGTTCAATCATATACATACAAAATTTCGTCGCCCATTAAACCACTCTCCACTTTAATCGCAATAAAAACTATCCCATATAACCAATTGCTGTTTACCTGTGCTGGCTTGTATCTTGGCGTTGCTCATAAAGGCGCAACCGTGCTGCAAATCCATCATCTCGCCCCTTAACTTGTCCTTCATGACGTCCACAAGCGCGATGTTATTAGTGACGCCCTGTTAAAAAAATGTTTAAACTTGAAATATTGTTTATTGATATAAGCCGTACTGTACCAGCTATTAATTCTCGTAACGGAAAGGTTTCTAGAAACCGCCTGGCTAGCTAACCGCTTAATTTTTTTTTTATACTACCACTGTTCACCTGGTGGTAAGTGATACGCTTGCCCATGACAACGCGGCGCTAGTTAAGATGGTACACACTGCACCACATTGCGCTCGACGCCTTGAGACATAAGGTGTTAAGTCTCGTTACCCCAGTAATTACACTAGCTACAGCGCCCTTCAAACCGGAACACAGTAATGTTTGCACACTACTATTTGGCGGTTGAAATAGGAGCTGCGGTGGTACCCATCCAGACGGTCTCCGGCAACTGAGACCTACCACCTGTGAAAAATATATAAAGATTATATATACGCCGCCATAACAGCATTGCTGTGATCCTGCTGTCAACATATTATAGCCAGAATATTCTGGGTGATCACGCTTTCCCATAGACTGCTTTATTATCGCCATCTATTCAACACAATGTGATTTCAAGGTCAAATGTTAGCCCGTCGTAGATAAAAAAAGGATAATATAAGTAAACTAAATAATATATTGTGAATGAGGAAAATTTTCATTTGCTCCATAAACTACAAGTGGTTTGGTGCTTTGCGCCGTGTGAATCATCGCTTACAATAAACTGATGACACTATGACGTCACACCGTCACAAACTCCGACTAGTAAGTTAACTATGCGACATTGCATGTTTCAGTAATTTTAATATTCATCTTATTGATTTCAATCTGCTGGTTCATCGTGACTTATATACAAAGCGTCTTGAACCAAAATATAAGAATGAAAAGAGAATTAAAGAATTCGTGAGCATTCAATGACCTTTCCTCTTTTGATTTAAATTTAATACTTTAGCCGATTTAATTCAGGTCTGGGGTGAAAGCCCGCTGAATATTTATTTTTTTGGCAACGCTTGACTTTTATCTGAATAAGATATATTTGGTTGTTACTTTTAATTATATGAGATAGCCCCAATTGCATAAAACCATTTCAATTATTCTCATTAGCTACTAACTAATTAGAATAGTTAAATGAAATTGTTTGAAACCACTAGGTTTATATCGTACCTTCAATTATATCGATCTTAGATAAATTAATTTTAATGTTTAAATCTTTATGTGATTTTAGGGTTTGCAGTAAATTGCATTCATCGGGCGACTTCAGCCAGATCCGGCAATCGTTCTCTAACTAAACAAACAATATTTATTACGAAACTATGGTAGAGCATGAGGTTGGACACGGGCATCGTAAACTATTAGAGGAAAATCAAACTATATTAATTTATTTATTGTTAAAGCGTGGATTATAAAATTTTTGGCAGAGATTCAATCAGACACTCTATCGCCTCTTCCACAATTAGCTCTCTTTTATGTTTGCTAAAAAAAAGACTCATAAATTCACTACTATATATATGTACACTTAAAGCAAACACTTTAAGAAATCTGTCTTTTTTTAATGGTCACAAAATCCATCATCCTCATTGTAACTAATTATTAAAATTAAAAAAATGTATGATAATGTCTAAGACAATATTCATTACGTTCATGATATATTAAGGGTTTGTCAAGTTAGCATGGTTACTCATCGAGGAATAAACGAGAGGGTGTTGTACCTCCTTCTAGTGTAAACGATTAATTTACTGATATCCATAATTGGATATTGCACCATCTACCACTTGAACAAACTTATCCTGGTATTACAAAAAATCACCTGCGTGAGCATGGAGAACACGGCTGCCATCCCGACCTGGCCGGTGCCTACCACGGTCACCTTGCTGCCGGTATCATCGGACTTCGGCTGCATCGGCTGAAGTAATTTTCCTATCGTCGCCATATTACCTAAAAACAACAATTAATAGACTACAATTATGACTCAAAGCATTATTTACGATTTCAACTTACGGTTCTGCTGAGATTGCTTCGATAATGCAAAGCTATTGAATTTTCTTCGACATCTACTCAATCTAAACGACATTATTCCATTGTTGTTTAGCCGTTCTATCGAGTACAATCATATGTTCTAGTTTAGAACAGCTTTATTATCCCTTTGAGTTTATCCAATAACACTACTAACTTCCTAACTGTTCAATGACATTTTTAGTATGTTTTTATTTAAAGTAAATTTAATAATTGAACTAAACGCAAATCATGTATGCATTTGTTATATCAATACCTTCTTTATATTTTGCTATTATCCATCACCTATCCTCAAAGAGATAAATCAGAAAATCGTCAAAAATACTACAAAAAATAACAAATCAAATAGGATAAATTTACAGAAATATGTCCTGTTTTATTAGTTAATAAATTTTAATCAAATTTCTTTTATATTATTTTAGCATTATATAATTCGTAATTAGAAATATTAACAATTAATAATGTCTATTTTGTTAGATGCAAAAAAATTAATTCCGTGATTTTCGATTTAAGTATAAAAATTAAATAATTTTTAAAAAATAATGTAAAACTTTACAACAAAAACCTAGGTTTCGTGGTTGTAACTACAACGTAAAATCCCTCTAAGAGTTGCTTAATCTTTTCGGTTTAATTAAAAACTTAATGTAGGAGTAATGCTATTGCGGAAAGTTATTAAAGCAGATTCAATCATTAAGCTATTATTAGTTACATTAACGACTTTAATTTATTGTTACTTTAATTGAATTTTTAAAAGAAGCCAATGTACTCGTCAACTTGTTGCATCCACCAAAACATCCATGCAACAAAATTATAATATTGAGTGGTACTAACCGTTACTAAGCCAGTCTGCGCAATTTTCATTGTTATTGGACATGTTTACACGACAATTTAACGAACAAATATAGCGAGTATGCCGGTTAAATAATACAAAACTAAACGGGAAACAACTACAAAGAATGAATTACTTGCACACATCTGCCAAAAACGTTTGCAAACGACTGAATGAATGAACTAGGGGTGAGGCGTATTTCTAATAACAGATGTAAATCACAAGTATTCGCGAATAACAGATAACAGTTGTTCTTGCGATATCATTTTATCTGTTACTCAATCACTATCGATATTTTCACTGTTCTTTAACAGTCGGACACTAACGTAGCTTGAAATAACAGAACAGCCAATAACAGAACAGTCAATAACAGACAGTTAATAACATGGAACAACTGTTCTTGTCTTTGTCTTTTTTACAATGTTGTCATAAGCTAAAACGAGACACACTTAGTATTTATTTGAAATAAACCAAAATTATAGAAAGTCGTTTCATAAGAAGAAATCCTCTTTGACAAGCGAATTCTAATGGATCGTGTTATCTGTTATTTGGTCGATTATTCTATCTCGCTCACACCCCTTTGATAGACCGGTTGCTAAAACGAGAAGCACCTAGTATTATGACCCGAAAAATACAAATGGTAACCTAACAAGAAGATAATTATCCTTGAAATGTCACTCCTAAATTAGTTCGTATTAACTGTTATTTCGTTGATAAATTTATATAGCTCACACCCATTGTATATACTGGTTGCTAAAACGAGATGCACCTAGTATCATAACCCGATTATGTTCGGATACACTGCAGGACTGATGTTAGCATAATTATTTTATTGTGTTATTTCGAATTTCAAGTGTTGCTTCCTTAAATAGGTACATAATATAAATTGTTCACAAAATTGCATATTTTATACAAGTTAAGCCTGGCGACGCTTTACTGTGATTTTCTCTGATTTTAATTTGTATTAACGTTTATTCGCATTATTGACGTTCCAATGAAATAGGTTTGGAGCACAATGGTTGAATGGTTTCAAAGTCTATTTCAAACATGCGTTGAAATATAGTACAGATATATTAATAAAATCTCAATATAGTTGAAGTAGGTCTTGCTCAAGACAAAAGTACAATAGAATTTACTTCTAATGTAAGTTTTAAAATAATAGTGAGTATCCGAACGTCTTTATCAACGTTTACTGCATCTGTTACAAAATATTTAATATAACTTCGACTTTACACTTGTAGAATTAAAGGTGATATTCATTTGAAACCGAATTGGAAAGTTTCGTCTGTTCGTCGTTTTTTTTTCAAACAATTTTGAAATTTTTTTTCGATTGAGAACTTATAGCAAAAACATATTTATTTTTGCTTTTTCTTTATAAGTGCGATTAAAAATATTTAAGTGTTAATTTTGTTTGTGTACATAACAAACTAGGCAATTCTGATAGTATACATGTTTTTTTTTGTTTAAGTAATTTCGGTTTATTTGTATTTTGTATAAGAGTTTTTTATAATATTAGTCCAGTAGAATGGCAAATGTAAATAAGAGAGTAAGTGTTGTGTGGGACCATTTTGTAGACGTAGGTGGACCACTTTGCGACCTGCAATATATGTAAAGTTAAATTATATTTTAAAGTTATTGTTTTTTATTAAACCACATACAATTAATGTAAAATTATAATTTTCATTTTTAATAATAATATTATGTTGTTTATAATTTAATGACAAACTGGTAACATCAAATTTTTTGTGATATTCTTAATGGACTGTGGTTGAAAAAAATAACAGTTGTTATTTAATAACAGAAATCGGTACCTGTTATTATTGTGTAACAGTAACAGTAATAACAGGTATTGTGTTTGTCCTGTTATAACCCATGTCTAGAATGAACTAAGCCCATCTCTTTATAAATACAAAGTGTACAGCTATAAGTTAATACCGTGATATCTACCACGAACAAATAGGGGTGGGAGAAGATAATTTTTTTTGACATGTTTAGAGAGTTCAATCATCTTGATCATTTGCTGAAATAATTACTAAATAATGATTTAACATTTCCTAAAATTTTAAATAACCGCAAGCGATATAATCTAAACTCAATGATACACAAAATAGTATCTGCAGTAAGATAAATACCGTTACAAAGATAAGATCTTTGTTTTTACTTAATCAAATAGAAAAAAATATATTGCTTAAATGGAACCAATTTTTTAATATCACATACATATACGTTTTAGTAATAAAAAGATAATTTATTTACTTCTTATTTGTTATCCAGTTCCCAAACATATCATTTTTTAATATTTTTCACATCTGATGTACTAAATTACATGCGTTCAACTCGTAATTTAAGTTAGCAACTTTTTTTGATATTAATGACTTTATTTTTATTAACATCGTAATTCATAAGCATTAACTATTGCATTGATTTATATTGAATAATAAATTAATTTGATACTTACAAAACTTCAAATTTCGTGCGGCGGATCACGTAGTGTCAGTAGCTAGAGGCTGAGCGTCTATGCGCCTTCGCCACGCTTGTCCGGCATTCAAGGTGACCTTCAACAATCCGTTTTGGAAGCAACGCCATCGCGCATGCCCGAATTAAATCTTGTACCATTCAAAATTAAACCTTAAGCATTCATAATACAATTTCTTATCATAAATGAAGTAAGATATTTATTTGATACAGGACTATAATTTCACGCGATTGCTGCCTGCATTGATACACCTCTTACAATGTTTAACATAAATGACTGAAAAAGAAAAAAAAAACACAAAGGACAGCGTTATTTCAATTTTGTACTTAGGACTTTCTTAAATAAATAATAATTTTGTTTATGCCATACTTAATTTCTTACATATTAATAATTTTTATAACCATTTATTTCATTATTGCAACAAATTATAAATATTATGAGAATTTTAAATACGTTTTCACCACAAAGATATTTATTAATTTACTTACAATTCTTTATTACCTTAATATTATGCAATAACTTGAAACAAATATTTAAATTTAATGTTATGAGACATCAACATGTCGTTCTGATAAATATAGTAGAAACCATCTATTTTAAATAAATATGGCATTTAGAAATTGCACCACACTTTCCTCATGAAAACGTAATTGTTTACATTACAAAGGCGGCGCCGGACACTAGTCTGACTCATTTCTTCGAACTCCATGACCGGTTTTAACTAAACACCGGCAGAATTACGTGCGGATTGCATCGTACACACGTGCCTTTAAATTCTGCATTTGGTTCAGTCAGCGGATTTTATTTTTTAATCATTGCGAATATCATGATAACAAATTTGCCAGACTTAGTACTTCGAGAACTACTTTAGTTGATTTAAGTCCGTCATTGAATTGTACAAATTAAGATAACAAAAGGTTTAAATGTAATTATCAGTGACGACACATCTGATTGAATTCAAAATTTGCAAATTGTTAAAGACGAACCTTATATAATATGAACCTTATATTTTACTATTTCGATAAAAAGTTCCGATTGTTGTCCTAAAACACGTGTTCTCATCTATAAGAAATAATAAAACTCATGTGTTTAATTTGTCAAAATAACATCTTTACTATAAATCTTAAAAAAATATGTTTGCGAAATATTCATAACAAAAAGGCAATTGTAAAAAATAGAATAGTCTTTCTGTCTGTTCCTTCTGGGTAATCTACAAAATGTTTGGAAAGTTTTTAATTTTACTGGCATATAAATGAACGTATAAGGCATAATACAGGCTCTTAAATAATATGTTTCGTTGACACTAGTAATAACATTTACATTGATATAATGAATGTACACTTTCAGTACTTCCCTGCGAAGTTCAACTATTGAAAATCTGTAAAGTTCGTTCTAATAGTTATTATCAGAATTCTTGATTCGCAAAGAAATACATACACCTAGTTGATGCGAAAAAATTTCAAATATATATTTTTGAGATTTCATAATATTTTACAAGACACAACAAACGAAAAATTTGTAGAAGATTTTTATCTGTATTATAAAACGCGTACTTTTTAATATGTCTGTACTCTTTGCCTTTAACCTAACACTTAATGTAAGCCAACGAGTTAATTTCACATTTCAATGAAAAGTGAACATTTTTACAGGTTATATTTTTCCAGTTTTATAAAGCGAGTATTGGAAATAATTCAGTCTTTTGAAACCTAGACTATATCCCTGGTATCTTTAAAACTTATACTACGGCGACCTGGTTTTGTATCTAAGGATATTACATTTGTTTCAAACAATTCTCTAATATTTCTAATTAACCCTATTAGTCCAAGTTCATGTAAACAACACGGTTTCGCTCTAGTCGCTCTAAAGGCGGGTATAGACAGACTAATGAAACGTAACATATGTATCATTTTGCCTCAACACGTAGCGAGAAATATTTCATTTAGTCTGTGGCCTGAAAACAAGCCTCACACTATTGATCGGTGCAGTCTCGTTGACCAGCTGAGTAAAGCACGCCACGTGTCACGGTGTATTAAGGAATAACTTTCGTTTTCAAGATGAAGTTTCAGTCCTAAGTCAAGTCTCATAAAGTTAAATAAATGTCGTTAAAGAGGGAAATTATTTCTCTGCGGGTAAAGACACAAATCTTGGACCGAATTTTAAAAAAGAAAATGAATCCTGGGCTACTTTTTCTTTACTTTACTCTTCCGTAACTCAAAAACGATCTAACCTACAACCTTGTAATTTTTGCATGTCAAATAAAATCACAACACATCTGGAATACCAAATTTGAATTAAAAATTTCTAATAGTTCCCAAGTTACAAAGGGCTGAGCACTGTCATTTATTACTGACTCTCACTCATCCAAAATCTAATGCACATCCAGATGACCTAGAAACAAGGGCGGATCCAGGGGGAGGAGGGGAGGGCCATGACCCCCCTGAGCTGGTTTCAGGACTTAGGTGGACCACTAATTGAACATAATGATTTTATTTATATATTTTGTCACCATACAGATTTTATGTAACTACATACCTTCTATATTTAATTATTTTAATACAATATAATAACTTTGTGTGATGGCAAACGTTTGGGAATGAACGCAACGAAAATTTTAATTCCGTGCGTTATAGTGCTTCTCTGGATATCTTCAAGAGAAGATGGCAATATGTACAAGTTATTGTGTTAAGTTTTTCAAGTGTAAATACAGTACTTACGTACATTAATAAAATACCTACTTTTCATTTGTATCTATTGCTATCGAAAATTAAAATATAAGTTCTTGACTTGACCACGACTATGTGACCCCTTCCTGGCGCCAAAGCTGTGCAGCCTTTGCCTAGAAACTTTTAAGAAAATATACTTAACGATGAAACAAAAGCAGTACAGAGTAATCGTAAATCATCATCAATATGTACATATGACTTTCAACTTCAAAAATGAATAATATCCTACCCAAAACATAAATGTGAAAAAGAGGCCAAATTATATAGGTACACACAAAAATGTCGGCACCGCCATTAATATATAATGTGATTAAGGTGTCCTATATCCTTGATAACGAAGGTCCGTAAGCCGAAACAATATTCGCAGTGCGTAATTTTAAACGCATTATGCGATATTTCCGGGTACATTATAATCGTCCTTTTAGTGTAAATCTTTATAATACAATCCTTTAAATTTTCTCTATTTTAAATAAATAGCTTTTGACCGTTTCCGATAATACAACGTTTACTTACTTATACTATTATATTACTATACTTTCTTTGTCTCTATTGAATGAATTGTGTTTGTTACGCAACCTAGTATGCTAGGAAGTGCATACCACGCCGCCACCCAGGTTGCTGTAACTTGGTGGATTCTTCGGAAAGGCTCGCGCACTTGCATCCAATTCCCACACGCTACGCGGAACCGCGGAGCCCGCGCTACGTTTTTTTTTTTTATATACTACTTTGCGACGAGACGTGCGAGACGTTCACCTGATGGTAAGTGATACGCTTGCCCATGACAACGTGGTGCTAGTTAAGATGGTACACACTGCACCACATTGCGCTCGTCGCATGGAGACAAGGTGTTAAGTCTCGTTACCCCAGTAATTACACTAGCTACAGCGCCCTTCAAACCGGAACACAGTAATGTTTGCACATTACTATTTGGCGGTTGAAATAGGAGCTGCGGTGGTACCCACCCAGACGGTCTCCGGCAACAGAGACCTACCACCTGGCCTGGCCTGGCCACCAACGACGTCGCCCGGCCCTAAGATTCGGGGCCACTGAGGATCAACACTTCTTGTTCAATCGCTGAGCATTAAGCACCCATTAGTCGTAATGTAGATTGTAACTTTTTATTTTTAATAAATTTAATTTTAAGTTCCATTTACCTTTTTTTTGCAACCTCCGGCCCAGCCCTTCGTACTTTGTTCTAAAACATTTCAATATTTAAATTAACTATTCGCAGTTAAAATCCGTATACAAAATAACATTCATGGTTTTGTCCTACCGTCTTTCAGTACATTTCAATATAACTACAACAAAAATTTACAAATGAATACAAAATTCTACAATTTTGTAATAAATTTAAACTAATTCCGATAATTCGTAAAATGTAGCAATAATTTTAATGCGAGGTTCCTGTTGGATGTATTAATGTAAAAATCGAGGATTTAGTGGAGGAACATCAAAAAATATTAATAATTTTACCAGTAGTATATTACATATATACAGTAAAAATTTCATTTAGTTTTGTATGCCTAAAATCACGGGTTTAACTTTGTTTTTCGCTGTCAGTGGTAATTATGAAACAAATTTTATTTCTCTCTAGTTTTAGTTCTAGAAATATGCAAAAACATTTTCAACCTTAAAGTTTGTTTTCTAAAGCTTGCAACAGCGCGATTGTGATTTGTGAGCATAGTTACGGGTGCTATTAAAAGCTACTGCCAGCGCAGCAGAAAATTTGACATGCTCCAATTATAACTACTTGTTCTCCATAGTATTAGAAAACTAATCTATTCAAATATAAATTAAATCAGCCATACCTCTCACTTTGACACGTCACCAGTCAGAGCTCACACATCGCACACTGCCCAAACACGAATGTAGCGAGAATCACACTCATCCGCTATTTATAGCGAAACGACGTTACGGCATCCCCTCCCTTTTTCACTTTCAATCTTTTAAAATCAATACACCTACTATTTTACTAACAAAATGTCGGTTATCACAATTATTTTTCTCAATATCTAACAATAGCAGCATAATTTATTTAATTTATTACAAATTATGATTTAAAAAAATATATTTATTAACAATTGGACGTTTAATCCCAAAATTTTTAATGTACCCGCCATTCACAAATTCTCTTTATGCAATGTGGAATATTTTAATGATACATAGGAAAATATTGCAAAAACAGTAAAAAAAATATTACAGAATTGGGTATTGTCAGCGTTTAAAAAACAAAGAATAGTAAAATATATTGTATTTTTTATTATTGGGAACACCACGGTGACGCAGGTGCGCGGACACGTCATCGCGCCATCGAGCGCCCCTCCACGAAATTACTATATAAAACGGCCGCCGGTCGTTACCCGGGCTCACTTACGTTCGAACCGCCGCGCCGAACAATGCTACAATGTTAGGCGAAGGCGAAGGCGAAGGCGAAGGCGAAGGCGAAGGCGAAGGCGAAGGCGAAGGCGAAGGCGAAGGCGAAGGCGAAGGCGAAGGCGAAGGCGAAGGCGAGGCGAAGCGAAGGCGAAGGCGAAGGCGAAGGCGAGGCTAAGGCGAAGGCGAAGGCGAAGGCGAAGGCGAAGGCGAAGGCGAAGGCGAAGGCGAAGGCGAAGGCGAAGGCAAGGCGAAGGCGGAAGGCGAAGGCGAAGGCGAAGGCGAAGTGCGAAGGCGAAGGCGAAGGCGAAGGCGAAGGCGAAGGCGAAGCGAAGTGCGAAGGCGAAGCGAAGGCGAAGCGAAGCGAAGGCGAAGGCGAAGGCGAGGCGAAGGCGAAGGCGAAGCGAAGGCGAAGGCGAAGGCGAAGGCGAGGCGAGGCGAATGCGAAGGCGAAGGCCGAAGCGAAGGCGAAGGCGAAGGCGAAGGCGAAGGCGAAGGCTAAGGCGAAGGCGAAGGCGAATGCGAAGGCGAAGGCGAAGGCGAAGGCCGAAGGCGAAGGCGAAGCGAAGGCGAAGGCGAAGGCGAAGGCGAAGGCGAAGCGAAGGCGAAGGCGAGGCGAAGGCGAAGGCGAAGGCGAAGGCGAAGGCGCGAAGGCGAAGGCGAAGTCGAAGCGAAGGCGAATGCGAAGGCGAAGGCGAAGGCGAAGGCGAAGGCGAAGGCGACGGCGAAGGCGAAGGCGAAGGCAAGGCGAAGGCGAAGGCGAAGCCGAAGGCGAAGGCTAAGGCGAAGGCGAAGGCGTAAGGCGAAGGCGAAGAAGGCGAAGGCGAAGGCGACGAAGGCGAAGGCTAAGGCGAAGGCGAAGGCGAAGGCGAAGGCGAAGGCGAAGCGAAGGCGAGGCGAAGGGAAGGCGAAGGCGAAGGCGAAGGCAAGGCGAAGCGAAGGCGAAGGCGAAGGCGAAGGCGAAGGCGAAGGCCGAAGGCGAAGGCGAAGGCGAAGGCGAAGCGAAGGCGAAGGCGAAGGCAGAAGGCGAAGGCTAAGGCTAAGGCGAAGGCTAAGGCGAAGGCGAAGGCGAAGGCGAAGTCGAAGGCGAAGGCGAAGGCGAAGCGAGGCGAAGGCGAAGGCGAAGGCGAAGGCGGAAGGCGAAGGCGAAGGCGAATGCGAAGGCGAAGCAAGGCGAAGGCGAAGGCGAAGGCGAAGGCGAAGGCGAAGGCGAAGGCGCAAGGCGAAGGCGAGGCTAAGGCGAAGGCGAAGGCGAAGGCGAGGCGAAGCGAAGGCGAAGCGAAGGCGAAGGCGAAGGCGAGGCGAATGCGAAGGCGAAGGCGAAGGCGAAGGCGAAGCTAAGGCGAAGGCGAAGGCGAAGGCGAGGCAAGGCGAAGCGAAGGGAAGGCGAAGTCGAAGGCGAAGGCGAAGGCGAAGGCAAGGCGAAGGCGAAGGCGAAGCGAAGCGAAGGCGAAGCGAGGCGAAGGCGAAGGCGAGGCCCCCCCCCCCCGGAAAGGCGAAGGCGAAGGCGAAGGCGAAGCGAAGGCGAAGGCGAATGCGAAGGCGAAGGCGAAGGCGAAGGCGAAGGCGAAGTCGAAGGCGAAGGGCGAAGGCGAATGCGAAGCGAAGGCGAGGCGGAAGGCGAGGCGAAGGCTAAGCGAGGCGAAGGCGACGGCGAAGGCGAAGGCGAAGTCGAGGCGAAGGCGAAGGCGAAGGCGAAGCGAAGGCGAAGGCGCAGGCGAAGGCGAAGGCGAAGGCGAAGGCGAAGGCGAATGCTAAGGAGAAGGCGAAGGCGAAGGCGAAGGCGAAGGCGAAGTCGAAGGCTAAGGCTAAGGCGAAGGCGAAGGCGAAGGCGAAGGCGAAGGCGAAGGCGAATGCTAAGGCGAAGGCGAGGCGGAAGGCGAAGGCGAAGGCGAAGGCGAAGCGAAGGCGAAGGCGAAGGCGAGGCGAAGGCGAGGCGAAGGCGAGGCGAAGGCGAGGCGAAGGCGAGGCGAAGGCGAAGGCGAAGTCGAAGGCGAAGGCGAAGAAGGCGAAGGCGAATGCGAAGGCGAAGGCGAAGGCTAAGGCGAAGGCTAAGGCGAAGGCGAAGGCAAGGCGAAGGCGAAGGCTAAGGCGAAGGCGAGGCGAAGGCGAAGGCGAAGGCGAATGCGAAGGCGAAGCGAAGGCGAAGGCGAAGCGAATGCGAAGGCGAGGCGAAGGCGAAGGCGAAGGCGAAGGCGAAGGCAAGGCGAAGGCGAAGCGAAGGCGAAGGCGAAGGCGAAGGCGAAGGCAAGGCGAAGGCGAAGGCAAGGCGAAGGCGAGGCGAAGGCGACGGCGAAGGCGAAGGCGAGGCGAAGGCGAAGGCGAAGGCGAAGGCGAAGGCGAAGGCGAAGTGAGTCCTGTGCGGGAATGAGTCTATAAGACAATTTCCGCATCGACTTCCCGCCGTTCGAACAGTCGATATGGTAGCGAATGAATCAGTAACATGTTTACACAGGGGTGGGGGGGGGGGTGGGGGGGGTGTTTCGCTTTATTTAACAGATCCTGAATTTCCTAAATTAATTTAGTTCTTTCCATCAGTTCTTAGAGTTTAAGTAAAGTTTAATAAAAATATAATGTCGATTAGCCAATGCCGACGTTACATCAGTAGTCGAAGTAATATTCTTGTAGTCGTTTCTAAACTAAAATATTGACAAGTTATTATGATCAGGTTTGAACTTTTTAGTAATTTTTTATATTACATAAAAGAAAGATATCATTCACAAAATTTAGCAAGCGAAACATGTAACTAGTATGCCAATCATCGCAAGTTCACTAAGTGAAACACTGTCAACTTAATTTGGACACGAGAGCCTGCATCCTTCAAAAACATTTCCACGAAGCAACGAGCTCCATTGTACTCTGCTCTGTATTAAAATATGCTTATTTTTATTTCTCGCAAATCTTCATTACCAAGGTCTGTTATCTACAAGGATTTAGGTGGCTTGTTTCATGATAAAATATATAATAATACACTTAAGTAGCGTGTTGCATAAATAACTTTCATTCTGTTCTTGAGGAAGCCTTGAGTCCCAGCAGTGGAAAATTATGTATGAAAATATTTCAGAGCCTGCGCATTGCATTGCGTTACTATAAACAAACACTTTTAACACGTTCAGTGCGGTGACACAACTGTTGTGTCCACCAAAATTTTTCTCCAGTGCCGGCGACACAACCTTGTGTCCGACACACAATGTATGGCGGCCCCTGGGAAGACATCGTCAAAAGCGGGGTGGCAGTGAACGTGTTAAAAGAGCCGAAGTCTAAAAACTTGCTGAGTTTCGAAACAGTTCCTTAAATCGTACGTAAAATAATGGAAAAAGCTATTGTTCGATCTATTATTTGAGTTTTGATTGAAAAATATTATTTTTGAAATAATACAGCAATTAATTTCACACTCATTTAATATGTTAAATCGTAGGATAAATTAGGCTTAGGAAGAAAACTTGCGTCGCAAACGAATGTAGAATTACAAGGGAATATATATACCGCCGTTATTCTATAAAGATTCGATTTAACAATACAATGTATACATTACTATAAAAGAGCCGCCTCTACATAATTTGACACTGTAAACCACATGTAATGTATATTTACAAAGAGCTTAAATTTTAAATATGGTTCAGTCGATTTACATAATTTCAATGGTTACAATAGATCTAAATATTACAGCTGCATAAATATACCAAGAAATAACCGTCGTATTCTATACTTATTTGATTAAAAAGAAAAACATTACCTGCAAGTATGCTAGAATTTATTTACTTTCGACAAACCACAGGAATATGTTAGCTACACATATTACGTTGAGTTCTACAAATTCACAAAATTTTTAATAGCTTACTGTGTTCTTATACATAGCAAACAATTTTTTTATTCTATGTGGCAAATGCTTTGTCCACAAAGCAAATTACCCCACAATTGAGATAATAATAAGCGCTAGTTATTTTACAACAATTTTTAATAACTTCTTTTATTCATTATATAAAGACATAACGATGGTTATTTACAGTATTTATGTATTAAAATATTAGTTATAAAATGAAAACGCATCTTACCAGGTACATAAGCAGAAAATAACGATTTTTTTTTTTGAATTTGCACTAAATTTTTTCACATAAATTATGTAATAGTGATCAGTTTGTTATTAAACGTATATATACATATTACTAGAAGTTACCGTATAATATTTGGGCAATACCAAAAAATATTGATAATAATAAAGCAATAAAAAATAGGTAAAATCAGAACAAAAAAAATTAAAAAAATACAACTTTAACTAAAATATAAGAAACAATGATTGATTCCTAGAAACTACTATTAAAAATATTACATAAAATCACTAAAAAACTTTGTATATTGAGAGGTTTAAATAAAATTAATATGCTTATATGTAATTACGTTTCACTTTCTATTTACAAGACAGTTTTAATAAAAGTATTACAGATAAAAAAAATATGCATAAATACAAAAGAAATAAATACAAAATTCATAGGCAGACAATATGGTCAAAATATAAAATAAATTATCCGATTTCGCTTATTTTTAAAACATGCAGATCATTTGTAAAATATCTATTTAAAAATAAAACTACAGATGATACTAACAGAAAACGTTTAGTGTTAAAATTTATATAATAAAAAGAAATGTGATTGAGTTTAAGGTAGACTCCATATTGCACTTTGTTAATGTAATTGTATGCATCATCATCAATTAGAATTGATGTGCACGTAGATGAAGTGCTGTTAACATTGTGCAATTATAGTATATAAAAATTGCATTTCTATTAACCATTGTGATAACAGCATTTAAGTGATAGTATCTTGTATAAATTGCTTTAGTGTTTTGTGTATACTTTTACTATGCATGCACATTTACATATTATATGTTTGTTAATATAATTTCATATATTTTATAGTATACTTATGAAATTACACGAGGCAAGTAGATAGGTGATCACTTGAATATGAAATAATATATAGATTGAATAAAAAATTGGCAATTTGAAAGTTTTTCATTAAATGCCATAAATAGCTGCATTGAAGCATGGACCTAGAGTACATACAGAGATAAAAAGCTAGTAGAGCCTTGTTAAGATTTTTACTCTTTCATGCATTTTATACAAATTTTGCAAAACATTTTTATGGATAATTAAATGAACAGGCATGTCTTGTTAATTGTGAAATCAAAAAGTTCAATAAATTATCTTTTAAAGTCTGTCTACCAAGCAAATTACCCCACAATTGATGATAATAATAAAGCAATAAAAAATAGGTAAAATCAGAACAAAAAAAATTAAAAAAATACAACTTTAACTAAAATATAAGAAACAATGATTGATTCCTAGAAACTACTATTAAAAATAAAACTACAGATGATACTAACAGAAAACGTTTAGTGTTAAAATTTATATAATAAAAAGAAATGTGATTGAGTTTAAGGTAGACTCCATATTGCACTTTGTTAATGTAATTGTATGCATCATCATCAATTAGAATTGATGTGCACGTAGATGAAGTGCTGTTAACATTGTGCAATTATAGTATATAAAAATTGCATTTCTATTAACCATTGTGATAACAGCATTTAAGTGATAGTATCTTGTATAAATTGCTTTAGTGTTTTGTGTATACTTTTACTATGCATGCACATTTACATATTATATGTTTGTTAATATAATTTCATATATTTTATAGTATACTTATGAAATTACACGAGGCAAGTAGATAGGTGATCACTTGAATATGAAATAATATATAGATTGAATAAAAAATTGGCAATTTGAAAGTTTTTCATTAAATGCCATAAATAGCTGCATTGAAGCATGGACCTAGAGTACATACAGAGATAAAAAGCTAGTAGAGCCTTGTTAAGATTTTTACTCTTTCATGCATTTTATACAAATTTTGCAAAACATTTTTATGGATAATTAAATGAACAGGCATATCTTGTTAATTGTGAAATCAAAAAGTTCAATAAATTATCTTTTAAAGTATGTCTACCAATGCAATATTAAGACTCGGCAACATGGTTCACACTAAACTTTTACTTTTAAGTGTAGTAACCTAGTAAGACATGACTCGTAATATATATTTCTGAAACTTCTGTTAAGGTAATTGCCTAAAAGTATTTGTATGTATATATATTTTGAAGTCATCCATGTTTCTGTTTGTGTACCAATTGATTAATTTCTATCACATTAGTTGAATAGGACAGAATTGGGATCTTCATTATCCATTTGCTTTACATGACGCAATACATCCTTCTTCGTAATTACTCCAAGTAGACGTCTGAAAACATGTTTTAAATTTAATACACATATTTCCTCACTATCGTAATTTCAACTTATTGTCGTACACTACAAAACATAAGTCGTCCTATTAACTAATTTTCAAACTAATAGTTGTCAGAATAGTTAATGGAGATAAATTTACACATTAACAGGACAAACTTCACGAGGTTTAGCTAATTGTATATGAAACTCACCCATTGTGTGTTACAAGAGTTTGCCTTAAGCCAAGCTTACGGAACATATCCACAACGGTCTCCATCGGTGTTTGATCGGTGACTGTGATGGGCGCCATATCCAAAATGCGGTTTAGTGGCAAACATGGCGGCGGGCCAACAGGTAGATTCGCAGTGCCGGCGAATATCACAACAGATTGACCAGTAATGCCCTCTATTGTGCGACGGGCGTTTGCTGTAAAAATTATTAAGTTTTTTATTCGATGGACGGCACATTCTCTTGATGGTAAGTGATACGCTTATAATTTTATGGTAAATGTTATAGTCTCTGTACCACATTGCGCTGGACGAGTTGATACAGAAGTTAAGCTCCGTTACCCCAGTAATTTCATAACCAAAAACACGCTTTAAACAGTAATAGGCAACAATTTCGCACAATAACGTTCGTCAGCAGAAATAGGTGGTGCTGTGGGACCTATTAAAACGGTCTCTTGCAGAGATCTACCACTAATAACTAAATTGAAGATGAAATCATACAGTTCTGCATGTATTTCTTATAACACTATTCCGCCTATTATTAACAGTATTTATGTCTCCAATTTACACTCACACATCACTATCATGGAACTAATCTGAGAAATTGGTTTTACTTTTTGGAGAATGTGAACTTATTGGAGAAACGTATGACGAAATGATAATCTATTGAGTAATTTGTTAACATGAATTAATATTTACCGATTGCTAAATTCAGATCCCTGCGTAACACGAAACCTACTAGATATTGTGACTCCTTAGAAACAACGACAGGGTAGCCATTGTGTTCAGTTTCTTTTAGCAGAGTTTCCACGTCATCCACTGTCATGGAATCCAGTGTAATCACAGCTAACGTTTCGTTGCGTCTAAAAAAGGATAGACATTAAAAAAATGGCTATGTAAATCAATAAACACATAATAAATTATATATTCAATCGAATGGTGAACAATGGTGAACGCTTTGCTCGTCTCGACGTTTCGTTACAAAAAAATAATAATTCCATTCCATTTAGATATAAATCGCTTCAAACAATTAGCAAGTATAAAGCGCTTCAAACATGATAGAAACATATGCACTTTATGTATTAATACGCTTATACATTTTTTATTTACACTTATTATCAAAATATTAAGCTTCATTACTATTTTTATCTAAAATGGACTAACATTTGATCTCAATTTCACATAGTGTAAAGTGACAATGAGGCTGCAGATGTTGAAGTGTGCTCGCCTATTACACCCAGGCATCCATTTGTTTACCACCAGAACACAGCAATGCTGCTATGGGAGCAGATTTACAATAAGACGTTGGCAGCTAGCCACGAAAAAAACCCAGCCAATAACGAATCTCCACGTGACTTAGGAATCGACCCAGGGATCTCCATCGCATCGTGCGGTAACCTTAGCTCCAAGTTTAGTTAATTGAAATAGAACTTTTGGAGGTATTTTTTTGTTGCAGAATAGCAAACATAAATGCTGTTACAATCACTAAGACCAACACAAAATAATAAACAGCTGGAGCAAACACAAATATATATACTAAACAGAATTGTAAATATATACATGAATGATGGATGATAGAAATATTTTTTGGATAAAATTAATTATCCCATATTAAAAATATTGACCATTTTGAAAAATCTAAAAAATGCAAGAGCTCTTTTCTGTTTTCGTTTATCATTATCATTATGAGCCGAGGGATGTCCACTACTAGACAAATTCTTTCATCAAAGCCAATTTTGGTTTTGTCGCCAGCACTAAATGAGAATAATTGGAATTGACCACAGAATATATTTAAAAATACACATAAATTAAAAATGATATACGAAAACATTTGAATAATATATAAAAGTATATAAAATAAATTATCCAGAAGTTCTACCGCAAAGCAACATGTACAATGTAATTGCCAAATTTTAGGTTTTACTCTAAATATATGTAAAAACTAAAACCAGAAAACGGATAACACTCGCTGTTTGTTTGTATGTTGTATATAAAATAAACATGAACTTCCAACAATAACACCATTATCGAAAAATCAACTAATTTATTGGGTAGTTTTTTATTATTATTATTGTAAGCTCAAAGACAACCACCGTTAAACATGGTCTTCCCTCAACGATCTCCCTCATCAATTAGACCAGATTAAAAATATACAGTTAAATGGTCAGCTGTCATACCTAGCTTAATATTATAAATTTTATTTAAGTTAAGTAATATTAAAAACTAAGTTCCTTACTTCGGTTGCATGACATCGGCAGCAAGAGATGTATGTTGAAACTCATCCTTACTATCGAGGAATGGGTATCCGTTAAGGGCGATATGCGCGTCGTATATACCTTGCCTCCCCAGTGCATCTCCTACCCATTTCGAAGCCATAGCTGCTGCCATCAATGGTACAATGTAGCGCACACCACCCGTAAGTTCAAACATTATAACCACCAGTGATACTAAAACCAAAAAGCTTATATTGTATTGACACACACAATTATTACTAAAACAAAAAAAACGTTGACTGTGTACCTGTCATTCTAGTCACACCGCCAAGAACAGCAGCCGCACCGACCATGGCGTACAAACCAGGTGTTATACAGTCATCGCCAGTTGAACATTCTCCAGAGAAAAGCCAAATCTTCGGATATTTAAAAGCCAATTGTTCCACGCCTAAAAGTAAAAATAATTATTAAATGTATAAAGACTTATAAAAACATTTTGCGTCATCACCATTGTTCATACTCACCAATGCCAACAATACGTCCAGCAATGGCACCAAGTGCAAGACTGGGAATGAACAAACCACAAGGCACTTTAATACCAAAAGTGAATACAGTCATGACCAGCTTTAGGACCAGTGCAAGGAACAATAACCATATGGCATGGTATACACCAGGACAGGCAGCAGCTTTCTCTATAGCAGTATTTACACCCGTGAAATTGCGGTTGTAATCACTGAAAAATACTATGATTATAACAACTTTTATGCTTAATTATTATGAAATAATAATTTGTACAAATTAACAAAGAACTCACCACAGGGGATCAGAATTGGATATTCCACACTGATTGAAAAGCAAGTAGATGAGCTGGCTTGTGTTCATACGTGTGTATGGATTTGGGTAAGCAATAACAGCAGTTACTAATGTCACTACAAGAACCTCTGTTACTGGGTACTGTCCAAGTTTTGAGTACTTGCGGTAACGGCACCAGTAAATATTAGCTTTAATGAATATTGTTGCGATGCACCCCTAAAACGTGAAGAAAAAGAATGGATAAGAATGCCAAAACAAAGGTAAAAGATGAAAGTTATATTCAATCCATTTCTAAACGAAAATTATCAAAAAATTCTAAAATATGAACAGCAAATATTTATTCCTCCATAAAGTGGTGTGCAAACATCACTGTGTTCTGGTTTGAAGGGTGTTATTGCTAATAAAATTACTGATATAACAAGGCTTAACATCTAGTAAATAAAAGCAACAAACACAATGTGGTGCTGTGAATATCATTCTTACTGGAGACACATTCTTATCGCTTGTCCTCAGGTGAATGTCTCGTCAATTCACCATATCAAAAAAAGACAAAAATACACTTTTTTCGAAATGGTGTTAAAAACAAATAAAAAACGTTTTAGTGTAATGTTATTAGGCCAAAAAAACAAAGTTTCACCCCTTTGTAGTAAAGTGAAGACAAATTATCAAACATATCTTACCCCTATGATTCCAAGTCCAACAAAAGGTATCAGCTCAAAGAATATCCACGGTTTATTGTATTCAACAAAAAATAACACCGAATGTTCATTTCCGAATGGATTGATTGAGCGTAGAATGAATGCAGCAATCAAGGCACAGAAAAATGAACGCCATAAGGTCTTCAGAGGAAAATAATATGATACCTGAAAAGAATGAAAATAAAGCAATGCTTTACATGTTCATAATACTGCAACAGTACTGGTGGTAAATCTTTATTGCCAGAAACCATTTAGGTATATACTACCACAACTCCGATTTCTGTCACAAAACACCAGTGTGCAAACATTAATCAACATGAGTGTGTTACAAATTGATAGGCCTTGTAGCTAGAGATATTTATAGGACAATAGTACTTATCATAATGCTCGTCTTTTCGATTTTTTTGGAAAACAAAATTAATCTGGATTATGTCTGTTTTTATTTAATTTGCACATATTATAGCTTTGATGCAAGTAACTATTTTTTAAAATGTGATTATTAAAAAAATTTAAATACAACTTTAATACATATACCTCTTCAAGGCTGAACAATACCCCTCCGATAGGTGCACCAAAGGCTACTGATACACCAGCTGCTGCAGCAGCAGATAGAATCTCACGCTTTTTGGCTTCGTTACGTCCATACTTCGGAAATAGATAGGAAAGAATGTTACCTGATAAAAAAATATTTTTAAGTTTTGTTTCTATTTGTATTACTTTATTGTTTCTTTTGTTAAAACTGTGACTTACCCAGGCAACTAGCAATATGAACCATCGGTCCCTCTTTACCTAGTGATAAACCTGATGACACAGATAGTATCAAGCCCACTACCTTGATAATGAGAGTCCACTTTCCCAAGTAGCCACGGATAATAAAACCACTAAGAATTGTCTTTATCTCCGGTATACCTGGTACACAAAATAAATAAATTATAAAATATAAAACAAAACTGCAAAAAAATTTAATATAAATACACCCACGAAAACTGTTATCACCAAGTAATAATAACCAATTTATGGAGAAAAAGATTTGCACAAGGTGGAAAAGTACCAATGTACAATTGCGAGAAATACCTAAGAAAACATTATAATTCCTGGGCAAAAATAGTAAATGCATTGCAGTATTTGTGCATATCAATATAAAACACAAAAGTATGACTTCTACAAAAAAACATTTCTCCTTTTTGTATTTTGTGGTCATCAACAGAATTTACTTATCAATAATTATAATTGCACCAAGACTTACCAGAACCACATGCATAGGGTGCAAACATCCGCACAAGAGAGGCAGAAAGAGCAGCAAAAATAAGAGCCCACACTACGTAGAACAGGTAACTGATAATATATGCAGCTGCACCTTCTTGAGTGTCACCAAATACTTGCGGCCAAGTTAGCCACTAAAATCAAATTAAAATCTCACATTTAAATTTATTGGCATGTTTCTATTTAGTACAATTACCTTCATTGCTAATTGGCAAAGAACATATATGTGTTTAATAACTAAAATTTGCTAAAACTGCTATAGAGAACATATATCATCTAATGAGTACTCAGAAAATATTACCTGTGAACAATTGCCCTGATCAAAGGTAGTCTCATCACTTGACCAACAACACTGCTCCCTATTAAACCAAAATGCTTGGGGGCAAATACCAAATTTAAGATCAGTCATCCAAGATGCTCCAATATCTATCACACTGGCCACAACTCCTGTACAAACTCCAACAAGTAACACACAAACCCACCCAGACCATGCATCATGTGCTCCCTGGAATTGTAATTAAAATATGAATGCAATGTACACAATACAATAAATTTATTAAAACAGCACAGGACTTATTTACAGAAATATGAATAATTAATTAATTTAGAAATTGAACAAAATAGCACCCACCTTTATCAAGTCCCATAATGAATCTTGTCTTTTCTTCACAATATATCTGTGTCTCATCCGGTCCCTTGCAATATCTCGCTGCCAATCAATAGTATGGAAGTCATCATACTGGCCAATTCCTGGGATCTCATCTGTATCACCTAATATAAAAAAAATGTTAATCACAATGATTAAGCAATATTCTGTAGAAAGATTTACATTAGAGGTACACAAGTTAAAAAATTTATCTTAAAATAATGTTTTCTTTTATTAAATAAAAATTTGTTTTCTTAACATTTTTTAGTATAGTTAACGAAATTTTTTTTGAATAAACAAAATATAATACGACAAAAAACTCGAAACAACTTTACTACAAAAGCCTTCAGTCACATGATTTCATTTATCTTTCAAGGCGATTGTGCAAGTATGTCAAATGATAATATTAGAATCATTATATTAAAACATATTCATTTAAATAATTAATAGCTTACCCTGCATTCCGGAAAACATTACTGCGTCCCCTGTAAGAAAACAGTGTATGAAAAATGGACAATCTTATTGCACCATTGGAACCAGTTACATACTATTCACTATCGTTTAAACCTTAAACATTGTTCTTAAACATGTAGCATATACTTGTAACAATTACCACCGTTTTATATATCTAATGAATATATTAAGATAAGTTAAATTATTCTTAAAGAAAGATGACGATGACTGACAGCTATAAAACGTCAATCGTTAAGTCGATAGGCTTACACAGTGTTGCCACGCGTTTGCTTTTAGGAATGACATTTTTAATGCTAGTCAATGAATTTAATATGTAAAAGAAGAATGCTCGTTTTTATTTATGACTTAAAATAATTATTTCGAATATAAGGAAAGATATACATTATTAATAGAAATTTGACATATAGTTCTTTATTACGTCTTAGTAACAGGTCCCACAAAAAGCACCCGTATCAATTTTATAATTTAATTAAATTTTAACAAAAATCCACATACTCAATTTTGTAATTATATGATAGAAAAACGATTGTTTTTAATTAAGTATGTAATTTTTTTTTCGATAAACAACCTGAATTACTTTACAAGTGGACCGATATTAGTTATAGAAAAAATGCATTTTTTTTTTGCTGCAAATACGAAAGAATAATTGGTCTAGACTATATTTATGTTTATTTTATATTAAATAAATATATTTTATTTTAACAAAGTCTTGTTATTAGTTGCACGTCATTATAGCCAGGTGAGGCTTGAAGCCAAACGGGATAATTCTTTGCTTTCGTATTTTCTATATTAGAATTATATTTACATGTAAATGTCTTCACAAACAATTAGAAATTATTCGGTGACTATTTTCAGGACAATTAGCAGAATTATACAACAATTTTCTGACATCATATTTTTTTAGAACAGGAATGAATTGTTATTCCGGAGCAAAGTAAGTTGTATTGCGACACGACGACTCAAAACAATATTTATAATTTTCTAGATTTGGTTAAGTATTTACTTTTATACTATAAAATGCAATTTTTCCACACTTTCCGAATGTTATTAATTTTCATCAACGTTTTCTCTGCCAATTTTTTTACATCAATTGAATAATTTCATAAACATATACAACCTGTATTATTACTTGTTTTTTCGGAAAACTAGCAGTGACTGTTAAAATCTAGTTATAAATTTTAAATTATAAAAACGATGCACTATTCACACATTTTCACAAAAAAGATCTCTTGGTAGAACTTGTTTGTTAACGCAATATTTATCAGCAGGACATTGGTATAATCATTATAGGAATGATAGAGAACCTATATTATCAAAAATAAATATACAAGTTACTGAACCAATGCCTATTTAATAAGGATTTCAATGTCGACATCAACCAATTCATTAAATTATTTTGCAGATCTATTGAAAATTAATGTTTTCTATAGCTAGATTTACAGAGAGGAACACACAAAGACGTAGGGCGTCGTTATGACCTTGTTGCATATATTTATTTATGAAAGTAGGTACGAGGAGTCTATGTAAGGTTGTGCCATTTTCGAAAAAATACAATGTCAGTCGTTTTTGGTCGTATTTGAAGATGGTTTATATGTCGTCTCTTGCATCTCCCTTCACAGCTTGCGTTATACTTTTTGCATTTGTAATGAACGAATTTAAATCTTATGTAATCTATGGACGTCAGAGGATTCCATGTCTGGGAACAATACTCGAGGATGCTATGCACAAAATGGGGAGTACAGTATTTTGCACACTTTAAATAAATAATTTTAGTAAATCGCTTTATTAGCTTTATTACGTATATGATTCAATGTGTTTAGCGTACGTAAGTTTTGTGCCGTGAAACACTTAGATCACGAACTTCATCAACTTTATTGGGATGAGAACTGTTGATTGTGTTGTAGTTATGTATGAAATTCGCTTTTCGAGTAAAAGTTATGAACTGACATTTAGTTACATTTAGGTCTAGGCTATTTGTCTGACAATAATTTTCGGATAATCGGCGTAACATAAGAATTTAGAATATTTAATTTGATGCAATGACTATTTATTTTTTGATTTTTGCACCGTACATACATGGGTATTTTATCTTTTCTTCGTGCGGTGCCGACACCAAGGTTTCAGCTTATTTGTCGTCATTATATCAAATATCGACGTCACTGGCGCTTGAATTTACAGTTCAGAATAACCATTTTCAATTGTTAAATTACATAAATATTCATTTTATAACAAATGTAATAAACTCTCTGCAAAAAACTAAATTAAAAGTATTTGTCTTTTCTATTTCGTTTTGTTCCATAGACATTAAAATATGAGGAAGAAAAAATAAAATTCCTGATGAAGCTCAATTATTTGTTAGTTTTTTGTCAAAAAAGATTATTATAAACTCTGAATTCGTATCATAAGGAAGTTACCGGTATTAAGGCATTTATGATGAAAGTCAAATTCAAAATATCAAATCGAAAACAACTACTTGTCTAACGTAGAGGCTTAAAAGATAATAACTGCGCAGTCTTCAACATTAACCACGTAAGTACACCTGTGTTGTAGGAAATAGGCTTAAACGGCGACACCGAAGATATGTCTTTTGCATACTTTATTCTTGTTCATTAAAATATTAATAACATAAATAATTTTGTGTGTAATTTGCGAAAACTGATTTTAATTTATAATTTTATGGTGGTAAATCTATTCGACAATAGGCAGAAATGATGATAAAATCCTTGTAGTAGTGATATGTATATCATATTCTGGTACGGACATATCCTGTCCCAAATTTGTTTTTTTTATTTTGTGTATGTTAACGACGTTATATATTCTTAAGATTGTGTGATACAAGAAAATATTCAAGAATAAATCATTGTGCAATGAATATCTATATATTCATAGAAATGTGTATTTCATACAGAGCATTATAGCATACAGAGCCATACATAAAGCGCAATCTTCTAAACTCGACAATTGATAGAACACTTAATCAATTTGATGCGTAGTATTATACATGAAGGACTTTATTATTCAGGCATAAAGTTGAATATTTAGTGAGTTAGTAAAGAAAAATTGTTCATGTTAAAGTATAAAGAAGTGGACTTACAGTTGCTACTGGCGTTGGACGTCCTTCCGCTGTTTTCGTACAATTGGAACGTGCCGTGGCTGGTGGGTGTCGTCGGGCAGGCAGCAGCAGCTTGTTGGAGTCCAGGCGTTATGTCCACCATGTCATCTTCACCCGACGACGCAACGCCACGTCCATTTGTATTCTTGGCGCCCTGATATGAAATACTTAGGTTAAACAGATATAAAAAAGGTAACGACAGCAGCAAAGGAAAGTTGTTATAAATTGAGATAAAAAAACTAAAAAAATCTTAAATTTTGTCGCTTCTTTATTTCTTGTACATAAATACAATTAAATACATTTTGGCAGAACCAAAAAAACGATTATAAAGTTGAAATAAGGAAAGAGCCGTCTCTCTACTGTACCGTAACCAAATCATTACATATTTTTTTTATCTAAAATGGAACTGACGCTTGGCCTCAATTTCACACAATGTTAAGTGACAAAGAGGCTTGAATGGTGCTCGCCTAGAATACTCTGACTCTCATATGTTGACACTCACAATGCAATGTATTTATGGCAGCAGATTTTATAATATGAGAGTGATAGCTAGCTGAATAAAAAATGAGAAAAACCAATCACCATTCAACTCCAGAACGTGTGGCTCCTTAATCGAACTCGGCATTTACCTTTTGGATTTGTATATCGTTACACAACTGAAAATCATGTTATGATAAATAATATTCATGAATTACCACACATTAACATCAGATTCATCGCAAAGCAATGATCCTTTGTACTAATTGTGTTTTCCGGTTTAAACACCCGCATATAGCAGGCTCCCCTCAGTCCTTCGAACTAATTGAAAAATCGAAGTGTACGCTTCAACGATGCATTGAAGACGCATTCATACTGTAATCACGTACGAGTACTCGTTCTAGTAAACTTCTAGTAGAAGTTTTATCTTCAGTCTTAGAAACATAGGCAAGAGTAATATTTGTATGTAGAAAAAATATACGTATCAATTTCCAATGTTATCTCTAGACATCTGAAGGATCTATCTTATTTAATTAAATTAGTTAAGCGCTTTTACTCCATAAATATCATTAATTAATTTCATTTATCCACTATATATAAAAGTATAATATTTATAAATGAGCCTCTCAGCTAGCTGATTAGGTAGCAGGCCAATGTGGTAAAATTCTAGGATTATTAATTTGATCAGAAGCTAAAAAAAATCACTGTCTGGTCTAGAAAAAAGGAAGCAACAAGTAAATCCTTTAATAACTAAAAAGAATGTCATTTAATTAATGTAATTACAAAAAAAGATTATATTTAAAAATGGATTTAAAGGTGTTGGCTTCTGTGCGAATTATATATGTAAATACAGAGTGGCAATTTAATAAAGAAATCATGCTAGGAATATTATTGTGCAAAGGCTTTTCTTCTTTATAGAATATAGGAGTAATGCAAATGTGACACCTAGGAAACATCTGTTGATAAACATATAATTACCACTGTAAAGCTATCGGTTATATGAAAACCATGCTGTAAAACTAGCATTACAACTCTGAATTATAAACATGTCTGAATGAATTTGATCGTCTTTCAAAAAAATTGCTTCACAAATATCTGGACTGCATCAATTGAAATGGACAATTCTTATCAATTGAACCATTACAAAGAGCAACTACAGTCGCACATGAGCCATAGTTATACCCAGTTGAAATCTATTCAGTACATTTATGTCGGACCTCTCAATTGAAAAACTGCAATGAATTATCCTTCTCCTCTATTGCAAGTGGTCTCTATCAGTTTTTTACGAATTTTATTAACTAATAAATTTTATAGAATTAACAAGTTTTAACAATTAAAAATATATTATAAACTGCAGAAATGTGTAGTTTAATTGTACAAGTAAGCAATGTACATACATATAAACAACTTTAAATATAAAAGCCAGAACATATTTTCAATGATACCACACAATAACTGTATTTTTATAAACTACTAAATAGACAACACAACATTTAACACCTAATTGTATGACTTGTTTTTATAGGACTTCCTGTATTATTTTCTATGGCATTACAGGATAGGTTCAAAAGTGGGTAAGAAGCCTGTTGTATTTTCATATAAGTGTTATTGTTTTCTAACTGTAAACCTTTTATTAAAAGACAGGTTTAAGTCCCCATTGTAATTCTTCAATTCTTTTAAAAAGTATGAACTCAACACTTTTTCTTCTTATATGTAATTTTTTGTTTACTTTGCTGATGTTTCAATTTATTTTCTCACAAACTAATCAATAATGAAACGAATAATAATACAGTAATTAAAGAAAGTAGAATCTTCAAAATATGGACAAAAGTTATTTTTAATATCTATATACGTAAAAATCAATTGCTGTTCATTAGTCTTGCTAAAACTTGAGAATGAGTGGACTGATTTGGCTAATTGTAGTTTTGAGTTATTTGTGGAAGTCCAGAGGTTTAAAAGATGAGAAAATATGGAAGAAAATGCATGGAATATAGTAAAAACATCAAATTCACTTTCTCTTACGAACTATCTCTTTGGATTTGAATGTCAAATATTTGATATCTGCCCCGTTGTTCAGAAATAAATACATTTAAAAGTTATTCAGAAATCAACAAATTTTACTATTAAAGAATACTTTAATTTTATTTTTCATTTGGTTTTGGCATTTGACATTGACAACCAACATATTCTGACTGCAACTATAATATTTTAGACTTTGGCACGAATCTAGGCGAAAAGGTTTTTTTATGATAAATTCTTTTTGTTCACTAAAGTTAAAACTTTCTGCTTCATTCAGCTTTTTTATTTATTGATTTGGAGGTGATACAAAGTTTGCTGGCTCAACTAGTTTTTAATATAGATTGATGTAATAATCAATTTTTTTCTACAATAGGCTAACAATAGATGTCAATTTCACACAATGTTAAGTGTAAAGTAGCCTCAAGACAGTGAAGCATTCATACTCTGAGTACAACAAGGTTTTTATATGTCAAGTAAAGGATGGTATTACAGATATGAAACCAAAATCTTAATATCATCAACATTTCAACCGATGGACGCCCACTGCTGGACATAGGTCTCTTGCAATTTATTCCACAAAGTAATCTTCAATATAAAATTAATCTTTTGTTTTTATCAAGTACATTATGGAAAGTGACTTTGAAGAACATTCTTAACACTATGTTTAAATAAAGTATTTTTTTTTCATTTAAAATTTAAAAAGACTAAGAGCAAGAAGAAAAAAGTTTCTACATTGTTTATCTTAATAGCATTCTTCTTCTTCTTAGTAGTATTTCCTCATGACTGAGGGCCATTGTCATCATGTGTTGTCAAACACACAATGACTTACTTGGCAGTTATAATGGAGTGGTTTGTCATTGCTTTCTCCATCTTAATAGCATAGTTAATGAATATTTACAGATGTAAGATATCAAACATTCTTAATATCTCTAGTCAAGAATGTTTGATGTAATTAAAATTTTTTGTTAAAACTCTATTTCTATACCAACCTTTTTGTAAACTGATTGGTATGTAGTAGCCATTTTAGATGCAGAAGATTTGAGAGGGAAGCGTTCCATACCTATACCTGTAAAAGAAAAGTGTTGTTGATAAAGAAGTGGTAAAGCTATAATTAGGTTATGTTGAATCTAATTTTACAAAAGATTGCAGTTTAACTTTTAATAGTAATAGTACAAGTTTTTAACTACAGCAATTTTCAAATTACATTTTAAAATGTTTAAAAGTTTATTTGATATAGAACACAAACACTTCAATTCTATATATACATATATGATGTGATATAGAGTTATTTATTTCATATTATTAATGTAACCGAAATTCTAAGTTTTATGATATGAGTTAGGTTAATGAAATTAAACATTAAATGCAATACTAGAAAATGAGTTATATTAAAAAAGAGTCGCCGCCCCTTCATCACGGTGAAATACAAATATAAAATACAGTAAGAGAAAAGAGGGCATTAATATAAAAATACGAAGGTACATAGACTTAGACAATAAAAATTTTAAATAAATTTTTAGCGCAGGAAAATAGCTGTTAATACTTACAAAATCTATTCAAAAACACACATTTCAAAATCTAATTCATTTAAAAGCAAATAAACTTATTTCATAAAAAATCACGATTAATTGGAGATAAGGCACCACGTTTAAGGCGTAGATAATTATTTTTTACAATGATCAAACAAGTGTTCATTCGTAGTAGAAAGCTGAGACGACGTTAGTGATATATGAATAAATGCCTAAAAACAGATATACGAAAAATAACAATATGACAATACGTAGCCGTAAAATTGCCAGTTAAGATAATTTTAATCTAATTTTAACAATAGGCTTTCGAAAATGAAATGAAAGTCAAATAATTATTATATAACATGCGGAATCAAGCCAACTCACCGATTTAACCAAAAATCATTCGGTTACTTCAATTTTTTTGAAATTTCGTAATATTATAAAAACTTAAAAAGCGTTTTCGGAATGCTGAAAGCTGCAATTAAAAAATAATATTGCATGTTTTATTCGTATTCAGCTTTGTCAACATTTTACAATATATTCCAATTCATAATAAATTGCATTATTATCCAGAACAAGTTCCTTGCGGAGCAACAGCAAAAGATTACCATTTTCATATTTTATAATTTCCTCTTTTTTTAATCAATGTAATAGTATTTTCATTAAATTTTTTTATATAAAGACACAAGGTATTTGTTTTTGACTGGATAATGTTGGTCACATAAAATAAAAAATTGCACATACAATGATTCGATTAAATAAACTTCGCACCAACATTTTACATTTTGATACAATTAAACAAAACTGGTTATAAAACGCTCCTCATCTCACCTGAAAAATCTGTTTTTATAAACATGCAACTGGTACAGCAAATTCTCATAATAACATAAAAGAGTATTAGGAATACACTCTTCAGAAATAAAAAGTACTGTGACACAGCGTCTAGCACAGAAGTGACTGATTCGACTACGAGGCGAAGAAGTTTGGCTAGAGGAAGAATTTTTTGGAGCTGCTATCGTCCTGTTGTAATCTGCAGTCATAATAGTATTCCTATTTAGCGGTTGTTAACATATGAGAGTCAGAGTATACTTGGCGATCACGCTTTACCATTTCAGTTAGAGTGTCAGACTTCAGATTGTCAATGACACTTACATCATTTGAAGTTCATATCAAGTGATAAGCCATTGTCGATAAAAAATAACCCAATTAAGAAGAATCTAAGACGAGCCACTTGCAAACAAAAATCGAAAATAAACGACTAATGAATTCCAACTCTTTTAAAGCTAAAACGAAACCATCCAGATTCACTAGATACACATGCGTTAAACTAAATGTTTTTTTTTAGATAGGATGTAAAAAACGTAAACTATAGCATTTAATAGTAGTGTTGCGTGTTCATTATAGACAAACTATTTTTGTGTAATCTTTGGAAAATATTTACCAAAGTCGTCTTTAAGTGAAGCACCGGTAAATGAACAAAAAACGCAGAGTTAATCATATTAAATGGATTTATTAAACTGGATACTTTGTATGTTTATTTATATTACATAAATATTCAAAATAAATATATTCTGTTGAAGTATGCAACATCTAAACTTAAAAAATCTTGTACGTTGGGAGCGTAAATTGCAAAGGTTTTATCGGGAGATAGTTTTATCAAGCGGATCATAGACGTTCTATTAAGCTTAATAATTGATCGGAGAACCAGAACTCAATAGTGATCTAATGTACCCTAGGTGAAAGTGGGGAGGACGGACTGGTCAAAAACTTTCAGTCCAACAAGCTGTAAACAATTTCAGAGATTTTACATGCCCACAGAATAAGCTGAAACTGATTTCAGTATCATCATTTCGGCTTTATGCGTCTGTTTCAGTACATCGATGTCGCGGTGATCGACTTGATATAACTTTATACTGCAACTATAAAAACAAAACCGTTAATATCATTGAACCACTGAATCATTATTATCATTAGTATTATTATTAAACCAATATAATTTAATACTAGTTGAACCCAGTAGACGTTGTACTGCCCGTGTAGATTAACTTTATTTATTTGTGTTATTATTATCATCGGCGCCAAAAAAAAATTGCATTGTTTCTCACAAAATTAAAGCAATTTATAAAAATAAATATTTTTTGTTGTTCGTAATTGTTTGTTTTTGTTTTTTATTGAATTTTTTATCGTACAAATTTTTAATACTATTTTTAAATCGATTCAGTAGTTCCGAATATTATCGGGAGCAAACAGATGAAAACAAAATGTAAATGCTTTTTTCGCACAAGTATCGTGGGACAAAGTAGTACAAACTGTAAGCTGTGCGTCTTTAATTTATTCTTTTTGTGAAGAGACTATTTCATCGTCATATATCCAAATAGAAATTTGGTTGGCCTTATACAGTCGTGTTTAAATACTTATTAGGTAAGTAAAAAGTTTCTTCTTATATTTTAAATAAATAAAAGTGGATTCAGCACACTAAACACCCACAGACATAACTTTTTCATTTCATATGTAAATTTTTAACCGGGAAAACTAATTTTATCCATCTCCAAAAGCGAAATTACCTAAAATATATTCTCTTTCTTCTTTGGATAGCTCTTCCAACTAAAATTTCTTAAATTATACTGTAGTATTTCCTTTATATTCGAAGCATCCGAAAAGGAATAATCTACGCGGTACAATAACTGTTATTCATGAGGCCACGGCGCGCTTCGTGATATTGTGACACAATTATCTTTTCATAGCTTCATAGGTGTATTGAACAAGAATATACACGGAGTAAAATCAATATATCTAGGGCTGGAGTTACTAACATAGGCATCCTAGAGAGGTATGTTGCGCCGTGATTATACATCGATGGCGCGTAAATTCTTAACAAAAAATGTATTATGAAATTTGATATTTATCAGGACCTCCAATCCCAGATGTTTTGATTTTGCTCTGCGTACAATCTTGTTCAATACATCGATAAAACTATGAAAAGAATATTTTTCATTTAGCTTCATTCGATTCTCGTTTTTAATAAATAAGAAATGAAATGTAATATTTAATACTTAAATGATGGATACTTTACTAAAAGTGGGAATATCAACAGAGTCTATGGCTAAGTTACTTGTTTGTTTTATATAGGAATAAATAAATAGACATATCTAATTGAATAAAATATAATACTTTTTGTTAAATTTGGTCATTCACGATATCCTCGTGGGAAAAAATAGGTTTCCAAGTAATATCGACATGAACACGATGCTTCCCTAAACGACCTTCCACAATATATTAAAGGGACAAGTTGGGATAGCAGGCTATACCAGAGTAATAAAAGACCTAAATGACTATTACAATTTGGTCGTATAACCCTTAACAGGAGATGCAAACTAGACATGCGCGGTGCAGCCAAACATATGTTTATCTATTTGTTGCTTAACAGATACACCAATCATGTAACAAGTAAAAAGACCAAAAATTGTAAAAAAGCTTTCACCCGATCATGCGTTGTCGTCAGTTGTCTGAGAGATTCAGATGGCAATTGAGTAATCTCTGTTAATACTGTTTAATATTAAATTTAGACAAAGAAAATGTTGGGTGATTTCGCGGGATATTTAACCAGCGCAGACATGCCAGAATTTTCCTATTCTATTACAATGGAGCCAATGGGCATCGAAGACAGCAATATATATAAGGTAATAAAATTGTTATTTAGTAAATGTTTTGTTGTATTTGACATTTACTTATTTTGCAATGTTGCGATTGCGATGTTATTGTTTTTTGCTTAACGATAACAAACATGTGTTCATATCCCGCAATAGATTGTGTCGCCTAAAGCAATGTATGTAAGCAGCATATATCTTATTATTAACGTTGTATCTTTTTAATATTTACTTTTTTTTTGGTAATGGAATTATATTTTAAATACGCTATAGCTGTAACGCCTGGAAATTTTTATGCAAAAAATTGCCTAATAAACTAATTTATTATTTAACGGGTAATGTTCTTATCAGTAACAAAAAGCATTGTCTTTAAGATAACATCAGAAAAATCCATAATGAAATGTATGTGTGTATGTTGTATACTTACATAAAATATCTTATACAGTCACATTGACAGATAGGAGCAAGCGCACGCACCAGGCATGTATAAACATATAAAGTAGGTACTTTATATTATTTCAATGTTGTACTTAATACTTCACAAAGTTGCCAGTGCAACTTCAAAAAGACTTTGTTATTACTAGGTGATAGGTCTATGTTAGCGGAGATCGTCTAGGTGGGTACCACCGCTGTTCATATTTCTCCCGCCAAACAGTAGTGTGCAAACCTTATTGTGTTCCGGTTTGAATAACGCTGTAAGCTAGGGAAATTACTTGGGTAAAAAGTCTCAAGGCATTGAGCGCAATGTGGTGCAGTGTATGTCATCTTAAATAGCGCCACGTTATTATATGGGCAACTTATCATCAAGTGAAAGTCTCGCTCCTCTTCTCAAATAGAAAAGGTTGATATAATTTAGTTCCTTAACATCTGTGTGTACATTTAGATCTCATTTTCTAATAATGTTTAACCCTACATCCCTGATATAAATACCATTAAATAGCATCCGGCTTTACGAGCCATGTATTGGGTAACGAAATGATGATGAAGCTTTATTGGTACTTTATCATTACTATAATACGACACGTCTCCATGCCTGAAAACAGTATTTTTTAATATACTGGTGCTTGCATCAGTAATATAATACCCACGGTTTCCGACAAACTGTAGAATATACAATTTGTATTTTAAATATTTCAAATCTTTGTTATTAAAATAAATATAATTTTAATAGCCATAAATAGTTACATAGTAACAAAAACATACAACTATCGCTAGACTGTATGATTTAAAACCAGTGGTATGTTCAAAACGATTAAAAGCTAGTATTACATATCGCAGAACACTTCCTGCGTAAATAAGTTTTTGGTAGTTAAGTGTAATAAATTTGATACATACCCTTTTAAAACAAATTGACAATTACGCTAGACCACTAGCACTATATTTTAACAAGACTTATTAAACGCTGCTCTGTGACAAATATATATAAAACTTTTAATATAGAAACGCAATTAATGTTCCTCCTTGAGGCGTAGAACTCGTTAACGTGACCTCTAACATTACCTTCGTATGGTTTGTATATCCGCGAAAAATAAGGGTCTGGGTCCCCCGATTAATCAACTACAAGTTCAATATCAGCAAGCTTATTGTGGACAAAAATAATAGAAACATAAAACAGTTGTTAGTGCTTAAAATGACTCAAGTGAAGTAAGTTTTAAATAAGCATAAAATTACGTTGTCGGTTGTCTGGAAGAAATTGCTGTCGGAGCAATAAGGCCGCCCATTATATATTTTAGTTTGATCTATGTATTTTTAAAATTAATTTTACTGGTGTACATTAAACAATATTTATTGTAATAATCATAAAATTACGATAAAGGTTTCACGCATATGATATGAAGCTATGTCCCAAATATAATAACTGTGTAGAGTAAACAAATTAATTAATTTTTTTTTTTTTACAATTTTGGTTAAAATTTTAAAGATATTTTTGCCTTTCTATTTTTTTTTATAAATCAATGTCAAACTATTTAATAACATGTCATCTAACAACTGTCTAAAAATTTTATATTTATCTTACATTCACTATACTTTTTATTACTGTATCACATGTTAGCTACAATTATATTTAACAAAAACCTTCAGTATTTGTATATTAAGATTAGTGTATTGGAAAACATTTTAACAATGATTCTGTAATGAAACAAGCAAACATGTATTTTGCATAACTAAGGATGGCTACTATTTCAAAGACTTGATTCACTTAATGACTGTTTAAATTAGTAATTACAATAATTTGCTAACTTCGAGTTTTTTGTAACTTATCATATTATTCTGTTCATAGAGCATTTATTTTAGGCAAGTCATTATAAACATGTAAAGAAGAAAACTGTTCACCTTTAATAAGGATCGCTGTTCATCTTTAATAAGAACTTATCACACCATGACAATTTATAAAAATTACATACTTTTCTAGATGATAATTAAGATACTACAATATGAAGTTGTTTAATAAGATTTTTAAATAATGTACTGTTGGGCTTCTCATTTTCTTCCTAATTATGTTCTATACTTCTTGAGAGATTTTTGAGGCTGCTTAGAACTTTCACAAGAGGCAATCAGGAAAAATTTGCTTAATTTTCTTTTATATCTTTATAAATTCTTTTTCCACATTTCCAACTTTCTTGATTAATGTTTGTGTTTAAACAAGTTTAATTATGTTTTTGGTTAAGGGTTTTTCACTTATTACTTTGTATATATATATATGTGTATAATAAAGGTGATTACTTATATATGTTAAACAATAAATGTTAACTGCTTACTTAATTTGTTATTGCCATTCTAGTCTCAGGTGCACATGTACTGTTGGTATATCAACAGCATTGCTGCCAAAGTAATAGAAGTTAAATCTAGAATATAAATGAAAACAGAAGGCAGGGTTCTCTAATGCAGCTTTACATTTTTTAGTAATGAACAATTTTTTACTTATATTGCTAAAACAGATACTTTCTATTACATTTAGTTATATAGACACCAAAGAATTACACACTGATCTAATATAAGCAACTGCATTGTTGTTAATTGATAAGCTATATTTCTTAAGAAACAAAAAAAAACTTATATTCAGATTGTCTATTTAATACAATAATATAAATATTATTCCAGAAAAAAAATAGTGCTATCGGTAAGCATACAGTTAAGGTTGAACTAAATCATTCGTCGGGTGCATGATATCATCATACGTCACAACATATGTGCGTAAATCAATCGTAAGATTGGCCTCATTGGTAAAATTAAAATTAATAGTTACAACTTCACTTGGCGCTAATTTTAAAATTTTATGAATAGTACCGAAAGTTATTGCAAGAAAAAGCATATTTATATTTCAAAGAATGTATTTCCCATGTAAATAAGCACGCACTAATATAAAAATGTACTGATTTAATCGGAAGTTATTTACCAAGGTGTGGGTATTGTCGAAATATATCCGTAATTATTAATAATACTAATTCAAACTCATAATATTCATTCACATTGTTTATGTATACATTATGTTTAAAAGTTCTTTACTAAACCAACTTTCGAACATTCTTTGTGCTAAAATGAAAACTAAGCTAAATAATAGCATTTAGTACTGAACGTTCAACCCATTTACAACGACTACGTAAATAGGGTAAAGATTTTCGTGAACAAGGGAATAATTAGGAAAGGCTAAGGACAAGAATATATGCAGCCTTTTCTTTGATCAAAAATAATGTATAATACTAGCCGACCCGAGAAACGTTGTTTTACCATATAAATTATTACTAGTCAATATTTTGTATGTTAAATGAAAAGTAAGTAACTTATTGAAAGTGTGGTGAGGTGATCTATGACTGAAAGAAGAATGGTGACTATAAAAATAACACACACAGGGAGGTTTAAAAAATAGTTTATGACCTACCAAATACCTATGTATAAAAGTTTGTTTACAAACACTAAGACGAAATTTTTATATATGTGGACTAAATATAAATTTATTTTTGTTGTTAACAATGTATATACTATTTTATGTACATTTAATAAAATAGGCAGATTCAATTTAATGTACTTTTTTTATCCAGTAATTTTGTGAAATATTGGTTTTATGCGAGAAACCTTTAAATTTCCTGTTAACTATGTCGAAATATAATGATTTTGGTTATGATTTCTTAGTAAATAATTATTATGTTATATATCATTTTTAAAGCTTAGAAGACTAAACGATATAAACTGATTTGGTTATTTATTCAATGGTATATCTTTATAGTCAAATAGGGTTTAATATAATAAATTATAATTAGCAAAATTTACTCTTCCTTTACGCAAATAAGAATAAGAAATTATTATGAACTATTTAAAATAGATTCAACTAATTCATAAATTCATAAGTGTGGCAAATTTATTCTGTTATAAAACAGTTCTCTATATTACGTTTTTATGTATTACGTTCCAGAGTTTTATGTATATCTCTTGTACTGTATTCTATACGTGTTAATTACGTCCTACTCTATGGTTCCTAATGGTTCATGTTATGCAATTAATAAAATGCATCAATTAGATATTTTTATTGTACTAAAAATAAACTTTCGTTGCCATTTTAGATTAAAAACAGAACAATTAAAAATTGTTTTTGTTTGATATTTGGGACTTACGAAAACCGGTAATTTTACGACACTAGCTACATCCGCTGATTTGTATAAAATGGCGTCAGCTGAGTTTATAGAGCAAGCTTTGTCTGCTCCGGACGTTGATGAGAATGCAGTTAACGCGATTGTGGGCTCACTCGAATATCAATTAGTTACGTCCGTATCGACAGTGCCATCACAAACCAATGTAGTAAATGTTGTGAACGGGCAATTTTTAAGTTCAAGTTCTATTAATGGAGTGCAGAAATATAATACGAACAGTATCAGTGATAATGAATCTGAAAGTTCTGACTTTTATCGGTCTACATCAAATAACTTGTCTTATAGCACCCATTGTACTCAACCAAATTTTATAACGACAAAACTAAACTCAACAAATTCGGTTTCCAGCGAGCAATTTAAAGTGTTATCTCAGACACAGATATTGCCTAATTCTACAAATAGAGTGGCTTTTTCCTCTCAAACTTTAGCAAACGGGTCTCTTAATTTATCGTCAACACCGAACCAGATTATTGAAACATTGCCACAGGGTGGTGTACCTCATTCTGGTGGAAAAACAATAACCATGCAGACCCAATTAGTAATAAAACAAGGAACAAATTCGGGGCAAGTTGGCATGCAGCCGGGAATGGTCACTGTGCCTATGACAGTTAATTCCAGCATGCCTACATCTATACCAAATGGTATGACCCTGAACAAGCCAGTACAAAATGGTGTTGTTACTACACAAAATTTAGGATCTGCGCAACCTACTATTTTACCTAACGTTCAAATATTAAATATGAGACCAGGAGCGCCAACTGTTGCTGCACAGAAGTCAGTAGCCACAGTATCCCCAAGAGTTGTGATAGGCACACAACAAGTAGTTGGAGCAAGAGCTGCAGCACCAGGTGTAAGTTTTGACCATTCTTATGCATTCTCAAGGAAAGTTGATATTATATTCATACAAGTGCTCTAAAACTTTCACTTGTGAGTAATAAAAATTCTTTACTTGGAGATTGGTTAAAGGACTGACTTAACTTTTTTGGTGTTGCCAAAAAGCTATAAATTGCTCCAAATGTAAAGTTAGAAAGCAAAATAGATATTAAAAGGCTCTTTAAGAGTGTTTTGCACATTATTCTTTCTTCATGATTTCCTATATTTCCATGAATATTACACATTTATTAAAACTAAATTTATGGTCTAAGACCCGTGACCATGAGATCTGTAAAGCAGCCAAAACGTCGGAATTTTATAAAAATAAATTCAATGAACACAATAAAATCTGTAAAATTTAGTTTTAATAATTCTTTCTGCTAAAACTGGTATTGGTTTATAAAAAGACTATTAAAACTAATTATTGGCAATTATTTCATTTACTGTAAATCCAATATCACTGTTGCATTGCCTCTGTGTATCAATGTTTATCAATATTTGTTTATTTTTATGTAATTTTTAATATCACCACTTGGTGAAACTTCCCATGCTAGCGTTAAGAACAGTATCATATTCATGTAACCATACCATTTTGCATGATTGGTGTTTCATTTACTTTACATATTCTTAGAACAACACAACATAAATCTCTGATTTTTACTATATTTGATTAATGTGGGTTTCATTCATAAATATAAAAGAAATTACATTGTCAACAAAATCATGTAATATTTAAGCATTCTTGTCTAAGCTGCTGAAGAGGCCAAGAATAATTCAAATACTGCTTGGCCATTCAATTCTTATGAATATTTGGCTATACCTAGTTTATTATAGGTTTAACTTCACTTCAGTAGAGATTAAAGTAAACTTTATTTTTTGACTTCCATTTTTTGTTATCCGCATTGATAAAGATATAATACAAAACTTTTACAAGGATAGTCATTATATTTATAAAACATAGATATTTTTGTATCTGTTTAATTAAAATTGATGACACATGTATCTATATATATAACATATATTGGTATAAGTACTAAAACAGTTTCTTCTATTTAATATCATAATGTAATGATAGGACACCAGCTTCTACACTTAAATTTCAGCTACTGTATGTGTAGATAATGTCTCCAGCCTTACTCAAGCATTAATGTTGCACCCTTCATTATTGTCTGTATGTAACCTACTAAATGTTAATCTAACAAATGACCTGCTAAGAAACTATTGGTTTTCCTGTCCCTAAGAAGATTCAAAAATTTTGCTGGGTTAAATTGAAATGGGGAATTCATTTTTAGATTACGCTACAAACACTGCAAAGTCTACAGCAAGGGCAGCAGAGTCATTTGTTGTTAAAAACTGACAATGGTCAGTACCAACTGTTGAGAGTTGGCCCAGCTCCTGCTGCCAACAACCTCACGGTCCCGCAGCCGCAGACTCTCAGGCTGTCAACTGTGCCGGCAGTAAGTAGGCGCAGCTCTGCAATCCATCGCCAATTTGAAATAGAAGATTCACCTGCTTTTAGCCTTAAAATGTTAGTCTTCACTATCAGAATACTATACAAATAAAAAAAATTGCATGTGCATTATGGTGAAGGTGCATGTTCTCTGGTATATAACAAGGTAAGAATGCCATGAGATCATACTTCAAAAACATTTGTATCATAAATGTTTATCTTGATTTATTTTTTATTTCAACTATTAAATTTACATATTCTCTAAAATATCAATTTAAGATTTAAAAAATGTATAGCTTTTTTTAAAGTATAAAAAGAATAATTATGATACAATTATAAGTTATCTATCATCTTTATCTAACCCTTTCCCTATTTCTTATCCTTGCTTTGTTTTTTGCAGCATCTAGCTTGAATTTTATGTAAATAGCCTACTCTTACTATATGGTATGGTATCACAAAATTTTTAAGTATATAAAAATAACTTAGTTTTTACTGTTTTTTAAAACAAATTCCATAATAATTGTTATAACTGGTTTAAATGAAGTCATAATGAAAAAATGGATGACTATTATAATTAAATTACCCTATAGGATTGGTTTTGCATATGTTGTGACTAATCTTGCTTTAAAATTAATATCATTTACCACTAAAATATGTACTGATTGTTTAAGTCATTTGTGATGTCATGCAACATTCTTCTAGAAATTCACTTTATTATTTTAAAGAAGGTACATTATTAACGGTTCATATATCTTTAATTACATTGAAATCATAAAATGATTACATGCTGTTACATATAGTAAGTATAGACTGCCCTGCATGTGTTATTGATGATGGCTACATTAGCTGTTATGGCTACAGCTATTTTTATTATGCTAAATAGAAAAGCTTTAATTGTGTGCTTTAGAGGAAAATTTACATTATTCTTTCAAAATTAAAAGTCTCATAAGGATTCTGCCCTTAGGCTGTCAGTTCTTTAAGATTGCATGAGAGTGTGTACATACATATGAGAGAATAGGACTTCTTAAAAAAAATGAGAAGGAAAATGTAGTAATAGACAAGGTTTTTAATACAGTGTCAAAATGTTAGTACCAAGAGGTTTTCTATGGTTGCTTTAGGCTTTATTCTTTACTAACTACACTACACTACTACTACTACACTAAGCAGATAGCTAATCTAAAGAAAATAATCATGCACTGTAGTTCTCTATTTAGTAAACAAGTTTTATAGGATTTGGAGCTGGACACAGGTCGCCTATGAGGTACCACTGGCTAAATATTTAATAAATATTCAGATGCCTAAGAAAGCAATAAGACTGACTTGGGTGTTTCTACTTAATTTTTGATTAAGTTAAATAAATTATTTACAGCATTCAGGAGTTGCTACGGTTTCCACGAGTATTGCAGCACCAGGGCAAATACCTGGGCCATTGCCACCTGGTCCTGTGATAGGAGTTGGAGAGGGTATACTATTAGGCACACCACCACCTCAGCCTCCTACTGTGACCACTCAAGTAATTATGAAATTTTATAGAGCTTATTTGTATCTTTTAGCTACAGTCATTCAGTTTAAAAACAATAAGAATGTTTTTTTCTGGAAAACAAGAAAATGAGAACAGCCTAAATAACTTCCCAAAACCTTTAAATTTATAACAATGATTTATAACATTTACGTTTTTCTTAATGAAATTTGTTTAAATAATATTCTTTATAGTTTATGCTTCTTTTTTTATTTTTAACACAGAAACCATCTGACAACACAAAAGAAAAATGCCGCAATTTCCTTGCTAATTTACTCGACTTGTCCATTAAAGAGCCCAAGTCTGTAGAAAGAAATGTAAGAAATCTCATTCAGGAGCTTATAGATGCACAAGTGGAGCCTGAAGAATTTTGCAACAGACTTGAAAGGCTGTTGAACGCAAGTCCTCAGCCATGTTTAATTGGATTTTTGAAGGTTAGTTCTGAAGTTTCTTATTAATCTTTTATTATGTGGTAGAATCATAAAATAGTTCTATATGATTGATATAATAAGTTCTCACATAATATTATGTAATGTATTTCAGAAAAGCTTGCCATTACTAAGACAGTCATTGGTTACTAAAGAGTTAGTGATTGAAGGCATTAATCCACCTGCCCTACATGTGGCTTTTTCGACAATGCCCGCTCCCTCTCAACAAGTCCTCAGTACAGTCAATGGAAATGCTGTAAGTTGGGTTTAATTTCGTAATATTTTTTTGTACTTGGAAGGATGGAGGAATCGGGGATAGTTAATATGTATGTTAAATTATTGACTTTGCTTTATCAGCAAAAATCTGCACCAAAACCTGGAGGTACAATAGCTGTTCTGCAGAATATACCAGTCCATGCTAAAATGAATAGCGGTAAAGTTGGAAAGCCTATGACTGTGAATAGTAAAGCAAGTTTTACTCGTACTTCTGGTCCATCTGGAGCGCTTTCTACTTTTCTCCCGCCTGGTAAATCCCTTCTAAAGGATAAAGAAAAGCGAACATCAATGCAGTTTTCATCGCAGCCCTATGTTGATGATAAAATGGCAGGGGATGATGACATAAATGATGTTGCTGCTATGGGTGGAGTAAATTTGGCTGAAGAGACTCAAAGAATTCTTGGCTGTACAGAAATGATTGGGACTCAAATTAGGCAAGTCAATTTTTTTTTATATAAATCTATATTTGTGCTATTATTTCAGTATTTTTAGTTAAATTTACTTTAAAATACATTAAATATTAAAATAAGAATAATACTTTCTTTTAGATCATGCAAGGATGAATATTTGGTACCAATGAGTTTAATGCAAGCTAGAATAAAAGGAATATGTCTTAAGCATGGGCTTGATGAACCTTCTCTTGAAGTAGCAGGACTATTAAGCCATGCTGTCCATGAGCGGCTGAAGAATCTTATTGAAAAGTTAGCGGTTGTTGCTCAGCATCGTATCGATCTATATGTAAAGGTAAATATATTTTATGTACTATATGAAACTAATAAAAAAATCAATAATAAAGATGGTAACAGTGATGTAAAGTATTAAATAAGTTTGAAAATACTATTATTTGCAATAAAAACTTCATAATCATCATCAGCACATAAACTTCTGCTGCTGGACATCCAGGTGTAGTTATTAACACCTGTCACAATAAGGTTTCTGTAAAATAATCAGCATATTTATAAACTGTACCAATTTATTTGGTGTGTAAATACATTATTATATTTGTGTATTATTTTAAATCTTGTAGTCTATTTTATGTTTAGTAATAGTCTGTTTTATGGGAATTTACGTAATTTTTATAAAACTCTAACCAATTTCTCTATTTAAATAAAATATGAAGTCCGCAGAAAATTAGTGTCACAATTACTATTTTTGTTCTGCAGACTGATAGCCGGTATGAAGTGACACAAGATATAAAAGGTCAAACGAAGTTTTTGGAAGAGAGAGATAGCGTTGTGAAAAAGCGCCGTGAGGACTTTGAAAGAGAGATGTTACTAAGAGCTGCCAAGTCCAGGTCAAAGAACGAAGATCCCGAGCAGGCAAAGTTAAAGGCTAAGGTACGATAGACCTATTGATTATGTCTATGACATTAATTACGGTGAATATATTAATATTTACAACATATACGTATTTTACTTTTTTATGTTCAATCCAAATATTTGACCTAATTTTACTTGATGTTAAGTGACAACGAGGTCAAAGATGATAAAGCGCGCTTATTCAGATCGCTGTTATTGCCACAGATTTAAAATATATAGGGGATGGTACTAGCTACCACCCTTTGTGTATTGTAAACACAGGCACGAAAAAACCCTACCGCCGACCAAAGTTCACAAGCAAACCGGGGACCTCCGCGTAAAAGGCTAAGCGCTTAGCCACTAACAAAAAGACAGTTACATCAGAAGCACTAGTTTATAGCTTCAAACTGATATAGATAACAAATAAATGGACTATGTATCATGTGATATATTCAAATAATATTTTTCAAGGCAAAAGAAATGCAGCGTGCTGAGCTAGAAGAGGTACGGCAACGGGAGGCCAATTTAACAGCTTTGCAAGCTATAGGACCACGGAAGAAACCACGACTTGGTGACGGACCAAATGGATCTGGAGATGCTCACTCCAATACTGTTGGCCAAAGTGGAAGTGGATTGGTAATAATGATTTATCTTTTCTAATATCAAACTGTTGTTTCACAAATTATTTACATAAAAATCTAAACTATTTCATATAAAATATTAAAAAATAAAAATCTGTGTTAACGCTCTTACTACTGGAATTCAAGGTTTTCCCTCACAGGGGGAGAGTCAAAGCCATTTCTCCACTCTCGATAATTGCAGGTTGCTGAATGTCACATACCACAAAAACTGTTGTCCTTAGAACACGTCACATTCCTCATGTATTTCTTCATCCGAAACTTAGCTCAGCGGGATCGAATTCGTATCTCTACGAGTAGCATGATGATACTTCCAGTTTGAGACAGGCATTTTACAACGTTGGCTTATTATTTTTTCAGTCTGGAAGGAGTCAGTTAGCTTTGCGTACGCGCATTAAGCGTATCAATCATCGTGACATGATCATTCTTCTAGAGCAAGAAAAGGAGACTGCACATTCTATGATGCTGTACCGCAGTTACTTAAAGTGAAAAAACATAATGTTTGACATAATATGTATATATGATTTAGTTATACTGTGTGATAAAAATTTATAGAAGGATTATGTTCACTGTAAAATTTTAACTTGATTATTATTTTTATTAAGGCTTCCCATTTTTTATTATAACGATGATAAAGATGAAGTAATCTAATTTATATTTTTTCTTAGCACCTATGGCTTTATTCTTTTATATAATAATTATAAAATAATATTAGGTTAAGTTTCTCTTTCATGTTACATATAGAAATATTTGGCCAAAATTTTTCTGGACATATTACCTTAAGAAAAAGATTGGGTTGACTAATGTTATAATCTATGGACTAAAAAAGAGAAAAAAAAATACTGTACCTATGTCAATATAATCTAAGGTAGATGTTGATTGAAATAATACATTTTGCAGTGTTAAGTTTAATTTCTTGAATTTGAAAGGAAACCTATTTTGCTAAATGATACTTTTTTCTTTATGGAATGGTAACATAAAACAAGGTCTTAATCATCAAAAGTTGCTTAAGAATACATACATATAAATACTAAAATAGATATATATAAATTACACATAGTGTACTAAAATAGGATAGATTTGGGTTTTTGGGTAATTGACCTATATTAGATTGATTTTTTTCATAACTCGTGACATTTGTAAAATACTATTAATTTTTTGTTAACTTTTAATATTGTATTGAATTTACTGCTTTTATGTATCTAATAAACATAGAACATAATTTTGAATAAACTTGGATAATAACAGAAACAAAAAATTTTTCATTGGTAAAAACCTTTTATATTGTAAAATATTCTATTTTTTACTGAATGATATTAAGAAAAAAAAAAGTGTGCCGTCACCGGCCCCAGGTCTCAACTTATCGCGCACGGGTTATATTTCGCGTAATAAATACCTATGAGAATAGTAATGAAATTTTTCTACTTTATGAATCAAATTCGTGATTTCGCGGAATAAGGTGTCCTAAAAGATCGTTTTCTAGACGCTGATCCCTCGATTGCAAAGTTTAAATAAATAGAAGAAATAGAATATAATATACGTATATAACTTCCCGTTTGAATCGAATATTATTACAGTTTCCATTAGTTTTAATTGTTTTTCGTGAGATCCTTTTTTTTTTGTAAAATAAAAGTAGCCTAATTTACTCCTTGTTACATCAGCTATCTGTCAGTGAAAGTTCCATTAAAACCATGGAAGTAATAAGTACTACATACAACGACAAGTTGTACGTAGTACTTATTACTGTTTATGTACTTACTGTACTTATTATATACTTACTACTAATTATGTATTTACTTACTAGTATTGCTTATTCACTTATTATGTACTTACTTATTACTGTATATATTATGTACTTATTCCATGAATAAAACTGATCCTGCCGTTTCGGAGATTAGCCAATTTTATTAGTTATATTAATCATATTATATTAACAATTTAATTATTATGAGGATAATAAAACCTAGTAATAAAGTGGTGTAACTAAATTATATAGCCAATAGTAATATTACTGCACTTGGTACCTTATACGAAATACTTAATAATATACTATTAAGTGTAGATATATTATGAATTTTTGAAAACGAAAATTAAAAATCTTTTCTCACTAACGGTTTGGTCATAATAATAAAAGCTAGACTAAAATCGTTTTACGTTTCTTTTAGACATTTGTTTTGTATATAAAACAATATGACTTTATATCTTTATAAGGTTTACCAGAATTAAAATTAAAATAATTATACTTTAATTTTAGTTTATGTAGATATTTTGAAAAAGGTTATTGGTTTTAGCAAAATGCTTTTTAAAATGTGCTCGTGCGTACATCCGAACGACAGGACATTTGATAAAGTGACACGTCCACCTGCCTTGTCAAACTTCCACAGTTACACTAGTTTTGTGTTATAACTTTTCATGTTTTAACTTTAAAAAATGGTAAGGAAGACTTTCAATTCGTGCTATTTCACCGAAAGTAAATTCTAACAAAAATAAATAAAATTCTCAAAGATTTGCATCCAACTTAGATGTTCACCATAAGTATCGGTTATGTCGGCTTAACTTCTGAGTGAATACGATGCATTTTGTTAATATATAGCGGTTTTTAAGTTTTAATATATTTCCTTGTTTCCAAAGCCGTTACGCCTGGATATTAAGAGAAAGCTGACAGCTAGGAGTGATCGGGTAAAATCTGTGGACCAACATCCTACAGAACCATGGCTCCTCTGCTGCCTTTACAACGGTGATGTCAACATATGGAACTACGAGACGCATACGCAAATTAAAAGATTCGAGGTAAATCAACCTAAATTAAATTGTGTTATTAACTGTACTGCATGTATTTGTAATATGAAAAAATATTTAAAAGGCAACCATGCATTCATATTTCTAAATAAAAATGTTGATAGACTTTGTATGATACCAGAACTGAAACTATGCTGTCTATATATATATATGGGTTGTCCCTTTCTCAACATGTGACGGTTTTATAGAGAACATTCTGTCTTGAAACTTCAGAAAAAGAATAGCCGTACCTAATACTATCAATATATATGTACATACAATTATATTTACTGTTATAAATAAAAACATTAAATATTTATACTTAAATGTGGTCTAGAATATTTCTTGTTATTGGTGTTGTACGTTATCTCCAAGAATTTTGCTAATTATAGTCAATGTATGGCTGCTTCTGTGAAATATTAATATTCATTTGTGCACCAACAATATCACAGTACCTATTTATATTTTTGGATACTACTCCTGTTGCACCCACCAAAATGGGAAATGCACCACAAAAAGGGAAAGAAACCAGAAGAGTTATCTTATAGTTTACTACTTTGTGTATACTTTAGTATATATTATTACCGTACAATATGTATATGATGTTAATTTTAGTAATATTGAAACACAGGTAAGGCCTGTGTCCATTTTGATATTCTAAAAAGATTGCTGCAGATTTTGGTTTGTTAATTTTTCCCTGGTAGTTGAATATTTGAAAGCAATGGTTAACTTTAAATAACTGACACTCAAAGAGTATTTCTTTGAAATATACTTTTAATAAAAGAATTTTACTTTTACTTTTCAATTTTAAAAAAATTAATTACATTATTAATAGTAATAGGCTCAATAAGAACATTTGTATTTCTATATTTTCCTATTGATTATATTTAAGAAATTTGCTGAAAAATTTTACAACAGTTTTGCCCTCTGCAATGTACTGCTGAATGTAGGCCTATAAATAATGCTTAATTTAGACAAAGTTACTGTAACCTTATGGCTATCAAGTGGTTTGATTGTTATGTTATTTGATTGGTAGTAAAATGTTAGGTTCTTTGTGTTAAATACATTTTGTTTGGCATTGTGAAAAATTTTGCAAAAGTATTTGCCATGTGTTCCATATTTTTATAATGGCATCAATGTTTAATTTTTTTGACTCCTTAACTGTCTTTAGTTTTTTAGGATTACCAGTAATAATGTCACACATCGAGTTTATTTTATCATCACACTTGAAAAAAAATTGTGTGATAAAAATCCTTAGTCTGAATTTTTTGAAAAAAAATTGAATAGTTCTTGACATGTTGCAAGAATACTAGACTTTATTAAATTGTTTCATTTGGTATAGCTCATATAATTTATCTCTACCTCTTAACTTACCAACAGTTGCCTAGTCACAAAATTTTAATTCAACATTAAACTTGTTTAAACATAGAGTAAAAAAACGTATTATACACACTGTTAGGGATCATCAAAATACATTCTGACAGAGTAAACTTTTTTATTCACTCATATTTAAATAAAATAATATTGCAGGTATGTGAAATACCAGTAAGGGCTGCTAAGTTTGTTCCAAGGAAGAATTGGGTTGTTACAGGATCAGATGACATGCAAATAAGAGTATTCAACTATAATACCCTCGAAAGAGTTCATTCATTTGAAGCCCACTCTGATTATGTTAGATGTATAGCAATCCATCCTACACAACCATACATTTTGACTAGTAGTGGTATGTATAGCTCAGGAACTCATTTCAATTCTGGCAGTAAAATATATAAATAGTTTGGCATGAAATTAATGTGAAAAATGTTTTTTTTTATTTGTCTTCTATTATAACATTTTGAACATTATTTGTTTTAAAATTTTTGCACTTGACATTTCTTTACGAACAAGTATTGCAACCATCAAAACTTGAGCAATGCTGTTACATGTTTTTATGTCTGTGAGCATCAACAAATCTTGTTTGTATGTGATTGTACAACAAGAAGTGTATTTTACTACAGCTCTGTTAATTTTTAGATGATTTGCTTATCAAATTGTGGAACTGGGATCGCAATTGGGCGTGTCAACAAGTTTTTGAAGGTCACACTCATTACGTGATGCAAATTGTAATTAATCCAAAGGATAACAACACTTTTGCCAGCGCAAGTCTTGATACAACAGTTAAGGTTTGTAATAGAATCTGTTTTGAGTCAATTTGATATTAGTTTTTTTATTATGTAAATTTTATATCTTAATTATTGCAGGTTTGGCAATTAGGTTCATCAGTATCCAACTTTACGTTAGAAGGGCATGACAAAGGTGTAAACTGTGTGGATTATTATCATGGAGGTGATAAGCCATATTTAATAAGTGGTGCTGATGACCGTCTTGTTAAAATATGGGATTACCAAAACAAAACATGTGTACAAACTTTAGAAGGTAGGTAAACATTACTAACAAAAAATATCTTTATAAAAACACTTTTATTTATTTTGAAAGGATTGTGTTTAAGATAGGTATGCTAGAGATAGATTGAATAAAATTTTCATAAATGTTACTGTGTCTGTAGTTTCTTGAATAAATCATCATGCATTTTAAATTTATCTTTGGTTCTCCAAGGCTCATGAATAAAATTTTGTTCGAAGGTCATGCTCAGAACGTTACAGCTGTATCATTCCATCCCGAACTGCCAATACTACTTACGGGTTCAGAGGACGGTACAGTACGAATTTGGCACGCAGGCACTTACAGGCTGGAGTCTTCATTGAACTATGGATTTGAAAGAGTGTGGACTATTTCCTCCATGCATGGGTCTAACAATGTGGCTATCGGGTAAGACATTTTTTGTGAATAAAATAATTGACTCAATGTCAAGTGAACACATATGTGTAAGTTTCAAACAAGTCTATAGGCGCAAGGTTTTTAATATTATCATACATGTTTTAAAACTGTTTCTTTTATTTCACGAAGGAACAAGATGTTCACCTGATGGTATGTGATATGCCTGCCCAGGACCATGTGCTTCATACAGGAAAATAAGCACTGCGTATCTAGCTACTTACCTATTCGTGATCATGTATGTGGCTCTTTAATACCTTGGCTGAGGCACTAAGATATGTTTATCGAAACCAGAATGCAGTAACGTCCGTACACTATTGTTAGATGACAAAAATAGGAACTATGTTGGACTAGGAACTACCAGTACAACTGTTTACACTAAATTTTGTGTATTATTTATAAACTACTTTTAATTCACTAATGAAAGTGAAAAATATTATTACTGATGTGTTTAATTTAATTAAATATGTTTGCATACTTTTTATTTTTATAGAAATATCTAGTATTGTGTTTTTTTTCCTTGCAGATATGATGAAGGTACCATAATGATTAAAGTTGGTAGGGAGGAGCCTGCTATATCTATGGATGTGAACGGCGCGAAGATAATTTGGGCGAAACATTCAGAAATGCAGCAAGTTAATTTAAAAGCTTTGCCAGAAGGTTTGTGTTATTTGTATGATTCCAGAGGTATCCAGTACAGTTCAGAAGCCACATGTTATGGACTTTAGTTGGTAGTAGAGATTTTTTGAATCCGTCTCGTTAGCCTACCACCGCCATATTGTAAATGTGCCGCTATAACAACATCGAAGTGTCGTGTTGTGTGCAGTATTCTGATTGATGATGCTTCATCATCCACGCCTCTTTGTTCATTGTAGATGAAAAATTGTGCACTGTTAATATAAAAGAGTTTTAATTTACAGGAACAGAAATTAAAGATGGTGAGCGTGTACCGGTAGTTGCCAAAGATATGGGTTCTTGTGAGATTTACCCTCAAACAATTGCACATAATCCGAATGGCCGTTTTGTGGTTGTTTGTGGGGATGGTGAATACATAATTTATACAGCAATGGCATTGAGAAATAAGGCTTTTGGCACTGCCCAAGAGTTCGTTTGGGCGCTTGATAGTTCAGAATATGCCACACTAGAAAATTCTAGCACTGTGAAAGTTTTCAAGAACTTTAAAGAAAGAAAAAGTTTCAAACCAGAATATGGAGCTGAAGGTAAAAAAATGTTTTGTCTCGGATTTCTAAAAAAGGAAATGGTTTTAATGGTGCACAATGTATTTACTTATTAGGTAATTCTTTTCAGGTATTTTCGGAGGTTTCATGCTTGGAGTAAAATCCATAAGTGGTGTAGCATTTTCCTTCTATGATTGGGAAAATTTGCAGTTAATTCGACGGTTTGTAAACTGTTATTTGTTTATTTTATATTAATCGGTAAAACTGCGCAAAATTTTACGTGTTGTTTTTTGAAGATCTCGCATTTTTTATATCTTTTTATGTATTTTGTTTGAATATGAATCAATTTAATGTAAGTTTACTATTGTATTATTTTGATACAATAATGTTTCAATTTCTGTTTTCATTTCCTTTTACTACATAGCTTTTGTTTGCTTTATGCGTGAAAGCGGTATAATAAGTTAAATAAATCAAACAAACAAAACGAAAATTGCTTAGCGAACTTACCATTATGAAAAGTTGTATGTTGTCTGTTTATTGTACGGGAAAAGTATAATTAAATAAATAAATAAGTGACAGCGCAGGACCGATCGGTGCGGGCAGCCTATGTCCAGGACGTCCATCGGCTGAAGATGATGATGATGATATCACAAGTAATAATAGATTTTTACAAGTTCACAACTTTTTCACTTATTTAATTAAATGTAATATAAGAATTAAAATATTGTTTTGTATTAGTTTTAAAAATATATATATTTGGAATGGTTTTGTTCATAATAAATGCTGATTAAAAATATTTGGAAGTAGTAAAATAAATAAAGTCGTTCAATTCGACAATTACTGATGGTAAATCAGTGTTACTGTAGAGGGTTTAGACGGTTACCATAGTTGCGCATTGGCGCAAGAACAGAAATTGCTCTGTTATGAAATACTTATGTAAAATTATTGTTCTGCTTTAAGCACTTATGAGATATGTCGGCTTTTTTGGCGATATCTTTCTCGAATTGGAGCTCGAGCTCAATTGAGCAATGGACATCGAACTCTAGCCTTATTTAGTCATACAGCGTGTAATTTCATCGCATATACGTTCTGAGCTATCGCCTCTTAAAATATACATATTTTCTTGTTTACTTATTTTAAAACTTTATTGTATACGCCAAAATAATATAATGGGCGCAGTTAATGCCTAAGAGCATTCTCTACCAGTCAACTCCAGGAGAATGTTTAAAACTGGAATAGAGTGGAAACGGGTGCTAATCCTAGTTTATTTTAATGTACATACATATTTATCATAATAAACTTACATATATACACATTACAAGTATACTTATATATTATATACTACATATACATACATAAATACTTTTAGTTTAATGCGTGTGGTGCTCGCTTACTAGGAGCATTTGTATCGACAGAGAGCAGGGAGTTCCAAAGTCGTATAGCTTGTACAGTAAGAAAATTTTCAAAAAAGAAGGTACTATGCTGTGTAGAAGTGTATTATGGAGATAAAATTTCGCCTTGCGGCACGCCCGGACATATACCTGATTGAAAATCATTCAACAGGTTTTATTTGCTCAAGAAAACAGACATTTGTTGGAGAACACAGATTTCTATAACTTTGGAGAGATATGGTAGATTTGCACAGGCGAAAGAGAGGGGAGTGTGGGGTTTGAAATTTTAGGAAGTGGGCGTACAAAGGCTTTTTTCCATATTGACCAGAGTCAAGAGAGAAATTTTTAATATATGTTAAAGCAGGAAGCAGAATAACCAGTATAATGTGCATCATTTATCTACTGATCTCATCATAACCGACAGACAGATGGAATGGCTTTAATAACATAAAATTGGCACGATTTTTACTAAGTGTTATGACTAAATATATAATAATGTTAAACTAGTAAATAACATGTGCAGAAGAGCAGCTATACTTTATTGTTTTTGTTCAACGAAGTGACTAGAGGTGCGGGACGTTCATCTGGTGGTAACGAGCAACAAGCTCGCCCATAACAATGTAGCGCTAGTTAGTATGACATTGCACCACATTGTTCTCGTCGCTTTGAGATTTTTGGTCGCGGAAATATGCGTCGCGGTTGTTCCTGCGTAAACATGATGTCATATGCATTTGCCTATTTGATCTGCTATTTCTGTCTGTTAATTAATGTTTGAAAGCCAGCTACGCACTTATAAAAAAATATTGTAATTGAGTTGTGTGATTGAAAAATCTTTATCGCTTGTCGCATGCTGTTAGTGAATCATTTGATGTCTCTGCAATAATACTTATTTTTTTGTTAATATAATTATATTATTTTTTGATGTCTTAAGTGTCTTGTTAACGTTTATCTGCCGTAATACGCCCAATCTTTGTGTAAAAGGGTGGATTTATTGGCACAATATTCTATATACCACAAATCTCGCTTTACGACATTTAAAGACCAAAGATGGTGCAGTGTACATCATTAATTATGAACTAACCCCACATTGTTATTACCGAGTTACTTACCATGAGTTGAACATCTTGCCCGTATTTTCGCTTTGATATTCAAAGGAATTTTTTTTTAGCATTGAGATTCAACCAAAACACGTGTACTGGTCGGAGAGCGGGAACTTGGTGTGCTTGGCAACAGACGAAATTTACTATGTTCTTCACTACAACTCAGCGGTAGTAACACGCGCTGGGGAATCCAAGAGCAATATAACGGAGGACGGAATCGAGGATGCATTCGAGGTAACCTACATAATCATTCTTATGTAGTGAGTAACTTAAGGTTGTTCGTTTCTTTCGATAAACTAACAAGACTAATAAGACATTCACCATGTTGGACGCTGCTTGAAATCCTACTATTTGCTTTAAGACAAGAGGTTTTAAATCCAATTACCCCAGCAATTTCACTAGCTACAATGCCCTTTATACTTGAACACAATAATGTTCGCACACTACAGTTTTCTATAGGAAAAGGCCCTGCAGTAGACATAGGTGGTCTATGGCAAGAGAGACCTATGAACATCTTTTTTCTATAATGATTTCTTATATTTCCGCGAATGTTACACATTTATTAAAACTCGGTTTTAATAAATGTGTAACATAACGTAATGCAGTCATGGTCACGGGAGGAGTCCTCCCGTGACCATGACTGCTGCAAAGCGGTCGAAACGTCGGGAATAAACAATCAAATAATAAACGCGATAAAATCCGTAAAACCGAGTTTTAATAAATCTTTTTTCTGGGTAAAAGAAAATAGCTCCTTTGTTGTTTGGCAATGTTTTAGTAGATTAACATTATTTTAAAAACTGCATTTCTACATACAATAAAGTTAATAATGTTTTTTTTCCATCTCTAGGTGGTTGGCGAAGTAAATGAATGCGTTAAGACCGGACTATGGGTCGGTGACTGTTTTATTTATACAAATTCGGTTAATCGCATCAACTACTACGTTGGCGGCGAGATCGTTACTATTTCGCATCTCGATCACACCATGTATATCCTCGGATATGTTGCAAAGGAGAACAGGTAAATAAAATTCATACTCGTGCAATTGCTACAATTGAACTTACTGTAGTTATATATTAGTATGATATTTACGACACCAATTAGCGCCACATTGTTATGACCTGGCGTAACATTTACTATTACCGACCGAAATATGTTTATTTATTTAAATATGGTTTTTCAACAGTACACACATAATAATATTGCTAGAGTAAAATTTATATACAGGTTAATTTATGATGTGTGTACCAATTAAAATTTTGGTATTTTCAGACTGTACCTAAATGACAAGGAGTTGAATGTAGTGTCGTATTCCTTGTTGCTGCCGGTGCTCGAATATCAGACGGCTGTGATGCGCGGTGATTTTAAGACAGCGGACAGAGTCCTTCCGACTATACCATATGATCACCGTACCAGGGTGGCTCATTTTCTAGAAAAACAGGTAATTATTAATAAAGATATTCAAATGATATTTAAGCTTAATTTTATTAACTAATATAAAAATAAAATAAAAAGTGCTGACAATAATATAGTTTAAAAATGGACTTTCTTTCATTTGAGATTTATAGAGCTGCTGATAAATTATATTTTTTTGTTATTTTAATGAGCTATTAACAACAATAGTAAAATTGATGTCAAGTACCTCTCATTCATGTAGTGGTAAATGACTATGAAGCCATGGGAGGAGAAGTTTGGTGTTTACTGCAAAACAAACTAAACTACTACCTAATGGCACTGATTATCTATTATTCTCCCTCTCTTTATTATTGTAACAGCTTAAAACCTGTTTTTACCTAGAAAAACTTTGCTTGCGGTGGTTGAAAATTAACAGATTTTGTAAGCTAACCATTTTGAGTACACGGATCCATATCATTTATAACTATCAATTACCACTTACAGGGCTTTAAGCAACAAGCGTTGGCCGTGTCGACAGAACCGGAGCATCAGTTTGAATTGGCGCTGTCACTAGGGGAGCTGCAACGCGCGAAGCAACTGGCCGAGGAGGCAACCACCGCTGAGGGTGAGCCGTCTCGCTCCTCAGCCGCTCGCTGGTCGCGGCTCGGCGTGGCAGCAGCAACCGCTGCAGACACAGAGCTCACAAAGATATGCTTCCAGAATGCGCACGATTACAGCTCGTTATTGCTATTTGCAGTTAGCACCGGTGAGAACATGTCTGACATTTACTCCCAAATTGTACATTTTGTTAAAACACAATGATAATTTCTGCGTTTTAAAAACAAATAAGTCTATTTTAAAATATTTCGGGTGCATAGTCTATGTTTTAGAATGTATATATTAGACACAAGTAATAAAGAACATCATGTAACCTGCCAGAATCAATATTATAAAAAGAAAAAAAATTTAATCAAAAAGTTCGCTATCTCCGTAATCGTTTGGAATATGATTACACAAACTGATGCAATTACAACATGTGTAATTGCAAGTAGATAAAAGCTCACCTCTTTTTTCCAGGAGATCAAAAACTTTTGCAAGATGTTGCAAGAATGGCTGCAGAAGAAGGCAATGACAATATTGCGTTTGTCGCATATTTCTCACTGAACGACTTGGATGTTTGTCTGAACCTATTAATTAAACGACAAAAGCTACCTGAAGCTGCATTTTTTGCTAGGTAATTTATCACATAAATTTTAAATAAATTTTTGAATGAAATAAAAAATTCAACACATAAGTTCATATTGAATTAAGATAGAATTATTTAAAACAGTGAAGTTTAACTCTTTGTGGTTGAATTATTCTTTATATACTCAAATTAAAAAGTTAAGTAAAGTAAATAATTAAGTAGAACTTTTTTAGTAAAGTCCATTAGTAACTGCAAGTAGATTTCTTCTGGTGGTGATGGTCTAGGTAAGTACCATCCCAGCACATTACTGTTTTAGTTTGAAGCATGCTGTAGCTATAGAAATCACTGGGTTAACCAGACTTAAGATCTATGTCGAGACTTATAATTATTATTGTAATCATTGCAGATCATATATCCCATCAAAAGTGTGCGAAGTGGTTAAAATTTGGCGCGATGCGGTTGGTGTTACGAACAAGAAGACGGGACAATCGCTTGCAGATCCCGCTCAATACGAGAACCTGTTCCCGGATTTCACGGTGCGTAATTAAAAATGCAAGCCAATATACATATATTAATGAATAAATAAGAATAAAAGCTATATTGCTTAGCTTTTATTCTTGAAGTGTTGAACTGGTTTTGTGACCGCTTTAATGGCATAACTGTGATCAGGTCGTCAACATATCAAAACCAGGGCCCTTTGCGAGCACAGTTCGCCATGCACTGGCTCATTATCATTTAACTCTATGTGCAATTGAGGTTAAGTGTGTTGTAAATAAAGAAATGTTATTTGTGGCAATTTTGTGTATTTGTAAAAGAAAAATTGTGTTTTTTCTAACAGGAATCGTTACAACTCGAGAAATTTCAGAGAGAATTCGGGTTCGAATACACCAGCAAACTGGAGAATCTACCGCCTGATACCAAAATATGTAATTTGGACAGAAATTTAACAGAGGAAAAAAACAACATGGAGAAATTAGGCAAATGGAATCCATCTCAAACGGATGACAGGTTTATGTAAAGAGTTAACATGATAATACACATTTATTGATAAATTGACATAGATTATCATCATCAGCACAGTTAATAAACGTCCATTGCTGGAAATAAGTCTTGTACATATTGCAGATCCAGTCTTGCACTGCTTGCCTCAATTGATTTTCTCTAGCCTTCTTCTGACAATCGGTAGAAATAACAGTTCTTTTATATAAATCAAAAATTAAACAGTAAACAAACAAAAAACAGTTATTTTTTAACAATTAAACTAGAAGAGAACTCGTTTTTAGCTTGTTATAATCCTACTTTTTGTAAACTGAGATTTTCTGTAGGTGATTAATCGCATTGGTCTAGAAGCCAATTTACTCTTTTAAAGATTACCACGTTATTGCAGTAAATTTTTTAAAATATTAATTCACTGTTATTTGAACTTTACTACACAAGTAGTTAAGAGTAAAATTATCTAATTATACCACCACTATTATCACCATTCACATTTTATAACTTCTATAACCTCCCCATACACAATGGTACAGTATACGACGCCTCTTATCTATGCGGCAATTAATTTAACAAGTTTTTTAATCAAAATAGAATCGATGGCGGAACGGAGATGAAAACGACAACGGAGACAAAACTAGGACGCGTGGACTCTCTGGACTCTATGGATGACATTGATATAGAAAATGAAATCAAAGATATTATTCGGCTAGAAATCGGAGCCGCTGACAGCAATGTATGTGATGTTAATGATATTTTTTTTGTATAATGATGGAATAGGCTATGAGGGACCATGTGGTAAAATTTAAAGTATGATAGTTATTTTTTTTTATTGAGACGTTCATCTGATGATCAGTGCTACGCTTATAACAATGTGGCGTTAGTTAGGGTGATATGTGCTACATCATTGTGTTCATCACCTGGAGACATATGTATCCCACAGTAATTTAATTACTGTTTGGCTGCAGAAATATAAGTTGCGGTGGTGTTTTAGACGGTATCCAGCAACGGAGACCTAACACACTTTCGTAACAACAGTAAATCCGCCAAAGTTAAGCTCATTGCGATAAAAAAATCCATACATGAGGACATGTTGTATATTTAAAGTAATAATGACGAAGTACTTATCCGTTATCTTTTTTAACTATCCACTGCTACTGTTATATTATTATCTCAGGTTTATAAAACAAAAATTAACTTGTATAATCTTTTCAGGAAGAAATTTCAGACGACGATGAAGGTATATATGACTAATATTTAAGTAAAGTAATAGTATTTGAGCGCTTTTTTTTTCATTATTTTCGAGTATAAAAGCGGTGTATTTCCAAAAGTGCTAATAATACTTATATTTATGGATATTCTGTATTGATAACGAGTCATGTGACGTCATAAACAAACAACCCTGTTAATGTTTCCACTGCTGGGGGTTCTTGCAAGGCAAGTCAAAGCCATTTATCCACCACGCTGGCCAAGTGCGGTTTGGATAGTATGTGACGTCGTGCCGTATTATTTTATTTATATGTATATGTTTTTTTTACGCGAAAAGGTATTTTAATAAAAAAAAAAAAATTTAAGTGTTAGATATAAATAAAAGTATCTACTTTTCATTATTCACACATATTATTAGTATTTAATTTTTAAGACGAATATTCCGTATTATTGTTATAAAACTATTAATTGTTTTTAACCAAATTATAAAACTGTAACTGTTAAATAATCCGGTATATTAGTGTGGCATTGCGTACTATAGTTTTAAATTAAGTACATTGTTCGAATGGTGTTGAAATCATGTAGTATATAATTGAATACTTTACTGTGGATGTCTGTCTAGCGATAATAATTATATACAATAAAATTTAAATTACTTGACTGATGGTTTATTTAAATGAAATCCTCTATTTTTTGGAAGAAAGAAGGTTTGCTTTTTTTTAGTATTTTTTCCATGTCTGGTGAAGCCAGGGTCAAACTGATGAATTCACGTCGCATCCATAGTTATAAAGCAAGTAAAAATAATGTTGATCAGTCTGCAACACAACAAGTTTGGACTTAAAATGTTAACTCCGTGTCATTCTCGGTACCCAAAGCGCAGAGGTCTTTTTCATCTACCTTTCGCTCGTCAATATTTGTTGAACGCTACCATGTGAAAGCCCAGTGATATCAACTAAATAACAATCCGTCGGACTGCCATCGCAAATTCTTCAACTTTATGATTTTTTCCTCACAGAGAGGGATGTACGGCCACCAACGGGAGGCCGTACATTTTCTGCTGTCCTACCCAGCCTAAACTTCTCGCATTAGAGTGGAACTGTAGATTAGAGATAAGCAGTCTTGCGAAGTTTTTACCAAGTTAGAATGCACTTTTTAGTAGACATTTTTTTCAAACAAATGTAATTGACGACGCTTCTCACTTCGTGTGACGAAAATGGAGATGTTTTCGTGTTACCACACCGACTGTTCGTACTCAAATGAACATAGCTCACACGGCGTAATGACGTTCTATTTATATATTTTTGACAGGTAAGTGGTAGAGCACTAGTCTTTAAAAAACGAATTTTCGTTTTTTAAAGACGACGAATGTCGAAACGAAAAAAACTTATTTTTTTAAAAATATCTTTATTTTTCTTACTTTCTTGATAAAAAATACCTGTGTATTTTTCAAACTGTTCTGTTCTGTAACAGCTCCAGAGCAATAACATTTGCTTGTCTTTACTAGTTCTTATTTATAAAAAAAGAAAGACCGAAAAAGTTTTTATACTTTCACCTGTCATCACGGTTTTGTATGTCAATTATAAGCATGAAACAAAAGATATTGTAGATTGCGAATTATTTCTTTGAGAATACAAACAACTTTGGTGATGCCTTTTGAAAAACCCACTGTAGTTATAGATAACGGGAGCTATGATATTAAGGCCGGGTTTTCGTGCGATAATCACCCCATATCCATGTTTAGGAACGTAGTCGGTCGGCCGAGCTATTTGAAGGGTTCTTATGGCCGTGAATATTATGACGTGTACGTTGGTGATGATGCTCTAGATCATGTCGAAAGTTTGGATCTGTGCAACCCAGTCCTTAATGGAAAAATAGAGAACTGGGATAATATGGAGAGGATTTGGCATTACATCTTCTATCGGGAACTAAAGGCAGCTCCCGATGACAGAGCCGTTATGCTGGAGGTCGCGACGTTAACACCTCTACGGGATAAGTAAGTTCCAGTCAGTCAGTTTCCTTTAAAGAATTAATGAATGATTTGTATACTAAAGAAACTGAGTACGATAAGTTAAAAATTATCTATTAATACTGCGTTATAGAAAGACTTAATTATTTACACGCGTCCTACATTCTTGTGAATTGATTTACAATGAATCTAAAAAAATATCCGAGCATGAAGCAGGTAATTTCTGAAAATAATTCGGTAAACCAACTGATCTGAGCAATTTTATTTAGATATAATTGATTCTAGTCCATCTATTAACTTGTGGTACACGTGCATTAAAACATTCTGTTTTACAGGATGAAATGCTGTGAAATATTCTTTGAGACGTTGAATTGTCCAACACTTTGCATACAACCTCAAAGTGTTTTGGCTCTATATGGGTATGGAGTTACTACGGGAGTTTGCGTCGATATTGGTTACGACAACGCCAATATAAATCCTGTTTATGAGGGAGGTTGTATTACTTATGCACAGATACAGACGAACCTCGGAGGAAACCAAATATCCGATTATATAAAGAAAGAATTGAAAGAGAGAAATATTTACTCCGGTGTGCAAGGCGATATGGCGATAGAGACGATTAAAAGGGACTGTTTATATATAACTCCCGATTCAGCGATATCGCGAGAAGACTGTTGTAAAAAATTTAATTTGCCCGACGGTAAAGAGGTAAATGTAACCCAAGAAGCTTTCATGGCAGCCGAAATGATTTTCCAGCCTGACTTGGTAGTTTGCAGCAATTGCAATTATATACCGTTACATAATGCGGTAGTTACGTCTGTTCTGAAGTGTGATCCGGAGCTAAGGGCTGAATTATATGATTCGGTGTTTCTATGCGGTGGGTCTTCAATGATTTCTGGTATCGGACCAAGGTTAACTGCAGAAGTAGAAAATATAACGGACGGTCCTGTAACAGTTTCAACATCGTCCGAAGGTTACGCAGTGCCATGGTTAGGTGGTGCGGTATTTGCTTCATTACCTGAATCGAAGCAACTGTGGGTTACAAAGAAGCGATTTGAAGATTACGGGGAGAAAGTTATAAAAAATAAGTTCTCTTAACTACTACTCTACTGCTACTTTTTATTAATAAAGTTTTCAAAACAAGAGCAAAACAATGTCTGTCTGATTATTTCGAAATTGTGGCTCACAAAACTTAAATATTTTTCGGAATTACTAATACAAAAGACACGAATAAAATCTGCAGGAACAATTGGATAAAATTAGTATAAAAAATATGTGAATTTAGTAAGAAGCTGGCAAATTGATTAATAACAATATCAAAGTTTAATTTCATTGATATAGGATCCCAGACCGGCGGTATTACCCAACCATTTTCATTATTGAAATTAGGATATTTTCTAATTTCAATAGCCTCGCGAATCATCCTTGGTAGGAATGTGACCTTTTGCAAGGATTTGTGGTTTATCATACCTGATGTAATGAGTTGGTTAATTTTATTGTCTATAAAGATTATTTTTATATGGATATCATCAAGTACACTGGCGAGAAGGCTGATTACATTATATACTAGAGCGGAACACAAAAGTGTAAGAATTTTTGTTTTTACATTTACGTTTTTTTTGTACGCTTTTTCATCAAACATTTTGTTTTTTCTTTGTATTATTTCATTAACATGATCGCAGTAGTTTTCAATCAGACAACTTGTTAGAGTAATAATTTTATATAATACTGTGTGTGATATTTACAACAACATTCCCAAAGACTGTGTTTATGTAAGTTTCTGTTTATAAAACTTTTTAAGTCATTACAATATAGTACTTTTTTGTCATTGCACATCTAAGAAGTTTATTTTAGTCTCTATTTTTATTACTTTTAAAATAGAACTCACAGATTTGGAACACTGTTATGATCATGACAAATATAAGGCCAGTGCCATCTATTAACAACAATACACTACGGTTTGTGCCAATCCTTAATAGTTATCATGTATAACGTGCTGCTGAATTGCTGATTATAAAGGTGTAGAGATCACATTGTTTTGAAAGCAACGATTCAGAAGCGGCAAAGGGCGGAAAGGAAGACCGAAGTTACGATGGCTCAGTGTGGTTAAAAAGGACATGGAAAACTGCGATCTCGAAGAAAGTGACGTCCGGGACAGAGCGAAGTGGAGGGCAAGAAGTAGGAAAGCAGACCCCGTCAATATACGGGAAAAATGCTAAGGAGAGAAGAAGATTCAGAAGCGGCACACATATTCCTCGAAAAACATGTATCATAATGCAGGAGTGTTAAAGCTTGTCAAAATTAGACCAACCTTATTACTCCACCAATCAATTTTATTGTCTGGTGATTATAAAAAGATCGACTTTACTGACTGAACACAACATTAGTTAAAAAACTCTACTGAACGTTTCAGTGAATTCATTAAAATATTATCGCATAGCACTGAATTAAGGAAGTAAGGTAGAGAGAAATACGGTTATTTCTCTTTATCTCGGTAGCTAGGAAGAAGGTTAGGAAGGTTTCGGTTACGTTCAGATGTTGCAGGCGTATGTTCATCAATAGGCAGAAATAATGACGATGATAAATGCAGTAAAAGTTGCCGATGGTGTTGTTATCAATTATAATTAGTGTGACTGTGTTCATCTGCCAGTCACGCCAGTTCATGTAACATGAACGCATTACAGTAATTTCCGCATGACACGCACCATATTTTACCATTTATTTATAATGTTAAAAAACACAAAAACAAAAATAAACGAAATTGAACATAAATAAGTATTCGATAAAGATTTCAGCTTAACCTTCTTCATAGTTGATTCAGGCGCAGTCATGAACTATTTACAAGATTATTCACGAGTATAGAATACTGGAGTTGAATGTGCCGTCCTCGTCGTGTCTTGCTGTGCGGCGAGGGTTGATCAGCTTGGACCAGATTTGGATCAGCGTGTATGCGGTTCGGGAGTACAGAGTAAAATAAGTTCGTTTGCCTGAATTGAATCAAAAGTAAATTTAATTTTCAAAACGTATTGCATTTTATTTCTACGACATTGACAATACAAAATTTATCTTACAAATTTTGACAATAATTTAAATTGTATAGAATGTTGCACGCAAGGAGTTTGTTAACTATAATAACACGCCGCTACAAAATATAACAGAAATTGAGGTCGATAAATTAGAATTCATTATACAGAAACCAGTTTTCTCAGTAGAAATATTAAATTGGAAAAGGCCCCGTGGTCAAGTTGTCAGCTTACCTGTGCCGACTGTTAATATGCAAACGAAACCCACTGCACATTATCTAAAGCTAGTAAGGAAGCCGTCCTTCCCAATAGAAATACAATTTTTTTTTAGTCGTATTTCCTCATGACCGAGGGTCGTGGTCATCATGTGTGATGAAACACACGACGACTCTCTTGGCAGTTATAATGAAGTGGTTTTTGTCCGAGCACGGATGCTCATGACATAGATATGCAGGTTTCCTCACGATGTTTTCCTTCACAGTCAAAGCGCGTGATATTAGTTGGTGTTATACTAACTGCACATAAATTGAAAAATTCATTGGTGCAGGTGGGATTCGAACCCGGTACCTCCGGAGTGGAAGACGGGTGTTCAAACCACTAGGCTATCACGGCTCTAAAATGAACTTGATACCATCCTATGAACTTTCATACCAACGGAGAGTACATATGGATAGTAGATAGAAACGTTAATATCTTAACATTTCAGTAGTAAAATACCAGTGAAATGTCTAACCATGATTGATGTAATAGATTGTAGTTTGCAATGTTGCTCACGTGTAATTATTCAAATTACCATAATCGTTTACGGTATCAAATCGAGATTGCAGTGTATGATATTCTAGTAAAATGTTTTTTTTAAACAGGCAATCCAATAAAACGGTGACATCTGTGATCTCATAATGATGAATACGAAATAATCACTTATGAATGTATTAAAAAATAACTTTAAGACGCATTTCTTATAAGTTAACTCCAGTGCACCGTTTTGCATATAAAGTGGACACACATGTACAAACTGTTAGTCTGACGACCGATTGAATTTCCCGATTACTTACAGATGATCTTTGGATCTATCTCATAGCATAGTTGATTTTTTTACTTTTAACTGTAAATATTTTATCATGGTTTTCTTATAATTAATTTTAGCTGTTTTATTAGGAACAATAAGTAAACTATTTACAAGATATATATATATATAAAAGCCGAAACAATGTTATTTAATAAATACAATCTATTTATTTTATAAAGACTATAGAAATTAGTTTGATACCAATTTCAAAGTTAACGGTTCTTGTAATTTATACAATAAGTAGCTAAAATACTTGTTTAGCACTGTACGGTACGGCCTGTAGCTGTATAGTATTACCTAAGAATTTTCAATTTTTTCATGATAATAGTAATTTTTATTAACACAAAATTGATAATTTAACAGACGTGTAAAATGACTTCATTAATTTTTTATAGCATTAGGATAAATTATGTTGATGAGTGGACACGGTTACAAAAACCTGTCTCTGTTTTAGTATGTATAAAAATGGCACAATTTAAAAAAGTGACCAATGAGTATTTTATTTTAATTTATTGAAAGACATTCGCAATATCAAACTATGTGATATGTATATAGAAGTGGTAAGAACGTATTTAAGTTAAGAGTATTTTATTCTTACTTAGTGTTATATAGACGTAAGATAAAATCTTTTCCTCCATAATCTTTTTAATTTTAGTGTCTTTTTTTCTTCTTGTTTGTTTCTCACAAGGCTGTATATAATAGTGCATGTACGCGTAAGTACTGTACACGACGTTTAAGTAAGGAAAATTAAATTGGTAAACAGTTCGCTTGTGGACAGCGTCGAGTGGACTCGCAGATTGAGTGCCGCTGGATTGAACTTAATCGTTAATAAATTTTCTTTATTTCTGCAAAGAAGTGACCACGTGGACCGGTGTGGTGAGTTAATATACATTTTTTTTAATTCTTTTGACTGTCTTCGACTGTGCTGAGCGGTTTTTAATAAGTTTTGTAATTTAAATTGAATGTCTCTAAACTTTTTTTTTTCGTTACTGCTCTTGCGTATTAGTTTTTATTGAGACACGATACTTTTTTGCCAACATTTTTTTAATAACGATAATGATCATGTAATTAGTTAACATAAGATATTAAGAATTTATTTAATGATCGTGCCAAGATACAATTTACTTACGTGGCTTATATTTAGCATTAACATTGTATTATATCTCTTATAGTTTACAAATCATGTGAAACTTCGAAACAGTCGAAAGAAAAAAATAATAGCGTTGATAATCAAAGCGCGGGTAATAAGAAAAGGAATATTAAAAACAGTTAAAAATAGGCTAAAAACCTGTATTCATGTATGTATTTATTTAAAATGGCTACGTAGATTAAAAAAAATAAATGTTTACAAGGTTCTAGTCACGTTATGAGATATATTGTAGTTAAAAAACCTTATTACAATGTAAAAAAAATAATCATAAGAAGTAACACTTTAACTAAGTGTTACTCAACCATATTTTATTATGTCCTAAAAATTCTTTTAAGACTCTCATGTCTCCCGTATTTACACGGAAAATTATGTTTTATGGCCTTTGAATGAAACAGTACACATTGCACAATAAGATGTTGATTACGTATTTAGGTCGTAGGTGTTTAGATAAATGAAATTTTAAAGTTATAAAAATTAAGAATTATGACGAAGAAAGAAAAAAGATGCTTTTAAAAATTGCTTAGGTAGTAGTGGGTCCCATCAGTATTGTGAGTGAAGGCTCTTGAAAAGTGGATGTGGAAAATGATGAGCGGCCTTTGATAAGACCTATATCCAGAAGTAGATTGATAGAGGTTGATGAAGGAGAGAAAACGAATATGAAGTTCATTATTTAAATCTGAATAACGTTTTAAGATAGTAATTCAACTACCGTGCTACTTATATGTTATTCAAAAGTTTAACCCTCATTAAATTATATATATACTTACTTTAAGGACTACTCCGCTTAGTACTTTATCGGATGCTCTTAATTGCAGTGCTTAATCATTTCATATGTATTTCTGTTCATCTACAATAAGTTAATATTTAACCTCAATATCACATGGTGTTAAGTACACTCCGACAACGAACATATGATGTTGACAGCTGTAACACAGCGAGGCTGTTACGGCGGCAGATTTATAACGTTTGTGGCTAGCTAGAAGGTTTCACAAAATTCGACCACCAACCAACCCCGCGACTTGTAGTATTGAAATCGAACTAGGGACATCCGTATTGCAGGGCTGGCTCTCAGCCATTGCGCCGCGGAGGCTGGCTATGTGTAAATAATGATGTTATAACAAGTTTGGTCATTAGTTAATAAGTTTCTTTCTTTTTTCTCGGAATCTACTATTAACATGGTCCGTTAAATATCACTTCCAGGAATGTCATTTATTATTTAGTTGAAGTATCTAGGTTTCTTATGAATGTATTTGATAAAAAATAATAATTTAATTGCCCTAAAGCCTTCACATGAAATCCACCATTAAAAAGTATGTAAAATGCGTAGCGAAGTCATTTAGTTCTAGCACTGTTGTATATTATGTGTAGACTTCTTTCTTTATACATTATTGCTTATTACTTATACCGCGAAGCGATGAGTTGAGTGAGATTTTCACCTAGTGTATCATCATTCGCCTATAACAATATACTTGTAGTTAGGATGATAAACACTACATCAAATTACACCAGTACACTAGCTATATAGAAATAAGCTTTAAGTGAGTTTCAATTATTCCTTAGCCGTATTCTGGTGCAATCTTATCATTTTACACCCAAATTAACCCGAAGATTTCTATTATACTATTACAATTATAAAATACATGATATAATTGTTATATTGCGCCCCGCGCCCCGCCGCGACATCGTGCTGAGCGACCTCCGCGTTGACGAGACCCGCGATGCAATTATACACTCCCGGACACATCTATCGGCCCACCTAGTGTTTAAGTTTTAACGGTGCCTAGTTAAAAATAAATGTTAGGCGGAGCATTAAGTTTTAATGCATTTTGTAAGCTGATTTTTTGATCAACCTTTATGCATGTTTTTTTTAAATTTCGTATTCAGGATTATGAAAAAAAAAAAACGAAAATTCGAGTCTGTTCGTTGTTTTCAACGACCCAGGAATGGGGAAAACTTTTTTTCTTACGCACAAGTTTAATTTTTTTTTTTGATGTTTCCGATTATTGGTTCCATAAAAAGGCAAATCTAAACTTAGAGCCAGTTTTGACCAAAAAATATGGATATTCTGCATGAAATGGTCGCCCAAGCTGTAGCACTTCTGCCGGCCAAATCAATTCAAAATTACAAAAAAAAAACAAAAAAGAAACATACATATTGGTTGACCAATAAATCTGCTTCAAAACTGCATTAAAACTAATTGCTCCACCTTACATTTATTTTTAACTAGACACCGTCGAAACTTTAAACAGTGGGTGGTGGGCCGATAGATGTATCCGGAAGTATATAATACGCAAAAAAATTTAAGAACAACAAAACAGATATCTTTCTATTTCAATTTATTATTAAAAGTCTACTAGAAGGCATAGTTAAAACTGCATGCACTTGAAAAGATTCACAAAGGTGAAAATAATTAATTACCGTAAATTGTTGATTGACTAGAGAAATTGAAAGATTAGGAGTTTAATAAATTTATTAGCGGGTTACAACTTAGAATCTTTAATATAAATAAAATACAGAATTACTTATTCAAGAAAGTACAGAAAGTAATAGCCATCAAGATATAAAACAAATAAGAGTCTCGTCTCCATTATTTTTCTAACAAGAAAATACAAAAAACAATTGATCCGCAATACATTTAAATTTATCAGACCTATAAACAGAATAACCACACCCGAAATCGAGGATTCAAAAAAGCGCGTAATGAATTTAATATATTACGGAAGAACGCACAAAATGTACGGATATAGAACGCATCAACCTTGAAAACCTACTAAAGACGATTTATCGATTCTTAAAGTCCTTTATCTTTTCAGGCACTTCAACATCTTTGTCTATCATTCGTTGATCCATATTCTTTTAAGAAATAAATATTTCTGGCATCAATTATATTTAATGAAAAATTCCTTGGTTGATTTTCATTTAAGCAGCTCTCACTCTTTATTCAAATTTGACGATTTTAAATAATATTTGGAATTCAATATAACGGCAACTTTTTTTGAGTGTGTAATATAAGTTACCTAAAGTGAGTATTTTTAGAGAGCCGTCTTTAAATACGCTGTTTGATAATCTTGTCGGTTGATGTCAGCAGAAAATTTATAGATGTATAGTTAAAATGGTTGTAAAAGGTTATTTTATCATTAGCACGAATGCAACAAGTTGCCTTCTAGAGACCAAGGCCGCCCAGTTGAAAACATACCTGCTGTCTTAATTTTGTATAAGTTTTATTTAATTTTATGTTAGTTAAATATTTTTTAGTCATTGGAAAAGATCATATTCTTAAATCGTCTAAACACGATTTTTTTCTATTTTCACTTCAGATTTTTTGCAAATATTTATTTTTCCACGAACACTAACTAATTATTAAAATAAACAACTTTTCTTATTATTGAGTTGGTTTTGTTTTATTGATTTAGAAGTATAAAATCTCACACAAGTGTTTATTAGTTACTACGTATTATTTTTTAGTGAAAATGGTCGACCTCGGTCCATTAAAATGTTTTCTACTTAAGGTTGCATATGGTGACTCACACCGTTTCGTATTCGATAAAGTGCTACAACAAAAAATAACATCAGACGGACGAACGGACGGACGCGGATACTTTGTTAACGTTTATACTAATTTATCAGATAATACGAGCAATAACTGATGCGTGGGACAGAGTCTGAATTCTTCGCATGGGATGCATTTGACATAATATTCAAAGCGGGGGACAAAAATTCTGAAATGCTAAATAATTTTCGAACTATTTTTAACTACCTACCTCCATATCCAACTATCTATAGTCGACTAAATTTTATAACTTATTGTTAAGCATGGTAAATACTGGAGATATCTCTATATTTGAGTGAAATGGTGATGGTCATATTGACATACCCTTTACCTAGCTATTTGAATATTTTATTGAAATCTTTATTAGCAGAACTTACACTATTTCACGGAGTAAAAATAAATTACATATATTTCTATTACTTTTGACAACAACATAACAACTATCTTAGTATGATATTTCATGGACGTTAACTTCAAAAAATATTTCTTGCAGTCTGTGACAACATGTTAGGTGAACAACGTGTATATTTTTAGCAATTCTTCTACGACAATTGTTATCAACATTTACGTATACTTTAGATATTGACAAATTACACAAATTACAAAAACAGCTTACATCACCTAAACAATTTTAATGCTGAGAATAAATTGTCAGAGATGGAAAATTTGCTCGGATTTGTTTGACTTGATGCTGTAAAGTCGTGAAGTGAGTAAATATTTATTAATCAAGTAATGAAATGACTGACAATTAAAGTGTAAGTCACAACAATGCCGGCAGCTTCGCTTGTGTTCAACTAAAATTAATATGTACAATTTTTAATATATGATTGTAATAATTGTTATTATCATGGTTATCAACGTCCATCAGGTGAACGTCTTGCTCGTCTCGTCACTTAGTAGTAAAAAAAAAAATCAACCACGCGTTGGATAGTTATAACAGAACACGTGATCGGACGAGATGTTAGATTTAGTATGCAACTAAGAACACTAAAACATCTTGCCGTGTATAGTTAAAAACGAGTACAACAATTGTTGCATCTTTGTGATCTATTCAAATAATCCGTACAGGTTTCAGTTTTGTAATTAAGACATTTAAATACATACGTAATAAAAACAAAATATTTTCAGGTGAAATCGTATGCACAATATTTGCAATGAATTTATGAAGAATCCATAAAAAACATTAAAAAAAGGTTTTGTTCGTTGATGATCAAACGTAACAAGCAAGAAAAGAATCGTCAAGGCTGATCTAAGTTAAAGACAATCGCTTGTGATTATTTGTCGCGATATTATAACAAGCGGAATGGATAACCATTTTATTTTATATAACACATTCTACAAATAGCATAAAATGTATTTGCCGTACATTTGCCTAAATACTTTGTTGTTGTTGTGGAAAAACGTTCTTTCTGCTATAGTGAAACATCACTGCATATTAATTAGGTATTACAATGTGCACATTATTTTTATAGATAAGCTCTACGACTCTTACATTGTAGTTTGAAATTTTTAAATAAAATTTCAGCATTCAATAAAGCCATTATCAGAATATACTGACATGAAATAATCGAAACTGAAATTCGGATTCTGTAATTGCGCTTGCTTGTGAATGTGTGCTTATATGCATCAAACATCACAGCCGGTGTACATCTATACAAATTAACCTGATTGCCCCTGTTGGACAGTGAACATCTTCTACCAACTAGTTTATATATATCTACTATTTATCGTAATGAAAATTCGTTGCATGGAAGAGAATTCCAATTAACGAAAATTAGCGAGTAGATATACTCAACTCATTATAAGGTTGTCTATAAAATTGCCATACATATGTATCAGTCAAATAGTTTCGGAGGTTATTTTTTCAAAAACATATAACATTTTTGCACCATTGCAGTACTTACAGCAATAATTTTTTTGTAAATATTACTATGTTGATGTGCTTTCGTTTATACACCCTTTATAACATTGTATCTGTTTGTTTCTGTATATTTGTACTGCTTGGCCAAATAAACCATTTTATCTATCTATAACATTTATTTTTATATATTTGTACAGTGCAGGTACCTTTCCATAACATGGTAAAATGCATAAAACTTATTTGATATTTCGTCATAATCAATTTTACAATCATTTGTTTATTTAATGATTGTCGTACATAGTATAGAGCGCGAACTTAATGCGTAGGTTGCATTCCCTGCCAGTCAACCCTGGGAAACTTATAAATTACGAAGACGGTTGTAAAAAAAACATAATAAATACAATAATATGAATAATAAATATATAAAAAGCAGAATAATATCAGACTGGTTGTGTTTCAAGTAGCGGAGACGAAGTATCTTCTTAAATGTACTTTTATTGGGTGCATGTTTGACGACATTAGGAAAGACATTTCGGAGGAGCATTAACTGAACCGTGAAAGAAGAATTGAATAAATTAGTACTATGCTGATATAAGCTTATTTTAAGATCGATGAAAGGTGGCTCCCGATTATGATAATTTAAATAAAAATGACAATTATCTTTAAGATAAAGAGCAGAGATAGCGTTCAAGATAATGAAGTGTTAATAGGAGTCTGGAGCTGCTTTCGTTTTAACTGGCAGAAATTTCTTTAGTCATTGCCCTTGTATCGATGGACTTGTGATAACTGGATCTCGAAATTAAGATTAAAAGACATTTTATCGATCTATCATCTTGTGTTTATAATAGATAATTGATAAAAGATGAAAATGCAAGCAGCTTATAAAACATGTCTAGTTTTATTTGTGAAATGATAAAAGCGTCCGTTAACGTAAAATAACTTGGTCAGTGATGCTCAAGTTACAGTGATAATACCGCTCCAGCAATTTTTATATGAACTATGATATTTACTTTTAAATCACATATATTCTTAAAAAATTTATAACGGAGAAAAGGACAATTGTACCAGCTAAATATTAAAGTATCGCTGTTACTTACAATTAATTACCTAGGCACATTGAAGTAATAGTCTTTACGAATTAGAGTTTTATAATAACATAGGTTGGCTGTTAACGCATCATTTATTAATTGGAAATCCAAGAAATCTATTGGAAAAGTATTTTCAATACGGGCCATCTTTTACGGTTTATCTCCACAAAAAACATCCTGTGAAGATTGCGCCCTGCGGCGTTTAGCGGCCTTAACCTTGAGGACTTTGCTGCCACAATAACCAATAGTCCTTTAAGCTGCTTTGCTTATTACCAGTTGACGATAGGAATCTGTCGTCTCGCAGTATAAAAGAAATGATAAAACGAATGCGATATGCTGCTCGTTGACCTACCGGTGAGAGATACGTCTGTGTGTAACAATGCCGATCGTGATTAAAAATACAAAAGGCTTCGTTGCCTTCTGTGACATTGAAACATGTGAACGACATGCCTTGATGGCCCTGTTAACGACAAGTAACTCGCGAAAATGGTTTTCATAAATGTGTATAAATTCATCATAATCGTTCTCTTCATCGCGCAAGGTCGGGTCCGTCTTGAAATGTTTTGGACGTAACTTCTTTAAATTATAATAAACTTATCTTCTAAGTCGTATTTCCTCATGACTGAGGGTCGTGGTCGTCATGTTTTTATTGAAACACACGACGACTTACTTGGCAGTTATAAGAGTGGTTTGTCATTGCCTTCTCCATTTCACATACTAGTCTGACTACGGATGGTCATCACATAGATATGCAGGTTTCCTCACGATGTTTTCCTTCCCCGTCAAAGCGCGTGATATTAGTTGGTGTTATGCTAACTGCACATAAATTGAAAAATTCATTGCTGCAGGCCGGATTCGAACCCGGTACCTTCGCAGTGGAAAGCCGGAGTACAAACCACTAGGCTATCACGGCTCTTGAATAACTTATAAATCATATTAAAAAAATTAATTACCACAAAAAGTTTTGCTTACAACGTCCACATCAGGTTAACCTCAACTACTTTATTGATATCGTTCTTTAACATATCTCTGTTCCATCACGATTAGCCTTGATACGTTTAGTGTGTATGTAATTTACTTATTCCACTATCTATAAATTAATTTTTTTAATAATAAAACGAAACTATAACAGTATTATAAATGACAGACGCATAGTATTTAATTTTTTGGACCATTCTTTTCCCGTCATCACAAACCAGTTTTAAACAAAATGTTGAAGTGAATGATTACTGCGAGTAATTCATCTTACTGTTGATAGCAAAGATATTTAAACATAAAATATGATAGGAATGTATGAGTGAGTAGCCGGCACTGTTGTCATAAAATAAATATTGATGTCTATACTAACAATGGCTTTGAGTTATTGTTTATTGCTTTATATCTGGGATAAGACAGTCAATATATTACATACGTTTCAGACATTATACCTGTTTTGATTTCAAAGTACCTAATAATTAATGAAGTTAGGGAAGGAATTAAAGGGAATATATAATTCAACCTATACCTAACAAGAAGTATTCGCCTTAGCACACAGCGTCAAAATACTGCAAAATAATAGTAATGGTATTTTTATCATTGTTAGTTGGTTAGTTAGCCTGCGAGAATATTCGGGCCTCGGGGTTCTTCCCCCATTACCCGGGCCTAGTGATGGGACCCGAGTAGTTTTTATATTACTCACACTCTAGTAAAATTTTTGACAACTCTAGTTTCGAGTGACTCGTACCACTCGATTACGTATGTATTACGAGTACGAGTACGTAAGAATACTTAGATAGAAAAGATGATCCTGTTGCTTACTGGGAGAAAAGGAAACTGATTATGCCAGTGCTGTATAAATTAGCTATGAAATATTTATCATATTTGGCGATCATACTATATGTCATCATAATCATACAGGTTTCGCATGAACGAGAAACGAGCTGTAGCCCTCAGTCCGTCGACTCATGCAGCAATTCTCGACGATCATTTATCATTGAAATCTCTTACAAAGCTCTAATATAAACATAACAACGATATCGGTATCGTTCCGTCCAATTACCTTCTCATATGTCAAATTCAATAACGATATATAACAATATAACTCAGAGTAAGTGATATTCGAATTGATATTTATCTAAACAGACCTAAATAAGGTTGTCTGTTTTAGTAACGTTTCCAATGACTCATTTTCTGCCAACTACATAAGCAACCTAATATTTCAATTGTTTTTAGTCGGAATTAAAAAAAAAGACAACATTTGATGACTTCAAAATTAAAATTTATTATTAATTTCGTTAGTTACATTCCATTATCAACCAGAAGAAACCCACAGCTGAGTTCAGGCCTCACACAAAGATCTCTACATAGATAGTTTAATTATATTAAAATGAGTTGTAAATGTACTTAAAAAAAAATCTAAATACATTTGTCATTGCAGTGCACTGTATATCATTCTAACTAACACTACTTTGTGTTAGGCAGGTCACACTTACCATCAGGTGAAAGTCTCGCTTCTCTCATCGTTTCGGCAAATAAATAAAACCTTCATTATTTTATATGTACACTCAAAGTACCAATCCATTCATAAAGAAGATAATGTAACAACGCATCACAAGATTATTATCTCTCTTCAACTACGATGACGCAAACTATATGAATAGTGTTTTTTTTATTCCAACCTCTACTATATTTACCTACAAATTAGAAATATTATTCAAATGAGAGATATCCGCAACTAATCGTATAAATAACGCGTCATACTACGGCTCTAGTGATCTCATTCAAAAATAGTTATACCGGCGTTGTTACAATAAGAATTAGAGTTATTATAATAATTTCACATACCGTGGATGTTAATGTTGTAAAATTTTAATATTTCAGCTATGAAACTTTCAAAGGTAAAACTCTTACTCAAATTTGTGTTATAGTTAATAAATTAAAATAATGTAATTTTTTTTCTAATCAAAATTCCATGTGGCTTTTTAAGGAACCGAATTGTAAAACTTTTTTTAAATTAAAATATCCGTGTTCAAATTGAACTCATAGGCTTTCAAATAGCTAAAACCGGATTAAAATCGGCCCAGTAGCTTTCGCGTTATGCACGCAAAAACAAGTAAACATTTACAATCATACAATTCAAGAAAACTTTCGTTATATCTAAAATGAGTTAACATTACAGTTACATTATTTAATAATTACCGTTATAGTTTATGTATGCACATTCTATATTTTTGTATATTTAAAATTTTGTTTTAGTAAACTAAAACGTTACAAAGGGTTATTGGCTAGCATCCTCCGAGTCAAACCCTAGAGATTGTTGAGCGCTCTTATGGCTGATACAAGCAAATTTTTTATTAACTTAAAGACAACTTAAATATACATAATAACATTATTCTTCATTTTATAAATTTATAATAAAATACGCAAGTAATCAACCCTCGTTGTATTAAATATTAAAGTGATTAAGTTGATGTTCGAACTCATGTAGCTCCGCGTGGATTGCTTGTGGGTAGACGACCGTTTTATTAAGATGTGTCTCAGATCGTCTACGAGTCTTAAAATGAGCATAAAGGTATTGGCTCTGCGAAACATTGAACAGAGTATGAATACAAAAAAAAAAACTCAACGCTTTAATAATATGATAATAAGATTTTTTGCTTTATTTGTCTTCGCGACCTATAAAATATTTGTATAAAAAGAAGATTTTGTCTGTTGAGTGGCTAGGGCGTTCTGTCTGTGTCTTTGACTTCTCTCATAAATTTACCTTTGAACTTAAATATGTATGCTTTGCATAAGACGTCAAACGTTATGGATTAACAAGAACACGAATAAAGACATCAGAATAAAAAAATCAAATGTTAGAAAAACATGTTTTTGACTGTTATTTACTTTAATTGTTATTGAGCGTTAAATACTTTGGCAAAGTCCTTATGTATATATAATCTGTAATATAAGTATAACGTATGACGTCAACAGGTGGTACCGTTACCAGAGCCGTTACCTGCGATCGTTTCAATAAATTTATTTTTGCCAAGAGTATTTTGTATTATATTATATATTTGCTTTTCCTAGTCTATGAGCATGTAAATTTAGTAACGATGACAGTGACGACAGCATCCAGTTTATACTTACTTTGCGGTGTGCACAAATAACTATAATATTTGACACAAGATCTTTAAAAATTGTATAAATATTTGGTTATCTTGTCGTTCATTACCTAAGTTAACGACGTTTATGATTCAAATTACTATTTAATCGTTATTTTATAGTTTATTTTAATTTATTCTGCCATCTTGTATATATGCCAACTTCGCATTGGACTAGGCCGAAGAACCTATAGATGCGACCTTTCCTTAAGTTAAGGAAGTTCGATAATCGATAGAACAAAAAGATACAGAACAATAAATATGGCATAGTCGCAGCTCAACCATGACCTGGTCTTCAAGGTGTGAGATCAAAAGATTATTTTAGCTTGATGTAAAAAAAATTTATTGAAAATGTTATTTAAAAAATATATTATCAATACAAAAACAACTAAATATTCACAATTTATTAGCTAACTGGGCATTGGGTAATTTTGGTTTAAAAAATTACTGCCTTAAACAAAGAATATCTAAATGCACTTTGTTTTTTAGTATGGGTATTTTATCATAAAGCAAAAAAAATCGGTCTGCGATGTTTTAGTACCTTTCTCTTAGTTTTTATTTATCACAGAGTAGAATATTTACGTGAAATTATTTAGATATATGCACATCTATCGAAGTTATGCTATACGCTATAGTATAATATGTTATAAGAAATGAAAACAAAAAAATATAACATTTTGTAGATTAATGAAAAAGTGTCATAAAGTCATTGAACGAACGGATGTTATTTTTTGTATATTTTATGATTTTTATTTGTTACAGAAATATGAAGAAAATCGACGAGATTAATATAAGCATCATCAGCGGAAGCTTGGTGCCCATGACCCATGAAGAAAGGTAAATTTACTATAATATTATAATAAAACTTATGAATATCGTATCCTTAGAATTTATGCCAAACTAAAATCTAATGTTCATCATAAATTTAAACTTTTCCTATTAATAATTTAAAATACTTGTTCACAACATTGCGACAAAATTATTTTTAAGCTAGTGAAACTATTGTCGAAATCTCTATAGACGTTTCGTACATAAAACATACTAATAGACAGGAATTAAAAAAAATGTTATAAGTAGCTGGTTACAGACCCCTTAGTCAGCGTAGATGCTCTCATCATCAAAACATTTACATGGTGAGGCTGCATTGCTTAACAGGTGTTCATAAGGCTCTGGTTGACGGGATTACTCCCATCGATATATTACATTTTGCACACATTGCTTGCGCTGTAGGGTGTGGTACCCTGTAGGCTTGCACAAAGCGTATACTTGATACACTCGTGTTCCCGGGTGGTTTTCACCGTCCACAGTCCGGGTCACAGACGAAGGTGGCCACAGTTCAGGCCAGTGCTCCCCTCCGACGACAGTACCGCCTTCGCTATTAATCAATGAGCGACTCGCTCATTTTAAATTATTAACTCCCCCTCAACTCCATGTATAGTTCTCTCCAATTGTTCACCCAGGACACCCTATTCTCTTCCATGTTCCTACGTATTTAATCTTTTATTTTATTTCGTGGTATCCGGATTAACGGGCCCTGGGTCCGATGAAGTCGATGATAGTCGTCAATAAGGCTAACAGCGTATACTTCATCCATAAAAAAAAGCTCCCATGGTTTATTCAGTTTAGTTTAACTACTACTGAAGAGCAACAACTCAAAGCGAGTTTAATTTTAAGCAATCTTAAATTAGATCTGGAACAGCCTTAACATTCTATTTATTTTTAGTACGTAATTTTATCATAGAATTGTCATTGTTTGATGAATTGCGTTCGAAAGAACGTTAATTGAAACTTCACATGCAATTAACCGAAAAACTGCCGTTAACCAAAGAATCCAATAAACTATGTCAGAGTTTTATTGAAATAACTCAGGCATCATGCGAGCTAAATTAATTTTTCCTGCACTAAAAATTCTTATCGTAGAATTTGGACTTTAAAATAAAGTTTGTCAGTTTTTTTATACGCGTCAAATATTTTTCAATTCAAGCTGTTCTTCAATGGAATGTTGTATCTGTTCTGAACTGTGATAAATTCCGAACAAAGGAAACCAAATTAATTTAAATACAACTTAAACATTCTTCATAACTGCGTACGAAACCTAAAGGTCCTGAATTGCAAGAATTGGAAGCGGGACATCGACTAAAGGGACTATGTATAAACAATAGTTAACTGTGCGAAACAACACCAGGGTAATCTGAGCTTGTGGCTCCGGAGAAGGAAAATATCCTGTGGAAATGGAGCTGCTATAAGATAATTTACGTCAAGGATACACTCTCAATCCGTGATCCAACACACGGCCATATCACGTGTCATGAGACTAAAAAAACGATTACCGGAGACTGGTTTTCTCGTATTTAATTATGCTCTTAGCATGTGTCCGCCTTTAACGTATCTGATTATAAAATATTTACGTATAGAACCACCTGTTTATATATTTTTGCGTATCGAAACTAATCGGTGAAAAGATTTTTCTTATAATGTTTTCATTGTAACTTATGCTGTTTTCAGATTAAATTTTGATTAGATTTTGTATTTTGAAAAATACTTCGGACCCAGCTACGAGTATGGAATAATAGTAGCTTTCTGTAGACTTCTTTATGAGGACATAAATATAAGTATTTTTTATTTCTTGCCGACAAATCTATAAAATTTTCCATGTTTTAAATACCAACATTGTAAATTATTCATTATTAAAAAGCTAAAATATTTCAATAATTTTATTTGCATATTCGTGGCTGCATAAAGTATGATTAAGTAATTTGTTAGTAGTTATAACTTATTTATGTATAATTTTTTTGGTTAACTATTTAATTTATTCTCCACATGGTTCATTTGCATATTTGTATAGAAATATTGCATTTATATGGTTTATAATTTTTGGTTTGTATGCCTGTTCGATGAAATATGATGCACAAATGCAAAATGCACAAAGTAATGGATTTACAATTATTGTAACTGACGGAGTTAAAGGTATATCAGAGTTTGTTCTTAGATAATTGTGGCCACACGTTTACTTGTTTCGTGGCGCAATAATTGGGCCCGCAACAATTGCTTAATAAAAAACCCGAAGGCATTATGACTCCGATTTCGTAGCATGTTGCGATTCTTTAGTACCATGCTGGGGAAATATACTTTCACTTCCATACTCTAAAGAACAGACGACTGTGCCAGTCGCGTCCAGACCTCTTGACTATTTAGCTGGTTCAATTTCATAGGGATCCACTAAGATGGTACGTACGTGTGTATTCTTGTTATAACGTAACATTTTGATTATGTAACAAAACTCTTTGTTTACCACATTTTTTAAAAGTTATGTGTGTTCGACAATATTAGATAATTCTTAATTTCATTAACAGTAAAACTTTTTATGTCTAAAGTTTTACCATTCTCTTGTTTAACCGTGTGTTACCGAGTTGTTATAATATTCTATGTATATTACTGCATAAAATTATTTGTATATTTAATATTCCAGTGTCACATACAATTTCTTTCTCATTGTAGAAATACTTATACATCATTCTTGTTCTGCAATGCCTATCGTACTTGGTAATTTCCGAAGAGGCTCAACAAAGTAAAGATTTGGACTACGACGACGATGATTTAGGAAGGAAACATAAAAAAAGGAAGAAGCATCAAAACAACGGACCATGCGGTAATGGTGGCTATGGAAGGAGTTTTGGTGAAAAGCTGTTTGGTTCTCCGGAATACACATACATATCGGCACCAGTAAATAATTATTATTTTGGATGTGGAGGAGCGCCACCAATCGCACCATACCCTATGAATCAGCATCAAGGAGGCGGTTATGGCGGTCACGGCAGTCATGGGGGTCACGGTGGTCATGTGGGTCACGGTGGTCATGGAGGTCACGGGGGTCATGGGGGTCATGGTGGTCACGGAGGCCACGGTGGTTATGGTGGTCATTTTGATTATGGAAATAATGGTTTCGTGGGCCAATACGGAGGAGGTTACGGATCGTACAACCCTGGATTTAATCAACCTTTTACACAATATGGTGCGGGACAATATCAAAGACCATTTCAAAATGTTGTGTCTGCTGCGGCTTCTGGATTTGGTTCAGCATTAGTTGATTACTTTAACCGACCTAAAAAGGCGCAAAAGCACATAAACAAGCAAATCAATCAGATTCTAAGACCAATACAAAGGTTATTTTAAATTGAAAAAAGTATTATTTATTTTGTTGTTATTTATTATCCAGTATACATAAATTCAAGGTATTCGAGATATTTTATTACAGAAAATTATCTATGACCATAAGGTGTTCTTCTAAGTTGTAAATAAAGTAAAATAAGATAGATAGCTCCTTCTTTCAAATGCGTATTTTTAATTAAGACCAAAATGTATAGATGTTAACTGATAATTCGCCAACAAATACCTTTTTATTATTCGTTAATAATATTGAATAAGTTTACTGAGTTATATAAAAGCTTAAAAATTGTTACATGGCATATATTGCATCAGACATTCGTAAAGACTTAAAATGTAATAAAGTACAATGCGTAATTTATCTCTTTTTTTATGGCAATAGTTTTAACTTTATGCCAGTTTCCAATTCGTTGCCAGTAAGGTAAATATCTTTTTTATTCAAATTACATTAAACCTTCTAATGTTTTTAAAACCTTAAAACATTTGTACTAATTTTTCATTTGCGTAAGTTGTATAGAAAAATATGATATAAGATTAATACTCTTAAATAGGCATTAGATAAAAAAATACAACAAAAGGATTTTAGTATAAAAGTAGTGGTTTTATGTATGTGTATTTTTGTTACTATCTATGCCGTCATATCTCTCTAGAAAGAGTGGCTGGACAGTAATAGATAATACAAAAACACGAAATGAGTGAAACAAAAAAAGTCTGTACTGCTCATAAGAGAGAATTAAAAATAATTGTCAATATATCATGTATTTCCAAACCAGTCCAACAAATATCTATTAAAAGGTATGAAAAGATATATAAAATAATTAAAAACCAACCAGCTAAATAAATATAATTATTTTTTGATTAGATTGCTCCGTGGCACAAATGGAACGTTTTTTACAGACGTGTCAAATTTGAAAGTGACATTAGCAAAAATGTAAACAAATGATGCGAATAATATTAAATTCAAATAAATTAATAACTATGGTTAATTATATGATAACTAAATATTGTGCGATTAAGTTAATGTTTACTGCAGGTAAATATTAAGTTTTACAGTGTCCTGTTCATAAATTTTCGTTGACATTGTAAGATGAATTGGAAACTATTCGGATACTATTCGCTAGTTTTTCTGGCATCATAATTAAACTTGTGACTAACTTCCCCCTTCGTCTAATGCTATAATCCAGAGTTCAATATTTTTTTACAGCAGTATTCCGAAATCTGAGTCATTTCAATCCCAAAGTCAAATCATCTCTACTGATAGCAATGACTATGACAATGAAAGTAGACAAAACAATGACCAATCAGATGGACATCATGTGGTGTCTCATCCGACTAAGTAAGTAGTGAATGTAACTTGATTTTTACCAAAATACATTCCTTAATCTTCTTAATTTTATTTGAAATTATTTGATTTGGTCTTAAGACCATATTTAATGATTTTCTTCCAGAACCATCTAATATTCAAAACATTTAAATGTTTCTGGGGTTAACCAAATAGTGTAATTGGGTATGCTCTTTGTAAGAAAATTTTAAATTTTATCATTAAGAAACTTCAGTAACTGACTTATAATTTTAGATTTTCTCCTACAAATGTATATTTTTAATTCAGGTTAGGGTTTGCCTAAGTTAATCCATATTTATAATAGATAATTTTTAGTAATTTGTGATTCTAATGCCCTCAGTACGAATCCATAATTTTTGTTCATGTTTATTGTGACAATGGTAAAACTTGTCACAAAAATTATCCTAATATCATTTAGTTTAGTAAACTGTACAAAAAAGTCTTAGGGTTTTGTTGTTGCCTTATTGTACATTTAAGGTATACATTATGGTATTTTGTTATTATTTCCAGCTACTTAGAGACAATGCTGCATTTATTTAGAGGTAACATCGGTTCAGGCCTCCTAGCTATGGGAGACGCATTCAAAAATGGAGGCATTGTGTTTGCAACCATTTCCACTGCGCTCCTTGGGATTATATGTGTTCATGCACAACATTTACTGGTAATAAATACTTATTTCTTGACTTTGAAAACTTTTATTTTCACTGAAATTATAATCCATATTTAAATGCTTTAAAAAAAGCTAGAATGTTCGTGGTTTTTACTGTATATATTTATATTTACAGCTTAACTGCTCAGAGGCTATGTATCGTAAATTGAAGATGAACAAGCCGCCAGGGTTCGCCGAGACGGTGGCTCTGGTGTTCGTACACGGGCCAATACGGCTGCGCCCGTTCGCTGGTATCATGCGCATTATGATCAATACCTTCTTGTGCATCACGCAGCTCGGCTTTTGTTGCGTCTACATTGTTTTCATAGCAGGCAATGTTAAAATGGTATGAAATGTTAATATAAATAAAAAATATACAATGTAATACAATGCAGTTGTACGTGAAGTTTTTTTTACTGGTGGTTTTGTTTTTTTTTATTTAATGGGGCATCATGACGAATGGTGTTCGTATGGCGAAAGATTTTCAATAAGAGAGTGGTTCAGGCGGGATCGAAAACATCTTACCGCAAAACTGAACACCACAACATCTGTCCTCGGAATGAACCAAGGACCTCCGTGTTACGAAGCAAGCGGTTAGTTGCTGCGCCTCGGAGCAACTTATAGGAGTATCCCAGTATCTTTTTTAACATAAAATTACATATTTTTTTAGATATGCGATCAATATAATATCAATATTGACTTATCAGTGCACATGGTTATAATCATCATACCGATTCTACTCTCGTGCATGGTGCGTCAGCTGAAGTACTTGACTCCCTTCTCCACTTTTGCGAACGTTTTGATGGCGGTCGGGGTCAGCTTTGTGGTGTACGAGGCGGCCCAGGATATCCCTCCTGTGGAGTCCAGGGCTTACATAGCATCTTGGCAAACACTCCCGCTGTTCTTCGGAACCGCTGTTTATGCCTTTGAGGGCATTGGTTTAGTAAGTAAAATCTGTTAAATATTACTTATGATCTGAGTTATTGTATCGTATAATGTATTCATATATATAGATTTGCATTTTGTATAGCGGCTACATTAAACGTTACGTTATAGAGCAGTTTAAAAAAATAATCGTTTAGTAAATGTAAAATGAATAATTTTCAGTTAAGCGAAAATTTTTACTTGATATGACATGGTACGGATCAGACATTTGGCGGCATAATGCCGCCGGTCCTTACTTAAGTAAATTTTTCAGGTTCTCCCTTTGAAGAATGAGATGAAGAAGCCTGAGCTGTTTCAAAAACCTTTTGGCGTTTTGAACGTTGGCATGGTGGTGGTCGCGATAATATTTATAACGGTCGGATTTCTCGGCTACCTGAAGTGGGGTGATGCGGTCGCCGGCAGTCTCACTCTTAATTTAAAGCCCGGACAAATGTGAGTAACCATATAAATGTTAATTTATATTTACACATTAATTAAATAATATAAAATTTATTGTAATACATTATCTAAGCATTACCATGTTTCGGTTTGAAGTGCGTTGCAATCAGTGAAATCACTTCAGTAACGAATTGTAACATCTTATGTCTTGAGGTGTTGAACGCCATTGCGTCACAAAAAATCATTTGTGCAGTTTTAACATTTTTCATCGTAACTGCGTAACTTACCATCAGGAGAACGTTGCGCATGTCACGCCGTTTTGTCTTATAGTAAATTACAGTTTTCAATGGATATACATTTTTATAAATCTTTTACTAGTATAATAATAAACCAAAATGTTGATAATAACAGCTTAAGTGAATATGTGACATTGACTCTCTCCTTGTGTCTAAATAGTGGGAACAATAGGAGAGAAGAGCAGTTTGCTTATTCATTTATAATATACAAAACATTGACGAGTTCGAATTATGAGTGTAACTAGTGAAAGGTTAGATAATGATTATGAATTTGATTTGTGTTGATCACAGCTTGAGCAACGTGGTGCAGGGGTTGATCGCGCTGGCGATACTTTTCACGTATCCGCTGCAGTTTTACGTTCCGGTTTGCATCACGTGGCCCAGCCTCCGGAGCAGGTTCGCGAAGACCTCACCCATAGCCAAAGAGCAGTGCTACCGCGTACTCCTGATATTGGTTACTTGTAAGTATCCACACATTGTTAATGTTAGCATGTCAGGCAGTCAGTCCGTAGGGAAAATTTCAAAATTAGCAGTAATGTCGTTTAATGTCTTGTTTGTTTGTAACAATATTTATATTTTAAAAGGTCACAAGAACCCTTTTACTGGGACACTCTTAGTACATTTGTCATTGTTTTTTAATCAGTTTATAAATCACCGAGTTAATAAATTGCCTCTAGGTAGATCTGCTTCTGGAGCTTATTTTTACTTTCAAATATTGCTGTGTTCGTTCAGGTTTGAAGGACGTTGTGGCTAGTGAAATTACAGGTGTAACGATACTTAACATCTCGTTTCTGAAGGCGACAAGCACAATGTGCAGCGCACGGTGCAGTGAATAACTTGCGCCATATTGTAATGGGCGGACGTATCGCTTAACATTATTAGGTGAATGTCCTGTCCCGCTGGTCTCATCGCTACGTCAAAAAAAAAATGAAATTGTTACTCGACAGTATTGTTTTGTTCACAGTTGTCCTGGCCGAGTCTATACCGAATCTTGGACTATTCATTTCGCTAGTGGGTGCGATCAGCAGTACCGCTCTCGCTCTCATATTCCCGCCGCTCATAGAATTGGTTTATCTCTCACAGACCCCGCAAGGAATTTCTATACCGATATTAGTTAAAGACGTGGTTATCATTTTGCTCGGTCTCTTCATCTTCGTTACGGGGACGTACGAGAGCGTCGCGTCCATAGTACGGGCATTTGGGTCTTAAGTTAAAGTAACTTTATATTTAAATTAATAATGCATTTACTTTTAGGTTATTGCAACTTTATTATTGAACTATTTTTTTCAGGGTATTGATTTTTTATGATTAATTTTTAGAGCATTTAAAGTTATTTTAAAATAAAGTACTTTCATCTATTTCCTAGCTTAAGTTGAAGTTTCAATCGCGTCTCGTAGTAATATGATTAAAACGAGTTACTTAATATGCTATTAAGCAGTTTAACTATTAAATGAATCTAGTATTTATGGGATCGTCGTACTTTTTCGAGTAATATATACATCTATTGCATATTTGCAGAGCGTTGCGTTAGACGCAATACTTTACATGTTATTTAATAATTTTGACTCGGCACACAAATTGGAACACATGTTAACTAAACACCTTGTGATAACATCAATTATTAATATTTCATTCATTAGAGTGATATTTTTTCTACTAATATTAACTTAAAAATTAAACCTTTAAAATGATTGCATTATGTTATGACAGTTAACGATAAAACTGATTTTATTATAATTTTATATTTTAGAAATCATCAAATACTTGTATACTTAAGTGATTGTGAACGTAATAAAACAAATTGACTGACTTGAGACTTTACTTTTACAACATACGGACAATACTTTTGATTACCAAGCGTTTATATGACGTATCTTCCAAGTTAAATGGGAACTTGTTGCGCAGACATTACAGGCAGGGAATTATTAGGAGGGTCCACACGAATACATATCCAATTGATAAATTTAATATAGTAAATGCTTACATTATAATAGTTACGTACAGCTAATACGAATAATCATTACATTCATGACTACCAGTTACTTTTCGTTCGGTTGTCCATCTCAATCAGATTTAATATATGAACAACACCTTAATATTACAAATATTTCAAAGGTATAGACAGTACAAAAGTATGTAGGTAGATATGAACATAGAAGTTATAATAAATAGCATGTTACAAAGTATATAAAAAAAATATCTTATAAGATTTAAAAGTTCACAACTATACATATATGCTGTTAAACATAGTGTTAATATGAAAGTATTTCTTAACACTAGTCAAACTAGAAATTTTTATGATTTACGGTTGATATTGGAAAATATAAATTATTCACGAAGATTCGAAAGAATTCTTAAACCTTTTTAAAACCACATTTATCACATATTTAAGACCGTAATTAATATTTACCCTAAGTCCATTTACACATATTTTTAAAAGTATTGTACACAAATAAAAAATAAATACAAATATCTTTGAATCGCTTGTTTTTCTATTATTATTGTTGTTTTTCTCGCAAATTTACCCAGCAAAAATTTTTAAATCAATAAATGAAAATTAAAAAACACCTTCATAATATATTTCTAAAGTAATGGAAGGAAAAGTTAACAAAGTTACTAAAAATGAATGCGAAACACGAAAGTTCATTAATGATATTCTTTAAAATAATACATTAATTAAAATTTATTGTAGTATTGTATAATTAAATGAAAAACAGTCGTTGCACCAAATTTTCGATAAACCTAGTATTTTGTACAAATATGAGTATCAAAAAATTTAACCTGCATTTCAAAATTTTTTTATTATACTGACTTGTTAGGATATATATATATACACACACACATACATATTACAATAATACATACCTATTCTATTATAAGTACTCAAAGAAAATGACTCCAGACCAAAATAGTAATACTATTTAAATCTATAATATTTCATGAGTTGCGAAAGATGGGACACCGGCGACTCTAATGGTTAATATATACTGGTTAGTAGAGGACAGGAGTTTTATTGTCATTGAGTTAAATATTTAGAGTTAATTAAGAAAAGAGAATTAAGAAAAAAAAAACAAAAGCACTTTTGATTTAGCTGACGGGTTTATTTTCTATAAACAAAAATCTTGGCGTTACAATTAAAGAGAGAATTTACTTATTTACTTAGTACCCGCCAAAAGTACGATGTCTCAAAAAAAATGTAATAATCAACTTTTCTCCTTAATAATATAAGATGTCTTTGTTATTTGTTGTAATACGAATGATACTTATTCATTTAACACACACGCAAATTCGAGTTATGAGCTCCTTAACCATATTTATTTGAAACAGTAACAACATCAATTAAGGTGTGAATACATTTAATTACAAGTCGTATTCTATTTGGTATAATAAGTAACAAAAAGGAACTTCTGTAATGGCGGAGTGTCATTTTTCATAACTTCGTGCTCCACTTTGCAAATACTATTTTGTTATTGGCTGATTGACAATTGAATAGTGACATTAATAAACAAACATTTATTTAATTACACGTACAATTGTCAATACTGTAGAAAAGCAAGATAAATTAAACCTAACATCAATATGAATACAATTATGCTAATAAGACTATATTACCTTGCTTGTTTGTTTTAATCGTTACACAGGTCTTAACAATAATGTAAACAAAACTTATAAATCACATGGGCACTTCTATCGCCTAAACTTATAAAAATTGATAGTTTTTTTGAGTATGATCGTCCAAAACCAACGGAACCCATCGCCGCCGCCATAAATATCGACAAGTAAACGAATATCTTTTAATCGGATTAGCTTTTCATCATCCTATTTGTTGGAACTTGCCGACCACATCAAACCATTTTTCACAGAGGATCATTTCTTTTTCATGATCTTAAAAAGTTTGTGGTTTAGAAAAAGTGGCCTGGGAATAGGCTCGCAAGGCTCATAAGTTAACTAACTAATAAATAATACCAACAATCTTATTAATACCATTGACTTGACACACGTAAACTCCTTTGCAGTTAGCATTGACTGAGACGCTTGGACTCTTCAAAATAATACTACATTAGAAAAATACATTTATATGTAAAATTAATTAGAAACGTAATTGGACCTTAAATATTTTGAGTAGCCTCCACATGTTACATGTAATGTCAGCCTTTTACAGCATCCGACTGTGATGACCGTACAATAATAAAATTATATTTAGGTGTCGAGGGATTTAATCCTAGCGGGACGATATAACCTATACTTACAAGCGAACGAACAGACGGATTGATTAACATAGCGATCAAAAATAATTTCGTCTTATCACACATCAACTTTTCCAGCCTTCATAAAAATGACCGTCACAATACCCACATTCGATGCAGTGGGCGGCGTGTCAGGATAAATTAAGTCAGGATAAATTAAGTCAGTATCTATTTACTATACTATTTTATATATAATGTATGTTAGGAAACTGGTGTACCTAAATTTACTATAGCCAAGTAAGTTATTTGTTTTCTAACAACTAGCGATAGCTTGATGAGCAATGAACGCAATGATAAAAAAAATAGTATTGAAATGATAAATACATATGTTAAATAAGAGAATGACGAAAGTAATGTGTGTAGTCTGTAATGGCGCCCTGTTTTTAATTCGACGAGACCAATGGGACGTTCACCTGATGGTAAGTGATACGCACGCTCATAACAACATGCTGCTAGTTAAGATGGTATACACTGCGCCACATTGCGCTCGTCGTCTTGAGACATAAGGTGTTAAGTCTTATTACTCCAGTAACATAACTGGCCACGACGCCCTTCAAACCGGAACACAGTAATATTTGCACATTACTGTTTCGCGGCGGAAACTTGAGCTGCGGTGGTCATCTGCTTATACAGTTAACACGACGTATTTACAACTGTTTACAAGTATTTACTTTTGTTAGATTTTTTTGATAATTATTTACAAATCACTCAAAATTTTGTGATAATAGACTATGTGTATATAGTTAACATGTTTACTAAAACAATTTTACTTTGGATAAAATTTCTGTACATTACACTATTTATAACTTAACATTTTGCGGTCGTATTAAATATAGGCATGGAAATCGAATCGGTCGTAATTAATTCTTTTGTTAACTTTAGATGTATGTTTACTCAATTATATGTTCATTATAACAAAAATTATAATTTATAGTAAAACACAATTTGTGAGATATTATTTGGAATTCCACATAGTACCTCTGAAGATCTTAGATTTCTGTACACTTAACGGGTGACATCTCTGGTTTCAATAGAATTTATTTATCTCCTGTTAATAGGAATATCATATTGATCTGAGCATAGATTTTATAGACATTTAGGTTCAGAGAAACCATAAATAGTTCTTTACTGTGGTGGCTGAGAATAGACATACGACCGCAAATGGTTAATATAAAAAAAGACGTGTACAAAAAAGAAACGTGTTATAATAAGCATGTGGACTTCTATTGTAATATATCTTTACATAAGAGATAAGATTTAAGAAAATAAATAGTTATACAAGTAAATATAGAACAAGAAAAAATTAATTTGATCCAAAGAAGAAGTTCGATGTCGCTTCAAGAAATTATTACATGAGTTGTGCAAAATGAGATTTAAATGTCCTTATATAATTTTAGTTGAAATTATTAACAGTTTTTATCTTACACTACAAGTAAATGCCCAAAAGGCAGTATAGACACTAATTGCCTGGTGGGATACATTTAAAACCTAACTTACTTGTTTACACCACACATCAAATTTTATTAAACATGTATTGAGAATATCCATATTTTTATTACTTTATTAATCTCTTCTGAAATAATTTAAAAGCAGGTGGTATGTGTTAAAGGAATGCTGAAGTTCGTGTTAACAAAGTAAGGAATATCGACTTTGTTGGCTGAATGCACGCTGAAATAGCGGCTGTTTAAACTGGTTGATTGTGTTAAACAATTAAGATGTAAAATTTTTCTATTACGTGAAATAACGAAGAAGAAATAAAGAAGCAATACATGAGTATTCCTTATTACATAAAATCAGTTAAACGCAGTACAACTAATGTGTATTATGCTCGTTATGTAAAATATGTATAGTAATATTTACATTATCAATATGCTAATCTGATATGATTTCATATTAAATACGACCTACGATATGATATAATTTATTCATGTAAAAGAAATATAAAAATTAAAAAAACCCGTAACAAAGCGTAAAGTGGACGGAAACAAAAAAAAGGTTATAAATAATGAAAGTTAATGATAATCCCTAATATTGTTAAATTAAGAAATATATGAATAGAAAACCGATATGTTTTTGTTTTACTTCGCATAAATAATTTCGCCTGCATTCTTTATGTAAAGACTAGCAGTAGATAAAAGAGAAAAAACATTAAAAAGCAAAGCGTTAGATATTTACATAAAGAGGAGCAATTATTACATTACTAATGTTCAATATGTCATTATATATTAAACATGTTTGTTTATAGTATAACCAATGCATATATGTGTGTTTGTCTGTAAATATATTTAAAAAAGCTTTCAACTGTATCCCACACCAAGCTCCTAAATATATTGCGCTACTCAGCTTTGTACATGCGCGTTACCATGACTATAAAGCACGTGAATGCCAAAATTCCTTTTCATCAATTGTGAATACTAACAAAAAATTAGCTTAACATTATTATTACCTTAAATCTATTGAAAAAAAAAAAGATACTTTCATGTACATAAAAATTTGAGGCAGGTCATAAAACAAAACTAAACACAAGGATTTGGTATCATTAAGAGGTAATCTTCGAAAATTCGAATTATTTGCAAATGCAAAAACTTTCAACAAAAAAAGAAATTACCAAACAGCTAATAAAATACTTTTTTTTTACAAACAACAAACTCGAAAAACGTTTTAGTTAAAAGAAAGGCCATAAAAATTTACAATATAGTCAAAATTGTGTTATATGAATTTAATGATTGATCAAAAATAATGCTGTTTTCAAAAGTTTTTAAAACTGTTGAGGAATGTAGCGATTAATGCAAGACTTAAAATGTTTACTAATACTGACTTATATTTCAGTTATTTATGTATAAATACATTATGGCCATTCAATAATTACTTTATTAATTATTATTGAAGTACTATTCTACAAAAGATAAATTAACTCTTAACTAATTACCTAAATTTAAAATATTACTAGTAAACAGGTACTGAGCGCCGACGGAAAATGATGACGGATTAGAAAAAAAATATTTACACGCTAACAGACGGATTTTGTTTTAAGTTTCTTACTATACTGAGCCATAGAGCGTCGCAAATAAATGTCTAACTTGTTCGCTGTTACTCCTACGACTGAGATAATATGAGTTAGTCATTGATAAAGATAGGAGCATAGCAAATAAAACCAAAACAATAATCAGACCCACAAACGTCTCATGGAGTTTACGCATGTTACGCATTGCTACTTAAACGTTTTTATAGTCGAACTTTTAGTGACCATTGCTTAGAAATAATTTATTTATACAAATATAGATTACACGTTTGTTTCAAATGAGCCATTCCAATCATTAAACGCCAGCCTTTCAAATTACACAATTTCACTAAATTATTATGGAACATCGAAATAAACATCAATCAGTGATATCTTAACCTATAATTTACCGCAATATGACAGTCACATTAGGATCCTCTTCAATTATTTGATCCAGGGTAGGAAGATCTATCTTGGCTGTGCAGCAAATCTCATCAGTGCAACGACTTCCTGTGAATAATTTATTTATGCCACGTTTCGACTCCGCTTGATTGTTGAAGGTATTGGAGCGGACATTGTTCCGCAAGTAGACTGGATATCTGAGGAACAAATAAATTTCTTTGATAGAATGCAAAGTCTAAAAGAGAGAAGCATTGGCTGTAGGTGGTCCTACAAAACTGGTAACAAGTCTGTTTCAACTGCGCAGTTGACCTCTTGCTTTGTAATACGATCTTTGCTTCGATTCCCAGGACACATCTTGTGAGGTGTGGTTGGTGACAGGATATTTTCAAAACCGCGTGCGTAGCTACCACCATCTTTATATTTTAAATTTTCTGCCATAACAGCTCTGTTTTTCGAGCACTCAACATATGAGAGTCAGAGTTTTGTGGGCATGGACATTTGATCAGTCACAGCTTCATTGTCATTAAAAGCGGCGCAAAGTTCATTGCAGATAAAAAAAAAGATTAAGACTTGTCACCTTCAGTTGTGAAGGAAAATTAGAGCACAACCTATTAAATGTGTAAATTTTAAGACATTTCAAGTTGTGTACCTTTTGAGGCATCTAATGAGACCGTGCATCTGCGCGAAGACGATCAATTTGCGCACGTCGAACGTGTAGCCGTGCCGGCTCATAAAACGCTCGCATACTTCGCGTAAAGTAGTACCTTGTTCAAGCCCGCATAAAATTTCCATCACGTCGGCCACTGTAGGCTGTAATGAGAATGAGTAGAAATGAGTGATTCAGAATTAGTTAAAGCACAGCATCACATTGTGCCCGCATCACCCTGAGTCGCAAATGTTAGGTATAATTACCATATTTTCAATAATATGTAAATAGAAACAGTAATATTTGCCCGGTATCTTTCGACAGACGGTCGCCGGCGACAGAGATCGAACACTAGTATAGCTTATGCCACGAGTTATTGATCATCTTTGAGGTATTATTACGAAATGGCAATATTGACAGAGTATATATATCAGCATGATTTTTTTTATGTACCTTATCACTCTTATTGCCTTTATTAATAAAGGAGAGGCAAGCCCTCTGCAGTTCGGCATCATTGAACAAGCGGCTGAGATTTGGAGTGGCGCGATATATGTTGCTGAACTTCAGTAGCGGGACAAGTGTCACCTGCAGAATAAGAAAACATTCAGCACTTCACACAAATCACTGCAAGTCACTCCTTAACAGTCCACTGTCATAAATACAAAAAGGTTTTTTGATGCACTTAATTTGAAAAACCATGGCACTCTATTACTTACTCAACACCTGGCTATAAGTTACACAACAAACCTCTCTATTTAAAAGTATAAACATTATACGTCCAAATAATTTAATAAAAAAAATTGTATCATAGTTGCAATATAATAACAAGCAAACCCAAAAGATCCCCAAAAGCTTAAATAAAATATTAATACACAAAAATAAATTAAACTGTTGAAGCAAGCAAATCAGGTTAACATGCAAAGTGGAAATTTTAGTTATTAAAAAGCTCTATTAATATTATTTTGGTTACATTGTAAATATGATATATTTGAGAGGCAATTTGGTTATACATCCTATTTTATTTACACCAAAAGTAATTAATGTAAAGTTCTAGAGGTGTGCAAGGGGTTACAAAGGTTTTAGTACAAGTGCTTTCCTTAGAATAAAGAGTGTATTCCTAATGGCCCTGGGTTCAGCATAGGAAGACAAAATGTTTCTCTTATATTATTCACTATGATTTTAAGTGATGCGGCATACTAAGTTTTTAAACATACCTCTGAATGAATTTCAATGGTTTACATATAATTTTGTCATAGTAATTTCAAAATTCTAAATGCAAGTGTGATGGATAAGTAGCCTTGACTCTTTCTTTGTAAAATAACATTCCGGTTCATAATGAGAACATTAACCAAGCTGTTTGTATATTTTCTTTAAAGACAAGAATTCAAATGGAATTAATTTCAGTTAAACATAATATTTTCCATAATAAATATAAATAAAAGATCTAGTAATACAACTAAGTAGTGGCTAGAAAATAATATATGATAAATACTGCTTAAGTTTACTCATCAACTGTATTTAATGATAGAAATGTAAATACTTCAAAAGCATTATTTTTAAAACTAAATATGTGTGTATAGTTAATTTAATTATGCCCTAACTAATTATGCCTCATCTACCAATGTTATATATAGTGCAGTGTAAGTAAGGGTCATCACACAGGTCTGCGATGAAAAAGTATTTTGAAAAATATCATATCAAGTCACATTTTTATTTTTTGAAGATTTTCATTGGCCATTTTTAAATAACAGGCCTATGAAGTTAATAGGTTACAATGTACAAGGACAATGAGAAAATTATTGAAAAGGGCTGTTAAGTATAATTATTTAATTGCACTGTTCCTGTTCCCGCCACAAGGAGTGCTTTCTCCAATGAACAAAATTTCAAAATTAGCTATTGTTAAAATGAAATTCTTCAGTTCATGTTATAATTTTGGACTTAATACAAGTAAGGAAAATGTATGAAATAATTCTTTAATTTCATTAATACGATGTATTATGAAATTAGTAAATGTGACGTGGTATTTAATAAAGGAACATTGTTTTGTTTTAGTGCTCTTAAGAATAACTTTAATAAAAAAACAAAATATTCGCCGACCTTTGTCATTTATAAGTAATTTACATTATTGCTTATTTATTGAGGGGCGGGTTAATAATTGGAGCATCTACTACTTTTCTTCCTGACTAAGATGTCTTATAAACTGCGTGTGTTTTTCATATAAACTGTTACCTTATTTTTTTATTAAGTGTACCAAAATACGGAGGATTAATTAAAACTTTTTAAGCACTTGGTTTTACTGTTAACTTTTGATACAAGACATGTTCTTAAACCATAAGTACAATAAATTAATATTTAGTTAAAAATCATTAAATAGATGCTGTTGTCAACGTTCCCGCCAAACTAAAAAGTTAAACCTGGATTTTAACTTCTTGTGGTTAAACACTTTGAGCGTGATCGCCGATGAAATTCTAATACATAAATAACAACAGAAAGTAGACCAATACACAAACAAAGAAAGACATGGGAATATCTTCAACGAGATAAGTGGAGACTCGACTCAAAATCGACATCAGACATTTCCAGAATTTGATGTCTATGGGAAGATTCTGGAACAGTTTTTAGAAAAGTCAATAAGCTCTGACGACCACAGGGCACCAACACTTCCAAAAATGTAACTTTTTAACAACCCTTTTATAAGATCTTAACGTTTCAGTTTGCAAAGAAATACTAAAAAAAAATTTTATTCAACTAAGTTGAAAGGTGAAATTAGTTAAATCAATGTTATGTAGATCACTACGAAATATGTTTGCTTCATGTTCTTTGATCTATCATCATTAATTATGTAATAATTTTTTTAGCAGACTGCATACAAAAAACTCACTATATACCTTCTTTAAATAGGATTTCCGCTTTAATAGCTAATAGCTATAGTCAATACATAAAAAACTTATGCGACCATTCTGGGTTGCATTTCACGAGACTTGTTTTATATTATTATGGAAAACACACACAAATATGAAAGACACTAGACAGCAAGCTATTGTGATGAAAACCTTTATTCAATAGACAAGCATTAAGTGAGACGCGTACGAAGTCCAGGGCAAAAACTAGTGCTCTATAGTAATTTACCACTCCATAGTAGACTAAGTTTTGAATGCAAGACTTGACAAGAGTTTTCTCGACGTTGGAGTCTGCAGCTATCTTCGAGATGTGGTTGTATCCATTGAGGTACGGCAAAAGCTAGAAAATAATGTGGGTTCTTTTTTAATGTAATATGAGTGATATTCGAGCATACAACTCATGTAATCATAAATGATCACAGTCATTAAGTACTGGCATCTAACCCTGTGCAGTATATTTTTTGTTTGTGCAAAATTCAATACAGAAGTTATATGAACTACATCAAGGACAACTTTCTATTAAAAACTAATTTAATTCAATTTTGTTTCATTAATACTAACATTATTTCATACTTAACTTTGTCGTAAAATAACTGGTAAATAAAAAGTATTTAAACATTTTTCGAGTTCAACGTTTTCATTTAAAAATTAAAAAAAATGTCTGATTTGGTAAATATTAATATAATTATGTCTACATACAAAGAACGTGTATAAAATATTTTTTTCCATTGTATTTATAAGTTTCTGTTCAATATGATTTTCGAAAAATAAATAAGTCAATAAATTTAAAAAATATATTTGATATAGGTTAAATTTTAATTATGATTTTCATTTTAATTTGATACGGTTTCATAGTAGCTAGAAAAAGTGAAAATGTATCACTGTTGATGTGTAGTATGCATGGCCGTTTTTTTTTAAAACATGGAAAGATAATATTAAACTTTATCCAAGTATTTTTGAGAATATTGACATTTTTCTTTTTTAATGGTAACATTATTAGTTGCAATTGAACAGTTTGTTATTTACATTTCCATAATGAAATATTGAATTTAGCTGAAGTTGAAGTATCTTTCACATCACTCACCATCAGAAACAGGAATAGTATGGTGTCATCTCCGACGTGAATTTATGTTATCTTTGCAGTAGCAAGTTTAAATAAAACAAAAGAAGACCAATTTGAAAAAAAAAAAAGGCGTGTGTGCGATTCACACACGATAGAAGTGAAACTTCACTAAATCGACAAAAGAATGAGATGAATATATATAACAAGGGCAGGATAATTACAAAGTTTAATTGTTTAAAAATTAAAGTATTTTGATTAATTTAAAAAGATATTTTATATTTTATTTAACATATGTTACATAATCTATTGCTCAAGTTCCATATTTTCAGTTTCAATAATTGTTCATCTTCAGCACGTGGTGATTTTAAATCTAACTTAAACCACAATCGATCACAAACGGAGCACTTATGACCAAACATATTGTTTAAAAACTTGTGGTTAAATTCTTTGTAAGCAAACTTATCTCGACGAAACCGTGAGTATGGAATTTCTGGCTGTACATATGGGCGCACGGTAGTGCTGCCATCTATTTTTAAAATTGTTTAAACTTAATTTTAACAGTATTTAAGCAAATATGTAACGATAATGTTTCTTGTTAGTTACAAAATAATTATTAATTGTTAATCATTAATTACTTTTTGATGAATTTATATTAATATTTCAGCATGTTTCTCTGTATTTATGTTGACGCGTTACATGATAAATTTATTAAGATTTGTTACCGACGGTTCCGCTTGGTTAGCATATTGTTCAATCCGCTAAAATCAATACGATTAAGAACCAAATTAATAAAAGTAGACACTTTTAGACATTTCTTTAAACAATTTGTAATTTTATATTGTTATTGTAATTATAAAGTGTCGAGTAATTTTACATTTGTATTAATAATAAAATAGTTACGTAATTGATGAATAACCCAGCGTCGTATTAAACAAAATACATTGGAGACACTTACCAATCCCTACTCCGCTGGAGAAAGTATACTTTGAATCACGCGTGGTAGGGATAAGAAAAAGATGGCGCATAACGGAAAAATGTGACGCGTAACGAAAAAATGTTACACTAAATTTTTTTCCAACCCCGATAAAGAAGTTTCACTTCAACAAATAAAAACTAATAAATAAACTAATTAATTTGTTTAAAATTAATAAGTAAATTAATCATAACAATGAAGTTGTTAAAAGTATTGATTTTATGAATTTAACAGCAAAAAGTTTGAATGAAAGACATTTATTTTTATGCTTGAATAAAGATGTAGATTGGGATGTAATGCCTAATAACTAATATATGTGTTGAAATAAATATCAGGTTTCACATATCTATCACCGGATTTTTTTCATTTTATCAACATTTTAAAATAAAGAAAAAGGCATCTCTTTGTAGATGATTTTAAAGTCGAAATATTTGTTTTAATATCTTGTATCTTTTTAAGTTTACAAATATCACTAACTGTTTTAAGATAAATAAAATCAAATAAATGACTTAATGGGTAATACTGATATCGCTTACTAGTAAGTTAATTATAAAAATTGTAGTATTTGTTTCATTGCAACACTTCTATTATAATGACTGAAAAAGAAATGCATCAAATAATGAACTTTGCAAATGTATTCAAGATTTTGTTAGGTGTTATTATGTTCTATGTTCAGTACTTATTTTAGTTAGCCTCATCATCATCAGACCATAGACGTTGGATGTTGGACACAGTCTCTCTCAATGCTCTTCACACCCACCGGGTCCACTCTGCTCGCCATTTCCCGTACGTCTGCCGTAATTGTTTCAGTAATATTTCAATGATTGCATTGATACCTTACTAAAACTTAATTTATTTCTAATATAATATTTTGGTTTTGATTTCTTGTAAGTATTAAGAAGCAAATGTTAATCACGCCTTGTACGTTGCAAGAACTATACTTGTTGAATATTAATTTATTATAGTTTTTTTTAATACTATTTGTAAATTTTATTAATGAGATGTTTTAATAATTAGGTTTTAAACTTTTGTTATGAGTAGAAATCATTTCAAGTACCTATAGAGAAAACGGAAGTTTCATAATGGTTTCTTATATTTTCGTGAATTTTAACAATTAAAAACAAAGTCTCGGATTTTTTCAACTAACTTTCGCGTTTATTCAATTATAATCCCGTCGTTTCGCCGCTTTTGCCAGCACCCATAGTCACGGGGGAACCGGTTTTAAGTTCTTATCATTCTGCAAATTCGTGACTTCTTAAAGAGTGGTAGTTGTTTATACATGACAGTATAATCGGTGAATTTATCTTAAATGTCGAGATCGTTTTGTTGTCCTTGCTAATCGACCAGTTTTACAAATTTTATAACCCCCATAACAAGACATTTACATGTTTCAACCAAAACTTATTAAGCAAAGAGTAACGTTTTAACAAAATTTTCCGAAAAATCATGCCCCACGGAGAAAAAAAATCAATTGATGTTATTTTGCCTATCTTGAATTGATTCTTTTTCTATTTTTTAGGATTTATTAGAGAGAGCCCTTTCTAGCAGAAAAAGAATAATCAAAATGGGAACAATCTATGATGTTAAAAAGTAACATTAAAGATATCACCAAACTGAGAACTCTTTATCATTGGTTAAAAATAAATATATAGTTTCCTATAAAATAAATATTATGAACTCGCAATAAACATTGACATACAACATTAAGAACTTAAATATCACATATACATGCTCACGACATAAACTAATATCTATTTGAAAGGCCCATAGATCATAACTCCTTTTCATGAAGAGTTTTGAAATTATAAGACCCATATGCATATACACCACATATACCCCAGAGTATTTGGTAGTACTATCACTGACCTGTTTTGTTGTTAGATCCCAGTCAGCATCCATAGTGATCTCCAAAAGCTCGTTGTCCTCCACGTCTAAATGTTCCTGGGACTGATTTGCAATACTATCTGGTGGAGTTGAACGTTGAGGACGACCAGGTCTTGGGAGTCCGACAGATGAGACTAAGACCGGAACATCATAATCTTTAACAGGAGCAGGATCTTTACGCACTTCTACTACCTTAAGGTGCATCACTGTGTCACCTTCTGTTAAACAATTGAAAACAATTTTCCAATTAATATTTTTGATGTTAAGGTAATTTTTGTGTACAAACACAATATATGTAAGTTATTTAGCAGATCTTGAAAACTTATTAAGTTCAGAACACATCGATACAATTTAACAATAATTAATTATTTTTCGGACAAAGCTCCACTCAAAACTACTTTATTTAAAGTTTTTATATGTTACTATTAAATACAATTATTTTATAGTTGTAAATAATTTATACTTTCTATATGTTTTTAGTGGTAAAAAAATTATAAACTCCTTAACTGATTGAAATCATAAATAGAATACTTTATTTCATTTATTGCACATGTGGTGACATTAAATATATCAGTAAGACGTTACATGGCACTGAACTATATTTATTGAGTTGTCAAGTTTTCTTTTATCCAGCTAAACGTCAAAATTAGCCGGACGTTCATCTGATTAATGGTCAGGGATACGCCTTCCCATAATAATGTGCCGTTAGAATGACATACTCTACACCATAATTAGTCTGTTGCATTTAGACATATGACGTTAGATATAGTTACCTCACTAATTTCAATTGCTACGGCACCCTTTAAGTTGGAACAACATAATATTTGTACACTACGGTTTACAATAAAGATCTACCTACTACCGGTAAAAACGGTTACAAAGTAAATTTTGAGTTTCTTCGGAATGGTTAAGTAAATTTGACTACATATTGTTGTTGAAGTCTACAAATCGTTTAAGGCGGAGAAAGTGTGACGCGTCAGATATCTGCAAACGTAGCAGAGATCAGTGAAGATAAGTATTGAATTCAATGTGGTCAACCTTGGGTGGATGAAGAAAAAAATTTATTATTCTTGTCGTGTTTATTGCATAAACAAAGCGGCATGAAATATTGCATATTCAACTTACCCACTAGAGTAGCCTGCCGGTGGGTATTCAGATCATGCAAAAGATGGGCGAGAAGCGTGGGTAGCTTCGAAGAACCTTTGGAAACAAAACCTGTTTCCTCTTCCAACGTAGTCTGGAAAGAATATAATCGTTAAATGATTGCAGTTTTAAAACCCAAAGTTATTGATTTCCAGGTGGCGTTATCACCAAAATTCATGGCCTCATTGAGAGTTAACTCTATACAAAATTGTCATGAAGTTAGACCATTGTAGACAGAAAAAAAGAAGTTTCAACTTTATTTTGATATCTTATGTACACTCTAATACACAAGAGACAAAGTGAACAAAAGTAATGAAAGGATTAAAATAAGATTGATAACAAAAATGACTAAAAGCACAGCAAGAGCATAATTTAAAGGAAATGTTGGGTGTTTGCCTAAGCAACAAGTCTGAGTTAATAAAAATTTTGCTAGTCATTTAGTTATGCTCACTAAAAATTAATTAGGCAAATCGGTTTTTTTTTTTTACTTTAGCATATTAGGATTAGTTTACCCCGCTTCGATGGATAATTGATTTTCAAACATCAAAACAAAAGTTACAAAAATGTAACGTCGCGACCGTGTTACACAAATTAGTGTTATATTCGCAAAGCTAAATAATTTTTCAAATTCAGGTGTAGTAAAAGTGATATGTTATTTACTTGGATAATTATCAACAAACCGATGTTTTTTTTATTATTAGCCCATCAAAAAAAATCCTAATTCGCGTTGCAATCGGCGATCTTTTCAAATTGACGAATGTAGGCGACGATGTTATAATGACATAAAAAGTTTTTGCTAAATATGTTGAAATTTCAGATTGTTATTATTGCTTGGTTCGCAGTAAGCTCTTCGTATGCAATTATTCGCTACAGTTCACGTAAGGTATATCAGAACGTATTTCGAAATCATACTACAAACGCGTGTCATTATTAACCAGTCCAAAAATAGTGATTTGTATGACAAAGCATTTCGCAACTATGTAATATACTCTGTGTTAACAGCACTTTTCCTAATTGTAACACTATTGCTTGAAGTCGTATGTATACCTTTCCTGTTGCACGTATTACTGCAGTCAAACAGTAACATGAAAGTGTTATTGTTTCCGGTTAAAAGGCATTGGTATCAGTAAAATTATTATGGTAACCATTATGATAATAACTTATTTATATTAGAACGAACGCAAGAGAGTTAAAACAAATTCTGTAAAAGAGCCCGAGCCTAAGCTGCTAGTGATGGTAACTCATAGACATAGGCATTAACAGGTCTTGAGGGTTAAAAAACCTATATCTTCCCTCAAGATCAAAGGGATTTGTGACACTGAATTAAAACAAACTATCACATGAGACACAAAAAGATTAAAATGTACACTAGAAACATGAGTAGCTCAATCAAGCTCGGTTCAGCTCAGAGAAAGATATCACTTAACACTTTTTACTTTTCTTACACTTTACTTATAAACAAAGATGGGTGTCATACTTGTAACAAAAACTTTATTTTAGTCAATAAAAAAAAAAAAGCAAACTGTTTATTTGTTAGTTAACATTATTTAAAGTTGCATGTTTATGTTCGGCAATCATATATGCAAAGAGATTGGCGATATTAATGTATTTCATTGTATATATGTTAAACTATTGGCATAGCTATCAAACAAATAAACTATTGTAACAACAGGTTCAATAAAAAAAAAATGCGTAATTGTTTTGCTGTTAATATCTGAATTTAAATAAATAATTGCATCTTGCTTCAATATGTTGTAAGAAATAATGATTAACATTTTCATATTCCATACAAGAAGAGAGCGCAAAGGACTTATGAAAAACACAAAGCATATTGATGGAGTATACGTACCAGATGGTCCCCAATCTTCTTTACAACAGGCTCATACTGCACAGTTCTAGAACAGCTGTCGCAAACGAAGCAGAGGTTGAAGAGGTACACGTTGCGCTCGTACCGTGAATTATCGATGCGTATTGGATAACCCACTATTTTGTGACCGAGTGCATTTCTGTAATTCACAAAATCAAAATTATATTTTAGATTTTATAGCACTGAAATTTTAACGTATTACAATGGCGCAGATCCGAGCGCTGCTAAGCAAATAGAAATCGTAGCAGGGGACGAACAGTCGGCGTACAACGTGCAGGCTAAAATGAATCATAAGGATAGTACATAATGTATTGTATCCTGGAAAATGAAAAGGAACGTGCCGCTGCGAAACGGGATGTGGGTAGAGGAGGGCGACCCCGCCCGCCTCCTACGTTATAGATTTTGTTCAGATTCTACGTATTTACGAAGGTTATGTATTTTTACTTTTCCCGTCTAGTTATTAAATCAATAACTTATGTACACCTTGCTTCAATATCGTTCAGTATTATACACGTGACATTATTAGTCAAATGTGCAACATCTCTTTAGATTATAACTTGTTGGCGATAAATACTTTAAATTATCATTATTGTAAATCATCATTATTTCAGCCCTATGTCCACTGCTGGACATAAGCCTCCTCAATCTATTTACAATACATGTTAAAAAAAATCCACTGTCGGTAAATTATCCTTTAATCGATGATTTAAATATTACTTTAAAATATTAGAACAAAATTTATGACATATTATAAATTAAACGAGGAGAAATACAAAAACATTAAAAATTAAATACGTAAAAACCCGTCTAAACGCTTCGACATCTCTTAACCAATCACGTTCGTTTCTAATGACGTGATCAGCAGAAGACGTCACCGGCTCGTAACCAATCCTGTGCATTTTACAATAACATGACCAAATGAGAAATTTTACTTGTGTTAAAGATTTATTATGAAAACTATACATATTTATAATAATTATTAGACATAATTACTAAATGTTTACCAGTTAAACTAACAACAATAAATCAAAATTTTCGTTGCAGCAAATAATTGTATTTCTTTTAATTCTGAATATTTAAAAAATTTTTCTATAATAGATTTATGGATGTCATTTGTGTTGGGTAATAAGATGTATTAATAAGTGTGAGATCCAGTACATTGTTATGTATAGTTTAATTTGTATCAAAAGTACAATTGTAGCATAATTTGACATTGGCTGTTTCCAATATAACTTTAGGTTCATAGTCATAAAACATTTTATATTTTGTATCTATTAGTTTTAATGTAATTATTATTAATCTTATATCTATTGTGATATCAGATGCCGAATACAAATGAAAAAGTTAAGACTGATTTTTTTAACATAGATATGGAACTATTTTCGAAATTGATAAAAATAGTGTAAAACAAACCATTTGTTGCATATCCAGACACAGTAGCTCTGTTATTTGAAAACACTATCTGTGTTCATAGAATTACTTGTCTAGCAGTTTTCACAGCTCATGTAATTGCTGAACATAGTACTTAGAGCACAGAAAAGACCATTAAAATATTGTCTCTATGTCAGAAATATACATAATATTACATCTTTAAGCAAGATCATTTAATTTTTCTTTTTGTCCATCTGTAAAAAATATTACTAGATGCTTTCAATAGTGTGCATATATATCATTAGCCTATGTATTTTAACATTATAAATACAGACCTTCCCGTTTTATAACTATCAATCACAAATACAGATAATTATTTGTTCTTACTACCTAATTATTTTTATTTCTTTTAACGGTATCCTGTGTAACCTTGTCTATAAATATTTAACGGCATGCTTTATTATTTGAAATTAGGATTTCACTTAGATTATTTTTGTCCAATCTTATTTGGACGTTGAATAAACTATTAAAAAGTATATTTTCTTCAACATTAAGATCACAAGCACAAGATGCAAACTGAAAAACTGAAAAATTTATGCAAACTGACCAAAGCTCCTATGACCAGTTAAAGCCTGAACTATGAACGGATTTAAAGTTGTATTTTTTAATACAACAATATGCAATATCAGTATTAGGAAGAAATATTTTTATTACCGACACTATTGCTTTGCTTGTATCTATCACTCCAATTATTGTCGGTTTGAAATCTAAGTATGTGTTTTACATAAGAAATGGAGCATAGATCATAGTCAGCCAGTTCAAATTTACTAAGGGGTTTGTGACACAAATAAGTATCAGCAATCTTCTAGTAAGGTATTTATGTGCTTCACCAGTTCCAATTAAAAATAATATTTATCTTTCTCACCCATAATTACAAAATATTTTACTCTGTTAAAACATTTAAGGGTACAGTACACTAATTAAGGGTTAAGAAACTTGAATAATTATTAGAATCTTGTTGTGCTTTTGCAGCATAAAATTTTTTTTGCTTACAAGTTTTAATGTTCATATAATTTTGTCAGTTATGTAAACATGCACTTGTGTATGTTTTAAAGAAAAAAGTTGTGCGATTTATTTGCATTTTTTATAATGTATTATAAATTCCAGCATTATAATTGAACTCATTTTGCTTGATAATACTTACATGGTCATAGTACATTTTTTGATTTGTGGCTTTGGTATAATGAATGCACTAATAGAATCAAACACTTCTTTGGAGATATAGTCTTCAGGAAACTGGGAACAAAAATATGCTGTCAATATGTGTATAATAAAAATTGAGAAAACAATTATTAACCTACTCCCGATCAAAAATTTTAATATTCACTTGGTTTGTGATATTTTTATTGATTTACATACTTGCCTAGTAGAAGACTATGTACATTTTCTTATCTCATTTTGATTATAAGTAAAACGATGTTTAATATCATTACACAAAGAAAATTTAAGAACTTCTGTCAAAGCTAACTTAAAATTCAATCTAATTTAAATATTACTTCATTTAAATAAAAACATTATGAAAAGTTATGGCCCAATGCACAAGTTTTTGGCAAGATGAAAAAAAAAAAAAATACCACGTGTTACAAACCTGGCAAACGATTTTTGGTCCAGCAATCGGGTGAAATTCTGCCAGGAATATGCACCTGATAGGCCCTTCGCGTCCACAACCTTCGTAATAACGACTTTCCATGATTTTAGAGTATAATAACCAGAAACAAAATTTAATCAGTCCTGCTTGATTTTTACACAACACTAATGCACATTACACGCTTTCTGAAAATATAAACTTAAAACGTGAATCATGGTACAAAAAACGTTAATAAACGATAGAACGATTATTAAAAATGATTGAGTAAAAAGTCACCGGCTCGCTTTGAAACGAAGTGTGGCTTTATATTTCAGAGTGCTATCTTTATTTTATAACTGACAACACCTTTTTTGATACCCGAAATACTTTATGGTCTTTGGAAACAAAATAAATCGTATACAGTAAAGTATTATAATTTATATATTTTACTCAGAACATGGGGTTGTAAATAATTATATTGGAATTATTTAAAAATATTTTAATATTTTATTTATAATATTTATAAAATACATTCCTAATTTGATTAGGGTTTAGTCGGGTAGAACTTAGGTAAACGTGTGAACGTTATTTTATTTATCATAACAGGACTCCTTTTGGATGGATGGACAAGAGGTTTACTGCAATAACTATTATTTATTCGGCAACATTATATAATCTTGTTTTACTGTAAAATATTAAAAAACTACTTACGTTTAGTTACTATACTCTGGCGATGTACTGCGCGTTTGTGTTACCATACTAATTAATTAAATTTAAAACGTGTATGTGTACTATGCACCTTCGAAGTTTTAAAAATACCAGACGTAGCGACGCTCTGAGCACGGCAGTAACTGGCTGCCATCGCGTTCCTTCTGATAGGCCTATGTCCAAGAGTGGATTTCCTCGAGCTGATGATTATGTACATATTTATATTAGGTACACCCTACGTGTAAATGTCATTTAATCATTTCTCTGAACAGTCTGAAAAAAACTGCTTTAAACAATGTTTAAATAATTTTAAAGAATATTTAATTAAGTAAGATGCATTGTATAATAAACGAGTAACTAAATATATATACATACACATACATATTTTACTTCATCAAAGAGTGCCATCTTCAAAGTGAAGGTTGGTGGTTATATTTTACTTACTCGTTTATTATAGTTGTATATACAACATACATATAAGTATATAAACGAGACACGATGTACCTACCGACATCGGTCATGGCACACGAGCATGCGCTCTTAATTAGGGGTGAGGCGTATTTCTAATAACAGATGTAAATCACAAGTATTCGCGAATAACAGATAACAGTTGTTCTTGCGATATCATTTTATCTGTTACTCAATCACTATCGATATTTTCACTGTTCTATAACAGTCGACACTAACGTAGCTTGAAATAACAGAACAGTCAATAACAGAACAGTTAATAACATGGAACAACTGTTCTTGTCTTTGTCTTTTATACAATGTTGTCATAAGCTAAAACGAGACACACTTAGTATTTATTTGAAATAAACCAAAATTATAGAAAGTCGTTTCATAAGAAGAAATCCTCTTTGACAAGCGAATTCTTAATTGGATCGTGTTATCTGTTATTTGGTCGATTAATCTATCTCGCTCACACCCCTTTGATAGACGGTTGCTAAAACGAGAAGCACCTAGTATTATGACCCGAAAAATACAAATGGTAACCTAACAAGAAGATAATTATCCTTGAAATGTCACTCCTAAATTAGTTCGTATTAACTGTTATTTCCTTGATAAATTTATCTCGCTCACACCCATTGTATATACTGTTGCTAAAACGAGATGCACCTAGTATCATAACCCGATTTATGTTCGGATACACTGCAGGACTGATGTTAGCATAATTATTTTATTGTGTTATTTCGAATTTCAAGTGTTGCTTCCTTAAATAGGTACATAATATAAATTGTTCAAAAAATTGCATATTTTATAAAGTTAAGCCTGGCGACGCTTTACTGTGATTTTCTCTGATTTTAATTTGTATTAACGTTTATTCGCATTATTGACGTTCCAATGAAATAGGTTTGGAGCACAATGGTTGAATGGTTTCAAAGTCTATTTCAAACATGCATTGAAACATAGTACAGATATATTAATAAAATCTCAATAATAGTGAAGTAGTTATTGCTTCCAAGAAAAATTACAATAGAATTTACTTCTAATGTAAGTTTTAAAATAATAGTGAGTATCCGAACGTCTTTATCAACGTTTACTGCATCTGTTACAAAATATTTAATATAACTTCGACTTTACAAATGTAGAATTAAAGGTGATATTCATTTGAAACCGAATTGGAAAGTTTCGTCTGTTCGTCGTTTTTTTTTCAAACAATTTTGAAATTTTTTTCGATTGAGAACTTACAGCGAAAACAAATTTATTTTCTGCTTTTTCTTTATAAGTGCGATTAAAAATATTTAAGTGTTAATTTTGTTTGTGTACATAATAAACTAGGCAGTTCTGATAGTATACATGTTTTTTTTTTTGTTTAAGTAATTTCGGTTTATTTGTATTTTGTATAAGAGTTTTTATAATATTAGTCCAGTAGAATGGCAAATGTAAATAAGAGAGTGAGTGTTGTGTCGGACCATTTTGTAGACGTAGGTGGACACTTTGCGACCTGCAATATATGTAAAGTTAAATTATATTTTAAAGTTATTGTTTTTATTAAACCACATACAATTAATGTAAAATTATAATTTTCATTTTTAATAATAATATTATGTTGTTTATAATTTAATGACAAACTGGTAATATCAAATTTTTTGTGATATTCTTAATGGACTGTGGTTGAAAAAAATAAGTTGTTATTTAATAACAGAAATCGGTACCTGTTATTATTGTGTAACAGTAACAGTAATAACAGGTATTGTGTTTGTCCTGTTATAACCCATGTCTACTCTTAATGTAATTCCCGGGCTGCTAATGGGTAGTGGCAGGGGCAATATCGATTTATTGAGTGCAGCTACACTGAAGTACTTCACTTGCCGGAAACCTGGGAAACCTACACGTTTATTAACACGCCATGCTTAATTAAATTCATGTAATCATATGCAATGATCATAAAGCCTTCTATTTACACTTGCATTGTTTCGGACTGTTCTGAATTTTTTAATAACTTACACTTAAGGCGAATATGCATTAATTTTAGAAACAGATTAAAATAGACAAAATAATGAGGACCACAAAACTTTTCTATTATAAGGATTATGATTACACGAGTATTAGCTTGTTAATAATTACACCAATAATAAGAAGTAATCACACGTTAGTAATACGACCACTATAGTGCAGTGATTATTTAATCACGGCTGACATTGTACGCCCCGTGTAGATTTACATGTATATATTATTATTTTTATTATCCTTGCTAATTAAGGAATCTAAAGTATCTTTTACAAACAAAAATGTTTAGCAGTTAAACTAAACCCCGAACGAATGTGCGCATAATTTTGGTTTATTATGCCGGGACGTCTCTGTGTAAAAAAGTGCTAAATATTATGATTTAGATATTTAGCTATTCCAATAAAAGTCAAACTCGGTCTAGCCGTTACGTATATTAATCGGAACAAACATGCATACATATGTGTACAGACAGGAATAATATTTTGAATTGCCTTTTTTGTATAAATTATCGCGTAAACATTCATATGAATATGGTAAAGTGATGATATTTTCATATTACAAACTGATACTATATCTTTCCGTTTGTTAAAATAGTCTTTAGTATACAATAGGCATATAATTGGATATTTTTAATAAATTGTACAACCGCTGTTCATACAATCTACATACGAGTTACTTAGATAAATACTCAAAAAGTTATACACAATAGTAAAAGTGTATAATAGCGAATAACTCATAATTTTTTACTTTTTACGAAAATGTATGTTAAAATTATTGTTGAAAGGATACCCATTATACTACGACTTTTAGTGGGTTTGAAATTTACATAGACAAAACGGTTATATTCAATGCCCATGATATACCCACCGCGCTTACTGTAAGAGCTATTCTGAGGAGGTTGGAGACTGCATCTACCCAGGACTTGCGGTCCCATTAGATAATTAAAATAGGTAATGCTACTAGTTTGTCATGATTTGATGACCGATACCTTCACCTGTAAAGTTATTAATGTTATTTTGTGTCATCGCTGGTGTGTCAAATGAATAAATAAATCATTTGTCTTTATTCGAAATTTACAACTACATATTTTCTTTAAATTGATAAATGTTTCTTCTCCTTTATGCTTTATGGCTTCTCTTAAAAGAATTCTACCAACATCAGGTCAGTCATGGGTGGAAATCATAAATAATTTAGGGTGAATGAGATTGAACGAATGGAGTTTATTACAGTAGGTTCAACTGACGAGTTATTGAAAGGTCATAAGATAAATCCAACTCAGTTGGGTAGCGTACAGTGAACAGCGTAAAGTGTTCTTTTTCAAAATACCTTCGTGCTGTATATGAATTAGGTATGAGAAAATCCGCAGAACAAAGGCTGTTGACATAGCCCAACGGATTAGTAAGCTGAAGTAGCAATGAGGGAGCCACGTAGCGCGAAGATCCCATTCTGTCGTGGAGATCAAGTAATCACAAAACGGGAGGGTTGTAATTTTTTTGACAATGGGCGGCGGTAGGCTGATTTGGTGACGATGATTTGTTATGTCAAGTACTTTCAAACTGATGACTTTAATATATCAAGATGTAGTCCATGATTATAAAATGATATTACATAGGATCATAAAACAATATCATGTCGTATCTTACGTTGGGCGACCTTGGGTGGTTAGAAAACCTACGTCACTGAGCGCATGTTCCTGCCTGGTAAATCGATAGTGTACAACCTTCTGATGCGTTCGCAAGTAGTTTTGCATTTACAGGTGCATTGTCTAGTTTATGTAATACTTTCTGAAAGTGATTTCATGTAACTCAATTGTAAAATACGAACCCTATACAATAGGTCAATATTCAATCAGCTTTCTTTAGCGCCTTGGCTAACTCCTTGCCTTTTAACACGGAGGTCCCAGGTTCGATTCCGAACCCGTAAGTTGTGGAGTTTGGTTAGTAGTGAGGCTATTTCTAATACGCTTAGCTAGCTACCATATTGAAGACCTGCTGCCGTGAAAGCATTTGCTGTGTTCTGGTTTGCAATAATGAAGGCCAGAGTATTCTGGGGGCGCCATACATCAACGGCCTCATTGTCACTTAACACCATATGGAAGTGAGCGCAGAGGGTTTAACTTTTAATGTTTATTTTTCCCTGATTAATACAAATGTTCTATAGACAAAAATATTATTCAAATAAACTGCGAGTAATGAAGTCCAGCATTGGATAACACTATCGGGTGATGATGATGATAGTGATGCAGGTATTAGACCGGCACATATTGTGTATACGGAGATAAAATAAAACATGTGTTTTATGATAATTTTATTTCATCGTCGTTTAAATACATCGATTACAATTATGATGTTTAAAAATCTCTAGTGTTAATAATAAGCCGCAATGCACGACTACTTTAAGGCTAATAATAAATATTGTCATATTTGTTTAAGAAAACGAGAGAAAATAATATCACAAACAATAGTTGAGTATATAGGCTATAAATGAGAATTAAGTATGAATTGTTCTACAAAGACTGCATTAAGCTTGTATGCAAAGAAACGCTTTTTTATTTTTTTACAAAAAAAAAATTGATATTTTACGATCAACTAACGCAAATACATTTAAGAATAAAAGTAATTTAACACAGAATAGGTTAAAAGGTAAAGCTTAACCGCGTCAGTGTAGAAACAAGTGGCCAAGGGTGCATTCGGCTTTAGTGACAACAATCGCATGTCAATGTAGTACACATCGTATTATCTAAAAGCAATTAAAATATTTATCGAGCATTATATTAGTTGTCTTAGTACTAAAACTAACAAAATACATTGAATATTTATTTGGTTTATCGAAACTTGGTATATATTTGTTAAAATCGAAATAAGTTAATTAGCTATACGTTTATTGATTTAATTTTCAATAATTAATTTAAAAAATAAAATTTTAACAATGTTTTTTAATAAAAAAAAAAAACTATAAATAATAACACATCTGTTCTGTAAAATATTACTTCGGTATAAAATACTGAAAAGTTAGTGAAATTAGTGCAGACATATTTTTTTGTTTTTAACTTTTTTTATCCTACAAGCTTTTTTACGGACTTAGCGTACAATTTTTTATTTATTTGAAAAAGTGTCACGACGAGCGACGTTCACTTGATGGTAGGTGATACGCCTGTGCATAACAACGTGGCTCTAGTTAAGGTGATATACACTGCACCACATTGCTCGCCGCCATGAGACATTAGATCTTAAATCTCTTTACACCAACACCTCCTACACTAAACAATGATAAAACGAGCCCGTAAATTACACTAATAAATTGAGAGAGTGTTTGTAATTTAATTATATAACTATATAATAAAACTTTGTGAATCGACAGTACAGTTAGAGTATAATCGTCATGCAACGCGCATGTCATGTTTCTGCCGTCCACGGGATGCGATAACTGCTTATGATCGCGCCGTATACCTATTAGTATCTTAGTGGTATAAGAAAAAACTTATGCGTATGCAAAATATATTGACATATCATCAGATACTACCGAAGCGAATGCAATATATTTTAATTGTTAGAAGCCTGAGAATGATTAGTTGCATATCGTACGTTTATATTACTACTAGCGGATGCGTGATGTTTAGTTGCGCTTGCGTCGCTGTTGGTCGGAAGTGCGAAGTGCTTGCGCGGGCACGCGGGTCCGGCGACCAGCCTGGCATTAGTAGTCTTGACGCTGCAGAGCCACCGACACCTTGTACAGGCTCTCCATCATAAATGTTAGATTCTGCGACAGCTCGTTCACCGGTCGTGTGATAGCAACCATTTCTAAACAAAATTTAAATGTATTATCAGTGTCTATTAAGATTTTCATGAATGTCTACCTACACTTTTTAAATATACTTTTCTATAGGTTTTTAAATTCGATCTAAATTTCACAGCAACTTAAGTGACCACGAGGCCCGCCACTCTATAACTGCACTGCCCCATCGGCCGTCAGACCTTCGAGGCAGGTACTCTGCCCATTGGGTGATTTTGAGCTTTTTCATAATGCCCATTGGAAGTGGCCATGTAATAATATTAAACTTTAATTTTATTTCTATCGCCATTACTGTTGCTAACATTATTTTTGTTTACGATCTAAAGTGACGCTCGTGGGTAATCGTTGTATGAAATCTGATGCTCGATTACCGGGATGGGTCTGCGCGAGCCCCCTGCAATAGATGTGGAGTAAAGATGTTATTTCATCTTCCGGTAGCTCGCCTCGCTCCAAAATGCGCTCGGCGTTAATATCGCTCATAAGCGACAGTGCTGCGCCCCACCTGTCAATAAAAATGTTAACTGTACACTAAACGTGGAAGAGACGAAAAAAGACCGCAGAGCGAAAAAAATAATGAGTCAATCCCGCTCGTAGACCTTGGGGCTACGATAACGGACGTTTCGGTCTTATAAAACAGACATTTTCGTAGCCTCTGCAGACAAAGAGTATTCAGTTCACGATTGCCTCTGAAAAAGGTTACACAAGCAGTCGCCTGGAACGCTAACAGATAATTGAAATAAGTGTTGGATTACCTCTGGCACTGCATCAGATTAGCGAATTTTGCGTCGTCGTGCGGCGGTGGGGACGTGTCTGGCGGCTCGCTCCACGAGTCCCCGATGTTGGCTACCAGTGCATCGCGCACCGCGCACACCGCAGCACTCATCTCAACGCCCTCGAATCAAATAATACATTATAATTTTTAAAAAAGGATGGTGTGTGAGGTTTGTTCCGCCTGCTCCCTCGCTTCATTTGAACTTCTATTTAAGTTCTATTTAATTAAAAAAAAAAGTTGAAACATTTTCGAATTATCATTCAGCTTCTTAATTTATTGATTTTCAGGTGATACGAAGTTTGCTGGCTCAGCTAATATTTAATAAAAACTAAGAAGGTTACTAAAAGTTTCTTAGCATTTTTGTAATATGTTTACAAGCAGGTCATTTGCTAAACATTTACATGTACAAAAAAAAATTAGACAATAGTACAAAAAAAAAAACAAATTTCACTGTATATGAAAGTTGTAAAAGCAAAATGACAAACATAATTCAGAAATTATTTAAAATGTAAAATAAAATTAATAACATTCCATTTCTTAAAGTATATAATTCATAACAATGACGGCTTTCTTTTGTAAAAGTTTTAACTGCTCACCCTGTTATCAAGTGCGGCACTGTAGACAGCCGCCACCATTTTGTTGTTCGTTTCGAGCAAGAGCAGCAGCTGAAATATGAGCCTGTAGAGACTGCGGGCGGTCTCCTCGCTGCTTCGCGACAGCTCCATTGTCTTCAATAGGTACCGCATATGCAATAATTTTTTATAGCTTTATAGTTTTTAAAACAAATGTAAGGCGATAAAATATATGATATTGTGTCATATATGTATCAAATGCAAGAGTGCATATGTATTAAATGTGATCGCAGCTTGACCCCCCTGGAATTTAAATAATATATACGCTATTTGTCAAAAATTTACTGCTTGTGGACACAATATAACACGAATGGTGTGTAACAGGTTTTAACGATTTTTTGTATTGTTAGCTAAAAATATTCGTACAGTTATTTCGTTTCATTCGTTAATGTTACATATTCTCCTCCTCGGATATTGGTTCAATATACTTTTTATTTAAAATAAATAAAATGTATCTTTTTTAGTTCCATAAAAAAAATCTAGGCATATTTAGTTTGTAGCGCTATTGAAGGAAATTAACAGCGCGACACTGCTAGTTGCTTTGAAATCGTAAGATGATTAAATCTTGTTGCTCTAGTAAATTCACTAGCTGTACTACCCTTAAATCTGAAACTTATATTTGTACAATATTGTTTTGCAGTAGAAAAAGGCGCTGCGGTAGTGCCTATCCAGGCGATGTCTAGCAACAGAGACTTAGCACCAATCACTATTAATCATATTCTTCAGCTATCGTACGTCGTTAACGGTGAAAAATAAGAAATGTTTTTGCATCGATCTATCATCCGATCATCGCGTATTGTTAAATACGAGTAGGTTTCAAAAATTAGGTTATAAGAGACCTCAAGCGCATGTTCGCGGCGGTCAAAGTAGGTCTCGAGATGCTCGTTGATCTCGAGCGCAGCGAAGCGGACAGCGTCGCGCACGCGCGCGCAATCAGCGGCAGCAGCGCCCGCCCACAGCAGCGGCGGTTCCTCGCCCACTAGACGCTCCACTACAGCAGCAAGCTCGCGCGAACCGACAGTCCAGACCCCGGCCTCTCCGCACACGCAGATTGTCTTCGACGTCACTTCCTACGAACATATCTTTTTTTATCAACAATTGATTAACACTTCATTTGGTGGACCTTAATTTCATATGGTGTTAAGTGACAATTAAGACGTCGATGGTGAAGCCTATGTAGACAACTGGAAGACGGAAGTGTTGCTGTGGCGGCAGATTTATAATATTATGGTTAGCCTGCCGAATTCGACAATATCCTTCCATCAATAAAATTTCGCATAATGCGATCCCCAAATCGAAGAAAAAACCTCCGTGTTGTAAGGCTAATCCACTGCGCCACATAAGCTTTTGTATTTATGAAGTATAATCACATCTCATGATCTGCGCGGGAATATATTTTTGGGGTTCTATGTTTTTTTTTATGACAAAACTTATCGCGTGGAACAGTAGGTGTATATAGTCGAGTAGTGAGCTTACCTCGCGCCCGGGGCACAATACTTTTTTAGCTCTCTCCCCATTCGTTAGACTATTTGGCGCCCCTTTGTGAGTAGCGCCCGAGGAATAATCCCCCTCCCTTGCTCCCCACCCGCTACGTCACTGAGTGTATGGTTAAGGTATGTCGTACAATGTAAGGATCGACGTATGTACTTTGAGCACAGTGTGCAGCCGGTGTACGAGCGCGAGCGGCGGTAGATGTGCAGCATGCCGCAATAGCGCAGCGACCGAGCAGCGCCAGGCGTCGCGCAGCGCAGCGTTCGATGCGCTAGCAGCGCCTGCAACACTCGCAGCGCTCGCAGCGCTCGGTACCGGTGTTAAGTCCCCGCGTTCTGCTACATTGGCGAAAGACTTGGTAAACAATATTGTATTCGAAAAATAAAATAAATTGAAACATAGACAAGTGTTTACTTTTTTAACATTATTATTCGTTACTTTTTCGATTTGCTTTATTTAAGTATTTTGGCACGATCTCGTTGTAAAATTATTTGATTATTAAAACTATTTAAATATCAGCGCAAATTCGTTTTAAAATAGCTTGTTAGTAAAAATTTCATTAATTATGATTTTAAGTTCAATTTAGTTTTTTTTAGACCCATGTTTTTGTAATTCTTGCGCGGGTATAAACAGGAATGTGCCGCCAGTAAAAATATATTCGCGCTCCGAGAGCCGAAGCGTACGGTCCTTTTAAGAAGTCGGTACGTTGTCGGACAAATATGAGATTCTGCAAATCTACGTTATATTGAACAATGTGCAATCCCAAAAATGATGCTAGTGATGATGCTACTGTTGACATCATGTTTTTAAAAATACTGTAGGGGCGAGTGCTCCTACAAGAATTTATTTATTTGCAAACCTTTGTCTATTGAATAAAAACAAATTAATAATTAAAGGAGGAAGTGGAACATTAACATGGTGTTAGAATTTTTAATTTTGCTGAAAAATTATTGCAGACAATGTCACAAAATTGTGTACAGACATTATGATTACCACATTAAAAAATTATTACTTCATAAAAATTGAGCTAACTATGAAGTAAAACAAAAAAAACTGATAATCTTAGACACTCTTAATAGAAAATATATTTGAAATAAAAAGAATGATAGTATTACATTTAAATAAAAATACACAAACAGACACAAATTTTACGTTATAATATATTGTTTATGTTAGGGCGTTGGTTCCTGGTTATGCAAAGGAAAAAAGTATTTTAGGGAGGTAAAAATAATCTCACCGTCTGGCTCACCGCTTGAGGCGCTGGAAAATGAATGAGCCCGGGGGCGCAAAGCTAGCTCGTGCCCGGCGCCCGTGTCCCCGTCACCGCGCGCACCGCTCGCCTCATCCCATGCGCCGTCCTCGTCCGATGAATCATCGTGTCCCAGCTTTGTAACGACAATTAACTTAATTAATTAACAGCTCCCGGCAGACCACTGCTAGATATAGGCTTCTCCTAAGAAATAGCGTTTTGCCGGAACTTGACTATTAAATAAGGGTAAATGTATTTAAATATTTCCAAACAGATGTATTAAAGTTATCTATGGGGCGCGGCTCCATCTGTTTGCCTAGTAACAATTGCCTTCCGCTTGATTTCACATAGGTAGGAATTTAGATAACGGTTGGGTTTTTTTTTTGTTAAACATCAGACTAATTTACCAGCTTGTGGTGGTGATGTCGGGAGCGTTGCGGTGGAGGGCTGCGCTCAGCGCCTCCTGCCTCCGTGCGCTCCTCGCTTGGAAGGTGCCTCCGGACACCCCAGTTAAAGTTGTCCGAGCTTTCGCCCTGTTAAATATAGAATTACGTTTCAACTTTATAATTCTTTTATTAAAATGTAACAAAAGAAGAAAGAAAATAAACAGTTCAATGCATCTATTATGTCTGGTTTTAGACTGCCGTTACTAAAAACATAAAATAAATAGAAGAGTTTAGAATCTCCTCTGTAAAAATAATATTAGTTACTATTCAGTTCTCATCCATTTCTTTTTTTTACGTAGATTTATATAAAATCTTCATCTGTGCTCTACTATTTAAGGGTTATCTTCGAATTCACATGTGTTACTCTTTCACATCTATCTGAAATTAGCGAAGGTGTAAAATTTTTGTTATCACCAATACCAAATAATGAAAATTTCTTTATAATCTAGATAATTAATAACAAATACTGTAATGTGAAAAGAATATTTTTATGGCTTGTATGTAAATTTCAAGCTACAGCACGCTTAAACCTTTTATTTTATTTATTGCTACTTACCTCGATACTTTCGCTCTCGTATTCTAAAAAGTCGAAGTCTTTAAAGACCCCAAAGTGATCAGTGGGCTGGGCGCCACCCGAAGGCTCGTTGCCGGGTGTTCCAGAAACTTCTTCCAGTGACGAAGTCATGGAAGACTCTCGTTCTAGTAGCTCCGAACTTTGACTGAATATAACCTGACAATTTTATGAAAACTATTCAATATCTAGACATACAAGTATAAAATATGTACGTCTAAAATAGTAAGCAGATTCATATGCATGTCTAATTAACTTAATGCGATTAACGAACAACTTTTGGAATTAACAATCGAATGCATCACTTGAATTAATCAGGTTTTTCCTTACAAATACTCTTAAATATATGCTAAACAAGTAGTATTTGAGTAAAAACTAACCCCGTCATAGTAAAATATAGCTATTACTACGTTATTTCAGTATTTACTTGTCCAATGAATTTTGAAAATATGTACTATGTATGTATGTAAGTAATAACCTATGAACATGTAAAATGGCATAGGTAAGCGAAGGGGATGCAAACAATCCATCTAACTACTACCTAGTTAGTAGAGATAACGTCAAGTAAGTCTCCAATACCTTAATGGTTTTTGCATTTGCTCAGTGCCTTAAAAGGAGTGCAATGTGTATTGGTAAGAGGTCAATTTTTAAAAGTGCGATTTCGTGTAGTACGAACGGAACGCATTGGCGCACGAACATAGTTAACGTTGCAATTTTTTTTATATAAAGAAATTACTGGATAGATTGAATAGTTAACTTGTATTTTAAAAAAACTTTATGCGATAAATTGTGAAATTGTTTACAAAAAGTGAAATACACATATATTTAGGGTTCAAGTATCAAGCCAGTTTCCAAATCAGACGTCAACATGTACACAAAGGAACACTGAAACAAATCATGTGTGGCTGGGAAGCGATAAAATAAAACGCTCCATGATATTTCACTGTGGCAAATGCAATGTGATCTGAGACGTTACTCGTGATGATAAGTAAAAAAATAAAGTGACAGTTTTACACATGTGACTTAGGTCCCAAATGTTATAGTCTATACCGAGCACTCTTATAGCGTAGTGTTCGTATGTGCGTAAAGCGATGCGACATAATTATACAGTATGTTGCGAGTTACCTTAGAACATAAAGTGGTTATTAAATCGTCCTATACGCAGCGATGAATAGAAATTTCACTTAAATTATTCACCGTTATGTGTACATTGTATGTATACACACACATACATACGTAAAAATCTATGACACACACATGCTTTTTACATGTCTTATTTAAATTTTTAAACTTTAATTAGCTTAAAGACGGACATAAATATGTGCACTCTACTTACAGACGGACTTTTTGGCAGCCCCACTCTCTGACCACAGGTGGTCAAAAGATTTACGAGACACTCACGGACACGGCTCTGAAAATGTTTTGAAACATTTAGAAACACTCTTAAAAATACTTTATCACTAATTAAGAATAATTAAAATGAAATGTACCATGAAACGAAGCATCGTAATGACGTTGTAAAACAGACTAAGGAGTGCACCTGCGACATCCATGGGCGTTTCCAGCCTGAAGCGAGAGCATCAGCGGGCGAGAGAGAGAGGGAGCGGCGGGGAGAAGCTGCGCTCTGCGGCTGCGTGGCGGCCCCACTGCCTCCGCGCTCTGCGTGGTCCGGCCCTACAACCGTGGAGGCTGAGCCCGATGTAGACGATCCTGCATATAGAGCGATAACATTGGTCCAAGCGACTAACTCTTGAAACTGAAAAATTAATACTAAATATTGAGGTTTATCTACGGAAATGTGGACACATATTCATGTTAATATATGATACCTACACATTTATATACTTATATAAATAAAAATACAAAAAACGTATACATAATAACGTATAAATTAAACTTTATATATAATGTTTCGGGGGTATTGTAGGGGAGTATAAGTATTATTTCCAATTTACCCAATTTTTATTATTGGTTTAAGATTTAGGATTTATCTTCTTATGCAGGGAATTCTAACATTATTCATATATACCAGCAAGATTCGATTATGTATATAGATGGAAATTAACCCTAACATACATTTAAACTTAATGACGATTACCTTTGTCGAAAGTAGCTGAGGATGCATTTGATAACGAGTTGGGGCCCGTAGCCGGTTGACTCCCACCTTTCGGCAGATACTTTCGTCCAATGACTGGTGTCTGGGAGAGGTCGAAAGTAAAGTCCATAGTCCGTCCCGGGAGCTCCTATCGAAACAAACCATTTACTGATGTAACACAATTCAAACAGAAATCATTAATTGCATTATAGAGCAAATTATGTATGGTCATACGATTTAATAATATATAAAATCGTCTGACCAGCATCATTTCAGCATATTGTTTTCCATTGCTGAACATAGGCCCATAGCTTTTTAACCCTCTGATTTTGCAAAAAAATAAACATAATCGCCTAAAAACCTTGCTTTAATGAAATTAATATCTAGGCATATTTTCGAACAAAGGTCGTAACTGGCAACGCGCGTTGACCAAATACGCATGCGTCTCTTACCGGACAGATAACATTCCGCCTGGGTCAGCTATTACCTAGAATTACCGGCTGTATTGATTTTTCACGTTGTACGTAGTACGAGAGGAGTTATTGAGGAGATATTTTATCTCAAATAAATGAAAATATCTTGGTTATATTTAACATTATTTTAAAAGTTTTACTAATTATATGCTTACAGTTCTGCGCAGATAGCGCAGGGCAACCTCTTGTTACGTTCATGTTATCCAAAATTATTCTTCGAAAATATATACCACACCAGTATTTCTCCCCATAATTAACTTTTTTTATGGAGAATGTCTGAGAAAAGCGCTCCTAAGTACAGATTGGTCTTATGAACAATTATAAGAAATCAGAATTGAACGCAGCAATTATGTAAGTCACAAGATCCACGATAATACAAAAATATCTGTAATACTAAAAATTATACTAAAATCATACTAACAGTAAAAAGTTTACGGAGTACAAATGTCGATTGCGCCTGTACGTATTGTAAACTAGGTCAAGTAATATTATCGATTCCTAGAATAGCGCGTTACGATGGACGCTTTAAAAAATTTAAAGCTGACCTGGATGTAATAATAGCTATTTTATAAACTATTCACCACAAGGTAAGTGGCACATCCGTATATAACAATAAGGTCCTTATGAGTCAGTGACTCCATGGCGCAGTTGCCATTCGTTTGTATTGAAACACTGAGGTTAGATTCCTGGCTTCATGTTGTGGCGTTTGGATAGTAAAACCCTAACATTCTCTCGTAATAACATACTGTGAATAAGTCTTTTTATAGTCATTAATAAGAATCAGCTGTTCAACTCTAATCGCGGTCAAATTCGATTACAAACAAAAAATTCAAGCATTGTTGTTAACAAGACTTTTTAAAAAATTTCTTTTAATTGTTAACTAACCTTTTCATGGACGAATATTCAACAGAACGAAGGAACGATTAAGAAATTAGGTATTTTTTATTACTATTTGTTTTACGGGGCTAAAATTAATAACTATAATACTTTTTTGCCGTGAAGGTCCGTGTCCAGTATAGATGTGTGGTTGTCCCAGTGTGGCGGCACCACTAGCGTGGAGCATCTTGTCACCACCAACTTGAGAATTTTCATCGCCTCCTTGTAATTATTTCCGTCTTGCTGTAATTATAATAACAACAGAAAAATTAGGTATTACCTAAATAAAAACTGCTACTTTTGCCTCTAATTATAATATCATTAATTATGGATAAAGAAATAAAAGAAAATTGTCAAGTAAATCACGCTAATGGTAAAATTACATAAAATTATTTTGTCTATTACGTTAAATTTGTTTAGCGAGAATATGCGCAGGTGCGTGATATTGTTTGGACTTACATCAATAAACTTGGCTACGGCGCGCAGGAGATCAGCGTTGACGGGCTGAGCGGGAGGAGCGTTCAGGTCCACGTAGTGCAGCATGCAGTGCAATATCGACAGCACCGCGGGTTGGAGATTTATGGCACCCTGCACATATAACATAGTAGGTACATTTTTTGTATTCGACGCAGTGATGAGACGCGCAAGACACCTGGTGATAAGTTTATATACATAACAACACGCCGCAAGTTACGATGATATACACTGCATCAAAAAGTGCTCATCGCCTTAAGACATGAGAAATTAAATTTCGCTACCCTAGTAATTTTACTAGCTATAGCTACTTTCAATCCGTGATGAAATGATGTTTACACAATACTGTTTGGCATAGAAATAAGCGTTGCGGTTGTATCTGCCTAGACCGCCTTTGGCAACTGAGACCTGCCATCAATAAAATTGAGGCTAATTGTTTGACAAAAGTTACGGGAGAGTTCCGCTGATATCTTAGTGATAGGTAGGTATTATTTAAATGAAAAAAAAATCATGACATAGCAATGGAAACAGCAAACACAAATCACAAAAAAATTAAAGTGTCCTACACTATTGCCTCATTAGTATGGTTGTATGCATCGATTACCATTAGTTAACGTGTCGTAGCTTCGTTTTATGTAAATATATATGTTGCTGGTATGACGTGTTTAAAATAAACAAATTTGTTTAAAAACTCCGAAGCCTTATAGTTATAGTTTAGTTTCTGAAGTGGCCGTACACGCTATACGTCTCAAAGAGAAGCGGGTACAATTCCCACTGGGTGTTAGCTTTCGTGTGAAGGGTCGTGAGATAATTGACATGTTCCAAGTACAATAATCTTGAGTAGTTGCGAAAGAAGGCCCAGAGTTCCAGTTGTGAAAAAATAATAGAGCTGTTTGTTTGTATTAAAGAAACATTTTGTTCAAATTTATACCTTTTCTAAAACTTCGACCAGAAAGGCGAGCATCTGGAGAGAGAGATGTGAGTACGTGTCCCACAGGTACTTGACAACACACTTCGTCCACTGGAAGCTCTCTTTGCTGAACGTACGCCTCGAATATAATGTCATTACTGTACCAAGGTTTTCTAATTTCTTGCTCTTCTCTGCTGTGAACTGTTCGAGAACAAGGATTATTTTTTACAAACATTGAAAGAAAATAAAAGATAAATACGAAGCTGACTTTTCTAATTTAGAGACGACTACACGGCGCCCTGAAAGTTTTTTCTAACTGATTTTAGTCCTATCGACGTTTTAGTAACGGCATCAAATTTGTTATGCCAAAATCACAGTAAGCCATATAAATAATAATAAACCATGTTGTTTAGAAGACATTTTACATGAAACATATTCTGGAAAATAATGTAAATTTTTACACAACAATTTTCTTTACTAACATTATATTAAAAATATTAATTCCTCACTTGTGCGATGTGGCAAGCAGCTCTTACGCAGAGCTCGTTAGCGTCCTCGTAGTGGAGTAGCATGTATGGTAATAGCGCCACCACAGTCATAGGAAAAGCAAGTGACTGGGTTGGATCAATCACTGGGAGCTCGAGGAGAGGTATCATGTCAGCAAGCACTCCCACCACTGGCTCGTAAGTGTTAGGGTGGGTGCAACCCTGGAAACCGACAGAATTTAGTATTAAAATTTAAAGCCACTACAAAATGTTAAGTCGATTTATTGTTATAATCGACAAATGAAATCGAACACAAAACTGTCACATAAATTACCAATTTACATATATTTTTTTACCTTATTTGATGAACAAACTATACCACAATTTTAACAAACTAAACCAACATGAAAATAAAAAAAAATAGTGCAGCCACCTTAAGTTATCTAAAAGTTATTAAAGAGTAACAAGATGTCCATAATGGTATACACTAAAAACGATTCATAATAAAGAAAAATATTACATTCAGTCAGTTGATGATTTGGTACATATTTCTTTAAAGTTTTCCATAAATTATCGTGAATAACATTTAAGGCTAAATTTCTTAGCAGACGTTAACGATCTACTCGATGCAAATATTCATAAAAATTTATGTAAATAAAATGTTTGAATTTAAAAGAGATTAAATAGTACTTTTTTAATTCAGATTCATAGACAATGGTGTGTATTCTTCAAAGGGATTCCAGGAGTTCGCTCACTTTGAGTAGTAAAGCGTGGAGTGAGGGCGAGGTGTGCGCCTGTGTGCGATCGAGACGTTCGCGCGCATCCGGTCGGTCGAGCGGCAGGCGCGTCATCACACGGGCCAGCAGACGCACGCCCAGTAGGAACTCGTGCTCGTAGTCGGACTCGAGCAGCGACGCGCCCACCCAGAAAAGCGTTGCGAGGATAGTCAGCTTGTCGTCCTGAACCAAACCGTTTACTTTGATTATGCGCACTATATCTACCGTAAATTAGAGCTTTCAATAACAAAAGCCCCACAAATGTATTTGATATATCATCATACTCAGTATAAAACAAAAATTATAAAATATTTAATACCTGCTATAAAAACGTTTAGAAGGCTGAACTGCAAAGCAGCGGTTCAGTTATTTCTGAATCGTAGGCGTACATATACTGATTGATGGAAAGAACTGGCGAAATTATGGTTCATATAAAATTTATTTATACATATATATTTTTTATTAATCGACGATTTGACGAGACGAGTGTGAATTTCACCTGATGGTAAGTGATGCGCTTGCCCATTACAAAGTGGCCCTAATTAAGATGGTATCCACTGCACCACATTGCGCTTATCGCTTTGAGACATAAGGTGTTAAGTCTCGTTACTCCAATAATTTCACTAGCTTACAGCGCTTTATAAACCGGAACATAGTAAAGTGTATTTATATCATAATCCCGGTGAAGTAAAACGAGAGGAAACTGAAAGTTCTTGGAATAACAGCTTTCGTATACACGTGACGTCCGCCAATTGTAATTTGGCCAGAGTGGTGTATAAATAAATGGCTTCGTCTTCGAAGACGGCCTCGAGTTCGGCAGCATAATACCAAACAATCCTTCAGTTTAATTTAATAAAAAAAATATATTTTACTTTAGTTTTGATTTTGGTAATAATTTCTTAAGAATGGAAAATGAAAAAAATAAATTGTGGAAATAAATAATGTAACTACCAAAATATTTTGATGTGAACTGAAGAGAAAAATATGAATTCAACGGGCGTCACAGAACACGATCGTGCATATATGTCTAGTTTCAGCATTCACGAATTCTAACAGATTAGACTAGAAAAGGGAAACAGATGCGTAAAAACGTGCACTCGCCTGCGTCGCTGTGTCGCCGAGGAGCTTCAGCGATTGCGCCGAGCGTGAGCGGCAAAGATTTGAACAACCCTTGGACGCGTCGCTGCATGGACGGGTACGATCTGGAGTGACAAAATGAAGAAGTGATCGCAACAGAATTGTATAAATCTAACATCTAAGTTTTTTTTACTAGACTAACCGATAAGAAGAGCGAACCGCACACAACGACGCGGCAATATTTTGGAGGATATATACAGCACGATTATGCTCGTCGTCTTGACACACAAGATGTTAAGTTTCGTTACCTCAATAATTTCACTAGCTACAACATACTTCAAATCGGAAAACAGAAATAATTGCACACTAGTACATGGTCTCTGGCAACAGAGACCCACGACGATGGCCAGTTTATAGTATACCATATTGTATATATTGAATCTATTTATTAAGAACCTATCGAAACACATATTGGTGATTAGTGCGTGTGTACTTACCGTGTGGTTGTTCTCCGAGTTGGTGGGCGGGGCGTTGCTTTTGCGCATGCAGTACGAGACTGAGTAGCTCGTGCTGCGCGTGTGGTTGCTCACGCAGCCAACGCATACGCCAGGGGAACGCTTCCCTGCACAGACAGATATAGTAAAGGAAAGAAAAAGCAAAGAGAATTAAAAGTAAAATAAAATGGAGTAAAAACCACCTTAGCTCAGTTTGTAAGGCAGTCGTACGCGCTAAAAAAGCTTTAACTATCACCTTGTGAAAAAAGGTTCCAGTAGTGGGAATACTAAGAGGATTGTTTATTGAAATACATTTTATAAATATTTATGGTTATTTTCACTTGCCTGCAGCAAATGCGTTCCCGTTAGGCTGTTGGACGCCTTCTTTATTGTTCAAATTAGGCGTAGATTTAAAAATATCTCGCATATAGTCAAGCGGTCTGAAGTTGGACTCGAGGGAGTCAACGGCGGCTTCCAATGTAAGAAGGAGTTCCGTTACATATCCTTGCATGTCTTCTCCTTGTTCTGCTACTGTTTCCACAAGGCGGGATAAGATATCCGTCACCATGCGTCCAGTCATAGCCACTCCGATAAAACGGAACACCTGAGATATTACAAAAGCCATTAAATTGATGGTACATTTTTAATGATAAACTGGTATGAGCAGTACTAATAGCTCAGGCTTACTTTAACTTTGTGTAGCCAAGACAGATTGCTACAAGAGCGATAGGGAAATGTCGCAGCGGACAAATGTGCTTATTGTAGGTTATACCTGTAGCGAGCGCCCGGCGTAGTGTCTGGAGGGACAGGAAAGACCGAGCTGTAATGCGGTCTGAGCCCACCGTTCCGATACTAAAGCGTGTGGCAGAGACTCGCGGAAGACGCGCAGCGCGTGCCTCACCAGCGTCGCCATCTGCTGGCAGCTGCGCAGGGTCCACACTAACAAATGCATGTAATTTTTATACTTTAATCTAGCGGCTGTCCAACCGGAAGTTAAGGTTCTAGAACATAATACTGAACTTATGCCAATTATTCAGTACAGACTCTTTAGCGTAAAATAATTAAAGAAGGATATTTTATGTATCTTCAAGAGGGACAAGCCTTTTGTTGCTAGTGGTACTGGTGGTAGGTCTCTATCGCCGGAGATCGTCGAAGTACCATCGCTGCGCTTTTTTCTGCCGTCAAAACGGTGCAAAGCTTACTGTTTCAGTTCAAATAGAACGCTTTAGTTAATAAAGTTAATGGGCTAACGAGGTTTATTATCTTGTTTCACAAAAGACGAATACAGCTTGCTGTTATTTATTATTTGAATCAGGGCCTCTTTGCTAAGGGCGGGCGTTTCACTTACCATCCAGTGAACGTACTGTTCAGCTGGTCGCTACGTCAAATAAAAAAAAGGGTGTGTGTTATCTCAGTTAAGCTTATACGAATTAAGATACATGTATGTAGTTAAAATAAACAGGATAGTAAATGCGTGTTACATTTCATATGAGAGGTTTAGAAATTACTTGGAACTACCGTGCGAGGAAAATGGGGTTTTCATGAGCTAGTGGAAATAATAAATAAAAAAACTACGGCTTATGAGACCATAGAAAGGATTTTTCGTTTATAATAAATAAAAGTATAAGATGATGTTTACCTTTAGCAGTGATGTCCTCGTATTGCCAAAGTGGCATATGCGTGGGACGGTTAGCGAGGTAATGTACGAGCGACTTTATTACATCGGCCACCGGTAGCTCGGCGGGTTCAGCATTAGCCGCCTCGGGCTCCGGTTCCGCGTCATCGGTAATGATGACCGGCAATGATGGAAAGTTATCCGTTTCGCCTATCAATAATGCAAATATTATCTAAGCTAATCTCAAAAACACAATTTTGAGTATACGTGTAAAGTTGTGGGGATCGTCTAATAACTCTCTTTTTCTTTTTTTATTAATACTACGTCTTAAGTATTTATTGTGTAAAATGTTTTGGTAATAAATAACAAAACAAGCTGTTGCATTAAGTTAAACAAGGCGGAATATAATTTACAGAGTTTATAAATTTTTAATGGAGCAAGGTTATGATGGCTGAACTTTAAAAATATCCCGCAAGGTATCTTGTTTAAAAGTTTCAAGCAACAATTAGTAAATTATTAGTTGTAAGTTTTATTGCAATCTAGATTAATCAACGATTTTTTTTATTAAATTCTATTCAAAATTCTTGTTCTATTTATATTTGGTGTCAATAGCGGAGTGAGTTAACTGTTTCGTTTTTTTTTTAAATGTGTTGTCGTATGGTTTATAGCTTGCTAAGATAGCTACGTAGCCATTCTCAGTAAGGTAATATAATAGGTGACAGATATTTACCCTCTGGTGTGACCTGCGGATCGGAGCTGAGAGAGCGGTTGTGCGAGCGCGGCGAATGAGCGCATTTCGCCGTTTTATCGAACGTCTCGTCCGGTTCTGCAAAAATCAAATGTACTATTAAACTTATCCAATCTTCATGTTGTGTAGTTTAATAAAAATAAAATAAAATATGTTAGTATTGGAGCCTTAACGCCAAATCTTAAATAAATTGTAATTAGAGCGCATTTTCTTTTGGGAATAAATAACTTAAACCTTCATAGTCATTACCATCGGCGTTGAGATAAATTATATCTTGTTCGTTGATTTTAATCATAATCCTCTAATTGGTACTGCATGACATCAAATTATTTACTGTGAACTCCATTAGACCGCGAGTTCACCTTGTGGCATAACAATAATTAAAGCTCGAAAAGAAGTCAACGAGTTCTCATAAACAATATTAAATAAAACAGGAAATTGTTCAACATGTAACTATGCATTATTAAGAGATATATAGCGAGTAGAATTTACGACAATCGATGCAATAAAATGACGGTATTGAAGTCGTACGGTCCTCATAAAGCATTTGATAGTGTTTTATTCTATTAAACACGTAGATGCTTGAGTTAAAATGAAAAAAAAAAATAAACATGACGGTATTGAAGTACTATAAATTCACATTTACAGCGATGTTTAACCGCAAAGTTATCTATAACTCAATACCTGGAATGCAAGCCAGCTGAGTTTCAAAGTAATATGATACAGCAAGAAAATTTGATTTCCCTAGACGATAAGTTTAAAAACTTGTCTTAACAACCTCAGAAAAAAAAAATATACGCTTCGTTCTCTTTATTCTTCGCTTCTGTGATATACTGTCTAACAAACTAATCATCCAGTATCAAACATAATATTTAAGCTGAAGGATGCTTATTGTGTTGCAGGGATTAATTATAAGTGCCCTTTATTTGAGTACACTGGAGCGATGGAAGAGCTTAGTTATCTTATAGTGGGTTGGAACAAGAGGAGAATAGTGATTGTTTAGAATCCTAATATAAAAACAATATCGGGTTTATTCGAACACTTATTATCTCGAGAACGGCTGGATAAATTTTCATGGGTTTGGATTAGTTGTATTTGTCTCCGTCTCGAATAGCAGTATAACTGTTATAAACATTGGAAAATTTTGAAAAATGGTCAAATCATTTTCCTATTCAAAATATACATGGATTTCGTAACTGTCAAACATTTAATGTTCAACATATCGAAATGGTAAACTCTCCCATCAAATTAAAAAAAAATTAAAGAGGTCACGACACGACCAGATATACCCACAATATTCGAATAATAGCGTTTTTCAGATTTTATAAATGTAGAATAATGGCAGTAATGTAAAAGGATTGACATAAATATGATTATCACATATCGCTCAAGAATTTTCTTTGTTTTAAGAAAAAAATAAATATTTAAAATAGTAATAATAATCTACTGTCCCTCCCATGACTGACTTGATGTTGGCAGAATTCTTTTAATAGAGGCCATTAAGCATAAAGAAGAAGAAACATTGGTATCAAAATTTATGCGTACGTTATATTTAAACTAAGGAAAATTTTATGTAACCTGCGTATTTTATGTAAACTAAGGAAAATACAACAAGCGATTTAAATATCGAATGTCTTAAATAAAAAACAAAAAAGAAATTATCAAAATTTATATGTCGTTGTTTAAACATAATTATAAAAGTACCGATCTAAGTATTAATTTTGTATTTATTGTGCATTACTTTCTTGAAATCATAAATTAAGTTCTGCTAATTAGTAACACGACATACAATGACTGTTAGGCGGTACGAAGTTTTATGGATCAGCTAGTTGTATATAAACTTAAATAATCACGCCATAATTCACATGTAAGTCGCTATTATAATGATGGTAACAAATCCTGTGTTCATTGAAATTATTTCTCTATGAAGTTTCAATTGAAATTATTCAAAACTTTCTGGTGGTTATACAAAATAAGAGGTGTAAATAACTATCTCAAGCAAGTTGTACCAGTTAGGTCTGCTAGTCATAATCAATTTTAATGTAAAAAAAAGAGTAGGTACAGAATATACTGTTTCTTTAGAACAGAAATAAAACATAATACTTGAGTAATATTGATGAAAATTCAATTTCATTTTAACCCTAACGCTAATTGGTAAGTTAATATTAGATATTCTCGCGAGCAGAAACAGACCATTGTCCATTAATAATCGTACATTCCATTCTAGGCTACGAGAAATAAAGGTAATGAATGACTTTATTTATCACCGAATATTATAATTGGATGATATTTTAAAGTTAAAGACAGAAAGAAACATGTTTATTCACACTGCCTACAAAAAAAGCACTAATATACCTATCCGTAAAAATAGTAAAAAAAACAATGACACTAAGAAGCTAAAACGAGTTCCAAGTAAGCAGCTTATCGATGCAAGGGTGCGAGACTTATATGTAATAACCTTAACAAGTATTATCAAAGAATTTGGTAAATGGATAATATAATAGCTAGAAAAGGATGCCAAAAGAAAATAGTAATGAAAAGTTATAACAATTAAAATTACACAAGAAACTTGTTTGGGTAGTTCACAATATTCTTAAATATGTGTAGCCAAGTTAACGTAAGTAATCAAACAAACTTTGTCAGCACGAGCTGTAACCTCTACCGACAAGCGGGTCATCGATTGCATTTGTCGTTATATTTGTATTGACAACATTGGTCCACTTTACCACTTCGACATGCATTCGGTGTTGAAATAAAAATAACTATGAAGAAAACTGATGTGCTGAAGGTGTTTTAATAAAAAAAAATAACAAAATTAGCGATGGAAATTCCCTATAACCGTATAACCTATTAGAATTTAATTATTTAAAAACGCAGTCACCATTTTCAGACAGTATGATTGCCCACCTGTCCTGTTCGTCGGTAAAATAACAATTTTACAAGGAACCAATGCAATGAACTTTAAAAAATTTATGAATATTGTAGTGATGTCCTTGGTAGGGGAAAGTATCGCATCAAAAAATCGATGAGGGTTCGCTGGCCCCATCTCATTAATAAAGTCAATTTATAATTTTAAGTAGTGATCGTTGCTTTAACTATACTTAGAGATTTAACTGCCACCGTGGCGTAGTGACACTCGCCTTGTAACAGAGAGCTCATCGGTTCCATTCTGGGGTCACATGTCAAGGAGTACGATTAGTGTTATAGTTTTTTCAAAACTGTCTGGCTGTCTGTCAACAAATTGCCCCTCAACATGTAAGAGCTAGAATGTTCAGGGCGAGCACGCTTCACCATCTACGGCTCCATTGTCACTTAACACCAGGTAAAATTGAAGTTAAACAAAAACAAAAAAAGGTACTTAAAAAAGTGGTATTTAAAATATATAACGTAAAACTAATTTTTTTGCAGCGATTTTATCCGAAAACTACACGCTATGGCTCAATAATTGCTGATAGATAAAATAAATTAACAACTTATGAAAACAATGTTTTTTGCTTTCTCTAATCGTTTCTAAGATACGTAATACTTCCGCAGGAAAGAACATACGCGGCGAGAGGAGACTCGCACATAACTTACCATCAAGTAAATGAAGGCCATGTGCGGTCGCTTTATAATTGAGATATGGCCGTAGAATTTCATATAAATTTATGTCTTATTATCATTACAGCAAATCTTCATTTAATTTTGATTTAATAACGTAAACATTTCCATTTCTCTCATGGTACAAGCAGACAAAGGTTTAAGTTAGTGATGTCTTAAGGTACGGTCTTCAACTAATAAAACATATACCGTATTTATATTGTCAACTGAAAGAGTTCAAAGATAGTAGAGAAGACATTTAAAATGCCTATTTCTTCTTGGAATATTAAGTTCTAAATATGGAAAGGATTATGTTAAATAATTTTGTAGGCGAAAATCGATTATTCTATTTTGCTACGCCGTTGTTAAGGATGATGACTAATTAACTTCAGTGATAGTGAAAATAAATATATACATTCGAATAACATCTATTGTTTCCATTTTGCTAAGACAAATATATTTAATTTATTATTAATATAACGAATAGCATAATACATGCTTCTTAAAGAATGTTGTCTGACCTGTAAAGTTATGTGGTGTGAGAGGCAGGGGTGGTGCCGCGACAGTCAGACCGAGCTGAGCGGAGCGGCTGGCGAGCAGCGTGCGAGCTACCGTCAGGTGGTCATGGTGCGCTGCCACTGCCACTAGCAAGTTCAGCAACAGCTGCCGACAATGCTGGTGCACTATCCACCTGAGCACACGAACAGACAAGATTTTTCACATATAAAAATATTTTTGTTCTTGGTTATAAACTGTTGAACTATCAAGTAATTGTAAAAAAAACTTTAATTTTATCATAATTTTGCTAGTTTCGGTACGCAAATATCTAAAGAAAAATATGAATTAGTTAATTTGGTTTTGATATATTTTACATCAGTCTTACAAGTGCAACAAAACCTTTGCCGCTTAAACCCTGCTCGTTTCCCAAAGTTAGGTTTGTGTTATGTTTGTGTGTAAGCGGATTTAAACAGATTTCCGTCTGGGGGAGTACATGAGTATTGTAACTTCATTAGTAGCAGTGATCACATATATATGATATGAAAACATCGTATGAATTACAAAATCAATAGGGGTATATAGTTTGTCAAACAAACTTGACATGGCACGTTTCAATAGATACAGTATACCTTGTGTGATCCATCCCGAGGAAGACGATGTGCAGCATGAGGGGCACGTGGATTGACCAGTCAATCTCCACGCCATCGAGCACCACGTCGCACAGTAGCATCACAGCTACGTTACATCTAAACGTAAAACATAATTTAGCACAGCTGAACCATTTCCAGATATGAGTGGATGCTCGATACAAGATCAATATTAATATTATTATTAAAATAATGCTTTAATACATTATACAATGTTTTAAACGCTTTTTTATATACTTAGCAATAATGAATATTAAAACATGCTAAACTTATAACAATATAATGATAACTTCAAGCCTAATGCGCTCTACCATCAAAGACTACATACATCGCCACTTACACGTGGGATCGCAGTCAAGGGCTAGTCTATATTTATTAAACAAAGAATAGTTTCGAACTAAAATTAAACTATTTCTATGTCGAAAATTTCAGAAAAAAAAATTTTCTTTAAAAGTCGTTTGGTAAAGCGAACATAAACATGATATGAACATCACTGTTAGTATTTGTATAAATAATTTCAATTATATAGATCGCGAAATACCAATTATTAATAAAGCTGAACAAATTCAAAGTATTCAAGTTGTTAGTGTGGTAGTTGTCGACGCAAGTCCAACATAAGAGAACTTATTTTTTATTAAGCATAATATTGAAGTCGAGTTATTGGATTTACGTCTGATGGCGTAGAACGATATGTTTTGCCGTGTAAACATCCCAAGTTATTTTATACATACTTATCGTTATAGACGGGCGGTGTGACATTTACCATCAGATCAAAATAGCATCAGAACGATGGCTGCGTTATTCTGTAATTTTTGTGAAATATCTAATAGGCTACTAACCTATGAAAGCCTGATATAGGTTGGTTGCTGTCTGGTAAGTATTCAGTGAGTAGCGCGAAGTACCCTCCATATTCTGGCATGGGCAACGGGCGCGGTTGTGGCATATCCACCTTCGGCTCTTGTGGAGTCGCAGGCGCGCTGCCAGTGGGTGTAGAGTGAAACTCCGGTCCCAGACCAGTCTAGATAACCAATAATTTACAACATATAATACAATGAAATTAATTAAATTGCAACATCATAGTATTTTTATATACACAATGAAAGGTTACATCCTGAAGTTGGTTAGAGGCTCGTGGACAATGATTAGCCTACATTATTATCGAAAAAAGATGCAATGTAAAATTACTGGTAAGACTCTGTGGCCGGAGACCGTCTACGTAGGTACCACCGCAGATCCTATTTAAATCGCCAAATAGTAGTGTGCAAACATTACTGTGTTCCGTTTTGAAGGGCGTTGGAGCTAGTGAAATTACTGTGGTTACTTAATATCTATGTCTTAAGGCGACGAACACAATGTTGATAGAGTGTACATCATCCTAACTAGTGTCGCGTTGTTATAGGCAGGCGCATCACTTATCATTAGGTGACCAACTCACCATTGTTATCGCTTGCTCATATAAAAAAGATTAAGAATTCGTTCATGTTCGTAAATTTATTTTAAACAAATTAAATTTATTTTACTAAGCGTGAAATTTTGAAAATAATAAAAAAAAAATGAAAATCACTATACTACTTCATCCTCCATAAAAGTTTTTGAATCATTGAATTGGAAGTTATTTGACAAGAAATAAACTTGCAAAAGAACATCCCGGGGAGATAATGACGACTCAGATTGCACTGAGCAGTATGATTGGATATTTATTTTCAACTTCGTTAAGCAAAGAGGCAATTTAAATTTATTATTTTAAATAAGGTTTGCTTTCATATAATAGTTTTAAATTTTACTCAATGATGTGTAATTTTGCCTATTCATTCGAAAATTCGATGTGCCTTTCTTTTCTATTTTGTCAAAGAAGCCCATGTGCGCAGTTTGTATGTTTAAACCCAAATGCTATGTACAAATAAACATGAAAGGTAAGTTATATCACGTATAAGTAATAGCTACATTATGCATAAAAAATATTTATTATTTTTTTAACTCCTCTTATTAAGATCAACAAAGGTATTTTTTAAGATAGTTTGTAAGAAACGACAAATTTGAACGAGCGTACCTTACTCAGCCCGTGCTTATATAATATGAAAGGTGATATTGCACGCTTTGTTACAAATTTAAAAACGTTTCATACATGTAAAGTTGTTTTCAAAGAGGGCTCCGGGGTACGTAATCACTAAAGGTGTTGTGGTAAATAAAGTAAGCGAAGTAAATGCGATGCATCTGCGCAGTTTAGAGCTTTAGATAAATATTAATGAACAGTTTGTCGGAGACCGATCAATATTGGAATAAATCAAAGGCAAAAAAAAAAACAATGTAGTTTACATTATTGGACAGGAATACATATTTTCACATCTTTTGTCTGCGTTCGTCTGTCTAAAAACCACAGATAATTTTAATGTATAGAAATAGGCCTAATTACAATATTAATAAGATAAGGTTTTAATCTAAAAGTTTACTTGATACTGATGAAAATATTACCTATAATATATCAAACATTATGATTGTTAGTATACATGTATTTATTACTTACTATATATTAACCATATTTTACTTTGCTGTAAATTGGCTAACTTTAAACTTCGATCAAAATGTGTGTAGTTAATGAAGGCATTTAAAAATAAAGTTTTTAAAAGCAAGAAGTTTTTTTTAGGTACGTGCGAAATTTAAAAGTTTGATTTTAAAAATTAATACAATCAAGCGAATAATAAACGATCAAAGCAATCCCGGTGCAAAACCAATACCGTCTCCTTGACCGAAGCAAAGTCAAAACAATGACAGGGGATGTAGATGCATTTGGAATGAATCAAAATATATTACCTTGTCGGATACATGAGGGAAAACTGTCCACACGATAGATACTAATATGAAATTCCGAGTGAAAAATTGGCATAAAACGGACGCGTTGCATTGAAAACTGCATAAGGTAAGCAGTATTATGTAGAAATTGTAAACGAAACATGCTCGGCAACCATGAATTATTTACTTATACAGGGGACGATCATTTAAACTGATATTAAGTGCGCAGTACTGGCAAACGATTGAAAACTAGAGGTCAAGGTTTATTTTGATTTTCATGAGTGTGTATAGCTGCATCGAGAATACACATGGAGGATATTAATGCAAGTAACCTCTCAATGTAATCGTTCCTTTTATGTCCTTTCATGTTTATGTTTAACCACAACATGTACTTGGAAATTTGGAAAATAGAATCTATATCGAAATTAGATAAACTTGCGAAATTTGCTTAAATAATATTCAAGAAACATTCAAATAACATGCCCTTCGTGGTGGCGGCCCAGCGTGGTTTAATTTATTTTAAATTTAGACAAACATAAAATTATGAATAAATAAAACAAAAACAATAAAGCTTATATCAGAACAATGAGAACCATGTTAATGGGGGCTAATAGCAATTTACGTAACATCTATTATAAAGACAATTTACCTATTTCACAAATAAGAACAATTCTCTCTCTCGAGTCTGTTAATACCCTCCTTTTAATAACAATGTGCATAAACATAAAAAACATTATTACATTCGCTCAACATGTTATATATTCCAGAGACAAATGAGCAAAAGGTTCATTTGATCGCGGTTGTAGTAAGCCTTAACTTAATACTTTTACTTGATAAAATGGAAGCTGATATTATGGTCCCCTTTAATGTATCGCAGGTATCAGTCAATGAAATACATTTATAATTTCGGACAAGGTGAAGTAAGTAGTTAATTAGTAACAATAATTTAAGACATTATTTTTGTATGTTAAGATCACATCAATTTTTTTTTTAATTTGTGTGTTAATAACCCCTCCGAGGCTTTATAAACATATAATTACATTAGTTTGCTTATAAAAATGTATTAATTTTAGTTGTATTAAAGTTATTGCACAATTAAGGCTTTTGACTTTTTTGTAAGTATGTAAAACGCTCATAGCGCATTCAAACAAATTTCCATAGAATATATTTTTATATGTCAAGTATTAATTATGCAGAAGACAATCAACAGTGCTGTATTACTTGCTTTACGACTAACACTGTTAATAGGTATGTGGGGAGGGTCTAAATTGCTAATTAGGGGTTAGGTATTATTCCACTTCAACAGTTGCTAGGTTTCAGTTGCAAACTATAATTGGTTAGCTTGTTAGCATTGAATACAGGAGGCGCGCAGAGATTTCGGGTAGGGTATACACATAGTACTTAAAATCTTTGTTCTTATCTATAGTTACAAATAATGTACCAATTTCAATTCAGCATTGTTTGTAGTATTCAACCGCCAAATAGTAGTGTGCAAACATTACTGTGTTCCGGTTTGAAGGGCGCTGTAGCTAGTGTAATTACTGGGGTAACGAGACTTGACACCTTATGTCTCAAGGCGACGAGCGCAATGTGGTGCAGTGTGTACCATCTTAACTAGCACCACGTTGTCATGGGCAAGCGTATCACTTACCATCAGGTGAACATCTTGCTCGTCTTGTCGCATAGTAGTATAAAAAAAAAAAGGGTAGCGCTAAAATATATTTATAATGTATCGTACCTTTTGAGTGAGTTGTGGTTATTATTTAGGTAGGTTGAGGGAGTCAAAGTATGCGGTGTTTATTTGTTTGTATGAAGCACACCCCTGGGGCTACATCATCAACGTCAATACTATCTATATAAACATTTAGCAATAATCTTAAAATATTGACTATGTATTATTGATTGTAATTTATTAATATGCTATGTTTCTAATATTATATACAATAATTAAACAAGTAAAATATTATTGCCCTTTTGTTGTTCTCTAATTTTATAAGAATGCCTTAAGAGTTATGTCTTGATCGAACTTTGAAACAGGAAACGGTTTTTTTGTGACCGGACGTGGTATTAATAAACGTAGTAATAAAGGATTTATTTTTACAAAAACCATTTTCAAATCAAAAAATTTCCAACCGAAGTGGTGAAGGCTAAGTTCTCTGTGCGATGGAATTTCGCGCAATACGATTCGAAGATTTTGGTTCGAGTTAGTGAAGTTTGGATTCGATGCCTAAGCTTTGTTTCCGGTAAGGGAAAACACAGTGAGAAAACCGACACGTCCCATGAACAAGTTTTTGTATTTGACATACGACAACCCGCACTTTGCCAGCTTGGTGGATTATTGTCGTAATTATTTTGTGATCGAATGTCCCTAGTCTCAGCAGTGGAAGTATAAATTGGCAGTTTTTGCTTTGTTATAGCTATACACCAGCTTTTTTATTAACATAGATATATTAGAATAAAACAAAAAGTTTACTTACAGCAGAATAAAAAAAAAACAAATAGTAGTAATACATCAATTAATTTGTTTCTAATACAGTATATCTAGAAAATGAAACATGTGAAAGCAAAATGTAATTTTTGTGTGGAATGTTTTAACATAAGCTAATAACATAGACGAACGAGCAATAGGGACGAACGCTTTTTTATTAACCAGCATTCCATTAGACAATCTTCACGTATATTAATTTTTGTTTTCATAATATTATTATATTTTTAATAAACCGATAAATTATATACTTATATAAATTTTTAAGATGTCGAGACATAGATAAGGATTCCTTCTTCGAATAATTTTTTTTAATAGACGTAGGTCTCTGCTCCCGTAGACTATCTAGGTAGGTACTGCCGTAGCTTCAACTTCTCCCGTCAAAGAGTAACGTGCAAACATTATTTTGTTCCGGGTTAGAGGGCGTCGTAGCTTGTAAAATTGCTGTGGTAACGATACTTCACAGCTTATATCTCAAGGCGTCAAGTACAATGTAGTGAACATAATATCTGATGTAGGTATCATTACCCATCAAATCAACGTTCCACTCGCCTCGTTGCCTCGTCGTATTAAATAAAAATATAGCACTATGATATTAAATTAAACTACTTTGCCATAAAGAATGTAAAATATTGAATGATTAATTGCTAATAATGTTTTACCGGAGTGGCGTCGCCATCGGACGGGGGTCCGGGTTCCTCTTCCGCGGGCGGGGTGGTACAGGGAGGCGCAGAGGGACGCTTGTCCTGCACTCTGCCGCTCGAATTTTCAGATGCTTTCCCTCCGCTAAAACAAAAGTGAATGCAATTAAATATCTATTTATTATTCAAAACATAAAACGATTGAAGTTCAAATACAGGACGCAGTATTCCATTAATTTCCATTCGTAAAAGATGTTTCCGGCCATTTTGGTCGACTTTTTGTAGATAAATAAACTAACAAACTAAAACTACATATAACATCCGTATTTAATATTTTACTTACAGTATAACGTTATGACTAAAAATTGTAACTAGGATTGGTCAGATGTATCGGATAGAATGATGTCTTAATTAGATAGACGTCCTTAATAAGAGAGATGTGTGTTTTAGATTTGCAACTTTATAAATTTAAAAACCAAATTAAAAATATTAATAGGTAAGGTCTATTATAGTGTTAACGATTATTTAAATGATAAAGATGTGTGGAAACAAATCGCGCCGATTCTCGAGCATGTCAGTGCGAGTAAGACATCTAGAAATGGAAAAACACCTTATACATAAACAGCCCGTTGAGTTTATTGCGGCCATTCTTCTCAGGTCCGTGGCGTATCTTTAGCGAATGGGTGGTAAATTTTGACATTCAATAAGTGAACTGTTCCCATTTTAAATAGAAATTTTGACTTTGTTATAATTATAGGTGCCACTTGTTAAATTCGTTTATCCCCCATTTTTGGGGACAGGATAATAAATTCAAAAGCTTAACTCCTTTAACAGGAAACAAAAACACAAATTAAGAAACGGTGGTGTTATATTAAGAATTGAATTAATTAGTTTGGAATGACAAATGATCATTCCTAAAATTTTAAAAATTTAAATACTGTCCATTTCCAATTCACGAGGAAAGATGACTTTAGGAAAAAAAGTACGTAACGGATATCTGATGCAAGTACTAAAGCTGAACGTAACAAAAATTACTGCTTACTCATGTAACTATATAGCAAAAGGGTTTAAATTAATATGAAAAATAACCAAACAGATATATTAAACTCCGAAACTTCCTCAAGACCGCTGCTCATCGCGGGGTAAAACGAGCTCAATTCTCCAGCGAACAAAGAAAACGTACAAACTACTTACAATTTAAACATTGACGTAAGACGAAGATCACAAGATCCTTGGCATCAGAGGCCACAGTTATAGAGCATATAAATACATATACAGGCATCACAAATATGTTCAATTATAGGAAAAATTGTGTGCGATAGAAAATAATGTCGGCATATTACTTTTACCGCTCTTATCCAATTATTAATTTATTATTATATTAAAATACATTTAAGCGTGCTAAATTTTTGAGTGTACATGAAGTACACTTAAAAATAGCAAATGAAGTACACTTGAAACGTTGTTATCGAATTAACATTTTGAAATAATCTGCTGAACAATTTAATTTGGAAATTTAACCTCGCAAAGAGTAACATTTGTTTTCGGGCAATTACCTAACAAAATTTTATTTTCATCAGTATCTCAAACCCATAAAATAAAGTATAATTTTAATGAAACTTTTTAAGAGTATTTAGAGTTAAAAACACCTGTTACATGGTCTTTGTATTAGTATCAATTAATGGCATCTTTATATGAATAACGGTTTTCTTGAAAATCCAGCAGAACATTCTGGATCATTTAAACAACTTTAAGATGAAACTCGTAACCAATGCTGACCTTTAATGTATGCTCGCAAAAAAATTTTAAAGTCAAAGCGTGCGTTGTTATGGTCGATGTTTGCCTTCTTTGTTGTGAAATATTGAATTATTAATGAAGTAAAGGTGCAACTTTTATGATGAAGAAACAACGACCAGAAACAATTTTAATTTTTAAAAGGGTGTTTTGTTTGCTATATTTTCCTATTAAAAATGTTATGCGTAGAATGGCCAAGTACAAATTTATACGCGGTGGTCAGACTTCGATGAATACTATTTTGTAGGTGATAAGAACTGCGTAGATGGTGTTATAAACAAATTTCAAATCTACTTGCGACATATTGTCTGTTGAGGATATATATTTGAAACTTGTGTTTTCAGTTTCTATTAATCGTCGGTATAATTTTTAGCAAAAAGTTATTAGGTAATACTTTTCGGATGATAATTTCATTCGTTGCGAACATATTTTTAAGTTTTATATAAAGTGATTTATTCGTGCTGGGGACGAATAATACTAATTTTACATCAATATATTGAAAAATAATGTTAAGCATTAATAACAAGAATTAATTTGATAGAAAGTTCAAGTTTGTAGTCGATGTCTGCAAATATTTATTTAAAACTTTTATGGAGATTGCCTTTGTCATTTAATTTAAGATACTGTCAATTAGTGATTTAACTAAATTGTCTTCGATAGTAATTATTTTGGAGTAAATTTCTTTGTATATTTTTAACCAATAAGTGAATTTAGATACTTCTCTTTAGTACTAATTGTGTGTTGTTCATCGAATAAATAGATATTATGGAAACACAAAGAGTAAATGAAAATAACGTTGGTCACGATAATTATATTTATCGTTGATTTTTTGTTCTTTGGTTGTTTTATTAATTGAGTTAGCGGCTATGTGAAAGTGTTTGCGATGGATGGGCGGGCTGTCTTGCCGGATACTATCCACTCCTAATACTCGGCCAGGCGCTGAGCCCACGTACAGAGAATCAAATCGTTTATATTACGAACAAGGATAACGATACAAAATGTCCAAATAGTATATCGCTCGAGAAAGATACGGTTGGTATGAAATTCTTAAAGGTTTTGCTAAATGTGTTTCCTATTAGCACTGTTATATACTTTAACGTAAACATCGTTCCTCTTACAAGTCGCTACTTTATAAATCGCAAATGATGAAAAACCTTTAACAATCTTCAAGTACTATTTGGATGTCCAAAACTTGATAAAGTTTACGTAAATATCGTTTTTAACTTGTGGTTATAAACTACATAAAAAAATTCAAAACATATTTTTTAATTTAATTGATCGTTAGAACATTACGAACATAGCACCAATAAGTTAAAAACAAATTCATTTAGAAAAGTTTCTTAAAATCGAAGCAATGATGATTAAGTGTAATCACACAAAATACTCTGACACATAATACACCCCACGACATGTGGCTTCGGAATCGAATTAACGCAAAACTATATAAAAGGTAGGAAGTTATCTACTGTCCCAGAGTGGTAGTTAAAAATCTTTATCGTGTGGGTCTATATAAATTCATACAGAACTATAGACATGAATATGATCACATTCGATAATAAAGCAATCTAGTTAATACTTTATGAGGTAGTTTTTCATTTGTCGAGGTATAGTTTAAGTGTGCAATCGCTGAATACTTAGTTTTTTGCATCGAGCCGTTTGTTTTTTATTAAGCTAATGGGAGTCTCATAATCGTAAATAGAAAATTACTTCAAGTAATTAAAACTACACAGAACGAGTACACTTTAGCCATCAACACTTATATTTAATCTCAAACCAAATAAGGTAATAAGATAAGTTAAAAAAAATTATAATAAATGAACATGTATTTTATTATTTATTAACCGTTTTTATAGAAAGTGATGAAAACCTATTTTCTTTTTTTTACATGAGTACACAACACAAATAAAATTTAAATCAATGCGTAGTTGTAATTTAATCCTCAATATTGTTTTTAAACGACAGGGGCATTAAATGAACTGCTTGTTCTTAAAAATATTACACATATATAGTTCTTTGTAATTGGAACCGGTGATATACTGAGTTACCCGTTTGATAGTATTTAACTTAAAAATCAAGTTATTATTCAGTTAGTTTTTTGTCTTGTCACATTGAGGAGTAAGATTGATTTTTAGAAAATGATATCGCTATGTTTTGTGTTCTATTCACAGTAAGTGTTCATTACGTTTATTAAAAGATAATGATGTGAACGTATTGAATTATGTTCGATCTTATTATTGACCTACTATTAATTGTAATATGAATCTCTAGACTAATGAGCCACTTGAGCTCCTACAGCGATATGATCCCTTATTGAAAGTTTGAAACTACATCCCTCTTGTTCGCTTCTTATGGAAAAAATAAATATTAAATAAAATATATAAGGTCAATTTCGCATTTTTATATAAATCCACGTACTATTTTGTAATTGGCAGTTAACATGCGCTAAGTAATTAAGGTATAGCGAAAGTACGATGTCCAAATGCAAAATCTAATAAAATTTCTAAAGAATTGTTTTTTCAATCATTGTGTAACATATTCATATAAAAACATGCATATGGCTTCGCCATAAAATTACCACTAGTTCATCGCTAAATATGCGATGATGAAAGCTATTTTTCATTAAGCATTGGCTATTTTCACCAAATAATAATAACGAATATCATATAATATGTGCAACATTCATAATATTTTTTTTATATGATGATGAAGGAGCATTGGAGATTTAAGAGGATTATCGAAGCGCACCCGAAACGACTAAGTGAATCATGTAAAATGAACGAATCAATTAGACATAGCCGAATGGTTAAATTTATCGTAAGTGGTGCTGTGATTTGATTTCCTACAGTTCGTATCACACCCTTACCTTATCTCCATAGGATTATCTCTAAGATTTCAAATAAAATATAAAATAATAATTAAAATCGATTATTTTCTATAGTAATATATCTTTACACTTTAATTCATTCTGTTAATTTTTGAAAACGTGGCGGAAATTAAGTTACACAGAGTTAGAGAAAGGATCCGCAAACCGCAATGTGATTACTTAATACTTTTATAGTTTTTTTATTCAATTAAATATTTTATTTGGTCAAACGAAATAGTAAACTGCTGAAGTATATGGTACAGTCCACATGACTGCAGTCCTTACATTACGACGCATTCTTAAGAAATCCGTCGCAGACTAGTTTAACGAATAATGAGCTAATAAAGGAGTAATGATGACATCAGATGTATCAGACTTTTTTCTTTAATAATCCACCAAAGGATTGATTGATTGATATAGTGTTCCATACAATAAAACTATTTTTACTACATAAACGAAATATTGCGGATGTTCTAAAAATATCGCTGTAACTATAACTTCACACTTATTTTTCTAATGTTATGTGCCAGGAAAGTAGGAGCGTAAGTTTAATAAGTACGTTTAGAAGAACGTTCGGAATAAGCATTGATAGATGAGCGCTAAACGTGATCAAAGCAGAATTCTTTGATGCATCATGGAGCTGAGCTTTTCTGTCCGAAGACGCCATTTAATAAATCTGAGCTCAACCTATTGAACCGTGTTTAATAAAAGCATATCGTTATCATACTTATATTTATATGTAGTTGAACGCGACAGGCGTTAGACTGTAATGAAAATAAAAAGCGGAATTTGTTTTTTTTTTTACATGCCTCCAATTTTTTAATAAAGATGTCGGCAGGAGTCTCCATTAGTACTGAAATCGTTTTAGCATTGTGTCCAAAACCACCACCATTTAAACAAAAAATGGTTTTTGATCGTATAAATATTACTTAACCGATTGATAAACGAATAAATATTTATCTAGCGAAAAAAAGAAAGATTTATATAAATTTGCCGACGGTATTTTTAAAATTAGCCGATTGCCGACCGTCCCATAGTGTTTCGCTCCGGCAACATTTGAAGTAAATAAAATGTTAAGCAAGGCCGTAGTTTCCCGTTCAGACAAAAGTGTGCGAAAGTAAAACAAAGTTGTACATCATAGTGCCGGAGCATCTATTTTAAAATAGATCCGCAACGAAATTAAATTAAAATCTAGTCAAAGAGTTCGTTCGAACCACTCCCAAATAGACGTACGGAAAGTGCTATATAAAGGTACGACACAGCAGTACACACGAACACAGCAGTACACTTTTACAGTAACGTTTCGTATACGCTTCTATTCGTTGACGGCCTACGTAATTGCATGAGCGAGTTCACAGTTAACAGTATTCCCGATCCATTAAAAAATATCCGAACCTACAAAATACACAACGGTCCCTTTCATCGTATGCGTTTCATTGGGCGACGGCGTATGTAGTTGTATGTACGAGTCTAAAAAATAAAAGCTTTATTAAAACACTGAAGCGGGCTTTCTATGTGAACGATACCTCCCGTCGCGACGGATTCGTCAAATCAATCATGTCCGAAACCTCAAACTACTATATAATATATGTTACGAATTCAATTTCAGTGAAGTTCTCACTGTCCAACTTTCGCCAAGCATGTTATGACCGGCTCTATTCCGAGACGAGTTATACACTGTTTCATTGACGTTTATTATATCATAAACGTTTAAAGTTTATGGAGATTTGAGCTTAGAATTCGACGCGTTTTTGATTCCTAATGCATTACCATCGACCATGTATGTGATCGGGATTGATAACGTTTTTAGAAGATATTAATTTCATAAAGCTCTATTAAGTACATATAATTAAAGCAAATAATTTCAACAGTAATTCATAATAATTAAATGATAAATGTGTAAAATGTTTAATCCCCTTTATAATAATAAGCGCGAAAGTTTGAATGAAAAGTTTCTAAATCAATGAACTAAATTTTCTGATCGATTTTAGTACGCGGGGAATAGATTGGACGGCTACCTTTGAAATTAAAACTAACGAGAGCGAAAATGGATTAAAATTCGTGTAATGAAAACATTTACATTAAAGTAGAAAATATTTTTTGAACACTTGACTTCAATTTCACACGGTGTTGTGCCAGCGACGTCGTGGATGGTGAAGCCCGCTCAGAATACTCATATTAGAATTTACGACCTTTACATTGAATATTGTTTAAAAATGAGGCAGACAATGTCGCGGGGACAAACAATAAAGAGTTTAGAAATACAATACGAAGCCGTGAAGTACTATATACAATGCTTTTTCAATACGTACTTGTGAAATTCAGCGAAAAGTATTTCACATATAATAATAGGTTTTTCACTTGTTCAATTCGAAGAGTTCTTTGTAGCGCTCTCGATCTTAGAACTCTCATTCTTTATAATAGACTTTTGATTATTATTATTTTTATCTGTATTTAGTAACTACATGAAACATACATTTATTATATTTTACAAATAACTGTGATATTTTTAAAAAATGTAATTAAAGTAACCTTCCCGGAGCAGATTTTCGTTTATTTATTTATTAACACCGCTAATAATACTGTGTTCAAGTTTAAAAGGCGCTAGTACTGGTGATTACCGGGGTAGCGAGGTTTGACATCCTTTATTTCAAGATGAAGAACGCAATGACATGATTTGGCGAACCACCTCACGAATTCATCCCTAATCACGGCGCTGGATGATTAAAAAATATCTTTTACACTTATTTACTAAATTATTGAGATGATAGTATTGTAATTGTCACACATTCATTATCAAAAAAAAAAAAAAAAAAACTATTGCATACAATACAAAAAAATCATATTGTGATACTAAACAAAAAAAAATATTTATTTACATTTGTGACATTTCTGTACTACGTAGAAGTGAATTCTGTGTACAAATTTAATAACTGCTTATTAAAGCATGCTTTATACAAATTTGGTTCCTATACTTTAAAGACAAATGTCAAATTCGTGTATACTGACGACATCAAGGAGATTTAGTAACGAGTCCCCTTCCATATCATCTGTCAGTATTAGAGGGGTTTAAATTCACCTTTTAATTTTCATAAATACTACTCTCCAAAGGATTTAATCAATGTAAGTTATTTTTATGTATTATTGATATGTAGACTTTCTTTGTTTAGATAGAGTTGTATGCTATTATGTAAATTTCACCAACACTACACTTAAATATATTCTTCTTCGTGTCGTGCCTCTTCATGCCTGAAGGTTAGTTGTTAACTCCGAAAATAGTCGAGTCTCTTGTCTCTTGTTTGAACATATATAATAACTTTTACATTTTACAATCCATTTAAGTGTACTTTCAACTTAAAACCTTGTAACTTTCATTATAAATTCCGTAAAGAATTTTTGTGTTTTTAAATTAATTACTTAAATAGTACCATTTAAGTTTCTTTATCAAAATAATCCCCGGTAGTAGTTTGACGCGAAAAAAAGAAACGATCGACATTAGTCGGAGATAAATTCTGAATGCAGTAAGTATACAAACAAAGTTCGATATTAAGAATATTTTTAGAATTTGGAAAATATAGCAATTGAAAAACGCACAATTATTTTTTGAAATGATAGGTAGGTACATTATAATCGAGTAGTTCAAAATAACTGCAGGAGTCAGTTCCCTACTAATGTTAAATAATAACCAGTGGCACTGACAGTTTAATTGAAAGTTTAGTCGTCCACCTTATTCAATTACGGGATGTGCAAACATCCCAAAGTTTAAAACTTTATGGTCATTGGTATAAAAAATGGTGTAGCTATGTATATAAAATAATCGATTTCATGTTAACTACTTGTCCGTGCTATTAGGCTATTTATAAAATAGGTTACGTACGTATTAAAATCTTCAATAGGATTTAGATGATTATACCATTTTACTGAATGAATCTAATCTACATTTTGATTATGCGTAGCAGTAAGCTTCATTGGATATATAAACACTAGTTGAGGCACTTGATTTACTAACAATTATATGCTTCCACTCTTTCGCTTGTTTCGCGCATATAAAGTGGTAATTTAATTCTTACGTATCGTAAATCTGTTATATGTTGAACTGGTGGCGGGATACCATGATGGTCTGTCTAGTTAGCTAAAATCTTAAACTATGTTTATATATATTACTGTGGCCCGGCTTGTAAAGTTATTGAGTAACGAGACCTTAACATTTCACATCTAAATGCGGCATTCGCGTTGTGATGTTGTGTAAACATCTTCGTATCGCTTACAAGTGAACGTCCTACTGCTCTTGTAGCTTCATTGAATTAAACGTCTAATTGGCGATAAGGTCTTAAAAGATGTTTATTTTTTCCCCTCGCCTCTACATCTGATGGAAGGGAAAATTGGGAAAGATATCAAACAAAAATAAACACGACGCACAAGATTTTTTTCCTGCACGAGTATAACAAATTTGGATTGGCACAGCGTGCAATTTTAGCTCAACACTCCCTCGCTAGTTCGCACCCTTCAATTGTCCAGCGGAGCGAGTAACTGCAGATTGCTGAGAGGGTCTAGATATTGCCGGACTCAACAATTATATACCTAAGGGATTAAAGTGCAATAACATGATGCGCTACATAACTGCATTTTATGCTTAACGGTCAAAGAATAATATTTAAAGTTTTTTTTTTGTTTAAAATATAGTGAAAATAATTACGATTAAAATTGTGCTTTTATTTCTCTGCTAAAGTTGGTGCTATTTGTTCTGCTTTTATAGCTCCATCGAAATCAGGGATAGTGGAAACAGAATCCATTGTTTTATAAATTAGTTTTTATTTGCACTCACTAAACCAATAAATATCTCAGCAACCTAGACATGTTCTCATTCATGCTCAAGTGTCGCTGACAAGGACACAATAAAAAAAAAACACTGCATCTATTCATAAATATTTTCGCTCTCATTCTTATTTTCTTTTATTATTTCGCTCTTAATCTGTAATTTATTCATTGTTTTTTAAAAGTGTTGTGTTTCACACTACTTTCTCATTAGAATTATTTGTTTTTGTTTTTGTATTACTCGTTAAATCCATGTTGCTTAGTTCGACAAATTAAAATGTTCTCAGTGAGGCTTTTAAGGAAGCAAATGTAACTATTTTTGTAATTTTTGTGTGTATTTTTAAGAAAATAAATAAATCATATAAATGTACACAGATACAACAACTTGCTTAAGTTTGCGCTAAGTTAAAAGCAAATGGTTTGCGATTCAGTATAAATTCTACTCTTTCAACTTAATCACTCTGGCGCATAAACTGAAACTAATTTAATGAATTTTCTCTACAAATGAACAAGATTTAGCAAAAGAATTAGATAATACTTAATAATTAGCAAGGTTAATTATTTAACGTATCAATTTGAATAAACTTGAGCGAGATATTTTAAGATTGTTCATTTACACTATTCGTAACGACCTCTGTATTTTTGAAAGGACAAACAAAACACGAGCCGCACATAGAGGGTACTAAATGAGAACTGTGCACCAAATAATTAGGAAAGGCATCAAAGGTGTTCTGCCGCACTCCATGATTTTAAATCGCATAATATGCAGGGGGGAAATTGGGGTGGTTTCTATTGAAATATGACATAAAAGGAGATGCAGGTGATATCAATAAAACATGGGGCCCGATTCGCAGACCGCCGGCGGCGAGCTAATTGTCGCTTTGATAAAAACTGTTATGTATTATCGTACGGTATGGACACACGAAATGTATAAGTTCTTTTATGAAGAGATGTAATGAATGGGGGGGGGGGGTTGAAATTTAAATAATTGCATTGCGGTATCGTTGTCGACCTGTTTATACACACAAATAAGTTTCTACTTACCAAGCTTTAGCGGGGTCCTCGCCACTGTGTCTCTTTGTATGTATAGTGCCTTTCTCTACCGGTGCTAGTTCACCTGTTCGACCAGTTGCATCCTGGCAGGGAAAAAACATTTTATTACTTTCATCAATATTTGTAACTGTGAGCCGAAAAACTAAAATATACTTCAGGAGTTTGAACCATTCACTGTACTTCTAATTTAGATTAAATTATTATAAAGAGCGTAACTTGCAACAGAAAATATAACAAGCAATTGTAAGTTTTAAAATATAATGTCAGTGTTGTGGTTGTTATATTACCTGTGAGCCTGTACCCGGTCCATCGCTGTGACCAGACGTAGCTTTTCTCATGGAGGTGAGTCGATAGAAAGGCGGTGTTTCGGTGCGCTCGATGAGGCAGTTAAGTGTTTCCACTGTTTGCAGTTCCGTCATCATTTCGTCAAGCAGACGCTCAGGACGCGAGCGCGCCAAATACAGCACAACTCTCTTTGCCTGATAGATTATTATATAGCTAACATATTCAAATGGTACATTTATAACAATTAGGCAAAAGTAAAGCTTAAGCTTATTTGTAAAATATGTAGTATTGTAACCCATAAATCATAATGAAAACACATTATAATCATCAGTAACATAGATGAATCATTTTACATTTCTACTATCATTGCTTTTAAATATAAATAGTTATAGCAGTCAGAGGATCTCATCTTTACAGAGGTGTATGTTGTTTTCTCTATTTCTTCAAAGACTTAATAAAGATATCTTAGTAATCTCTCTTAATGATCTCCTTGTAAATATATAATACACCTTATTCAACTTAAGGACTCACGTAGGGCAAGAGTTCATTTGGCGCCATTCCAGACACGATGATTAGGTAACGTATGATGACCTTCAAATTATTTGGCCAACAAGCGCAAAGCGTGGACCAAAGTTCTTCTATTTCCTTGGGATGATTGTCGGAAAACTAAGTAAACAATACAAATAATATGTGTAAATAAGTTATTATTTATTAATTGTGGTATACACAAAAATTATTAAGACGTAGTTACGAGAAGTTAGTTCTAAATGATTCGTCGCTTTAGAATTTAGAAAAATAAAAAAAATATTTGTAACAGCGATATCATTACTCTCGCGGAAACTAAAAACATTTACAACGTTTTTTAATAAGTTACTTCGATGTACATAGTGTTATTGATAACGGGTTGGACGCACCCCTGTTTTCACCTGCGTTTACGAGCCACCCTTTCATAACCTTGATAACACCACCCCTTCATAACATTGAAACAATGCAAAATAACCGGTAACCATTGTTGATAAATTTTACTACCCCTCACCCTTGGTACTTAGTTGTACATCAGTTTCAGCTGATTAATTTATTTTGAACCGAAGGTCCGGTAAGGGTTGCGGAACCCCTCGATACGTGCACCGCAGAACCGGTCGGTGTGGTGATCTTTGTTCTGTTTCAGCAGTGGACGTCTATCAGCTGATGATCTCTTTAAAGATTAAAAGTCGTATTGTTCCAAAACTGTTATTCTCTACATATTATAAATTGCTGTCAACACAGAAGTTCTGCTGACATCTAGAAATTGTCAGTAATCTGTTTCGATAACATGATTGGATGTTAAAAATTGAATCGTGGTTTATGCTAACATTTCTTAAACAAAGCCGTGTTAATTATGTAACGATTTGGTTTTGTTTGAAAGTACCAGTAGATCATATTAAAAAAAAAATCGTTTTTAATAATCATCCGCAAATTTATTATAGTTACACATTACAAAGTTTCGGTAAAATATTTCAAATGTGTTTCTAACGAAACCGTTACACTAAAATAAAAAAAAAATAAAGAGCTAATTACATGTGAACTTATGTTTTACCAGGTGGTAGGTCTCTGTTGCCGGAGACCGTCTGGGTGGGTACCACCGCAGCTCCTATTTCAACCGCCAAATAGTGATGTGCAAACATTACTGTGTTCCGGTTTGAAGGACGCTGTAGCTAGTGTAATTACTGGGGTAACGAGACTTAACACCTTATGTCTCAAGGCGACGAGCGCAATGTGGTGCAGTGTATACCATCTTAACTAGCACCACGTTGTCATGGACAAGCGTGTCACTTACCATCAGGTGAACGTCTTGCTCGTCTCGTCGCAAAGTAGTATAAAAAAAAATGTTTAATACGCTTTATTGATTGCTTGATGATTTAGGTTATAACTTAGTTTTTATATTGAAATACAATAACTACTACGGCAACGCGAGCACTACGCTCCCACAAACGAATTCTCATTTACTTTCTGATTTATTTATTTTTTGCAGTGATAGTTTATAATATACAATTTACTCAAATACCAGTAGTGGGAACGTAAAGAAGGCTGTTTACTTTATAGTAATTAACATTTTGTATAATTACACAAAACTTTAATTTTATTTCATAAGTTGATTGGAAAGAAACAAAACCAAGTATAATTTTTTTTCGAAATGTTAAAAACTTGATATTTTTTGTATATTTATATACTTTTTGATAAAATAATGTAAGTAATTCTTAGTTCATGCTAATGATTAACGTTTAAATTATTTAGACATAGTAAATTTTATTTAAACCCTGCCCGTATTAACTTACACAAATACCTGAGTAAAGACATTCAAGATCGGTGCCAAAATAAATTCAAATTCGTAAAAGGTAAAATGTAAATGTCTAAAAACATAATAGGATCCGCCGATCACCGTGTAATCTTTTTGATGATTTCAAGAATTTGATTTTACTTTTTAATACTTACAATTTTCTTTTCTTGACTTGCGATCAAAGAAGCTTTAGATTAATATCAGTGTTTTTAGTTTACTTTTGTATATAATTAAAAAAGATATATTTTATCACCGCGTTTTACATTACTACTTTAGTTTAGTAAGGATCGACAAGGATAAACATTTTAGTTTAACTTTTCTTCAATTTATCATAAATAAAGAGCGGTGTTATATTTAACTACACCTTATTTACGGGAAATAATTATAATGCAGCGGTTTTTTTTGTGGAATGTGAATACTGTTATATTACGGAAAATTATTATAGTCACCTGAAACAATAATTGACAATTCTATACAAAGTCAAGCCAACTAGCCTAACGAGGTCTGCAGCTATTGTTCGCACGCTGCACATAGGGTCCACTCGGTGGAATCAAGTTTCTCACAGGGCCCGAATATGTAGTCTGTCCGGGCTACGGATTTGTGTTAACTAATATCACGAGCATAACTACATACACGGTGGGAGCACTAATTGATTTCACATAATCGCGTATGTACATATGTAAAGTAACAGTACATGATGCGGGCGTCTCTTTGTGTACTGGCTACCGATGCAGATCAATTTCATTAAATTTCATGAATATTTGCTGTATTCCCTGCAATATTAATATTTGCTGAGTACTTCTTTGATGTTTATCTTATTTATAGTAAAGATACTTAAAATGAAATTGTGATGTTGTAAAATCTAAAGAAAATTAAAGCAAAACATAAACAATGTTTTCAGAGGATCTTTAGTCAATTAATCTTTTTTTTCAGCCCCTCATAGTCAGCGATAAAATGTTAATTAGTACACATAGGTACGTACTTTGTAAAAAAAAAGGTTCTTTTACAATATTAGAAGTGCTTAAAGTAAGTGAATATGAAAGAGGGAATTAATATGATTAAAAAATAGCTTTGTGTAATGAAATAGCATTTAATATCATGTAACCTTGGCAACATTATAAGTATACCATTTAGTAACACGGACCATGTTATTCCTATGGGATCAGTAAATAAAAGCTTCAAAGTAAATAAGTTACAGTTTCTGTATGAAGGTTGAGGTCGTAATTATTAACTCTGATCTAAGAATACTGCGGCCAGTAATATTACAAGGTAACCTTGTTGGATAACTATTCACTTAGATACGCTTGCCCGAGCCTTGAAAGTCTAAGATTTACCATTTAATGAAGTGAAATACGAATACATATTATTATAACAAGAAAGTAGAGAAATAAGAAATGATTTAGAGATAAGCAAAAGGTGTGGAACTTCTTTTTATATAAGACTTTGTTATATTATGCTAGTCTTCACGTATTTTTTTATCTACATTGTGCTAAGAAATAACATTAATGCAACGCTGTTACCTGTTCGGAAAAAATACTCAATCACCTACCACAACATGTGGGCCCTGAATCGAACCAGGGGGACTTCACTAGGATAACTACTACACCACTAAAATAATTAATATTTTTTATTTTTCACGGAAGCAGAAGTAAAGAGAGACTTTTAGTTATTTATGTCGCTCATCAATAGCTGCGTCGATGGAAATTAACGTTGCGGGTAATAGAAAATGTAATATGGATTTTAAATCTTATTCATATTTATTTAATTTTACATCGTAACCATGTTTGAAAGGTTATGAATAAATGCATTTATTTGATTGTATTTGAACTAACAAAGTAAGGAAAGAGATAAGTCTTGACCAAAAGAGATTTTAATTAATAGACGTTACAATGTTTTGTTATATATACAAACCAAAAACTTATAATAAAAAAAGGTGTACACTAAAAATTATTCATATTGAATCCTTTACTTAGAAACAGAAACGGTTTTTTATAGAAATGCCATGTACCGATGTCCAGCAGTCATATGTGTAAATATTATATTAGGAGAAAATAATTGTTAAAGAAAGTACAATGTATATATTAAATTTCTGGCATTATCATGGTTTTGTAATTTTCATAATCATAAAGTTATTACGGAACGTTTATAACTATCATTACAAATAGCCATTGAAAACTTTTTAACGTTATTTCATTGGAATATTTGAGTATTATTTTGGCATTGGCTTTCAGCAATAATGAAAACATTTTCCCCCGTAAAGCAGCTTTAGCTATATTATTTCCCCGTAAAATAAAATCGTCTCTGAACGCTGTTCAAATTAATACACGATACTTGATGAACAATTAGTGAAATATTCCGATTTCATTTACAGACATTTTGAGCGAATGTTTGTTCGTTACAAATAGATATTATGAATGCAAATGGTGTTGTTATTAGTTAATAATATGTTTCAAGCATTAAATTTTACTAATTCCTCGATAATTGTTAGATGAATATTGGTGATAACATCATTTTGTTTCAATGTATGTAGAATAATGTAAAGTACAGATCAATCGATATTATTATGAGGCATTAGAACCGCTCTTTAACGACGGTCGATATCTGTACTAATTTAATAACGAGGAGGCATACTCAATTTACTTAAGTTTTAACATAGCTTAAGTAAAAGTGCTATTATTGCCGGTGTGTATTTTTTCAAGTTTGAAGTAGCAAGACGAATTACAAGAAGAAGTAGGAATACGCTTCTATGTAAAATTGGTTACTTTGTTAATAAGTAATTTTTTTTTTGTTACGCTTGTATCGAAACTTGGTACGAAAGATGTTGCCATGTTTATGAAATTAAAAAATACTGTTCGATGTGTTCAGTTAAAAAATTTCAAAATTTTAACCAATGCGTGTGGGGCGCCGTCGGCGGGATATTACACGCCGTCAGTCAGACGTCAGCCGCATGAATCCCTATCCTATGTAACTAACTAACAATGTTACGATGAAATAAAAAAAATAGTTTGTTCCCTGTCATTTGCGTGTGCTGTACACAGTGGATACTGTTGTACGCGTCATCCAGAAATCAATTCTCCGTTATTTCCGTCGTTCAGTTGTTGAGTTTCCCTGCATTATTTTTGCCTTGTAATCTGTAGTGTTAATAAAAATTACAGTTCAGTTTTTTGCGATTTAGAAGTTTTCAAATTTGCCTGTTCTAAAAAGCAACGTCTTTGTCAAGTGTCTTAAGGGACAAGTGAAAAGGGCATATAAAATCTATGAAGATACCGTTTTGTACGAAACAAGCATTACATCATTTTTTTTCTGGCACTTATTTCTGATGCGTCTTTGCTGACCATTTTTTTACTTTGCTGAAATTGGTAAGAAATGAGAGCTTGACAAATGGGTACCCCAAAAAATTTATTCTGTTGAACAACCGAAAGTGCTTAACAAGTTGGTTAAATCCTAGTTCAACACACAAGCAATGCCCTTAACAAAAAGTGACCTCTAAAAAAATTATGGTCACTACTTAATAGCCTAGTTCCGGTGTGATTCCTCATAGCTTTTTGGATAACGCATGAGCTTTACTGCTGACTTGTACCGTGAGGAATTAAAGATTTTGATGTTTTACTTTACTTCAGTGATGTAACGACATGTAGACTAAAGTTACTTTGACTTCTCACTCGTTCTCAATCGTTTATGTGCTACACTTAGTGCCGGTTTCAGTAGAAATAAAATATACAATGTAGTTCACTTTCTATATAGACAGTTCATAGTTATTCTCCGCATCAGGCGACGTCTTACGTCTGCTTGATTTAATTTAGTTGTATTTTAACTCCCATTACATAAAAAGGGGCTTATATTCTGAACGATCTACGGTTGTTACTTTTTACATACGTTTACACGTTAATCTACCCGCTAATAGTGCCTGAACAAATTGCTGTTTTCCAGTTTGAGGGACGCTGTAGCTAGTAAAGTTACTGAAGCAAGACGTAGTATCATGTGTCTCAAGGGGACGAGCGCAATGTGATGCAGTATCGCATTATCTTAACTAGCGCCGCATTCTTAATCGAAAGTTTCATTTATCAACAAGCGATGTACGTAACATTAAAAATAATACCTTGTTTCAGCAATCATGGAAAGCCAGAGTATGGACTACCGTGAGCCCCATTGCCACTTAACATCAAATAAGACAGTATTTTCTCTTCAAATTTCAAAAGAATATTATACTTACGTTCTACTTAAAAAAAAAAACATAAGCTACGTGGATTGGTTTTAAGCATTATGACTGTCAATTTATATTACGCCACAAAAACATCCCTATTAACTGTAACGAATTTTCGAACGGGGAAGCAGTACCAATTAAAAATTTAGAGGGGTGTGTGTATACAAATCTTGTATGTAATCATACCGTGCTGGCATTCTCCTTATATATATATGTAGAGGGTGCAATTATACTCCAGCGAGCTTTTTAAACCTCAATTGATGATTGACTACCACGTTCAGGCTTTTGCGCTGTTTTTTTTACAAAAAGCAATAATAATACACAATTAAAAGGTAAATGTTTTCTAGTATAATAAGTAGTTCATAAATGTTTGCGAAAGTTTATGACGAGTAGATTGTTCACAACAATCGCAGGATGGATGAACCGTCTCGCAACTTAAAACTTTGGCACACTTTACAGTTAACTTTTATGCTTTCAACGCTACGGTATGAAATAAAACTTTCCGTATTTGAAACGAAATAATTACCCATTCATTAAAAAGTAATACATTAGGTTGCTAATGTTTATTTATTATTAGCGATGAAGATATCTAATTATCGTAACTCGACATGACAACACAAATAATGTTAAAATAACGATTCGTTTTTTTCAGCCATATAGAGTTTGCCGACGTCCTTTAATTTGTCTTATATAATGATTTCTTATATTTCCGCGAATGTTACACATTTGATGTTTATTATTTAGTTTGTTTATTCCCGACGTTTCGACCGCTTTGCAGCAGTCATGGTCACGAGAGGACTAAGATGACAGACGTCCAAATGTCACAGCTATCACGTGGTACCTATAACTGTTTTACTTTTTTAATTATTATTAATGGTCCTGTCTATGTATGGTTTGTCTTATAATTTATTTTAACCTCCAACAAAAGAATGATACATTTTTATTTAACAATACGTACCTTCGCAGTAATGTAGAACAAGTTATTGAGTACCATCTCTGTGGCCTCCACGGATCCGAGACCTTCTCTCCTCACGCTGCGACCACCTTCAGCAGCGTAATACTGTCAAATAAATATAGATAATAAGCATTTGAAAGTTGAACAAATGAACGGGGATGTCTTTATAAGTAGACACCACTTTAAAAAACACACTAAAAAATTTGTGTGGTTGAGCAACAATGTAACACGAATAAAATGATACTTTGTAACAAGGAAAAAAAGGTTTTTTCTTAATTTATATCAAGATTACAATATGAATGCCAAAATTCGGAAAATTTTGCTCGCCTGTCGACTTTATTTTGTAGAAATTAAATTATTATTCGAAATTTACAAAAAATAATTTTAAACTCAATAACTAAAAATTTTGCATTTGCTATTGCTAATTAAACTACCATTTTGATTATACTTTTTTGAAGTAGAAAATACATCTAGTAATTTTTTTTGCTCCGTGAAAATGTGTACGGAAGAAAAATATACTACTTGTTTGTTTCTATTCAATATTGGTGATATTATGTGTAAAATAAATCTAATCTATTATAATGTATTCTCTTTACACATACGGATATTACACGACAGCGGCATAAAGGTTCTCCTAGGAAAACCAATAACAATTACTCGAAAGGCAACTATGATGGAAGCGGAAAACGAGAATATAACCTATAGCTAACTAAACAGAATAACATGCGTTTATTTAACAAGTTCATTACTCCTACAAAAATATAAATTTTTTAACCATTTTCATCTATGAATCTATACGTAATAAGGTTAATAATAATATACAAAAGATAAGCGTTAAAAGGAAGAGGAAAATGCTTTTCCGGGTACATCGACGCACAGACAACGAATATAATTCAGAAGCTTTATATCACCTGAAGAAAATTTAAGATGGATACAATGGTGATGCTACAAAAGCTAGTTATTTTTTTTTTGTTATCTAAAATATTATAACACTTTACGCCAATTTCGTATGCATGGTGCAGCCGCGCGCCCCTTAATACTCTTGGTTCCTGTAATTTGTTAGCCGGAACACGGCAATGCTGACATCGCGGTGGGTATGTAATATGAAGACGGTGGTTAGCTTGGCGAGTTCAAAAACCTTACAACCATCTAAAGTCACGTGGACCCAGGAATAAAACCAGAGACATTCGTGTGAGCATAAACTTTTTATATTCTTTATGTTAGTGTACATGAAATATAGCTCATATTGCTAGAGCAGCGAAAAGAGACTCTGATGCTTTATGTTTATTAAAAGCTAAAAACAGTGATACTTGATTTCTCAAACATTCTAGAGTTACTGGAGAAAAGATTGATTTTTTTTTTAAATTAGTTAAACTCCGTTTTTAAAAACTGAAAGTCTTGTGTTAATATTTCGGTAATAAACTATCTTTAGTATTCGTCGTTCTAAGCGGTTTATCAGCAACACGTAGTACGAGGTACATTATGCCACTCATTATTACGCGTTATTGCGCTGTTGAATAATAAAGCTGTGCAGGTAGTAATAGGTTATTACACATGAACACATGGATTTTTAAAGATTTTTTTAAATTACTTGATTTAAATTGGAAAAGTGCAAAATTCTTGAGAAATTTTATGAATCATCACTCTACTGTCAATATAACAGAAGAATTTTGAATCGCAATAAGATACTGTACGACGATGGTAAACGTTCATCACAGTGGTTGAACCCAGGAAGACTGACCAAATCCTACACCAAGCGAAATTTGACTCCGACAAAGGTACAGCTTCCTAAGAATTGGCCTGACGATATCGGGAGATATGCATTGTCAACATTTTCAAACCACAATGAAAAAGTTAATCGATAAACAACTAAGACTGGTCGATTGCGATACCACACTGCTTCTTTATATTAGATATTCCAATAAATTAGAGGAGCTGCGATTGGAACGTTTCCGACACCCATCGTTGCTCCAAGAGATTAAGTATTACTATTTTCGGAATTTGAACGATTAGTTATAAGGGAAAATTTTCAAATCCGATTAAGCAGTACAAATTGCTTTTAAAAATTATATATTTTTTTTGCTCCTAAAATTTTCCTAACAATGAAATCAATGAGCTACTTAAATATTAATTAGAATAAGAATTAGATGGATTATAATCGAAGTATTTTTTTTTAAATACTAAAATCCCTTGTCGTTAATAACTCCATGCCCTCATTTTACGATCGTTATTTTTTTGTTCTATTCATTTCTTTAATAAACTATTTCAGTTTCGTTGTTTGAATTATTAGATTTGAATCGTTAATTGAAGTGTTGAACCATTTCACTGTAACATTTATTTAAATTGTTTCATAATACTTTCTCCATACAATATGTTAATTTCGTAAGGACCTAATAATGATATTCGAATTGAACATGAATATCATCGCTATCAGATGTAAATAGTGTACCGTTACAGATATTAATTAACTTGCCATAATTACGATTTCATACACCATTCATATAACAAACCCTAAATACCATGGCTTAGTTAAACATATATCGAGCCAGTTCCAACATTATTTGCTCAGCACGGCATTAGGCTATTGGACGCAGGCCTCTCCCATACAAGGTAGGAAACAAACCAACATAAACTTACATCTACGTCAATTTTTATGTCAAGCGGAGGTTTAACCTGATATTTGTCAACATGGTTTCGTTTAGCCCTTCCATTGTCATTAGAGTTAGTAGAGTTTTATTTATAGAACATGCGCTGCGGTTGTTAAATTAGTAATAAATAGAAATATTTATTATGAAAAAAAATAACTAAGGACGAGTAAAGAAAGCAAATTAAGTATCTAACATATCACTTCTTAATAAGTTATCGGTTCACAGACGATGTCCGAGAATATTTGATTACTTTACGTACATGAGTCACAGGGGAGTAACGTTTATGCGGTGATGCGAATAATCACGTTATTCATATGTACGAAATATATAGGCGAAACTGTAGACGTTCTAATCGAGTTTTAATATAAACATATAAATATATCGGCACAATCATGTTTTAATATTATTCGAATGTTTAAATTTGATTACTTATGATTTTAAGTTCAATTTAGAGATCACTAATGGATTTGTAATTCTTGCGCGGGTATAAACAAGTACGACGGCGGTACAAAAGCAGTCGCGCTCCGACCGCCGGAGTGTACGGACCAGTTAGGAAGTCGTTACTTTGTCGGATAAATGTGAAATTATGCAACTGTGTTTTATTGAACAATGATTAATCCCCAACCGATGCCAGTAGTGCCATCAGCGCTGACATCATGTTTTTAGAAACACTTCAGAGTTATTGCTCCTACAAAAATTTTTTCAAAACTGCTCTTTAAAACTAAACCTACGATTTTAAGATACCTTCTATTATCTGAATTGTCACTTATGATTGATGGTATCTATATATTTATATTAAATTAATCATAGGATACAAACAATTACATAACGATTGTTCAACTTATTTTTTAACTCTATTTCAGAGAAGGCCCCGGGTCCTAGTATCAGGAACAATAAGAAGGCAGTTTAAACAAAAAAACATGTACATTATTTTTTGATAAACGTTATTTCTATGAATTTCAGCCGAATGTCTGTTTTGTTTGTATCCTGCATACTCAACGCGAATAGTTGATTTATTGAAATTACGAGCACAGTACATTTCGGTCTTTGTATATTATTGACATTGATTCTCTAATCAAACTGTAATAGCGGTTTGTAGTGACATGCTGTCAGTGTATCATTTGCAAAATATCGACACCGGCTAGTAATACTCACACGCGTGTTTATGTATGTAAGTAACAAAACATTATTTATCGGCGTTGAATTGATTTTAGTTATCCAAAGATAGCTTAGCAGCAAACATCGTTTCTAAATATTAAACAATTAATAAAGGATATTATTGCTCATAATGTTGTTTCTTTATATTTCATAAATCAATGTTGTAACTTTTTATAACTCTGTCAAAGTAAAGCCGAATTGGAAACCTAGTTAAAATTAAGTGATACAAAAATTACACAAAATAAGTAATCAAAGGCTAAACGAAAATAATCCATAAAATGCTGATTCTATAAATATTTTTTAGTTTAGACGTAGAAGTTTACACAGCCAGCTCATCGCTTTACATTTTTGATAGGTTTTTTTTTTATTTGAAGATTTTGTAACTGTAACTCAAATCCCGTACAGTTAACAATTATCAAACATGACTGAATATTACTTAGATTATATTATAATGAAAAATATTGTAAAATATAATTGAAAAGTCGCAAGTCCTTTGTATGCGAAGTTAGCTACTGTAAGTGTAATGTCTTTCAATTTCCTTTCAGTATTTCCTTTGAATTTACTAGACACGAAGGGTTCAGCGTTGAAAAGTAGTAATTACGTCGACAGAGGCGAATAAAAGAAAGTAAAGACTAAAATAGATAAACGTGTCTGTTATTACATATTGGAATATATATGCACATATATTAGTAGGCAGTATTTATTTATTTAATTTTTTTTTATTTGCATGCAGATCTGAAGTTCGTGAATAGTGCCTACTATTAGTTATCTAACACCATACGTAACCCGTAGCCATCACTAACTTCTTAAATCAAGTGGTGGCATAAATAATATTTTGAAAACTGCTATATACAATATTTAACTTAAAAGCTTTTTATTAATATTTTTTTTTAAATTAGTTCGAAGGTTTTTACGTGTGCTACGTATTGCTATTGGTCACATATTTTAGCGGTTCTAAATCATTTTTGATAGGTACGTAACTGCGATGAGTCTTTGTAGGAACGGTTCTGGAATGACGACTTTTTTATTGTCATGCCTCTCTCTGTCTCTTTTCGTTATTCGTAAACAGCCACCAATAAGTCCCTTCTGATATGAAACAAACATACGTTGCACGATCGAATCCGTGTCCGCGCACCACGTCTATATATATAAATATTATACTCGTATATAATATTCGTTTAGTTTTTTCGGAACACTAATTTAAATTAAAAAATTAATCTAATTCAAAGAAATAGAAAATATTGGAAACGTTATATTATTTTTGCATCATTATTATATGTACGTCGTAGAGCTTCACAATAAATGAAGGTCTACGACGTAGACGATGATTGCTGCTACGATGTCACAAGGATGCGGAGTTAAACAAAATAATTACACTTTCGATGTACAAAAAAAAGTGTTAATCGAAAGTATATTTTGATATTATTTGTAATAATTTCAAATCAATTTATTATCAAATCCCGTTAGTTTGTGTTTATAAATTAGTGCCAAAATGAAAAGCACCTTGCAGCATTTACATCAATCAAATTCTCATTGTACACCACACGAAACGTATATGTTTACATTATTTTCGTGTATATTTACTAATTTGGTGACTATGATATCGAAAATGGTGTAACAGTTGACCGAAATTGCATGTGGTGTTAAGTGACAAAATACTTTTCAAATATTGACAACCAGAAAACAGCAATGCCGTTATGACAATATTATTTAATATGAGGGTAATAGCTAACCAGATGAAATCGAATAAATTCTAAATTTACGTGTGGCCTCCGAAACGAAACTAGAGATCTCCGCTTTACAAGTATATTACAAAATATTGTTCTAAAAAAACTATTTCTTTCAAATTTAGTTATTGGATATTCATTGATTTTTTGTTCCAAATAATAAATATTAAAATAATACTTCCTTAGACGTCATAACTTATTATACAAAAAGTCACGAACCTCTCATTAATTTGACACGAGTTTTTCACCACACCAAGTTATTCGCTTTGTTTAGATAGATTAAGAATAAATAGATAAGGTTATGGGATAACAAAGTCCCTTTAAGAAGACGCGGCGACCTCATGTCGTGTCCACTGCTTGCCTTAATTGATGTGACACTATAACGTATCGTTAACAATTGGTGGTTATTAGAGATCTGTACATTAAAAAAAAAACCAGCGAAAGCCTACTGCTTTCACAAATCTTACAGCTAAAAGAAATTAGAACAGTTTTTTTTAAATTCATTGTTAAACATTAATTACAATTACAGGAAAGTTAACTTGCTACTACCTGGAAACTAGTACGGTTTAACGGCCAGTAGTGTAATCAAAGGAAACACCGCTAAAAATATTACTGTTAAAGAACATTTGTATTTAAAAAATAAACCTTGTTTCTAGTTTTTCTTTTTGAATGATTTTAGCATTGAATATAATTATATTATCTATACGTATTCTTTATGACGAGCCTAGGTCATACTAAATTATTAACAGACACAATAAGTGCTACACCATTTATATTTTTTCTTCGTAAAAAAAATTATGTTTTATTATTTTCCGGATATACCTTAATATCTTGTCTTAAACGATTCAACAGAAATTAACAAATATAAAACAGTATTTCCTATTTTATGAACACTAGAAAGTTAAGCGTGGTTATAAAGAAAGGGGTGTAATAAAACATACGCGTCGAATCTAGAATCACTTTCTTATAATCGGTAATATGCTATTTTTTAACAAAATTTGTTAGAGACAAAAGTTAAAGGTTTACCTGTATGTATGAAAGAGGATTAGCAGGTGGCACGTTCGGGTCCATGAGCTCTATATTAACAAGCCACGGCAGCAAGTACTGGAGGAGTAGCTGACGGACTTCTGTTCTTGCAGTTTGAAAGCGTGCGGTTATTTCTGTGAAAAAAAAATCTGTTAAGCAATACTTAATATTGGCCTCCGTTGTCGCGTACCGTATACTTATATACCATATAAACGCTGACTGCAATGATCAAACCGAAAAATAAAGTAGCGCTGTTGGATAGGTTTGGTGTAAGTGTGTTAAAAACTGTACTGACTGGAGTCACGTTAAAACAAAGCAAGTATCCTGAGGGTAATAACGTTGCCTATGAATCTGTTAGGATGACCCAATGGCCAAAGTTTCATTTATACCTTAATTAATATAATTGACGAATAAATTTTTCGTATTCAGTGGTTATTATAATAATAATAATAATCATTGCCAGTAGATAGTCGTCCACTGCTGGAAATTGGGTAAGATCTATATTCCGAATGGTATTTTGCTGTCCGGACCCAGCGGCTCCCGGTGTGACCTTCACCAGATCGGCGGTCCGATGTAAAAATAATAACCATTGTCTAAAAACTTGCACAATAAAGTGGAGTGAACAAAATATATATATTTACTTAATATACACCTTTCATATGTCCAATTAGACACTATTCAACAGTTTCTAAGACTCGAACTATTTTTTAACTTCAAGTTGTGTGCACTTGACTTCACTCGCTAACTACCTAATCAGTAAGGTAGTGCAGATCTTTAGTTAATGTTTCAGGAGGTCCAATAGACTACTGAATATCACCTGGATAATTTTTCCTATAACTCCACATTCTAAATTGTATTTTAGGCCCTTCTCTGTCTATGAAGCAATAATTTTTAATGCAATTTCTTTCATTTTCTATAATTATTTTTTTCTGTTGAATCCTATTTCATTCTATTTTTTAAACAAACCTAAAATTATGCTTCTATTCATATAACATTTTTTACATTAAATATTTATTCAAAATTTTTTTGAGTGTTTTGTTCGGTAGCATATGATAGAATAAAACATCAATTTATTGAAGCCATGGATCTGCAATATGAGACTTCGATGTTAAGATGTCTCCACTAAGTACAATTGCAAATTGGTTTTCATTGACTATTGCTTTGTACTACGTATCTTAGATTTAAATATAAACGTAATTTTTTTGTTGTAAATAAAATATGAGAAAATTGTACAAAGTTGCAATGTGTTTTTAGGCTTCATATGCTTAGTTCTAACAAAAATACATACGTATATTCGAGTAAACTATTACTATTACATTGTAAACTGAGATTCGTACACAAAATAGTACAATAGTGTTAAATGGTTTAGTAAACTGAAAATTAATACAGGAGTGGATAGGAGTCGCATCCGCTCGAGGAACTTTATCACCTTGCATAAAAGGCCCGTCTATAATCGAAGTCAAAAGCCAATCTTTAGACGTGAAGATGCTTCACAAGACTACTATTAAACATTTACAAAGGGAATAATTGTCGTTTCTCGACTACTAATTTATGTCTAACCGGTAGCTCTAGCATTTGATTTGACTACGTATTGTTTTATTATAGATAGAACTTTTTATGTGAACAACGTTCAAAGCTTTATAAGTATAATAAAGCTTTATTGGAGATCTGTTTAATTAAGTTGTACTTCGTGCATGTCATGTGAGGGGGAGAGAAATCACCCTCGACGTACGTTTATGCGACTTGATTTTTGTGATGTACTTTTAATAATGTTTGTGTGGCATGTTAAATGATCAAAGCAATTGTTCTAATTCATAATACTATCAAAATTATATATATAACAAAAACAGAAATTGATGTGTGAGAAATGTCAACTCTTTAACAAGTAAACGTTTCTAGATACTATAATACCGGCTTCATTGTATACTCAAGGCGAAAGGCGCAATGTGATGCCTTGTGAAATGTTTAATATTGACTAGACCACATCATTTTTACAGGTAGGTACATCACAGCAAGGTACACGTTCGCATCGTCAATACAAATTCTCTATGCTAATATTCCGTTATTCCCTATTAGATAATATTTGCGAGAAAGAAATAATTGGACGTTTAAAAATATTTGGTGAAGATTTTTTTACATAAATTCGTAAAATTGTTAATGAACCAAATTTCCAAAAATCACACACAGTAAATCCGAAGATGGCGGAGTATGCTCGCTTATAATATTTAGGCTCTCTAAGACGAAAAACGATAAAACAGAAATACTGTTATGGAGGCAGATTTATAAAACGATTTAAAGAACCGCCACATCATTTTCTTCAATACTTCATAGTGTCATGCGTTTTCCAAATAGCTGTGACGAATCCTGCCGGCAGTAGATAATCAAATAGTGACTATCCTTTTTTAAGGAATACTTCAGTTTAGGGCATTGCTTTGGCACTGAATCAGGATCTAACCAACCTATGCTGAGCGTTTTTGACTGTTGAACAGAAAGCATTTTTCAGCACAGGTATGGTTCGCAAACATACATTGATTGCCTGCGCGAAAAAAATTTTTTACAAGATTTTTTTAAGCTATACGTTCACCTGGTAGTAAGTGCCTATAACATGGTGGCTCTAGTTAAGATTGTATCAGATGTTAAATTTCGTTACCCCAGTAATTTCACTAGCTACAGCGCCCTTCAAACCGGAACAGTAATGTTTGCACACTACTAGTTCGCGGTAGATATAGTACCAACGGTGGTAACTACCTAGACAGTCTTCTTCAACAGTGATCTACCTGATTCCAGAAAATTATATTACTTAGAAATTAAAACTTTTACTTTCGTATGAAACGGCAATTTCATAGGTAAGAAAGGATCAACTACGAATACATCAATTTATAAAAAAAAAATAGTTTCGAGGAAATATACTTGTATATTAGACCTTATTAATATTTCTTCGGAAATTACTGATACGGTATTAGAAAGGATTCACTAAGGAAAGGACTCGAAAAAAAGTAAAAGGCTGTAAGTCGCCTTTTCATGGCAATTTATAGTCTGAATGCTTCAGAGTATGAACCCACAGAAGCGCGATCTTTTTCTCGATAAGAATTCCTTGGTAGATCATTACAGATAACAATTATTAAAAATGTTGTCCTTGTGCTTTCATGATATAAATTGGCTCCTTGCCTTTTAACTTTTCATGTCTCTTTACTAATGTGTACCGAGAAGCTTGTATTTGGTAGTGAAGATCTTTACGCTAAAATGATGATAATCATCAGCAGACAGACGCATACTGTTAGACATAGGCCTCGCTCAAAGACCTTTAAACCATTGTGTTCTGAAAAGATAACTCATTTTCAAAAGGCTTGTCACCTAAATGAAATAACAATAAAAATTTTACTCCAAGCAGTGACCGCTTTAGTTACTACCTTTAATGAAGGTCACAGATTGTTTTATTTAAGAAGAATTAATTCAAAAGGCTTTATTTTTTCTCCTTTTTATTTTGAATGTTTTGATATTTATTAACGAAATCTAACTTTTCCAGGAATAATCCGGGCTGCTGTTTTTTAAAGCTTCCATTCGGTCGACGAAGTTTATAATTTAAATAAAAGTAACCCTATACTGTTTCACTGTATAAAAAAGAAAATACTGTGGTCAATTGCTATTTTTTTCTGTACTCAAATTCGGCAAACCTTGTTAGCGGATGATGTGGTATCCCATGTTCACAAACAGCCGTAAACCTATCATATAATATAGTTAAGTAAGTAAGGTGTGTAAATTGTATAAACTAGGAATTCATTTCACCAATTTTTTTAAACACAACCATAATTGATAAGCAAGATATCAACTTGAAGACAAGCGATTCCAGCAAATTATAATTACCAACCTAAATATGGAAGTGTTATAGAAATAATAACGTTCAAATTTGACTTGACTAGTCTTTCTATTTTGTTATAATGTGGCGTAATTTACAACAACTTTACATATTCCTGAAACAAACCGATATAAAAAAAAGTTATGTAATACAATTTACATTCGTTCTATTTATCCGCTTTATTGACCTTTGCTCATCCGTGATATTGACTTGTCAACGTGTTAAATTATTTATTCATACAAACTGATACACAATTGTAAATTTACTTTCATATAATTTTTAAATAAAATATATTATGTTCTTTTAAAACAATGAAACGGTTATAATATATAATTCCTAAAGTTGTGGTGTAGCTGTATTGAAATATTTCTTTAAATAATAATTTCTACGTATTTTATTGCAAAACTAATAATAATTTATGAAATTAGTGATAAATACTTATTAACTTTAATTATAAACATAAAAAATTTTAGACGTCAATCCGTGATAAAAAACGCCGTCGGGATTTGTGTTGCAACGTACAGGGGAAAAGATGGACTTTAGCTTGTAACATAATCTAAAATTAGTCAAATTATTAAATTTTTGCCAAAGATATATTATTCTCTATAATATTGTCTAGGTATTATGTAAAAAGTTTATCAGTATGCGTTTTATTACGAAGCGATAAAATGTACGATACATCGGCGCGCCTTATCCTTTCTTCGTGTATTAAATTTAAGAGAGTTAAATAAAATAGAATACATAACTTCCATGTCTATATAACACGTAAGTGAAAATCTCTTAAGCCGTTGAGTTAATCCCTGTGACGGGGAACGTTAACTATTCAATTCCATAAATTCCGAATTAACCCTCTCGTTCAAGTTAGAACTTAAATGCTGAAAAGCAAATTCGGGAGCACGACATAAGCTTTTCACGGACAGAATTCCTTTAGTAAAAGTTAAAGGTTCGTGCATGTCATGTCTGGTGCTGTAATGCTGGTAAGTACTTCTGCGAATTTTTCACTTCAATGACTTTTGCGCATTAATTAAGGCGCATATCAATTAAGGCGCGTAATGTGGACATAAAAATATTAGTAAGTAAGAAACTGAATACATGTTCGAAATGTCTGTCAACTGTTCCACATAATTTGTCTTTAAAACCTTACGCACAGATACATGATTTTTACAACGCTCTAAAAACCCGAATGAGCCTAAACTGAATATCTGATACCGTATAGGTAGGTACCACCGAAGCGCATATTTCTGCCGCCAAACAATAGCGTACTGCATTCTGGTTAAAAGAATGCTATAGCCAGTGTAGTTACTGTGGTGACGAGACTTAACATGCCATGTCTCAAGGCGACGAGCAAATGTGGTGCAGTGTATGTAATTTTAACGAGCGACACATTGTTATGGGCGGGAATAACATTAACCATCAAAAACGTTCTGCTTTGTGTAAGGAAAAATATGAAAAATTGTGTGAAATATGATGGTTCTAGTAAATCAGTGTAGTTGATGGTATATAGTAATATTTACACACCTGAAAACATTGGCATTGTAAGTTCCGGATGTAACTGGGACAACTGCCGGGAGAGGTAGAGCTGTGAACGGCAGTAAGTAGTGCAGAGCAGTACGTCGAGAGTTCCTCTGCCTTTTTCAGAACCTGTTGACAAATAGAATAACTGAATTAAGGAATTTCATTTTTATTATTTATGAATGATAAATCTAGCATGCATATTTTACAGTACATCACTTTTGTTTATAAAAAGAATACATTATACTGAAATGCTTTTATAAGCGAACCCACTTAGTAAAACTAATTCACAAAGTTATACATAAAAGTTAAGCTTTTTCTCTATCAATTTACAATGAATATAATGCTTTTATGTTTCACAATACAATAACAACATAATGTCTCTATGAATAAATATCGCAAGCGACGTATAAGAAACTGAAATGACGCGGTGATAGCATATTTTGTAACTGTGGTCGAAGTAAACCTTTGACGACACAAACAGGCTTCGTTACTATCTATATTGACTTTATTCATCCGGTAAAGAAAATCAGTGCGGAAATTAGCTTGTTGCAAGTAGAATACCTTTCAAGGATATGTGATATCCGAAAACCTGCACTTGGCTTGAATGGTGGATAAATGAGCTGAAATATCTTCTTGCAGTCTCGGTAGTTCAATTGTAAATAAATCTCAGTACCTTTATTGAGTATCGGATGTAATTGAATATAAAAAAGAGAGCAGCTTTAAAGAATGTATTACAATATTATTAGTGCAAGGTTTTTGCATATATCTAGAAATATTCCGTTGACTAAATATGTACGATATAATACAGTATTATGATTATAGACATTCGATTACACACTACTTTTCCCTTTCAAAATATATTAACATATCTGCTAGACATCATTTTAGTTATTTATACTCTGTTTTATTATAAACGCTAGAATTAAACCTCAATGAATGTGGCGAGAAACATTATTTAAATAAATGAATATAACTATATTTGCCCACATATATACATACACATATTAATAAAAACATCCTTCTAAGACAATCAAAGAATATTTTTGAGCCATATTGTCGTTTCCCATTATAATTTACATGTTTAATATTAATAGATAATAGAGACTTCTTTGTGATAGATACACCTTACAATAAACAAACTAGATGGTAGTAAGCAAACTTTCACTGTTCGGTACAAAGTGCGGCCGTGTCTGGAAAACATACTGAGCTGCATGCAAAATGTCCTTATCTTGAGAGGTTACGAGTACAATGCACAATTTTTATGTCAAATTCGAGGTCGCATCCATACAGTCATAAGTTCATTCGCCAGCAAATGTATATAAACGTTTCGTAGCTTTACGTCAGAAAATACGACAGTTATAAGTGACACAGTCATTACTAGTTCGTGTCCTAAATGTAGGCGGCTTGACACCTTTATAATAGAAATATATAAGACTTGATGACCGTTGTATAATATTGTTATGCAACGATCATACAACACACATATTTGTCAATTGTTAAATTTCTTCAGAATGAGAGATGGATCTTAAAGAAGAATTATCAAAAACACTTTCTAGTACCTATTTAGGAGCGAAATTAATTTTGTATAAGGAGAAAAGAAAATACACGTCCTAAGTATAATAATAAAACTAAAATTGTATAAATTTTATTAAATGATGTGAAAAATGTAGTGAAAAATCCAAGAGTGCCTCTAAATACAGTTACAATTCCTATAGATCTTACGTGGTTCTTTATAACCATGTTAAATAGAGTGAACGTCGCGCTCGTTACCAAGCCTCATCGTATAAAAAATGTCAATGAGCCGATTATTTAATACCAAGTAAATATGAATAGCGAAGTGTTCGCCAAAGAAAATTATTCTGTGCAAAGAACCTACGCGAGTGGTTCGGAAACAGCTCCCAAACGCTTTTCAAAGCTGCGGTATGTTAAGTTCAGATTGCCTTAATGATCGCCGACCTTCCCAAGAAGATGGTACTTTAAGAAAAACAAAAATACATTTCTTTATATGTTTTAAGACATATCTAGCAATTAGAATAAAGATGTCTAAAAATTTACATTTGATTTTATAGATTTCGCACATTGTTGTAAAGTACTGCTATACAGAATTTCTAACAGCCGTAATCTCACTTTAATTGTTCATTATATATTTCGCCAACACTGAAGATAATAGACTTTATAATACTGTTTGAATATGATAAAGTCACAAAAGAAAAGACATGTCTTTTATCCTCATGAAATTTTAGAAATGAATATAGTACAAAATCTAACAAGAGGGGTGCTTTATCAAAAAGGTCGAAAAATATGCGACGAAAACTGTTTTAAAATGCGAGAAGGCAATAGTAAATTGTAATAACGTAATATATATATATAAGCCTTTATAAATAAAAAGATATGATTTCTTAACATGTAATTTTAAATTAATAAAAGTAACCTATAAATGCCTTAAGGTGTTAATCATGCAGAGAAAGTAATTAGAGTAATTTGGTTATTTTAGTATTTTATTGAAGAGTATTAACAAAATAACGAAACGGGAAAAGAATTGCTTTTGTAATGAAAACGCACCAACCAAGAAAATCATATTCATAATATTAAGCGCCGATCTTTCCAGATGGGCAATGAATAAATATGAATATGTTAGTATAGCGCTTATACATACATATACTTGCGTTATCCAAAAACATCGCGAATTCAAATTGAATCGAGATGAAAGTTGTCTCTTTTTTTAAACAAATTATGGCCTTTAAGTGTAAGCAAATAGGAACTACGCCGTAGCGTCAGCTACAGTTTACTATGATCCAATCCCTGAAAATAGGCGGCGTCAACTCACCACTCCGAATCAATCGTATAAACACAATAAATCTTTAGAGTAATTATTTTCTAAATGGAATTAAAACCTTATTCCAATAGGAATATGAAAGGAATTTGTATACATAAGCGTTCAATTTTCTTGGTGAGCGTTGCATTTGTGCATCGTGCAGGAGTGTGGAGGTTTGCGCGCCGACGGCTCCCGCCGCCCTTATAAAAGGCCCCGGCGTCACGGCGGCGGCAGTTCTCGGCGGGAAAGCGAGCCAGCGGGCGGGCTTCAAAATGAAAACCTTCACGCTCAAAAGTCCTATGATCTTCAGATCGGAGGAAAGTTTGTCGAATTTAAATTCCACTTCGAAATCGGAACAAAGTTCTTTTGATTCGACCGCGGAACAAGTTGCGACAGCTCTCCATATATATTATACACCCCTTCTAATCCTGTTGGGCGCTATCGGTAACCTGCTCTCAGTGTTCGTGTTTTATAGAAGCAAACTTCGGTTCCAATCTACGAGTCAATATTTATCGGCACTAGCTCTCTCCGACACAATTTTTTTATTACAACTCCTACCGCCATGGCTCAACGCAATACATTTCGCCGGTTTATTTCATCAAAAAGGACTCTGTCAATTTTTCGTGTACATATCATACGTGACGTGCACTTTTAGCGCCTGGATTGTGATTGGATTTACTATCGAACGATTTGTGGCGGTTATGTATCCTCTCCAACGGAATGCTGTGTGCACCGTCCGGCGGGCCCGATATGTGATTGCTGGTATTGCTCTCGGATCTCTTCTCTTAAACGTACCCGTGCTTCTATTCGTTGTACCGACGGCCAATGACTGCAACATCGACTATGAATATCTTGTGCATGCCGCACGCTTCAACATAGTTGACACTGCGGTATCGTTCACAGTCCCTCTTGCAGCCATTATCGTTCTGAATACATGGATTATGGTGAGGGTATGTCGCTTGGAGCGGGCCCGGCAGCGGCTCATGAATGCAGAACAAGTCGTCCCCATCGGGAACCCCGTTCAGCCCTTCCGTCAAGTGGGATGTCCCCGGTCCCAACAACGCGTCACCAGAATGCTCCTCATCGTGTCATCCGTGTACGTCGTTCTGAACCTGCCCGCATACACGCTGCGAATCATCGCCTACGCATACAATACCGTGAGTATTTACTATTAGCTTATATTTTTATAAATATTTAGCGAATGATCAAATAAAATCATGTAATCCGTTTCGGTTAAATAATAATTAACCTTTCAACACGTATGTTAAACTAATATAATAATAAATTAATTCGATGTCTTTTCAAAATTAAACCGCGTTTTTAACAATTTTTTTTTAATCAAACTAAGAGTAAATTTATGGTAATATCAATATTATTCATCATCGATTCGTTGTCTACACATCAGTATTTATCATTTTAAAAGCATTAGTAATTTTTATTTTTAATTGTTCAAATAAAATCCGCAGCAAATTAATTATTACAAACATTTTCAGTTATACATTACGCTCTTACGACAAGAGACAAAGTTGAAGATGCGTTACCTTGGTTACGCGCGAAAAGAAAAAAATAGACAAGTTTCTCTCAATCCGTAGTATTACTTACTGAAACCCAACAGTCGGTGTATATATTTCCATTTGCCTTGAAATTGAAGCTTTTGTTTAATTATTGTAAATACGGTAACTGAAATTAAATTTAACAAAGGCGATGAATCGTGTTACCTCAGTTTTAGTAATTAGAAGTAGAAATAACAAACCCGTAGTTATTACGGAGTAGTTAAAATGTGATGTGTATTGCGACGGCAAAGCGGACGCCGGCCGATTTTAGACAACGTTATATATAATAAAGTTGGAAGTGATATCCCGTCGGAATCTGAATCGAGAAACCCTGCATGGTACGGCCCAATTAACTAGCCACTACGCGTACCCAATCTTTTCTTCTGTTATCATTATTACCAGTCTCTAAACGTAACAAGAAATCAAGCAATAATTTACATAATACAAATACACACAAACAAAGCTAGTACTACATGCGCTACAGTCGAATAGGTCTAAATATATAAAAAAGACATATAGGTGTCAGTTTGTTACCGATTTTAAATAACTTCTTGTATTTGTGATAGACAATTTGCTATTCTAATTTTTTTTTAAAGTCTTAAAAACTTAATCAAAATTTCTATTCTATTATAAAGTAACGTTCTGTTAGAGACTATCAATGGAAAACATATTATATTTATGTTAATAACATTAAATTAACAAATACAAATAGTTTTTCTCTGATCAAACATAAATATTTGAGAGCGACTGTTATTAGGGAAGGTGTTTAGTTACAATACGTTGTTATATGACAAATAACTAAAAAAGTACGATAGTAAGAGTACATTTATATCATGAAACACATCATTACCTAAACTTAAACATTGCATTAGAAAATGATTACGGTGTCCGACGACATTAAAACAGAAGATGTAGCCAGGCCGTCTTTGTCCAAAGTAAATTTATGTCGATACACCCAATAGCTAATTCCGTGTAGACACTACTTTTGGCCACCAAGGTTGCCGAGGCTATTTAAGTAATAATTTGATATTTCTCCCGGGAGTCATGCAGCAACTAAGTAAGCCAAATTAGTATGTTGACTCTATTAACCGTTGCTTTTTTTATTACAATAAATATATTAAAAGACGAAGCGGCGATAGTTCAGTTTGTGAGGCGGTAGTATGCGTTATGCGTCTCGTAGAGGCGCGGGTTCGATCACTACCGTACCTGAGTTTCGTGAAATATCGTGAGAAAACCGACATGATCCGAGATCAATAGATTTCGGAGACATGTTACATCCCTCATCACGCACCTGCCAACGAGGTGTATAAACAGCCTCGTCTCTGTCCTTGCAGGAGAAGGCCCCGAGTCCCAGTAGTATTTTAGTATTAAAACTTTATTTATAAGTATAAGACTTACAATGTATTAATTTATATGGATATTTTTTTAAGCATCCATCGAGATGACGCAATAAACGAAACTGAAATCTAAGTTACATATATTTTTTTTAATAAAGTCGTTGATATTCCTTTAAAATATGTGTGATTTTTAAATTAAACGCGTATAAAAAGATAACAGTAAAGTTGTCCTTGTCCGTAGAAACGAGCATTTCTCTTTCGTAACAGGGAGGTGAGACACCTGTTGCCCGTTTGAACTTACTAGTTTACGCTCCAGACGCCTCCTCCCTCTTTCCCTTACAGATTGAAAAATTCAATGCTGTTCAAGAGTTTACGGAATTTAATAATACCTTCACGTACATTTGCTAGACACGTTACGAGTAAAAAAGTTTTAAACGTCCTCGTCGCAGCCATTTTAACGAAACTTGCAACATATCCCACTTTCAGCATAAATAATGGCATTAGATCTGTCCTTTGTTCTTTATTTTATATAATTTAAGGGAGGTTCGTAGTATAATACGCAACTTTTTTAAAATACACATGTACACATATCATTTTTATATAATGCATGTTTTTGATAGTTTTTTTTTTATTTAAAGAAGTCTTTAAGACTTTGCTGATGTTTGGTGCGCTTTCCCGTTAAATTGTTATGTAGATTCTAGAAAGTTTAGATAAACAATATTTAAACAAACAAAAAAAATCATTAATCAATATTTTTCGTAACCAATCAAATGGGATAAGTTTGGCGATAATAAGCGTTAAATATAATACAAATAAATTACGAATGACTGAATGAAAACTCTATGAACTATTACCATTAACTATCACTTTAGTGGTCATAAATATTTTTCCTAAATTAAAGCTCACGAAGCGGATGTTGAATTTAAGATATTACAGGAATATTAGGTAGAAAAGTTTTAAGCGTAACTAAAATAAAACGAAGTTATAGGTAAAGAGGAAACTAAGTGTAAAACGTAATAAATAAACGGAGCGGCGATGTGAAGGAGACGCGATGAAAAATATTTTAAGAAACTAAATTTTTAGTTTAAAAAATTAAAAACGGATTCATTTTAATTAAAAAAGATTGTAATTTAAATTTTATTCAACTTAATCGGTGAAAGTTACTAATTACAATAATAAGTTATAATAAGTTTCTTTCAACACGTTACTCTTATTATAAATATACCATTAACATAAGCTTTTGATATTAAAATAACATTTAAAGGAGACGTTTAATTCAAGGTGAACGAAAAGACGGGGAGGGACTTGTTGCTAATTATCGAACGAGACAGGTTACGTTACAGAAAGTGTTCAACATTTATTACACCTGGAAAAATATTTGCTCAATGTATTTGTATCTATACTGGAAAAACGATAAAATAAACAGCCGTATCGTTTAATACATGTTACTTTCTTTTAATATATGTATTGTAATATGTATTTGGCAGCTAAGTAACAATGTTATAACGCTATATTATTATTAACTTGATACGAGAGTTTGAGCTTTTATTATATTGAATAGATCGTTCTTTTTCTATTTAGATCATAACATGAAATAATATTTGTCAAAACAGTATTTCGTGTTGTTTTATCAAACAACAATAACATATTATTAGATTTCAGCTTCGTTATTTACATAACATGTTTACATGTATCTCTTTATTAATTCTTATAAAAGAGTTCAGTTAGAGTGTACAAAGAGAAAACAAAGAGGAAACTTTTGTTCTTTGCACATAAAATGTAATTATAGTTTTGCATACCAAAATCTAACTATACGACTTACTATTGGCTAATACAGTTGCAAAGTTTCTAGCTTACACTTTGCGGTTTTCATTTTTATTAAACGGTTTTATTTAGTTCGACCCGTACGGAATTTATTTGAGTCAAAATTAGAAATTGAAATTTAAGCACCTTTCCGTTGTCAGATTGATCTGAAATTTGGTACACACATTTAATTTAGATGACAATACAATATAATAAAATCAATAACATTATAAATCTAAGATGGCCGCCGATACAAAATGGCGGATTACATATTTTTCCTTAACCCCCTCAATATGGGTATCAAATGAAAGGGCTACACTAGTAAAACACGATGATTATGTCAAAATTTAAAATTCAAGATGGACGCCGTTCCAATATGGCGGACTAGGTACATATTTTTCCACAACCACCACAATATGGGTATCAAATAATAGGACTACACTAGCAGAATACTGTCATTATGAATATATAATATATGTCAGAATATTCGGTAGACAATTTTACTGAATACTAAAGACAAGAAAATAAAAACCGGTAAAAAAACTTTTAAGTTAAACGGTTTTCTTTATGTGCAGTGAAAACTACAAAAAAAAAAAATAATAATTAATAAATAATAATAATGTGGGGCCCATTAACTATTTCTGTATTACTTTCTACTATACTAAGTGTGGATTGCATCGACTTGTAATACAGAAATAGTTAATGGGTCCCACGTTTTTATTATTTATTAATTATTTTTTATTTTTTTAATTTATTTATTTTGTAGTTTTCAGTGCACATAAAGAAAACCGTTTAACTTAAAAGTTTTTTTACCGATTTTTATTATTACGGCGATTCGTTCCAGTTACAGTTACCAACAACCCAATATCATAAATATATTATGCTTATAACTACCCAGTTACTTAATATACTAAGTGCAATTGCACAGTATTTAGTATTTAAATTTTTCTCATTAGCCCTAAATCGGAATCTAAATAGATGTGTGATTAGAACTAATGTTATGAATCGATAATTTTAATACCGGCCGATATTTTAACTTAGATGTGTGTTCAACAGGATGAGCGTGAAAACAGCGCAACTTGGGCAGCACTACAACAAGTCACCCTGTTATTCTTCAACACCAACTTCGGCATCAACTTCCTCCTCTACTGTTTGAGCGGTGCGAATTTCCGCCGCGCCCTCAAGAACTCCATGCCCAAAATAGGCAAAAACGTGAGACGCGCCTTCGGGGCCTATCGGGACCCTTCCTCTAACCCAACCGGTGCAGCAAGTAAGTCATTTTATATACTAATAACTAATTTAACAAATACTGGTTATTCTTCATGATCGAGGACCTCGGATGAATGCCTATAAATTTAAAACTACAGTTGTAGCTTCTAAGCTCTTTCCTGCTCAAGGTTTGTTAAAGCACTTTTGAAAATGATTAGGAAGGCTTGCGTTATTAACAATAACTTAAATATAAATTTTTTAATCTAATCTAACAAAATCTGCTTTACATATTAAAATAATGATATATAGTAAGTAAAAAAGATATATAGTAACTAACACGTGATTAGTTTTACTACGCACACTAATATTAGAATATTTATACTTTTGGCAAATGAACTTCATTAGTGACGGTGCTGGAGTTTGCGAAGTATAATTTTATAGTAGGTAGATGAAATGTGGCTCGGGATCAAGGCTTGTAACGATCATAGATCGATCGGCAGGTACTGCTGTGGCTTAAAAATGTGCTACGGTGGTGCAATTATAATAATATAACTTTTCTCTTAACCACAAGCATGCATTCATTTTTAATAGTTTATAAAGGTATTTAAATGTAGTTGCCTGGCGCGAGACCTTTTACGTAGACTAAGTCGCTTTTAGTATTATATGGAAATACAGAAAACGACGAGCTGGCTCGCGCTAAGTCTGCTCAGCGAAATTTTGCATTACAAAGGATTACATTGTACACTTTTAACATTATCCGCTTTAAGAATTTTCTTATTACCGGGGGAAATTACATTATTGTTATTAATTATAAATTCTTAACATAATATCAAGTAAGAATATGGATTTTTTTTGCACACAACACTTAAACTTTATTGCTGTAAATTCTTTTCACTAATATTAACCGATCGCGTCCCTTTTTGTCCCCGTAAAAATAATTTGAAGATTTTTTTTCTCGACGCAGTAACGATATGAGCAGGACATTCATTAGACGACTTGCGGTACGTCAAGCCATAGCAATAAGAAGCTAGTTAAGATTATGTACACTGCACTCAGTTGTGGTCGTCGCCGTGGGACATAAGGCTTTAACCGGAACACAGACGGTCGCCAACATAGAAATTAGAACAACCTATATTATTTTTCTGTTTTTTTACATGTCGATCGGTATTGGATCGTTTTTTTAGCTGCTGTTATAACTAAATCTTGATACCGCGATAAGAAGCTATAGGTAACAACTTATAACCGCAGAGTTTGATTATTGTTAGTTGATACACGCAATCCAGATATAACCTCATACATTTTAATTTCATTTTGCTTTCATCACGGGAGACGTCCGGTCAAGCCCTCATGATTTAAATTTTTTTGAAATGCTCCGTGAATTCATAACAAGCAAGTATTATCATGTTACAGTTTGCATCAGGTGATAATAAACATATTTTTTGAAAAAAAAATTAATTTCATACTCTTAAAAATTTTGTTGAAATTCGAGTGAGACAAATGTTTGTGAATTGTATTTCTCGATATTGAATTAATGTTTCACAGCCATTTTACGCTAGATGCCCCGCGTTGAGGTTTTATAATGAAATTTAATGTTTCATTAAATTATGATTTCTTATATTTCCGCGAATGTCACACATTTATTAAAACTTAATTTTACGGTTTTTATCGTTAAATTTCTTTTATAACAATAAGCACAACACTCGCCGACTTCAAGGTTATTATATCAATATAAAACATAGAAATATATAAAATCAGCACGAACGATAAAAATTAAACATATATCAAATTAACATCATATCAATAGACGTTGGCTAGGATTACTATATTATATACTTAATAGAAAAACTTTCAGATTTCGGATCCAGGAGTCCGATGAAACTGTTAAATTCGCCGGTACATTAACAGCATTATAATCCGAACAAAATATCATTTATCAATATTCGTCTGCTACCGATTAACAGTGAATGTGTATAGAATTAGTTCTGCCATTAACATTTCTTCATAATTAGTAACTAACTGTGCGACGGGTAACGGTTTAACACAAACATAACCTCAAGTTATCATTCGTTCAATAAATCATTTTCATCACTGCCTACTAACAGAATAGCACTTTTGACACATGGTTTTAGGTCTGCAACGCGATTGCTTATATTTACTATCTATTCATCATCATTTAATAAATTTGTTTTGTTTTACATTTTTATTACTTCGTCCTTTTTATCGTTTGCCATGTTTTGTTTTGATTTTATTTTTATTTTTAGACATTCGTGTAATGAATTATTTGCGACCGGCACCTATGTAAGTAGGTGTCCTACCTTATTCGCTCAATATAATCAACTTCAATTATCATGCTACCGGTTCAATGTTACGATTACATGTAATATAATACATCATCAGGGTTTCTAATGGTAAGTTGCGTCAATTAAATAATGATGATCTTATTTATAATTTTCCTCTTTTTAATAGAACAATATTTTTCAATATTTCTGTATATCTACTAATATATACGTATAATATATAACATTAATAAAAGAAACATACGTGAGTTAAATTAAAAAACATATTAACTTTAAGATACATACACTATGCTACAATGCACATAATTGATTTAAAATTTTAAATGGTGATAAACATGACTACTCTCATTTTACTGTTAAAATTAAGGAATTTACTGCATGTTTCCTTTCGGTGAGAAAATGCAAGAAGCCGCTACCTTTGATATTGAAATTGAAGTGTCGACTAAATTCCGATAAAATTCTAATCTTAGACGATTTTGCTCTAGACTAATTCTGTTTAATCAAATTCTCGAACCACTGTCGGAGAACATTTCAAGCTAAGCAAGTTAAATTTAATCTCGTCATAGAGCTAGACTTCTCCGATTTATCAACAATCTCTTTATTAAACCGGCTGAATTAGACAATAGATTTGTCACAAAGTTCCTTCACTGACTAGCTGAATTTACGATTTAGTAATATAATTCCAACAATTTCCCGTCAAAGTAACCGTGGCGCCAGATTTGTTCAGAATGTTCCTTCATTTTTAGCTCTTAGTGAAAGCCGCGTGAAAATCGGTAAAGCCGCTGAGTAAAATTAGCCGGATGCATTATAAATTTTTGGAACTAGCTCTTTCATATAAAACATAAACATGTATATGGATTTGATAAAACTTATTTGTATTATAAACTAACACATTTATTTTATATATAACACTGTATTGACCGTGTTAACTGCCTTATATGGACAAACTAATATAATTAATGATTTTTTTATATTTATTAGAGTAAACTTGTAAAACTCTTTTCACAAAGTTTCCAGACTACAAGTAAGGTAACTTTCATATAAGTGTTGCTTAAGTTATACGTTATGTGTCTAGTTACACAGCAACTAAATATATAGGTACATATCCCAAACATTATATGTATCCTTATATATATTATATTTAATATATTTTTATATACACAAAATATGTATATACATATTTGCCTTTTTACGATTACTATTTTACGTTGAGGTACATTGAATACTTTCTTCTCTTTTTTTTTTATATATGTTTAAGAGTTGAGTTTGGAATTTCTGTAAGAGATTGATTTAATTTTAATAAGCAATTTTGTCAGTCGTGTACTTTTCACAGGCAATGTAAAGGATACGTATACTGTGCGATGTCGCAGCGGCAGGACTTTGTATCCCGTCGCGTTTACGATACCGCCGAGAGTGATGTTGCATGCCAAATGACTCCACAACCCTAACGCTATGTCCATTTGAACCGAAAACATCACGACAGTTTCAGTATTACGAATCAAACTAAGAGACTTAAATTTTATTTTCGAAATAAGTTCGTGTGATTTTTTTTTGTGATAATTTTAAGTTAGATGTAAATTACATAATAAAATGTGAAGAAGTAATGTAAGTTACAGAAAAAAAAAAGCTGAAACTAATAATAATATCAGCAGCGGCGAATCGCTTGCCTTGTAACACGGAAGATCTCGATTCGATTTCAGGCCCACATAAGTTGTGGATAGGATGGTTGGGTTCATTCGAACCTGGGTAACTAACTCGTTTATATTGTCAACCAACAGCCATAAAAGCACTGCTGTATTAAGTACTCATACACGAGATCAAGATTATTCAAACAGATCACGCTTTACCACCAATATATTGTAAACAAAAATAGGTGGTAACTATTAATGAGTAACAATAAATGTGTTTTAATGTTTGTGCTATAAAGGACAACGTGTATATATAAATCGATTAAATTTTACTTTTTTTTGGTTTTGTTTTTTATTTTATTTTTCGTGAGAAGCATTTAATATGCTGAAGATTATTCTTCAGCATAATTTAAAACGGCTTTATAAATTTGTTTATGAAATTATTTTTATTTAATCAAACAAATTTTATAAACAAAATTATAAAGCCGTTTGAAATGATCTTTTACTGTTTATAGGCATTCCTTATTGCAATGAAGCCACAGCTTTATATACTATTTGGTTATTCATTTTACAACTGTCAGAGACTGAAAACATGAAAAATAATGTGTTTGAGATGATCCACGTATAAATTGAAGTAACTGGCAGTTATAACTAATATATTCACTTATTCTAAAATTAAACTGTGGTAAAAACTACTATAAGTAGTACATAACAATATGTGTAAATACACATACATACATAATACATTCACTGGATTCAGATAGTAATGATGACGTCACTATGCTGTTAAGTCTCAGAGCAAAAGTTATTGTTAGAAAAGTTTAATTAAATTCAAATTAAAAAATATAAATAATCTTGTCATGATGATTGATTTTGTTGAGTGCGTACACAAACTGACGACAAACATTTTTTGTAAAAAAACTTTTACATATAATACTTACAATAATTCAGTTGAAAAGATTAATTTTGAAGCTAAGTAAAGAAAAAAATTTAAATACAAATAAAGTAACCAGCTATGCTAAGCTATAAATATTGTAATTTCCAATGATCATCACAAACAAAAAAACAATTATAAATTTTCCGGTTTAATTTAAACGAAGTTACGTACACAAGTAACAGGCAAGTTTTCCGAAAGTTTCCGATCTCCAAACTTCAGTTTGAAGACAACATTTTCTCTTTTAGTTTTCAAAGTACAAGTCCTCTAACAACATGCTTGCTTTGCGTCGAATATCAATAGTTTCGTTGCATTACTTAACTTTTTTTTTAACATTTCCACGAAAACTACTGCTCGCTAAACCGGAATCGTCATTATAGGATACAATAATGATTTCTTATAGATGCGTTTGGACCAATTATGAACCACGTAGTTATATTTTGACAAACGAATGCTTCATCCCTTATGAATACTTACTGTTTGTGTAATCATTGTCAATCATGTTGCTTTGTGATGCCAGACGACTAAGTATGCAAATAAATGGAATCTTTTAAAGTTGAAAATGATATTTTCGCTCAATTATTATTTAGTTCACCAATGCAGTTACAGTATTGAATGCAGCTGTGCAAAATAAAAAAAAAACAGTAGTCGACTTTGAGATATGATTAATGCGACCTGGGAAACCTACAACTCTCTTAATGTAGAAAGGAAATAAATGTTAGATATTGAGAAAAATTAATTGTGATTACCGACATTTTGTTAGTAAAATAGTACGTGTATTGAGTTTAAAAGATTGAAAGTGAAAAAGGGAGGGGATGCCGTAACGTCGTTTCGCTATAAATTGCGGATGACTGTAAGTCTCGCGAAATTCGTGTTTGGGCAGTGTGCGAGGTGTGAGCTCTGACTGGTGACGTGTGAATGTGAGAGGTATGGCTGATTTAATTTATATTTGAATTGATGTGTCGCTAATATATATATGTACTAATATTCGACTACATGAATCCTCTCCTTTACTTTGATCCTATTATACATAAATAGCGCGGTAGTGCGTTTGCAAACAAACTGCACTTTAATATTGACTAAGCGGTTAATTATAGAATTAAATCGAGTCTACGGCACAATAACTTAAACATTATATCCTAAAACACACAACACAAGACGGGGAAGAAGTCGACCTGATGGTAAGTGATACCCTTGTCCATAACCACATCGCGCTAGTGTAGATGGTACACGTTACCCTGGAATCGAACCAGGAACTGCCATTAGAGTTACACGGTTAGCCACAGCGAGACGAGGGCAGTAAAAGTTTATTGGTTTTATTACTAATAAATAAAAACTTACACATAATATAATTTTTTTTTTAATTTTTTCAAGTGATAGCAAGAGAATAGCGCTATTAACACTAGACGTACTCATAACTTTATTACATATAGCCCTGCTAATAAACATAAAATTTTGCCCATACATAGTAAACAATTTAAGCTAAATTTCGTTGTTATTACAAATAATTGAGCAATAAGTTACTATAAATTTTATTATTATACCGAAATAATTAAATATCTTAAGGAACACCTAACATTTCAAGCAGCTTTTATGATTGATTTTGTTATGAACTCGGATTACAATTGACGGTCAACATTTTTTAGTGACATTTGTTAAAATGTAATAAAGTTTTTAATAACTCTGTCTGTTACTTAAAGCTCAGTAATTACGTCCTTTGAACCCCTATCAAGTAACAGATAAGTTTGTTAATTGTATTTAGAGACTTCTTGTTATCACTATCGGATTGCAGCCAACGGCTGGGATCTATCACATTTACGAAATCAATTAATATAATTTGTGTCAAGGCTGTGTAGTAACTAATACCTTGTATATTGCGATTCTCAATAATTTATTATATTTATTATAAATCTCATAATTATGTTTGGTTTTCTTTCAAACTCTCTGTCTAATAAAGAACAGGAAGACAATTACACGGCGAGTAAGCTTGGAGTAAAACAATAGTTTTGTCCGCAGCTTCCTTCATCAGTCACGAAGCGAATAACAGCTGTGACGCACCAGCAGTGAACCCTAACCCTCGCCATCGTCGCGAAGAACGTTACATCTCGCGATGGACTTTTGACAACAGCCGCCAGCGTCGCATGCAAGGATATGGCCGTGGAAACCAAGAGATGATCGAACTCCGAGAGATCGGCGCACCGTCAGGTCGTCAAAGGTTAAATAATATAGATCCGCCAGTGGGCAACCAACGATTGAGATGCTCGCATCCAGAATGCAATCACCGTTTTCACTGTGTAGATCCGCAGCTAGATCCCCGATACCGTCCTTCACATCTATTACCATGTGACTATCAGTCCCACTCCAATGATATACCATACGGCCATAACAGGTTACGCGCCTACGAACCACCACACGAGCAAAACCGGTTTCGTTCTACCGATTCACCACCTGACCATAATAGGCTTCGGACAATAGAGCAACCACACTGCAGTAACCGATATCATTCTAGCGATCAAGCACGTGACTATAATCGGTATCGTTCTGCAAATCCACCACCTAATCATAACCGGCTTCACTCAATAGATCCACCATTAGGGGACGACCGGTTACATCAAGAAGATCCGCCACTAAGGAATCAACGTGTGCGTTCGTTTGACCCACCTCCACGATGCATACGACATTCTTAAATATAAAAGTGGAATGAATGTGTCATATACTTTATACAAAGATGTGAAAATTTGTTATAAAGAAATCTTTTTGGAGAGAAATATACTTTAATAATTTTGTATGAATGAGAAACTTATGCAGGTAGTTTAAAGTTTCTCGCTGATTTCTATTGCTTCTCATTGCGGGTAACCCATAAACTTTAAAAAAGTTTATATGATGTTCAAAGTTGCGATGAATTGAACGAAGCGAAGAAACGTTTAATAGAAATGTATGATGATGAAAAGCCTTTAAAAAAGTTTATAATCTTCTGATAGCTATTTAGATGACTTTGTTTACCGGAAACTATTGTTCTGTCTAGTTTTTTTCTGTCTATTTAAAACTCCTAAAAAAGAGTGTAATTTTGGATTTCTTCTATCTGTCAAGAGACAGCGATACTGATTTCGATTTAGTTATTTCCTAAGGCGATTCTACCCATAATCATCTCAGTAATAAAAAAAACAGAACAATTATCCGGTTAACTAACGTATTTTTTCAGAGATCCTTATACAGGTTTATATTCAGTTGGTTTTTGTTGTATTTATAATTTAAGTAGTATAATTACAAAAAACTAATAACCCGCTCTAAGGAAATCCTGCATTTTAAATTATTGAAATTCAAATAAATCAAAACAAGAATATGCAGAATATTTTAAGATGTTTTAAAGTTAATTATATATGTATAAATATTTTATAATCCACTATAAAAGCGATACAAGTCGCCTGCTTATCTACGAGATAAGACGACTATAAAATAATAAAAAATTAAAATGTTTGTATGTTATAGATTAGATTATATTTGAAGTAACTGAATGTTAACGATATTTTAGTAAAATACATGCAGAGAAAAGTATAATTTGTATGATACATACAGATTTTCATGTCAATGCATGTATATGTTTATATTGTGAGAAATACTATATTTTGTATGTATGTGGATTACAAATTTTTTGGAGCAGCTCCTTAAAATTTACGGTACTAAATATATAACATGCATATCTTTTTATATTATAACTTTAATTCAAATTAGGTACTAGAAATATTTGAAACATTACAAGTGTTTCAGAAATTGTAGAAACATTTTTCGAATTTGATAAGTGTCTATTCTCTCTTCTGACTAATGAGTGATCAAATCAAAGTTAATAGTATAAAAATGGTTATTTAAATTATAAGTAAGACTTCGGTATAAACATTATAATAAAATTATATTTAAAAATTAGGTTAAAACCACAATGGATTTTTAGTATAACCCCGGTTGCCTTTTGATAGATGTTTATGCATGTAAAAATTTCAAAAATGTTATAGAATGTATAATTTATGTTCATAAATGTATGCATTAGAAATAAAACTTTCATGTGCTTATAAGCAAATACTGTATGTTAGTTTTTGACGTTCAAGAATATTTCAAACTGTAGCAATTTATAAAATATTGTATATACTGATTTTTCACATAAAGGCAATATTATCTATATATATACACACAGAAAACATTGCGGCGTATAACGTCGTTCTTTTAAAACCATATGTTTGGAAGTAATTGCGTAACAGTGAAACGATAAATCAAAAAACAAACTCTCCGGTATCTCTTCTAAGTCGTATTTCCTCATGTCTGTGGGTCGTGGTCAGCATGTGTGATAAAAAACACGCGACGACTTACTTGGCACTAAATTTTTAAATATTTTTTTACCCCAAACAATACTTTTCGATTACTTACTGAAAAATCTGGATGACTAGGCAAAATATTCCATTCTGTATTATAACTTAGGCTTATAAATATTTGGAAAATACAAGAATTATTAGTGTCGATGTAAAAAGTATCTGATCCGGTAGTTGTTAGGTAGGTCGGCAAACAGGTAGCCCTGTAAGTCCGGGCTATCAAGAATAGGACTAAGGTAAGCCCTGCCTGTCGTAAAAGGCGACTAAAAGGGCTTTCGCGTTCGTGGGTTTTAAAGGCTCTTGAAAGGGCCTTCATTGCTCAGTAAGCGAACCCGGGGTGTGCGAGAAGCGACCAGGTGGTCTCGTCTTTGACGCAGTAAAGCGGGGATGCTGGGGAGGGTACGACCCTCTCTTAGCTGTGTTTAGACGTAGTACAGGAAGTTACCGGTGCATTCCGTAAGAGATCCCATAAGGTTACTTGGGATTCAAATTCCTCATAACCCCGTCTTCTCCCCCAGGCAAACGGAGTATGTTTTAAAGATTTCCCCCGACACCAAAAAAAGATCGCTAAACAGTACTGTGCAAACATTACTGTGTTTCTATTTAAAGGGCGTTGTAAATAATGAAATTACTGGGGCAACGCGACAACATCTTACATCTCAAGTCATAAAGCTATTACTTTCCAAAAATGTAGCATTTTTTTAAAGATGATTAGAATGTTGTGCGAAGACTCGAAAAATACCATTTATAATTATTTCGAGATTTTTATCTAATATTGTTCTGCGTTATGTTTTTATATTGAAAAATCTGAATAAAAAAGGATATCTCTGTAACCACAACGTACACACGATACAATTTTTAACCGACAACGGGAAGAGTTCTTCAGTCTTCCTTCAGTCTTCTTTTATATGTATGTTTACAAATTGATTTAATTTTATTGATAACAATAAGTTTATTAATGTTAAAATAAACGCTATAACATGCGTAAAATTAAGTTTAATTAAATATGTAATATTCCCATTATTTATACATATATGGTATATAAAAAATCATTGGTATAAGAAGAAGAAAGATATAAGAAAACTTTTTAAGATTATAATATACTATTCTTTTATTATTGCCTCTACAATACTGCACGGTAATGTTTAGTAAGAAAATTGGGTACATGTTTAGTCAATCTATAATCTGATAAATTTTATAAAGAAGTGGGGGAATGGGGTGGGGAAAATCAATTACAGGTACCACTTTCTTTTTATTAGAAATAAATATTACCCAATTTAGTATTCGTTTATATTTCTTTTACTACTAGGGCAAATTAGTTGAGTGTAAACCTTGCTATTGTTCTACTTATAGAGTTCAGTTCGACACCATTATCTTATTTTTCATATGACTAAATCATAAATATAAAAAATTTATAGCAAAAACTACAAAGTACTGCTTAAAGCGATATGAATATTACAAGAAATCATTTTGTTAGTGCTTTTTACTTAAGTTTGCAGAGTTGTTCTATTATTTAAGGAAGTGAATCATTTAGATTTTTTTTCCACTTACAAGTTCTAATATAGTCAGCAAATGCGATGGTCATTACGCCGGTAAAAATGACAACTTCTAAATGTGTATCGGGAAGTATTTTCAAAACTAAGTCCTAAGTCGCCTTTAAATGTATTAAAATCAAGTGAAGCAACATCGACGAGTATGTTTAACGACTGTTTTATGAACCAATTTTTTTTTAATAGGTGAAAAAAGCTTGCTCAATTTTAAATCATATTTTTCATCAATAAAAGTATAATGAAATTTATTTTTCGTAACTCAGCGCGTTTGTTCATATATTCATGAAACAAATCCTTTTAACGAAACATCCACTTTACAAAGAAAGCTCTTCAAAATTTCATTACTCATTCATACAAGCAGTGGAAAGAATTCTTAAACAATATTTACTGCAAGCTTCTAACAATAATTTATTAAGTATTTATTCATAATGCGATTAATAAGTAGTTGGAAAAGGTACATTACATTATCGTATAGAACAAATTATCGAAACCATTACTTTATATTGTTGTAGCTTTTACTTTATTACCTTCTATACCCGTTAATTTATAACATAACTACAGCGGCCATAAAGGTAATCATCTAAATACCTGTCTTTTCTTAACTTTCATTCGAAAAATTTACGATTAGACAAAATGTAAAATTAAGCTTGCTTTATGTTGTTTTTCTTTTATCTGGTCCAACAAATGATAAAGTAAAGAATGTGTTAATTTTTGAATATAAACTTTATGGGGGTCGTTGTTAACAGCAGAGCAGTTTTATTATTTCAAGCTAGTTTTTTTTTAGCACAAAGTTAAGTAACTAATTCAAATTTCATTGGAAGTTTAAAGGAACTTATTAACAAGTATTTGAATATTTTTTTCCTTGCTGTATATAAAGAATGTGAAAAGCCTACCAGGTGGTAGGTCTCTGATGCCGGAGACCGTCTGGGTGGGTACCACCGCAGCTCCTATTTCAGCCGCCAAATAGTAGTGTGCAAACATTACTGTGTTCCGGTTTGAAGGGCGCTGTAGCTAGTGTAATTACTGGGGTAACGAGACTTAACACCTTATGTCTCAAGGCGACGAGCGCAATGTGGGGCAGTGTCCATCGACCAGTGACCATCTTAACTAGCGCCGCGTTGTTATGGGCAAGCGTATCACTTACCATCAGGTGAACGTCTTGCTCGTCTCGTCGCAAAGTAGTTTAAAAAAAAAGCCATATATTGCTTAAAAGAAATGTAAGTCATAATATTCGAGTAAAAGATAGTATTTATTACTGTATCTTATTTTAAGTTTAATTGTAATTGCAGTAAATGCACATATTCTTAATTCTTTCAGTTACGATAAATTCATGTTTGTTGTACCGGTGATAATGAAATTATTTGTTAACACAAAGTGAACAGATAAAAAAATGTATTTAGTTTCCCTTAAAATATTGTATAAACATTTAGAATTTCAATTAAACCACACATACCTTCTTCGATTTGTTTGAAAAAAAAAAAACATTTATAACAAATCATAATGAACTTAAACTGCTTTCACGGGGCTTACATTACATGTTTATCTGTAAAAACATAAGAAATCCTATTTTTAGTGAGTGGTATTAATTAAAAACCACTTTTATCTTTCTAAATATGTCTAGATAATATTAGCATCCATACTTAGGTGGAAAATTTGTAAATATTTTCAATTAATAGTCAATAGGTTAGGTTATGATAGCGTAGGTGTCGCTTACAAGCTCTGTAGTCACGAGCTTTAAAGAATAGGACTAAGGTAAACCCTGCCTGTCGTAAAAGGCGACTAAAAGGGTAAATGGGTTTCGCGGGCCTTGAGGGTGTAGACCCTTATCGCTCAATAAGCGAAACCCGCGTGGGACACCAATTGCGGTGTGGTTCCCCACTTGCCGTAACTCAGCGAGGGTGCTAAGGACGGCTTTACCCATCCTTGAGACGAGCTAAGCCTAAGTGTAGAGAGGCACCGGTGCGTTCGATATATCCTGGGGCCTCTCGTAATGCACTAGGAAAGACCACCGGATGGGTTGTGATGGGTACAAATCCCTGTCTTCTCCACCCAAAAGCAGGGTATCCTTTGAAGATTTCCCCCCAACGCCATAAAAAAAGGGGTCGCTTGTAAGTGAACGAAAAGGTGATTACCATCTTGGCGATTGTTACTGTTACCCAATGGTAACAGTAAACATAATATGAGTCATGATTTTAATCGGAAGTGACGTAGCCAGTTAAAATACGAAAATATTTTTATTGGTAGTGGGTCTCTGTTACCGGAGACCTTCTAGTTAGGTACCACCTAACTCCTACTTGCCGCTAAACAGTAGTGTGCAAACATTACTGTGTTCCGGTTTGAGGGGCGTTGTAGCTAGTGAAATTACTGGGGTAACGAGACTCAAAACCTCATGTCTCGATCTTCCAAGACACGCACAACGTGGTGCTGTGTATATCATCCTAACCAGCGCCAGGTTGTTATGTAGATTATCACTTACCATCAGGTGAAAGTCGAATAAAAAAAAAACATGCGGATGTTTCAATATGATAGGCAGCGATAGAAGAAATTTTATAGTTTTTAAAAGTATCGTAATATAACACGCTCTCCGTATTACTCACCATGAAGTGGTTTACACGACTCTTAGTTTTGGATATATAAAGAAATAGGTACCTAGTAAAAATGTTCAGATTAAAAATTGCTATTAACGTATAGATGTTATATTTCATCATTTCCTTAACGCATTTGCTATATTTTATTAACATAGTCGACATGTTCCCCAATAGAAAATTTAACAATAAAACAAAATGTTTTAAAGATTTAGTTTATCAATGAGTCGAAGTATGTAATATTTAACGCGGTAACCATCGGAAAATAGTTGTAACAAATACTTTTCTCAATTGTATAATTAAAGCGGTGATCCTTTAAGTTAAAAATTACAAGCTCTATTACTGTAATAGATCTCGAGTTTAAAATGTATATATAAATGTAAATACGTAACTTGTTTAGTGTCGGTAAATACATGCTTATTAAAACTAGGCTTAAACAGGGCGATTATTTAAATTCGGGTTAAATCGAGTTTAGTTTTTTGTGTGCTACATTATTAGTACGTTATGACAATGTGGTATTACTTAGCACGTTTTCTTTTCTTCATTGAGCAAACTTAGATGCCAGAAAAAAAAAATGAACTAATGTTATTTACGTCATAAAATAGAGAAATGTGAAAAGGAAATTTAAAGGGGGAAAAGATACGCTCAAACTTAATAGTAGATTTTTTACTTTAAAATATAAAGGAGAATTGGAAGACTGTTAGATATTAATATGAAATATTTGAGCGATAATAAAAGGTGTGCTGCGATGATTTAAATGGACGTAAATTCTTCATAGTAAGGCATTGATGATATTTGGATGCTTTTTCCGGAAAATATTATAATCGACTTGATAGAAATCTTTGTTAAAAATAATATACAGTGAAGAAAAATCCAAACGACATTAGTTTAAGCGATAAAGCTTTTTAATACACAACATTGCAGCAGTCAGAAATTCGAAAACAACAAAAGATCAGAAGCCTCCTCTAATCATGAACTAGGTCACATTTAAATGTTTTACTGCGGTTAAATTTGTTTTTAAGACATTGAAATACCACTTGTTACCATCGTTACAAATGAACAATAGATTAGACGCAGAATATAAATTACCAACAAAACGAGCACATATAAATAGAATTTTTTACATTTACCTTTAAAACTCTGTAAAGCCCAGATATTTATTCACATAATACGAATGTCTTAATTTGGAAGTTTCTATGCTACATACACAGAAACATCACATTTAATTGTATTATATCTTAGTACATATTAATTTGTATTACTAGGATTATATTTATGTATAAATAAGGATTTTGTTAGTTTTATGCCATTTTTATTTTCTACATTTTCCCGCGGCGTTCGCAGTGCCTTATTATGAGTAAGAATTGTATGAATGATGAATGTTTAGAATATTTAGTATGTATATAAAGTTAAGTATTAAATTAGATAACCTTTTAGATAATTTCATAGAGTTCTTAGAAATAGTCGAGATAAGTTACGTAGGTAAGGTTTTTATTAAATTTATATATAATAAGAGATTGTTAGAGATAATTGGCTCTCTAATATCGTTTCAGTTTTCTATTGACATTATTTTCAAACATTTTTCGGAAGAAAGCACCTTCACAGTACAAAATACTTTACATGTAAAATGCGTCAATTTATCTCGATTAACTGCTTACAAACTGCTTTTAAACTGAGTAGATATTGTGAATAGCTTTCATCACTCCGCAAAACACTTAATCTGTATCGTATTAACATAACTTATCATAGAGGAACGTATCTATACAATAGTGATAAAAGAAAATTACGTATGATATTTACTGAGAAAATTGTAGCTTGTGTAATAGAGGGAATTTTCTCAATTATTACATTACTATTCAATACTTTAAATATATCAGAAGAATGTAATGGTTACTTTGATGTCAATACTGCAGAGTTAATCATTGTAAGATTGAGCTATAAGACGGAACGATATCAGAACAAATTAAGTCGACTTTCCGAAAAATTTTCAAGAACACGGTGTTTCTTCTATCAACTGTAACTATCACTTTTAAACGTTTCGCACGTTTGTGCACATTTATACATATTGTAAGTTAACATATGTACTCATTTGTATGACTGTGTATCTTTTTAGAGGCCCCTGATTTAGGCTACGCTCATTAAGACTTTCGAGTACCGTGGTTAAATTAAGTTTCTGTAAATTTTTTTCATCGTATTTTAGCTACCGCGTCTCTTTTTTATATTAGGTGCTTATGCTTTAGACAATATTGTAATAAATTAGTTTTTCGTTATTTATATAATTTTTTATATTTTTACAAAATTATTCTGCTTAAGTAGAATGCAAAAGTTTATATAAAATGTAATTTATTATATGTAAAATGTATTATGAAATAAATATTGTAAAATAGTTATCGCATTATATTTTTAAATCGTAGATTATGAATTCAATTACTACTTATAATACTTTACTTAAAATATTAAATGTATTACTATAGTGTAGTATATGGTGTTAGTACGGTAATGAATTGTATTGCACAATATTCAAATACAAATCAGCTTGTTCATGTTTTAAAATGCATAAAAGTTTGTGTTTCAATTTATCGTCCAGAAAATAGGTATGAAAAAGTTGAATTTTACTTAGTTGTAATAATTTGTTCTTTGTATCATAATATTATGTTTAATAACCACTCATTTTGTTGAATACTATAAAATCTATTTAGACTTATGCGACCAAAGATCAACTTTTTTCTGTCAGTGTTTATTTTAATGACATTTATTTATTGGCGATGAGATAACAATAGATCATTTAGTATTATGTTAAGTGTCAATAAGGCGAAAGTTAATGTAGATGATGATGGTACCTACCACCACCGTGTTCAATTCACTCAGTTCAGCGAGTGCGAAAAAAACCCACATGTCGTGTTTTTTAATAAGTAAGTTAATTTAGCTACAAACAACTATTTAATGAAAAATTTCACATTAACAATTATTTCAAATAAGTTTAGATTTATATTTTTTTCAAACATCTAAACAACTACTATCTTGGCTAGGTTCAGTTTTACCTTTACCTTTTTATTACTCAATAGATTCTTAATAAAGAGTTAAAAACTATTCATTAGAAAATGTATGAAGTAATTACTTCGTTTTAAATTAATACTGTACATGTTTTCGAGCAGGTCTACGTTAAGCTGTGGACAACAACAGGCTTAATTGTTATTATGAAAATGTTTGAATTGTATGATTTTCATAGAAATTGTTATTGCGAAAACCGTATAACATTTGTTTTACTAATTTTCATTTTGTGTATATAAATTTCTGAACCGTAAAGTAACAGTGTTATTCGTTTGAAAAGATAATCCTTCAAGTGTTTTTCACTTTACATAGAAATTTCTGGACGATATACGATGAAAAGTATTAGTAAGGTGTATCATAACGAAATTTGTAAATATTTTACAAATTAAGTTACACACACATTTTAATAATAAAAAGATGAAATCTGTCTTTGTAATTTCAGCACGCTTATGTATGTATGTATAATATTAAGTTGTAGACGTATAGTACACACAACATTTATTAGTTACATTATATAACTATATATGTATGTCAATGTGTGTCAATGGGAATATATTTTTAGTTACAGATCTTGAAAGTAATAAACGATTTAAATAATTTTTTCGTGAATTTGAATAAAAATATTCTCATAAATATAAATCTCAATAGTTTGAACTCAACATATAACATTTTCACGTTTCCATTGTAATGCCCACGCACATCTTCGCCCGGTGAAAAATACGGCGCCGGTCTTATTAAATCAGTAAGTTGCTATGAATTACTAATTACGAGTAATTGGGGAGATTAGATCGAAAATAAGTGTAAATTTTAAATATAATTCAAATATTATTGAGTTATGTTGAGCGATTTATTACTAGATTAAAGGTCAACAATTATATTTATGCTGACCCGCTTGTATTCAGTAGTGATTAAGAGTTCAGCTCAAAGTGTTAGAGTAAGTGACAATGTAATTTCGTCAGTCTAGTTTAAGTATTTCGGACATAAACTTTAATAATGCTTCTTTGTGCTTTGTGGAATTGAGTTAGTATTTCATTGTATGATTTGTTAAAAAATATGCCGTTTAAATGGTGAAATAGTATGTACATGTAATAGTTGAATTATATTTTGTATAAATTTCTTTGTTCATTGTACAATGGTACATCGATATACGAATGCCCTAATTTACGAGCGTTTTGAGATCGAACCACCGAGCATGCGATATTTTGCTTTGAGATGACGACAAGATTTGAGACACGGGGATACACACAATGTCTCTAGGTCTTAACGTCTAACAGTTTCTCCCACTTCAGTGTGCACCTGGGGTGGTGTTTTATGAACTGGAACGGATTATAGTCATTTCAATTAATTTAAATGGGGAAAATTTCTTTGAGATACGATCAATTTGACATAAAAGCAAGGTTACGGAACGGATTAAACTCGTAAGTCGAGGTACCACTCTATACCCCTACGTTAAAACAATGGGAGTATATTACATTTAAAAAAATACTTTCGTGAAAAGTTAAAACAACGACTTGTATTTTTATCTACAACGGTACAAAGCAATTTTGTTGCGTAGATAGTTTTATAATATCAAAGTGGTAATAGTCCGGAGGATTCGAATAAACCAATCTACTTACCAAATTACATAACATTGCGACTTTGAATCAAATCAAGCACCTTCTTGTTACTAAGCAAACGGTTCCTGCGCCCCATAGATGCATTTAAGCATTACATATGCCATGGCATGCCAATTTTAATAAGACCTCATTCTTTACATAGTCCCATATTTACCGGTAGGTCTCCATGCCGAAGACCGTCTAGGTACCAACTGCAGCTCATATAACTACCGACAGAAAGTAATGTGCAAACATTACTGTATTCTAATTTGAAGGGCGCAGTAGCTAGATAAATTACTGGGGTAACGAGACAACCCCTTATGTCACAAGGCGATAAGCGCAATGTGATGTAGTGTATATCATTTTAACTAGCAGCACGTTGTCATGGGCAAGCGGATCACTTACCATCAGGTGAACGTCTCGCTCGTCTCGTCGCTTCGTAGAACAAAAAAAATATTTATTTGGAGAATATTACCCAAGATCTAGATAGTGAAAATCATAAACAACTTTGTTTCTATATACTTCCATTTTGAATTTTACATTTACGTAATATTGTATTTACTCAAAATACATCAAATCGTTAATATATTTTTTTTACATTATCGATACTATTTCACCATGCGTTTATAAAATTTTATTATTGTATGTTGTTTTTGTATTTAATTTTGTTTTAAATCATGCGATGGGAAACTGTAAATTTCAAAAGACGTATTGTTGTTGATTTTTTCAAGTTGTAACATTTTGTTTGTGTATAACTAAAATATTGTGAAAAATTGTATTTGTTCTAATTTGCCTAATTTTATTTCAAATAAATTAGTTTCTAATTACATTTGTTTTTAATTTAGTATTAAAGCCGTGTGTAACGTTTGCAGAGCTCCTCAAGTAGTGTAGAAAATGACAAGCGGTCGAAGAATTGACGTGTTTAATTTGCCTTTAGTTACAAGATATACGGGAGTTAAGTCCCGACGTATTTTAAGTATGGCGCGAAGTACGTTACAACATTAAAATTTTGACATATACAAAAAAAATATAAATGTTGCCAGCGTTGACTCGCGGAGACGTTCCGTTTCGCCGTAACACCGTGCTATGTAATATTTCAATTATTATATTATACAATATTTTAAATATGATGGCATAGGATCCTGATGATTTATGTCGTAGACAAGACTTTTTGTTAGATAGTTACGTGTGATGGTTATTGTTAATCTATAAATCAAAGAAAATTTCTAAGGAAATTAAATAACGAATGTCGTTTTCAAGTCATTGTTTATAGTTCTTTTAATTTCAATAAAGCTACTTAAAAGTAATAAAACATCCTTAGTTTCATGCACTTTTTATATAATTTAGTTTTACTAAATATACAAGTGAAATTAATGCGAAAAGGGAAAACTACGTAAAATACAATAAATTATCACTACATTAGCCGTCACATTATTTTTAAGTAAGCTTATAATATATTTTAAATGTAGTAAAGGAAAGAAAGATATAACAATGAAAAATGTTTATTCGGTACAAGATAATATATGAATAACATAATAAAAAATCAACAATAATTATTCATATATTTCGAAAATGTATAAATCAAGCCTGGAGACTTTATATACAGGTGCAAAATCTATTTTCCTTATTTTTCTAATCCTGTGGTGAATTGTTTTTATTTATATGAGGCCAAAGTCTATGAATGCTTTCTTTAAATAAAATATGAATCGGTAGTTTCGCATAAAGTTTTAATGTAAATTGACTTGTTCAGAAACCGTCTCCCCTATTTACATCTTAAGGTTGATATTTTTTTTACGAAATTTTATAAATTCAACTGACTCTAGTTGAGTGCGAGAAGCGTTTGATGCAGAATAACTCACCGGCCTCGTCGTCAGCAGGCAGTGGACCCAAGGTTCCAAAGAAACGTTTGTCGAGGAGTTGTAGCAATTGTAGAGCACTCTCATGGACAGGTGCGCGGGGGCATCCGGTACACATTAAAGTAACATTGATGATTGCCGTGTAGTGGTCGCAAGGGTACTCCCTGTGAAAAAAACAATACTAATTAATACAAGCTATTTTATTCTTATCTACTGTGGACTTATATGAAACGAGCAGGACGTTCACCTGACGGTTGTGATGCGCCCGCCCATAAGTGCGTGGTTTTAGTTAGGAATAAAATACACTGATATTTAGTAACGTTACCCAAATTATTTGCCTAGCTAGAACACCCTACAATAAAATATGGAAATACTCGCTGCGGTGGTGCCGATCTCCGACAACAGAGACCAGCCTCACACACAAGTACTTTTTTGAAGAGAAGTTTGTGAGAAAGAATGTTACATCTTCCATATGAAATCATTTGATTGTATGCGTAAAATATCTCTGTACGCGTCGGAGATGTAGTGCCACTCCTAAAAACCGACGGATTTAATGAGCAATGTAAAAGAGCATAATTGTGGCCTGTTAAAGAGTCTCTTTATAGCAATTGGTAAATTACGAAATTTTTAAACTTTTTGGCCGTTTTCTTTGTCTCTAGTGAGAGACGTGACGGCGATTTTAAGCGCAAGTGGTTTAATTGTAATTGCCTAATCATGAAAATTATAATCGTGGTATAAGTAGTAGTGATGTGTTTAAATAAATAAGGTGTTCTTTTTTGCGTTTTTGACCGCTAAAGGTAACAGTGTCCGCGCTTTGAATTTAACTCAAAAAAAAGAGTAATACCAAATATTTTTTTTTTTATAAAACGTATTACTATAGTTATAACTGTCTAGCAGTTTGTTTTGTTGTTATTTTTCAGTTAACAATAACAAGAATGTTTACATCTATAACAGATTTACAGGATGTATAGTTTTCAAAAGCCGCCGCTAAACACGACTTACCGGAAAATGGTCTAGATTCATATTTATAATTTAAATTTTTTTGGAAAAGGCGGAACAGAGTCTAACTAAAATAAACCGTCCAAATTAGACATTAAAACTCACAACGCAAAGGTCGACAGGAATACAAAATTTTCAAAAGTTTGATGGATTCAGTTTGCTTTTAAAGAAACAAAAATTATTATAGCTTTATTTATTTTTATTTAAAACATTTATTGAATACCAAAAATTACGTTACAATAGGCGGACTTAATGCATTTCTACGAGTCAACCTCGGCAGAAGGGAAATGCAATGGTAGGTGAGGTGTATTAGCAAAAATTTATATATAAACAAAAAAAATAGTTTAGTATAAAAATATACACAATAATAAATGTTTAATGCAGATACACTAATACGAATATATACATATATATAATATTAATAACAATATGTATACTAATACACACACATACATATACATAAATATAAACTTTTCGTGGTCATGACAAATCAGCTTCAACGCTTAACAAAAGTAATATTCCAGAGCTTGTAGATCTGTTAGCTATCTATAATGGATATTTGAAAACCTATTTACAATCGACGTCTGGTAGCACATTCACTGGGTAATCGAATAAAACTCAAAATGAATTTATTTCAAGCGTCGCGTCTGTAATGCTCGATGTCACGATTCCAGTGAGTAACACATCGATTGAAAGATAATCCCTTGTCTAAAAATAATTTACGTGTATTTACGAAACACACGATTTTACGGGTTACACGGGTTTCCTCGATACAAGCATCGCCTAGTGAGGAACCCAACGGTTAAAACCTTATTAAAAACCTATACGCAAACTAAAAGTACCTCAAAGTCACTGTCATCATATAGTACTTCCATTGTGTTTTGCAGAAATAAAAACATTTTTAATTTTTTCATTTAATCAAAGCAGACTAAAAAATTGCTGTGAATCACTTATCGGTGATACAAACTACGAATGAGTCCTTTGCTAACTACTAACTACGCTAATTAAACGCTAGATACATAAAAAATATGCGAGAAATATTTTTACGCGTACTATACATAATACGATAACATATTTAAGATAATCAAAAGCAGACAAGTCACAGGCCAGTTGGTTTGCGAAGTAATTAATACGTCTTTGAGCTTCATGCAGTAAACTCAACCAATCTTGAATGAGAAATTAACAACTTTGCTACCAAAGGATTATTAAACTAAACGCTCTCGTTTCACACGTATACGAAGTTTATAGTTACTTAGTAATATTTTAATAATACCTAATTTTTGTTCAATTAAAACCTGTCATATGGGCCAAAGACGCCGCGTTGCACAAAAGAACAGCACCTGACTATGATCTATGCCCCATTTCTTATGTAAAACACACACTTAGATCCCAAACCCGCAACAATTGGAGTGATAGATACAACCAAAGCAATACAGGGGCGGTAACAAAAATTTTTCTTCCCAATACTGATACTGCGTACTCACTACTAAAAAATATGTCGTTAAATCCGCTCATAGTCCAGGCCCTAACAGGACACGGGGGCTTTGGCCAGTATCTGCACAAATTCAAACGAAAAGACGAACCGTCTTGTGTTTGCGATCCGAATATTGCAGAAAGCATTATACATCTTCTTATAGATTGTCCTAGGTACCTAAAGGAAAGAATAGAAATAGAAATGAGATTGGACAAAAAGATATCCGAACAAAATTTAAGCAAAATGCTGATGTCAAAAAACAAAGAAGTATTGTTAAAATTTATGGAGAAGGTTACGAAGGATGCTGTTAAAAGAAATAGAAGTAATTAGGAGTAACTACAGATATATAATATACACACACAAATAAATAAATAAATAAATAGCAAATAAGATCTCAGACTTTAGTCCGAGGAAAAAGCATAAATATAAATAAAAAAAAAAAAAAAAAACCTGTCATATGCGTAAGAGTAAATTGATCCCATGGTATGACGCATTGAAACTCCTAACGCAATGAGAGAGACCGCAATGAAAATCCCACATAAACTTGACTTCCCAAGCATGGTATTTTTCGAAGATTCGACGGCCCTACTTTACCAAAAAATAGGGGCATAATAAGAAAAGGACCAAATAAATATCCATGTTCGCGAGTTACGATGAGACCTTGTCATCCGCTAACGGAACCCGAGGAGAACGACAAACCAGGACGTAGTATCACGTTAGCCGCAGCACAACATGGATCTAATGTGGGCTAAGCACTTCCCACAATTTGCTTAAGCGGGCAAGTGGCTCATCCAAAAGTGTGTTCCGTAGAGGAGTCTAGATTCACTCATAATGCACTAAAAGCGACCACCGGTTATAGAAATTAGAAATTTTACGTAACGCCCACTACCTCCCGGAAGCAAGACAGCATTAGAAACTAGCCCCCCGCCCCTACCAAAAAAAGGTTTGTTTCCCAATAAAATTATACATATTTTTAAGCGATATCCGGGTACACAATAATAACATGTGCATGTTAACTCCCACAAAAGCCATTGAGCGTTAAATGGGTCACATGTTAGGTGCGAGAAGGCCAGTGGATGTCAAGTTAAAGTAATGAGAACGACACGTCATATGCAACCTAACAGCATTGGTTTGGGCTTGCCACTTAATTTTTACCACTCCTATACTTAATCAGGCGAACAAATGGAAGTTCATTTATAATTACCCCTTTTGAAAGTTGAGTACCTTTATAACGTGTTTTTCTTACAAAATAGCGCATTTAATATTTTAGAACTTTTAACGTAAATCTGGCGTTTCCTTAATTATCTATTAAAGCTTGACCAATTTTCTACTTCCTACCCTTAACCCACTTTACGAGGTTGGAGCAAAGTGATTTTTTTTGCACCCAGCTCTGCCATCTCTTATTTAGTAGTTACAGCTTTTTTCACTGATAACGTTTACCACAGTCAACCTACACTTTCTCTATATACACCCTCTGATAGAAAGATCACAAACAATGACTACGCTAAATTAATTTTTCATAGCAAAAAAAAATAAAAAAAAGCCCTTATGGTTTTAAAAATTGAATAAATCATTCTTGAATAAGTAGAACACAAGGAAATACACGAGGTCACATTTGATATCCAGTAATAAACTAAAGAGCTATAGTGATGTCAAATACTCGTGACAAAGGAGGCCATAAATCAATATTCTTCTAGTGATGTCCACTGCAAATTGACGCTTCATTATCGATCTCTTTGCATGTCTTAACCTTACATAAATTTCTACCATATAATGAGAAACTCTCCACAGCATAGTAATGAGAAGACTCTTTTACCGATTTTTTATCAGGAACGGCTGAAGTAGTTTGTTTACATTGAAATTAAAAAATAGATGATATTTATAGTCACCGTGATTGCCTATTTTGCTAATTGCTTTGACGTGCATATTAACGCATAAATTAAAAAAAACTTTCGAAAGATTTTTTCGCAATAGAGGTGGGTCAGGATATTCACCCCTCTAAACGAGGAGCTTGTTGCTAACTAAACGGTAAAATGAGCCGAAATTGTTTCAAGGCATGTCTATCAACAAAATTATTCTAAGAAAGCAGTACCAACTTAAAACCTTTAAAGTTATAACATTGCCACAACAAGTATGTACTATAGTTTATAACAATACACCTGCGAAAAAGCTTTTCTTAGTAGTATGTTTGTAGTGTTGTTACTTATGCAAGGAATAGATTCACCGAGACCCAAAAACTTAGTAATATTCAGTTATGGGATATAGGAAACTGTCGTCACTTAGCAGATTGGAAGGGCGCTCCTCGCGAAATATCAATATCAACACGCCTACATAGCCCAAGCGATCAGGTCACCAATAAAAGGACAGGTGTGACCTGATCTCAAGACGGTGTGCTCGTCTTGAGAACAGGTCACTGTAGAAAAAACAACATAAACGAAATTAAAAAATGGTGAGTAATGAGGACTTCACTCGATAATTGCTCATCAACTGCGGTGTAAAACTGTTTATCAGCGCTAGCGACAAACAAATCCACAAAATGTTAACCAAAAACTGGCCAAACATAGTCCCTCGTGCAGAGTGCAGAGAGTGATCAAATTTACATTAATGAGTTAAACGAAACGCGAACGCAACGCCTGGATGAAGCTGGAGTTAAATTTTGTGAAACATCGTCGACCGTTCAATTAACGAAGCCGGAAAATATTACTTCCGATGTTTGTTGCTATGCGGATGCGAGATTTGAGAAACATGAAACATTGAACATATAGTGTGAAGACTAATACCCTTTTTGTTAAAATACTTTTTTTTTCTTTAATTTCTTTCGGTGGGATACAAAACTCCCGCACAGGATATTAACCAAAATGATAACATAAGTTAGCCATTTAACTGTAAAAATTGTATTTGTGGAATTCTGATGAACGACTTGAGCATTAATTTGGCTGGTGTATTTTCTATCAACGACAACCATCACGAGGGATTGGAGGACTATAAGTTATATCCAACATGTACATATTAAACTCATGATGTTTCATTGTAACTTTATAGTTATGTATCTACATAGTCCTCTCAAGTCAAGTCAGCTCGCCTCCTCTTTGGGAGATAACCATCTCCTTTTCCTTTACTGGTAAGGCACGCCAAAATATAGCGTGATTTCATATTCGGCTTCTAATCGTTACTAGGGAAACGGATACGACAAAGAGGGTCATAAGGCCAAGAGGGCGAAACTCGAAAGTAGAAGTCGTGTTAGTCAAGTTTGTTCGTCGGATCTACTTTTAAGCGCCGCTAATGATCATAATTTGACACCGACAACAACAGCACAGCGGTGGCTTTTAATCTCCTGCGGCCGCACCACCGCCTCCAAACAAATTATAATTTAACTATTTATGGACAATATTTTCTCCTATTTAAATTATTTCCATCCTTTTCGCGAATTCAGGGCACTAAATAACGTAGTTTGTTTGCAGTCTTCTAACGACGAATGCACTTCGAAAACATAAAAATGCTAAAATGAGCTTCTTTTATTGAAGTAACAGGGAAAGAACAAAGAAAATAGATTACTATCACTTAAATTGTTTTCAATTGGCTGTGAAAAAATTACTCATAAAATCCTAAAATAAGTGGTTATTTAAGAGTTAAAAAGAAGGTGCATTACAACAAATTAAATTTATTATTTAGTATAATTTGGGAAACCAATAGATAAGTTACGGCGGTCTCCAATAGCCTTCAAATCCACAATGTTAGTCCTAATCTATAAGCCCACAGCATTAATTTTAAGGGTCCACTCATTTAATAAAAGATAAAAATAGAGCTGAAGAAGAGTACTCGAGCGAGGAATAGAGTACCCCTCCTTCAAGTTCCCGCTCGCGAGAATACCGAGCACTTCACCAATGCCTTTAATATTTGAAGATAGAACACAATTATTTATATTATTGTGTTTTATCTCTATAATTTATTTTTATTCATTTAATAACGTTCGCCGTTAGATCTCTTTTAAGTAACGCCCCTAGCTAATATTGTGAATGGGGAGGAAAGAGACCTGCTCTCACTAGCACTCTGCAGTCCACATCTGTTAATGTTCACAGAAGGTAACGCAGATTTTCCATAACATATTCTCAAGTAGTACGTTAGTCAGTAGGTAAGACATTTTAAAATAAAAAAGTTTGCATATACATATATAGCCCGCTGACGCTGAGTTTCTTGTGCCCATTATTCTCGGGTCGACTACATTAAAAAAATTAAGTAATATAATTATTTTGAATTAAATTTTTTTACTTTATTCTTTAGTCCATAGTTTCCGGTCATAGCCACGAGTAAAGCTGAAAGTTATTGTTCGTTGAACAATGTTCTTACATCGTCCGGTAGTAGTACCGGCGACATGTTTGATTTTTTTTTCAGAAACGCCGAATTGTTGATAATCTTGAACCATTAGCCTATTGAAAAGACATACTTAGAATACTAAATAATTCCCCGGAGACTAATAAAACCACTATTCCTGTATTTTGTTAAAGAACGAATGTGTAAATTTAGATTAACTTTCACTTAGCGTAGATATAAGAATTCTAAAAGGTGTTTTTATTATAGACATAGAAAGGCATGATATCCAACTAAGACGCTGATGGAATTTCTTACAACTATGCGTTGATATTAAAATATTTATCTATAAGTATTGTTAAGATGAAAAAAAATACTTCGGTCTCTGTGCGAGCCTACATTAAATTACAAAAGTCTAAAAACTGTTGTCACATTTTAGAATAGTTGTTGTAGGCTTTAATAAAATATTTTGATTGAACTATAATTTACGTTAAGTAATAAAGAACGATGTTGTATTTTGTTTAGATATTGTAGGGAAGGAGCCATAGATCTTTTTTAACTTAGTAAAATAAAAAGCAATTACGAAAGGAGCTCATTAGGTCAAAGGTGAAGTTTACATTTAAATACGAAACGGTTGTGACCTTGCCCGTTTTACATTGTAAAGTGCAGTTTCATCGCAAACTCAGCAGTAAATATGTACATTACGGGCACCTCACGCTTCCTCGTTATATACGTTAAACAATGTTGTAAAGTAGCGTTAAACCTTAGGAAAAGCAACAAACAAGTTGGAGAAAATATAATTTAAATCCATCCCTTTTAATTAAAAAAATTCCTAATCGTTGCGAAAAACTAATAATATCCTTATAGGTTCTAAACACGTTTTTAATGTCTTCCTTAGCACCCACATATTAGTCAATAACATACAATTTAGAACCTCCAACCAAATCCAATGTGTGGGTACAACATGGGACTTCGACATGATTTTCGTCTTCTCCAAATTAATTTTGAGACCCACGTGTTCAGGGCTCATCGAGTTATAAACGAAGATGAGTTATTCATTCGCCGTTTATGTATATCCAAGTTCTCTCTACCACAAAAGCTTGAAGGCCCTTTAATGTCGCCCTCGCTCACACTTCGCCTCATAGGTTTTTAGCAGTGGTTTTGAAGACACTATGACATAGACGCGTTTTCGTAGGACTTGGATGTATCCATTGTCTATTTAGCAACTCTGGAATAATTGCAGAACAGACCGTTTTGACTAAATAGAAAATTTTCAACACTTCGCAGCAAGTTATATTCTTAAGTCTTGTTTATAACTTGCCATTGCGTATGCTTATGGTTTATAGTGCTGTAAGGCCTTTTCAAGATATGGCTTGTTTAAGAGGCTGGAAATTAATTCTTCTGCATTGATCGTTCACCAGATATCACAAGTTAAGCCGAAAATCTGCCATTACACGAAGCTTTATTGTTCGTTATTCGGTTTGAAAGTCATACTAATTTCTCACAGGCTGTCGCGTCCGAGATATTGTAAGTATGATTTATCAAGTAAATTTGGCTTCAGAAACGGTAGCCTGACTGTAGACCTTAACGATCTCATCTAGAAAATCCGTAAGAAACGTACGGATATTCTTGTTATCTGTTTTCGGACATTGTCCAATTGCAAACACTAGCGCACATTTTGGAACCTTCGTTACCATATAATTTAATTCCTTATTAAATTAATGTATGTCGCCCACCAAAGATTTATATATCTGCTTGTTGAACTGTCGATAATAGGAAAATGTCCAACCAGCAATCGAATCATCATAAAAAAGGTTATGGATAACGTCATCTCAATAGTTTGTATGATTAAAATTTGTTAATTGAATTCAAATTATAACTTTTAAAAGAAAAAAAAAAGAAACCCAAGATTTATAGTTTCTATGGTGATACTGTCGTTATTCGTCATTCCCTACAAGGTTCCAAAAAAAACAAGTTTTTTCCCACGCCAACTAACTCAGTCCGTAGTGTCTGGCCACTTCTCATAAAAGATATGTCATGTCACGTGTTCGCTAAAAACTTGTATGGCGCCATCTATCCATCCGTCAGTAGTAATAAAGTTTTTTTCATTACATTTAAACTTATGAGTTGGTAGTCGTACAGAAGGACACAATGGGAATAACTAATAGTGTCGGGGAATAAAATAGAAACACGGGGATTTAGTTGTCATCAAAGTTATTGGAGCATTTTTAATATTTACCGCCGAAAAAATATTTCATGACACACTTACCTTAAATATCATTTACATAATAAACAAATAAAAGTAACGCAGCGTTGATTACTTTAACATAACGACTTTAATTTTATTGTTTTCGTTTCTTTATTTCATAATAGAAATATTGGAAATAAGTAACATCTAAATTACCATTTTAAAGTGACATTGATCATTCCATATTCCTTATTATGAAGGATAATAAAAAAGGCAAAGCAAATTTTTTAATTTATGAGATAACACTGTCATTTCAAAAGTCGTATTCAGATGTTAATTATGATAAATGTTTTGTTTCTTCTTTGGTAATTGAATAAAGAAACTGCTGCATACGAGCAGCGCAGGAATGAACAGTTTTGTGATCATTGGGGGAGACCTGTGTCTAGCAGTGGACATATATCGGCAGATGATAATAAGAAAAGGACACTCCCATCCAAAATTTTAGAAATCTCTTTCCATTGAGTTATAGACCGCTATACCCCTTTCAATAGCGATAAAATCACTAATAACCGAATTGTTAAACAGTGTATCTACTCTGATAAAGAGACATATCTTGTTATGTCATCAAAATAACTTATTTTCATTTTGACAAATTGCAAGTTATGTAACAATGTATAAGAAGTTAATAAGGTATTTTCATGGTGCCCTTACCTTGCGCTGAATATTGTTGCAAGCGCCATAAAACAACCGTCTGCGACACGCGGTGCACCCGTGAAACATTTGTCAACAGTCCAATCCAATAGTGGACCAATATCGGGGTTGCAATCCAACAAAAGAACTATTGTTTCGCGAGCCAGTTCGTAAATCTAAGTAAAGAAAAACCAATCAGTAGTTATACACAAAAAACATACGGCAAAATGTAATTTTTAATCTAATAGGAATTTATAAGTAATTTTAGGCTTTGATGAAAAATAATTGGGAGAAAATAATACGATAATACCTTATCATTAGAGGAAGAGAGCATTTCGCTTAGCCATGGATATAGAGAGCCATCTTCGGCGAGCGCACTCGGCGCGAAACACGGGCCGCAACATACGAGAGCGCTCATTGCCTGCGGATTAAATTACACATTAGAAAATATATAGTAAAGGCATTATAAAAAAAATTACTTCCAGTTTTCTGCTAAATGAGTTTTTAATTCTTAACGAATAAAAACACAAAGCTTGCCTGCACTGTATGGAATTACAGTGTGCTTTAACAAAATTTTACCTATTTTTCTTCACACTATCCTTTACTTTTACTTTACCAGCATAGGACAAGCAATAACATCGCTATGGTGATACGCCCGGGCACAAAAAGGTAACGCTGGTTAAGATGATCCCTACATGCCACGTTACAATGTTCTCATCGCCCTGAGATAAGATGTTGAGCATCATTATTATAGTTCTACTGCATGACGACCGAAATAGGCGCTACGATGATGCCTAATACGGTCTCCAGCAAAAGACTATTTGCTATTAGTAAACATTATTAAATAAATAACTTTGCGGCAAGCGTAAGTAGAAAAGTATTAAGTAATACCTTGAGAGCGGAGAAATTCAGACGTTCGTCTACTTCTAGAGGAGGTTGTTGAGGCTGCACGAACATGTTGCCGAGATGCCTAGACAGGGATCCGCAACAACCCGCAAACAATGAGAAGAGACTCTTGCAAAGGTCCTTCTTCATCAGGGACCCATAGATTTCCACTAAAAGAATAACATTTAATTATAATAATGAAATTCACATAGACAATTCATATTATGCGGAGATTAGGTACTTACTAGGAAAGCTTTTGATTAGTGCAGTGACGAAGTCAGCGAAGGTTATGCGTTGTTCTCGTGCAGCCGGTGCATCTTTTTCTGCTTCCACTTCGAGACACAGTCGTACGCCGTCCATGTATTCCGTAATCGACGAATGCAGACCGCCATTTTCCAAAGCGAATGGACTGCGATAAAAAAAAACAATATAAACAAATGAAGAACGATTTAAGTTGTATATAATAATAAAAATCTTTTATAACAAAACGTTTTTCTTTTCTCTTTATCTTATACTACTACTACTACTCTAGCGCAACGACCCAGAGTTATCTTTATCTTATGATAAACCATTTTAGTTGTTAATTGATGATAGTGTTTTTATTTTAAGCGTAAAGTCACCATATGACCGATTGCTGGGTACGGAGTAAAAAGTTACATCCTCTACTCCTCACACTCTCACCTGCTAGAAAAGGTGTTCCGTTGCGCAATAACAAGCAGCATCTTGTTGAGATGAAGACGTAGCGCATCCCTACGACGCCGGCGACGCATGTTCTCCTGTTTACGGTCAACCGCCTCTCGGAGTATCGGTAATAGTTCCTCGAACAAGTCTCTGCCAAAACAAAATTCATTATGGCAAAACATAAAATACCTTTAACGCTTGCTTCGCCCTCAGATTGTGGCAATCTCCTGTTAGACTTAGGCCTCTCTTAAGAAACGCCGCTTAGCCCTTTCCTCGGCTATACAATTGCTGCTACCCGCCTTGCACAGAAATTCCTCAGGTGTACCCAAGCAAGTATCCTTTTAATTAATTTAATATCTTATGGTGTCTATATAATTTATAAAGTCTCACTTAAGTGCATCTGAATTGATGTGGCCGCAAGCTGATACGGCCGCGTCCCGTACTTCTGGTACCTCGCAGCGAACCAAAGGCACTGCTAGTTTGTGCAGGGAGCCCGGTGACGCCTGGGCGCTGCGCCCCTCTGCACCACTACGCTCGCTCAACGAATCAGGCGATGAACTACAATGTTCGTAAAGCTTTAATACGGATACGCGAGCGGAGTAATTGTGAGTTATATTTGAACATTATTCCGTTAGAAGTCGGCTGGTGTTATTACATTAACAGATCTACTAATTTAATGAACGTGTATTTACGAGTATATACGAGTAATAGATTTTTTTGCTGTTCAACCACTTAGCGGGAAAATGTAAGCAGTCAATGAAACGGTCCAATTATTATTAATATGCAACTATTGGTTTTAATAAATTTTTAAATGTCTACTAGAATAATATTCAGCGGTGGACCAGGATAATTCGTCGTTATAATAAAGCCAATAATAAAATCTATATTAAAAATATTTGATTATTAAGGTAACAATTTAAATCTTTACTCATTAAATCAAATGATAAGAAAATACAATGACAATGTGTATACTTCCTTTAGCTGAAAATTATTACATTATGACAAAACTTACTTTATCATCAAAGCAGCTGCCACAAATGACATGTAAAGCTTAGTAACAGTCAGATTAATAAGAAGAATCTCATTATTTCATTATGTAAATTAAAGACAAACGATAGTTTTTAGCACATGTAAAATTAAAAGTCTATTGAAGTATTTAATTATACGACTTTTAAAAATAATGTATTAGTAAAGAAGAACTGAACTTCATAATACAATTTTCTAATGATTTTTATACCTACTTTTGACGATGTTATTAATATCAAGCATAGTTTTCTTTATTAAAACAAATTTCCTATTTTGGCTAAGCTGTTAATGAAACAGTTATAATTCCAATAACAATAGGTAAGCAGACAGATAAGACAAATTCAAGTGGCGTTACATTTTCTGGCAAAGGAAGTGAGTCCATTGAATACGTAAGGGATATAAAAGCTTAATAAATGAAACGTATAAACAAATTTACCTCCGCGTGAACAATTGTTTAACATTTTTCCAAACAAAGAAGCAAACATTTAGAACAAATATACAAAAAGCAGATTTAATACAACAATATTCAGAAAAGCTCAGACGGCGACTAGCGAAGCTGTTGTTAAGGAGGAAAGTAATTTTTTATTTATCATATTCTCTTTAGAAGAATCATATGAAGTCGTTTACCAAACGCGCATGCGCATTTATGATCGCGGACACGTTTCTTTTATATTCTCATTAACTTGTTAAAAATTTGATTACAATCGTTGCAGAGATTTATTAAGATTATAAAAATATATTTTCGCGTTGATGTATTTTTATGAATTTTAAACCCTACTTATTTTTATCATTTACTACCAGTTGAGTTCGTTCAGAAACTAAGCATAGTTGGAGTACGACAATAGAATTTACAGAAATAATAATTTTTCATTTACACAAAATACTTCCCATGCATTTTTATTTCAGTGCATACCACTAACTACACATTCCAATTAAAGACACGGAATTGAGTTTTCAAAGTTTAACACAAATAAAGATCGAATCCATAGATCTCCTGCGTTTAACATAATTGCTCATAAAGTAGTGCGAAACCACACAAGTTTAGTAACAAAATTTTGTTAGCAATGTTTATCAAACATTTTGTCTTTTGCAAACAAACAGAAACACGTGAAATGGGCATCTACGATATGAGCGTTCACGTTAAATGATAATGGCCTGGCAATATGAAAATATACTCCATTTCATATTAGACGAAACAAGAACACAGCGTTCTATATGTGATCGTGACACACCACTATGTTAAGAATTTATGATCACAAATTTAAAAACAATCATTACATGATAGTAACTAGCTGTGCAGGTTTACCTACGCGTGATATGATAAATGACAACGAAATAAATGACCATCATATTGAAGCCACTGAACAGCCGCCAATGATGTGTGCTGTCGATTCCATCCGAGGATGTTTAAACAACCTGACAAAGAAGATGAGGATGGCAATTGTTCACACCAAACACGCGCATAATGAAGATAGATAGATGAGATGGAACCGAAACACGGCCGAGAAAATGATCAGCATATCAAATGCGACGTGCACATAGCGAGCGACAATTGGCCACCTCGTCCGCTTGTGATGCCTGTGCGCTCGCGTATAGCTCAACGGCAGGGTGAAGAAGCCGCTGCTCGTGTTGAGGCTCTCGCTCGACGAATTGAGGACAGCCACTCCGAGCCATCCCTCCGGCTCCGTGTTACTGGACAGAGGTTCACTTTGCGGCACATTGCCCACGCAATGTCACATTAATCGATTCCGATACATGGGCAAAGACAACAGATCACCTATGCTTATTTACTTACATCTTTATATATATATAAAAAATGTACGGTGAGTATATGTTTAAAATTTTTAATAGTTAAATAGATATTTTTGGGTTTACGTTACGAGGTGAAATTTATACGCATATTTGCCCTCGCGAGGGCAATGGCTGGTTTTGCTTTACGTCGACTAAAACGAAGTGCCCTACTTCGCCGCTTTACGGTGGGGCTACTACTGAACGTTTTCGCACACAACCGCGACCCCGTCAGCACTGGCCACACCGTGATTGGGCTGGTCTCAGGGAAAAAATCGAATCATCCCCCCAACTTCTAGCAAGTCTATTGCAATAGCAATGAATGTAAATAGTAAATTCTTCGCACATTATGCTATCTATTCGTCTAATATTAATAGTTATAGCCGCGTATCAAATCGCACGGCTCTAAACAAATAAAAAAAAATATTAATAGTTAATAATACTAATAGGTTCATTTCTCACACATTACACAACAACAGCAAGATAAGATCGCTACTAATCTCAGCACAACAAATCAACATTAAAATATTATAAAAAAGGTTTATTGCCAATAAAAAAATTTGGAAAATAATCAAAAGCCAATTAAAATATCATGATTGTGTGAATTTTTGTTATACTGAAATATCTGTAAACGGAATTAATACAATACAAACTGCAGGTTCGCTTCTTAGAGCATAATTAAACTATTCTGTACCACTCAATTTGTTTGTTAGAAAACCGTTTGTTTATTTGAGTGTAAATATTTACCTGAGACTCAGATCGGGACTGGCGCAACGTATGATAGGACTAGGTACCGCCGGCACCACCAAGTATGCCATAGTCATGTAGTATTTCCAAACCTAATAATAACAGATATAAATGAAGTTTAAGATCTTGACAATTTTGAACAACATTTGAAAATAGTTTTGTAGGGATAGGAGAGAAGATATCTGGAGTATATCCGGCCCGGTGGACCGACGACGATCAATAGTGGACGACAAAAGGCTGAAATGATCTGTATATGATATCAGTCTACTTACTTGCATATATCCGTCTCTTTCTCTTTCTTTCTCTGGCTTTCTAGGCAAAGCAGGGCTTCGAGAAAGAAGTGAAGCTCGGTTATCGCTAACGGGTCTGAAAATAAAAAAAAATGTTGTAAAATAATTATAAAAAAAACAATGTAGTCAGGAAAATAGACAGGTATCTGTTAAATAATATTAAAATTTTGCATGACGAACAAATGCATTTAATAGTTCAGCAGGGGAAAATGCAATACAGGAAGAAGATTAACTATCTTGGAGGAAAATTTTGAGCAGTTATATCGAACGTTCAAGTTGCCGCCAGTAGCCAACCGTCGTTTGGAGTTGCACCCAAAAGAAAAAGAAACTGTTAATTAAAAGGTCACGACGACTCTAATTGCATAAATATTTTTAAACTGAATTTAATGTTAACCAAATGAACGAAAACTTAACTTGCTTTTTTTTTCTAATTTGAACTTTGATCGAACATAAGACTAAAAGGCTGTAGATGTTGAGGTGTTCTCGCCCACAATCAGCCAGTCTCTTATAGAATAGTACCTTGTGGTAGTTGGTAGATTAGATATAACTTTACCACCATCATTGATTCGATACATTCCTTCGAGTGAAATATAAAATACTTACGCTGGCTCAATGATAGTATAGAGACCATGTATGCGCGCGTGGAGCATCGGCCATGCCTGTAGGATAGTGGCGGGACAACGGGCGGGCACACGATTGCGCTCGAGTAGTCCGTAAAGTATAACCTGGAAGGAGAAAATTTCACTTACACAAGAGAAATTAGAAAAAGTATTTTCTAATACAAATATTCCTTTTGCTCAGCTCAAAGTTGGAAGAAAATTCAGCCGTTAACGTTTATCGGCCGATGATGAAGAGCATTCATATTATTTGGCAGTATTCAATCGAAGCGATCTTACGTGCTATACGTATGAAGAGGTACTATCTGCAATGAGTCTGCAATGAAGTCGAAAAATAACGTAACGATGGATGTTAAAGAGTAGGTAAACGTATGTAAACTCACTTCCCAAGGATCAGCGCCATTGGTCGCACTACCGCTCCAACTGTTCTTGTTTGATGTCTCATCATGTTGAATACCTGTATATAGAAATACTTATTTAATTAAGGACATACGGGTGCGTTAAATCTCAACTTAACCGTCTAGCACTACTTTTAGTGCAAATTGTTAAAACTGATTTACCTAATTCATAGACTTAAATATTATAATGTAAATAGCAGAAAAAATCTCTAAATTGTCTCTCAGTTTATGTATCACTTATTAGGTAAAAAAGGAATAGATTCTGCTTTAAAGTCATGACATAATCTTTATGGATAAATGCCTTCTTTTTGTTATTCGTCGAAGCAAAAAGACGATGACGCCGTTCACATAATGGAAAGTGACATGCCTGCCCATAAGAATGTGGCGCAATTTAGGATAAAAAACGACTGCACCACGTAAGCTGATCACCTAAGTCTCATTAATTCAACGAGACTTTTGATTGAAAATCCTTAGTAGGGACTTACCGGCGGTCCACACCACGTGACTCCGTTCCGCGATCCACACGAGATCAAGTTGACCAGCGGCCAGTATTGCCTGTTTCTCCGCTGGCGGCAGCAAAGGAAGACATTTTTCAGCGAAATGCTGTACATGTGCATCCGCCACGTCGATTAGAGCTGGTTCGTCGTGCGTTAGTTGTAACTTGTCAAGGAGATACTTTATTTCCCTGTCAATAAATTAATTAAAATTTATTAATTAACAAGAAATTTATGGATGTCTTCTCTACATTTACTACATTTTGTCTACATTGTAACGTTATTTTATTTATAATATAATAATAAGTGAACATTCTAGGAATTAAGTTTGTTTTAAACATTTTGATTCGCACTCGATCAGTGTGGAGCTAACGCTCGACTCTGGTTTTGGAACTTGTTTTCTGCTTATTTCATTTCAGAAATTTTAATCTTTTTAATAAATATCCTTCGCTTAGCCAACTTTTGTCATACAAGAAGCTCCTCTAACTCCAGTGATTAAAACAAACAATCTGTCAGAATTTTACCTCAGGATATGCACAGCCAGCCTCCTTGGATAAGATTTGCATTGGCATAACATAACCAACCCTAATGCCTCTGCTCCTCTGATCACGGATATCAAAGGTTCCTGTTTCATCGGAGTACCGGTAGGAGCGGCAATTGGTTCTCCATTCTTCCAGCTAGTGATCAACTGAAGAAGCATTCTTAGACCATTTTCGACGAGTTGAGGCGATGTATCCTGAAAACAGTATTTTTAAACACCGTTTTCATTTTATTCATGCGCTATGAAGAGTGTCAGTAAGTACATGAGTTTAAAAAAAAATCTACTAAAAAAGTGCATGCTAGCGCGGTGGAAACATTGGGAGACTCTGCTTCTCCGTATACTACAGTTGCACACTGGTGTAAGAAATTTAGGCTGGGCAGAACATCCACAGAAGATGAATACCGCGAAGGACGGCCATCAACGTTCCTTTTTGGGAAAAACATCAAGAAAGTCGAAGAATTTGTGATGGCAGACTTTAGCATTCTCTGTTCAATTGATAGCCTTCTGTCATATGGCACCATTGAACAGATATTGACGGGCGAAATTAATATGAGGACTGTCTCTGCACGAGGGGTACCGGGAATGTTAACCGAAGCGCAAAATAAACTCTGAGTTAAAATTTAGCGGGCAAATCCCGATGAGTTTAAGGCCAATCAAGATTTTTTTAAACCCTTGGACGAGGTGAGGATTCATCATTTTAACCCAGAGACTACACCATAAGTCAATGAGATGAAGAGTCCATTTTCACCGACTCTAAAGTCATTCAAGGTTTTAAGCTCCGCGAGTAAATTTATGGCGTCTGTTTTCTGGGATACCTGAGGAAAAATTATGGTTGAATACCTGGAAAAGAAAGCTACGATAACAGCATAATCTTCAGATCTAGCTTTTAGATACTTCTATTCATTTCTTCGGAACAAAAAAACACCTCAGAGGAATGAAATTTGAGGGTTATAGAGAGGTGATGGCTGATGTACAGGCGTTTGGGGAAGCACAAAATAAATGTATTTTAGGTTTAGAAAAGGGGGGGGACTAAGTGTATTCACTTGTTAGGAGACTGTCGAAAAATAAATATTTTTTTTTAAAATAACTATCACATTAAATACTCATAATCATTACTTTTTGATAGCCTCCTGTATATGATAGTGCGCTTATGTCTAAAAAAAACCTCTTCAATGTTCTTTTAAAGACTTCGTTTTGATAATTTTTTTATTAATCAAAGCTCTTCTGAATAATTAATTTGGTTGTTATGGATAAGGTTTGTTGGGATTAGGATATATTTTGAAATAGTAATAGTCTTACCTGCACTTCCTTTGCAAGAAACTGGGTGAAACCGACGAGGACATCTTGTCTCCATTCCGGGAAATCCACAATGAGGGTCTGTAGACTTTGAAAAGATAGTCCGCGCAACTCCTCATCCATATGAACCGTCAACCGGCACAGTAAGTCCACAAGTTCGTTTGGGCTCATGCCTTCCGGTATCAGTCTACAAAAACGTAATATTACAGAAACAAAAAAAAATATATCGAAACAGGAACAATTTATGCTAGAATAAACCCTGCAAGTCAAAAAGTCAACTTTAATAAAAACACATTTGTCTTCGAACTTCATTAAAAAAACCAGTCTCGATGATAAGTAACGTTAATACTTTTATCGTACTTTAGATTTAATTAATATTACGATCTACTTATTCCTCAATAATTTACATGTCGCTGCCTAGCTAGCTAGCACACTCATATAAAGTTGCAGCAATAAAAGCATTGCTGCATTATGCCTGCAAATATGAGGGTCAGCGAAATCAAGGCGAGCCTTTTATCCTTCGGCTTTATTGTCACTTACACCGTGTGAAATTGAGTATTAGCATATTTAAGATAATAACAACTAATAAAATAAATGATTCAAATTTTAATTTTGTATTACATACTCACCGAGGTATAGCAGCAACACATGTTCTAAACAAATCAATTCTCGGTTTCCTCTCGCCTGAATTAATCTCCTGTTCTTTAGTTACGTTTTGTGTATTAGTCAACATAAGTGGCCTTCCGTAGTGCGCGTCCAAAGCCCTAAGTATATCTACTAAAACCCTCCGAACGTACGGGAAATAAGCACTCATGCCTATTGAACTTGCTGTCTCATCCGTCAACATCTTATTGAGAAAAGTCTTTTTCACCCGCAAAGTGTTGCCAGATGGTAGGGTACCAGAAGTTCTTGGCATTGGTGGTTCACCTTCTTTTTGTTGAAGACTGTCAGCGACAACAAGGAATGCACGAAGACCGATTGACATTCTCTCAGGTGTCATAATTATCTTAATCGGTCTGCCGACCATTAGCAAATCAAAGACAATTTCTCTCATTGCGAAATCGAGCCTTTCTTGGGCGATGAACTGAATTATTTTCACGAAAATATTTAGCGGAGTATCACGCGGGACTACACCCTTAGATCCTTTTGGGAACAGAGAGTTGACGATGCTTTGTAGCCTTGATTGAGTTGCCGAGTTACTTTCGCATTTTATTCTTATCATGTACACCCAAAGTAGACGATAAAGTGCCTCTGTAGATAAAACAAGGGTTAATTTATATTTTGTTACCGTTTTAACTTTATATTGCTTAATAAATAAAGTAAAAAAGACGATTTTTAAAAGTATTTTAGGTCTGTATCTACTTCAGATATCGCCTAAACAAGTACTACCGCATCGTCTAGTTCTACCATCAAAAGTAGTGTGGCAAATATCACTATGTTTTGATTAAAAAGGACAGAAAAGGACGTTGAAGCCAGTCAAATTACTAGGCTAACGTGGCTTAACATCTCACGTCTTAAAGTGACAAGAACAATGTGGTGCAGTGTACATCATCCCTACTAGTACCATATTGTTATGGCCGGGTGTATCACTTGGCTGAACGGGAGCCATTAGGTAGACTTCTCTTCGTTTCAACACTTCGTCGAATAAAATACTTATATATAAAACTAATCATAACACTTACCTAAAGCTACTCTACACATCTTTGGGTCGCGATTTTTCAGATGGGATAAACACATAGCGAGAAAACAGTGCCAGTTAGCTAAGAAGAACTGTTTCTGCGAGACGCACAGCAGGCAAGTGACGAGAGGAAAAAGCGCCAGTCTGTGTTTAGACTTGGTGCTAGCGTCTAGAGTATGACTATAAAGCATTTCTACAAAATTCTTCAAGCATGGCACATTCACTTCATTTTTCACCGTCTGTAATTAATAAATAATAATAAAACAATTGCATAATCTTATTGGTAAACAAACCAACTGATTTATAAAAAACTAATTACGATATTAAATAGCGTATACAGAATTATATAGTAGAGAAAGGACTATTAATTTCATATTTTTATATACAATGAGCTTGCACTTGATATCAATTTCTCAAGGTGATAATATAGTTGTGGATGATAAGGAGTACGAGCCTAGAACACTTAGGCTCTTATATGTTAACACCCGGTACACAGCAATGCTGTTAAGGGAAACTACAATATGAAGGTGGTAGCCAGGTGGATTCGAAAAAATTCTATCACCAACCACACAGGTTAAGAGATAATCTTTAAGCCACTGCACCAAATACGTGGTTGTTTACACTGCAATGGGATACGTTGTACATGGCTGTAAAATTTAACAAAATTTACAGCCAAATTCTACATAGTGTTAATAACAAAAAAAAAAAGTTCAATTAGAAAATACAACAAAAAACGTTCACTCACAGCAGCCACAGGTACTAATATTTCAACAAAGAGCCCGGCCAGCGCATGCCTAATATCCTTGTCTTTAACCTCGAGAAAGTATTGTGCGCACTCTTGCAAAAATTGGAATGATGCTTCAAACTCCTCAATAGGTACCATTTTTACCCGAAAAAACTTCATACCCATAAGTAGAGATATTATACTCTGTGATGTGTGCGGTGACGGTTCGCGACTCTTTAACTCCTGTAAACGTAATGATACATAAATACACCTGAATTTAACACATATATGAAATAAGTAGTTTTGTTTAGATAAGTCTTAAAGCAAGTAAACAATTTTTTTTAGCAAACTACACAAAATCTACAAGTAACGTTAAAAAAGAGAAAAACGGAACGTCTGTGAGAAAATTCACGTCATAAAGACACCTTCGACATATTTTTCCTTTCGGTTCTTGTCAAAAACTTGGAACTAATCCACTTTGTTCGCAAACTTAGGATGTTTACTGTTGGAATTGGTAAATTGTACAATCTATAATTGAGTTGTCACAAAGACAAAGTTTCTATAATCTATACAGTTGTACAAGTCAGTCAAGTGAGATTAAATGGTGTTCATGTGTTCAAGATGGTTTTTTAATTCCTTCATCATTATTAATTCTCAACATTTACAGCATAAGGATGGCGACGCGCCATGCGCCTAATTGATCGATGGTAAAATTTAGGTTTTAGGTTCCAACGCAGTCTCGAAAATGTATTCTAGAGTACAGGTGTCCTAGAGACCTCTATTCAAGACTCTGTCCAGTAAAGCTTGGACAAGTTTTTGATCACAGACCAGCCCCATGACTCTCCAGCAAATCGTGTCGCCAAACGATACACCTGCCCAGATAAAGCAACAGTACTCTGCGTACACACAATTGAATCTGCGCTTTATGTATAAATTAAAAGTTGCCATGAGTTGCCCTGCCGATGTGAAATACTACCGAACCTTTGCAAGAGCTCCTAGTTTTTACATGTATCTTAGCTTTGGACTCGGTAAAACCGCCCGTACTTGAGTATGAGATTCGTCGAAGTTTTGATCACCAACAAGATAGAAGCTGAGGGGAATCATCTCAGCCTTAACGGTGAAGATAAACGCCTTTTTCAAAAGCATTAAAACTCACAAATATGGCATCGATCAATGCGGCATTTTGGGCGCAGTGATATTGCCAGCCTATAGACGAGAATTAAAGGAAACTAGAGATGTTAGGAAATATACAAGTTTCTAGGTATGTATATTTTATAGATAGTATATCGCTACGTAATTAAAAAAAAATAGGTTAACAACTGTATTTTAAAAAAATTAAAGCAACTTTTAACGCCCGCTATTTTCGCGTGCCTGGTGTGACGTCATAGCAGACTAATAATAAAATCAATCTCACAAATTTACTTAAACAATATTTTTTACACTAACAAAATCTAAGCAACAGCCTATGTTTACATGGACTTCTATGTCTCATTAGATCTGAACAATGTCTGTCAACATATTTAAAATTACAAGACATACTTATATTTCAACACAACCTTATTTTCCAACAAACTGACCTTGAGTTCAGCGGTGAAACGCTTACGTACAGATGAAAACCGTGTTTGCGCCAGGACGCCGATTACTTCAGCATACAGGTCAGCTATAATGTGCACATTGGCTGTATTCGGGTTGGTCTGCAAACTGTTAACAAATGTTGTAGAATTATAATTCACATAGGTTTCTATTTGTCTAAGCCTTGTAGTGCATCGGGTAATAATGAATAAGACTAAGGTAAGCCGTGCCATATCCCTCAACAAGTGATCCAAATGATAAGTGCTATCATATGTTCGTAGTAGTGTGGTTGCTAAAGAGTGCAGTGCTCTTTCTTGGAACTAGCAATTTCTAGGAGACTACCGATGATTTCGGTATTTTTTGTAGATTTGTTGTTGTTTGCAACAAATCTTATCTTGGTAGATTTTTCCATGTGAAAATTTTTCTGTAAATCTTATTCCTTTGCTATATGTTAAATTTAATTTAATGATATTACTTACCCTTCTTTGTAATTGAATCTTTTAAAAGCTAATGTCTCTATGTAATGTACTAGATCTTCATGGCCTGGATGAAATGGTAGTTGACGAAGCACTTCAATTAGAGCTAGACAGAAAAGAAACTCAACAGCAAGGTCACGTCTTTCCGCTTGTAACTCTTCACTGCTGCGTTCAATTGTCTCTGTACCTGCTCCGCTTCCCGATACTATGTATATAATACTGGAACGAAGAGAACGGAACGCTTTGTTTATCCACATTTTGCTAACGCTTGACCTTAATTTCACAAAGTGTTAAGTGACAAAAAGATTATGAATGGGAAGGCGTGCGCGTCCTGAATTTTTTGGCTCTTTTTAGAAAGCCGAAACAACAATGTTGTTATAGCAGCAGATTCACAATAAGAAGATGGTAGCTAGCCAGATGCTCCTAAATTAGAACAAGTGGTACACAGCAAGTGCTTAACTGCTGTGCCACAAAAGGCTGGCTGTTGAATAGAGTATGGTATGAAAAGCAAAACCTTACAATTAACCAAAATATATGTAGAAAAGTCTTTTCATGTTTGAAAAGAACATGGTTTGTGTTGCAGGTCAAAAGTCATATTCTGCTTAAAAATAAAATAGTTCTATACATTTCATAAATATTCTATTACTTATACCACTGTTATCATTAATATTGTGTAAAAATATTCAAATTTATTCTCTTGATCTATGTATACCATGTTAATATCTTTGAAATGTTACAAGAAAGAAGATTTAAGATTACAAATGGTTTTAATCTAGTGCATACCAAGAGTTTAACTCATTTTGGTAAAGCAAAATAGTGCCAGCTCTTATCATCACACAGATGTTGTGAAAGGCAACTAGATTAATTTGTGATGTGGTATTTTATATTATTTTTTTAAATATATTCTAACCACATTACAACGATTTATTTAACTTCTAACAAGATTTTTAACCTAAAGGCGTAAATTACATTGAGATGTCGACAATAGCGTAGTAGTTTCCTCCTTTTTGATGTGACTTTCTTGTATATTAACAAACCCTAAATACCTACAGCCACATACCAAATAGCGAGGTTTGAAGCCTAAAAAAACCCAAAACACCGGTTTGAAAAACAAATACTTATTTAAACTGGTAGTCAATAACTAAGACAACAACATTATACGGAAAATATTAGCCTAGGAGGGTAATAAATTAACTATACTATTTGCTGTAGTTTTATCATTTCCAAGTATAATTATTCTCATTCTAAGCCTAGAAAGGAAAAATTATTTTAATGTTACATATCAATTAAACTAATGTTTTTAACAGTTACCTTTTGTTGCGAAGGTCTTGATGGGGTTTCTTTGTCTGCTCATTTAGTTGAGGCGAGTCGGCCATTTGACGCTCGAGCCATCCAAAAAGAGCGCGTAATAAAGATGGTAAACAGTGTTCAGCAACAGTACCAAATGCTGATAAAATTTGATCTAGCTGTGGATCTTCACCTCTTTGCAGAGTTTTGTTTAATGGCTTTTCCTAAATTAATATTGAAAAGTAATTTTTAATATTTAACAATAGGCAATAATTTCAATTTATTAAATAGTTATTATGGAGTCAGAAGTTAACCAGTCCAACAAGGCTTGCATTTAACCACTGCTCCGTAAAGGCTGACATATATATGCATTAATATATGTATTACATTATAGCGACTTACAAGTGGTTCAGCCATAACTGCCTCCATTTTTCTCTCTGCTTGAACAGTGAATTCAGTAAACAATAATCTCATAACAAATTCTCCAGGTCGGAGGTCTGATTCTGTAGGTAAAATAACTGGGCCTTTGTGTGGACCCCAAGGCAGCATTGATCCTGAAATATTCCGTTAACATCAGACATAGCTTTTATATGTTCAAAACAGCGAATAAAATTAACTAGTAGAATGCTAGATTTCGTAAATTTCTAAATAAAGTCTTTGATTATAAAAATACATTATTTTTTAAAATGTTAAGATAAATGGACTACATAATACTAACCTCTAGTTATAACAATGGACGCCAATGAATTCCGCCAATCATTTGCATTAAGGGTAGGAGCACTGCGGTCAAGCAAAGTGTGTGAATCATTCATACTGATGTCACTGCTATAGGGCTGACAGGATACACCATCATGTGCTCTCTGTTCTGATATAATGCTGCCCTCAGATTCACATTCACTAGACACCATAGAAGATGGTGGTTCTTCTGTTCCTAAAGCATTTAGTGTGTTATATATAAAATGTTTATTCTTACTTAACTTAGTTATTATCAACTCAAATTATTAATAGTAACATAAATCTAATCAAAATGTCAATATTATTAATATCTAATTTATATAGTATTACCTGAACCATCTTCAGGATGACCATCAGAAGGGACTGTACTCAGGGGGTCTGATTCTTCAGATGTTATCATTTTTACTTGTTAAGAATTTAGAATACTTAAATTGATGTTATAGAACTGCAATAAAATAAAATGTTGTAAATAATTTATGATGAAGCCATGTTAGCTTGCTCAATATGTAAGATTGTGGTATGCCTCTTAAGTCTTAAAGAGGTGTTGGTTCTATCCCTACATGAAGCAATGCTGAGGATAGTTTAAGAATAAGTATATTGATTTAATTGTTTCAAAATAATATAATATAATTCAAATTCATAATTGTAGTTAATGAACAAAATTGAACTATTTGAAAACTTTTTTATCTTTAAGCTGTACCAAATAGCTAGTAAATTCATGTTTAGCATTACAAGCATCATTTTAAAATTTGATGATACTAACAATGTTGTAAAACGTTATAAAGTATTACAATGTGTACAGTACACAAGAGTTCTGACTAAGCACTGCAATATATATAAATGAAATTGACTATCCCTGTGAAGGTTAGAAAGGATAGAATCAGTTGTCATTATTTAGATAAATAGTGAACAAAGCATCACAACACAGTAATATGTGAAAATATCACAACAATAGTCAAATTATAGTAAACTCACAAAGCAAAGCAACACCCAGCCATTATTACTGTTTATGGTATTGTACAAATTTACTTAACCATTTCAGTAATAAAAAATAAAGACAGTAAATTTCAAAAACATTGTTTATTATTTTTACAAATGTAACAATATTATTTTATTTTAAGACTGGAGTGCACCATTAAGTGTAAATTGATTCATGGACACTCAATAAATCTTATCATAGATAATATAAAAAAGATAATCGTTTGTGTTGTGTGAAGAACATAAAGAATTGAAAAAGTTAAAAAAAATCAATAACAGAAGATATGTAAAGATACATAATTCATAATGGAACATACTACAGCCACACATGCGTCCAAGGTTTTTAAAAATCAATAAAAGAAGCATAGCAGTACATTGCGTTGAGTGTCTAATAATGATAAAAATAGTACTTTAAATCTGAACTCAACAAATGGAAATAAAGAACAGGAAGTGAAATAATCTCGCACTATTAGCCTGTGATATACGTATTACCACACAAAGAACGCCAGCAGTATAAAATGCAACTATTATTATATAATTGAGCCAATAAAGGAGATTATCCAATAAAATCTTAAATTAATAAATAATTTAAGACGTCTCTTAACATACCCAGACTTCACGTCCTGAGAAATATGTCGATTTTTGATTTTAAACACATTTTCTTTTACTGATGTTGATAAGTAATGTATTTTAAAATATATTCAACCTATTTCACTATTACTTAGTAGAGTTTAAATACCTTTAATTTGGAATAATTCCTTTTTGACACTTTTAAAACTCTACCAAGTATGAATGACAGCCGGAGTTACCATATACATGATTTTAAAAATACTAATCGTGTCAATTCGATCGATCGGTGGCGTTGTTTACGACCATCGATTAATGATTTTTGTTAGCTAGCAATACTTATTAATACCTTTATTTAATTTTTAAATGGTTTTATTATTGTGGTTTCTTTTGAAAGCTCTGAGATCCGTATAAGAACCAAACTTACAGATATGACTTTAAAAGTTGAGGGACTGAAGTGGTAATGAATAGGGCACATAGCTTTCTTTACCTCAGTCGTAAAGTCATACTTATAGCGACTTAAAGTGCTAGTCTTTCGATCCAACTCAGCGATAGATGACCCGCCACCCAATATATGGGAAGCAACTGCTCACGCACCACCGCGTTGACCGTGTTGATGATAATTATTGTTATTGTGCTTTAGTTTGCTTTTAAGATCAACAAAAATATTTAGATTTTTGAAAGTAGTTGTATGGTTTATTATTGATAAATAATATACATTAGTTTTAGTTACTGTTGCTGGACATGCAATATTTTATTTACTTTATTTGGTATGTTGATAAAGTAAATTACCAGAACAACTTTTTGAATTTTTATTAAAAAGAGAAATAAAACACACATGCCTATACAAGGAAACAAATCTTACATATTAACTAAAAGTGCGCCGTTAATGCTCCGGATTCGGAGACAATAATTAGCTAATATTGTAGCGGATCATTATAATAGTAAATCACTATCTATTCGCCATCAACATTTTAAATTATGTAACTGTTCCAAAATAAATATAATGAAACAAATTCGCTTATTACTTTTTACATTGATTATTGTTATTTATGTTTAATTACTTAAGAGTCGTGGTGAGCCTTTAAATATTTGTCGAACAGACACAGAATAACTATAAAACTAGTCATCGCTGATGAATTCAGCTTTGAACTAGTCACTATAGCCTAGGTATGTTTTTTAACTAAAGGGAAAATGCTTCCGCATACTTGCCCTCCCGGAGGTAAATACAAGTTACATGGGGCTCCTACCAATCAACTAAATCCTCTACGGTGTTCCTTTCTCGTCGCTATACGGCAGGTCATGGTAATGCTTTCGCTCACATCCGCGACCTCATCAACGCCAGCCGCACCACACCCTTCCTCTTTTGGTAGGGTACATACAGCGCACTTTATTCTCGGCTACTTAACCTTATTCTGGAAACGGTTCACCCGGAATTCGTTTCCCAGTGGCCAAGGGAGAAGTTCTCCCGGCTCTCTGCGGCGGATGTGATCCTGGGCTCCACTGCCTACCGTTACACGACTGTGGCGGATATCCCCACTCTTCGCGATTCTAGCACGGCCGCAAAGTGCAGTGCAAACGGTGCCCTACACGCTGTACCCTGCCGCCACAGCCCATCAGTATACATCTGATCTCACTTAGCTCACGGACCAGTCTTCATCTCCGGCCGGCAAGTAAGGTCTCTCTTAATTTCACCTAAGTGACGAAGCCACGGATACGGGGTCCCACTGGCACAACAAGGCAGAGACGGGATTGGGTGGATCCCTAATATTTACATTAAGTCACCATACTGAACGAAAGATACAAGATACTGCAAAATTTGGATTTAAACTTCATATATTTAGCAGTTACATGCGATTTTAAGTTTATGGAGTTGAAGAAAAGCCAGATACCTGTTCCAAATAATTTATTTAAAAAAAAATCATTCTTATGAAATAATTCCTTGTCGAAAGATTGATTTCTTCAGCATCATGATTCATTATTAAATCAGTGCAATACTTAACAATAAAATTTTCTAATAAATACTAATGTTTAAGATCTGGTTAATTTGATTTTAAATCTGAATAGCAAATTGAGGAACCAACTATATAAATAAACATGATCAGTCTTATGTAATATACACTTCCTTTGAACATTTTTGAGATTTTTCACACAAAGGTATTGTTTTGATCAGAATATTAGAAAGATATATTAAATCTCTCCTGTCATTGTTATTAATATTTGATTTAAAGGAGTTTTTTTTCTACTATCATTAAGATTTGACCTTTATAACTATTTGTAACTTTAATTATTCTTCTAGCTGTGAAACCTGAATTATAAATAGTTACATGGTGAGTATACACATCCAAGGAGTTTAAAACAATATTTTCAAGGAAACAATCAATACTTTCCACACCCCCCCTCCCCACTTTCATTTTTGTTATCTGAACAGAATATCTTGTATGAGCTTGTTAATTTATTTGCTAAATGTAAAAAATATTTGTTCATCACATCAGTATCTCGATCGTTTTAACTACTGAATTCGTCTATGGAGTTTTTAACAAGTTTAACCTATGGCACAGGTCATAAAAACATGTATTCTTCAATTCTGAAACATAAGAAGAAATTGAAATGTTTTATTTTGAAATCACATACTATATGAGCTGCCATTGCGATATTGAATGCAGCACCATCAAACGTTAAACCCCATACAAAAATATTAATGTCATGTAACATTTGAATTCCAATTTTAACCATAACTGTGAGTAATCACTGAAGGAAAACTGTTGAAGAAGAGATTTGTGTAAGTATCAACATAGCCTTTAAATTTATTGTCATTTTCATCCCAGACTAACCTTCTCCTAATAGCCATCTTGTCTAAGCTCAAATTTACAAAACAATTCGTGTTTGCTATGTTTAATTATTGCCTTTAAAGTTTCGAAGCTTGTAGAAGTGAACCCTAGTTCAGCATCAATTTCTTTGTATCAATGTGACATGGTTAGGTGAGGTAAAATTGTGTTGAAGGAATTTTGAACAAAATTGTGTGCTCTGGGTGATTAGAAATTTTATTCCAGAGTAAAAGCATTCACTTCTGGTTAAAACCACTTACTCCGAGTAGACCTCTTTTCTTTTTTTAACCATCTAACAAAGAAATACTTATTTTATGTTTATTTCTGACATTGTGTGAAGCTGGTCCTGATTTCATTTCTATTTCAGGCTGGATATATTCCAGAGTACTTTGACAATTTATTCTTATGCTGGTTATTCAGTTGCTTTTGTGCTTTTACTGTTATTTTTGGGGATAGCTCCATGTTTAATTTTTTTATTTCTTTTTTCTTTCTCCGGTTGTTTTCCTCCTGAAAGTAAAGAAATAGAGTTTACTGATTTTTTATTATTAAAATACTTGAGGATGTAATGATGAAAGTGGTTGAGTATATAAAGAATGGCTTCTCTTAATTGTGTAAGGGTACGGTAGTTTAATAAAGATTGGAAACCTATGATTTACAATGGAAAAATTAAGTTAAAAATTATTTTTGAAAGCAAATATTTTACTTACTTAGTACAGGAGTGCACCAGGCTGTATATTTTGAATGTCACACAGAATATTTATTGTTTGTAATGAAGTAGGCATAGTCTGAAAACCAAAAGGTATCTAATCAATGTTTTCAGTTGAAGGAAAGACTAATAAAATCAGGGTTTGGACAGGTATAAAATCAAACTGCTGAAACATTAATTTTTGAAGAGTGTAGTTCAAATAGTCACATTTTACTTATTTTACGATAGGTACATATAGTTATTGCGTTAAGCACAATTTTCAAAATAAACTAAATCAAAAATTAAGTAAATAAACAACGGTAAATGCTTACTCGTTTGGATAGTCCAATTATTATTGAAATGACTCCTACCGCAAGCGCTGTTCTAAATCAATTTTTATCTATTGAATTTCAAAGTGTTTACAGCATAGCAGACTAGACTAGATGATGTGAGCTGACAGTATTTGGTACTCTTCATTTTGGACAATCAAGTAAGTTTCATATTGTCATCATTTGGAAACCTGCGCAATAGTTATGGTAAGCATATTCATAAAACTCATGTTACTCACTCAGCATTCTTATAAACCATTAAGTAATTTAATGCGATTGCTCAAAATATGCAAGTACTACCCGTGCGCGATAAGTTGAGACTTGCCTGGAATGCAACCCTCCGCCCGCTACCCTTGTGTCTTCCCCTCAAGCTCCCGTGTTGTACTGTAGGCAACGCCATTTTTTTAACATCTTAGTTTCGCACGTCGCCCGCAACAGCGCCGCGCTTCGATTTTCTAATCTTATTTGTTACTGTTACGTTAATAGTTATTAGAGTTACTGCTATATTTTATTGTTATATTTTGTATTAAGTTATTGTTATAATGAAGGGTAAAACTTTACGTAGTCGAGTCGTGTAAAAAAATATTTGACTCGGCACGCTTGTAAAAGCTCAAGTATAATAAATATAAAGCGGCGTTGTTCCGAATACAACACTCGCAACATTAAAAACAATAGTAGAAACGTCGCGGGTGGAAACTGATAATTTTTTTGTCACAGTACAACCGCCGGTGACGTATGTGACGGCCCCAGGTGTCAACTTATTGCGCACGGGTAATAAATGCGGTTGCTCAAAATATATATAATAGATAAAACGTCAAACAGGACATCCTAGGCTTTCTTCTTCTTCCCAATTGATGGCATGAGCACGGTTTGTGCGTGAGCCAATGTCATGTGTAGACGTACAAAATAAAATAATACAAATCCATTAAAAATTGTCTGCGTGGTCAATTCGTCTGACATGTTTCCTACGTAATTACTAGTGCAGTCATCCTAGGCTTTAAAGTTGTCAATTAAAAAAATCACGAACTGCTTTTAAATTTTACCTATAATGTGTTGATATCCGATACAGGACAAATAAAGAAATAATATTATTAATTTTTTAATAAAAAATCCGAAATGTCCGGACAAGCAAAAAAATTATCTTTAAAAATTAAAGGGTAATATTATGATAATAAAAACTATGTTATCACCGTATAAAGGAAAGCCGACCTAAAACAAATTCACAAACACATGGTAAGGAATAATACAATATCTTCATTCCTTTTACTTCATTAATAAGCCCGTTAAACGTTACAATATACTCGTCGACGGTTTTTTTTAAATTATATTAACCAAAAAAAGCATTACCAAAGTTTGAGAACGCATTTATTCGTTAATTTTTTTATAAATATACAAAACAATGCGCGCTTTGCATGAAATGTCGGTCCAAAAATTATATCCAATGCGGTCAACCAGTATCGCGCCAGATCCCGTAGTGAACGGTTGTACAGATTGTTCAGTAGCCTCTTTTTCATGTAAGTTGAAGCCATACGAACAGTTTCAACATATCGATACATAGGAAGGTTGGCCTCATCGGTGCTTTTAATCGAGCTCTTGAACGTTAATGGCTTGAGTCCAGAACCTGTTCTCGGCAGCACATTTATTTTCCGTTAACAACTAAAACGTGACCACGATTTAAAGTCAACAGTTTAAGTTACTAAATTTATTATTTTAAATTACTTAACTGCTTATTTTTCTTTGTTATGTAAAAATTTGTTCTTGTTTAACTTTTATTATTCAACTAAAATTGGGTACTTATTATTTAGATTCTCGAAGTATGTCGAAGAAGAGCAGCACATCGGCGTCGGAGTCTACTCCGCTAATAGCTAGAAATGTAAGTAAAGTGATAAATATCAAAAATATTTATAATTTTTTTTCATCATAGTATTATACGTTAAAAAACTTTGTAAACTGCTTCTGGTAATACTCGTATAAGTTTAATTATTCCAATCTTTGGAATTTGCTGTAACATAACACAGTTGCTTTTGTGAATATAGTTAGTTTTAATTATTATATATAAACAATTCAGCTTAAACTTTTCTTTGCATGGGAGTTAATTATAAAATTTTATATATGTACTAGCTTAAAATTAATTATCTTGTTAATATCAGGTAGAACCCAGTTTTTGTTAATAATGCGGTTCTCACTTAGTTATTTGTTTTAGAATGCCCCTCCAGGGAATGATACCGAGGAAAACTCTGGACTCTCCATGATGCAGGCGGCTATGCTTGTAGCTGGTGAAATGGCAGGCGGCGGAGTTCTGGCCCTACCCCGAGTCTTGGTGAAGACTGGTGCGTAAACACTCTTTTATGTAGGATATATGATTGTGTGCGAATTTAAACATTATTGATTATCTTAAAAAGAGTATTAGAAGTTCCATTCGTTCTCGAAGTTCTAACTTAATGTTTAAAGTAAAACTATCGGCCGGCATCACTTTACCGACAGCGCCTAGTGTTTCCTAAGAGTCGTCTCTATTATCACATAAACCGTATAAAACTTTCATTCTCTTAAATAAATTAAATAAATTCTTAGGTATTTCTTGATATGTGAATCCTGATGAACTTTGAATATTTTAAGTTGTTTTTCAATACGAATTGGTAATAAAATGTTACGGTAAATCCCGTTTAAAACAGGGCGCTTTACCTTTTTTTTAAAGTTTTGCATTATTACACTTTTATCAGATGCAATACAGTCAGTACTAGATAGAATATCAATTGCGTATTAATTTTTCTAAGAAATGGTGATTCTTTTCAAATTTATAATAACCACAGCCATTAGTTAATGTCATGACATATCTTATAAGTTATTGTGTACTTTTATTTATATATGCTTTGATAATTTACAGTTGTAAATTGAAACTTATTTATATTTTGTAAAAAACAAATATCAATATCGCAATAGCGAAATATTTGGCATGCTGCGAATATAATTACTATTGATAAGTGTAATTACGCTAAAAGTTTTCTTTCAGCGTATTGTTAAAATTGTTGAATATTGTTTGCTATGCAGTTCCAAAATTCCAGATAGACTTTTTATAGGAAAAGTTAAATAGACATTATTATTTCGATAAAGAGCGTGTAATAAAACACAATGTATTACAAAGCAATTTGAAACGACGTAGTCGCATGTATATACTACAAGAGTTATGATCGTCCTTAGGACAAAATACGTTTTTTACATCTGTAAGTTATATATTAAATAACATTTCTTTTACGATGATACGATATATTCGTATCATTTTTATAGACGGGATTTGGTTTTTTATAAACCTTTCGCCTTTGACTGAATTAAAACTTGTTTGGTCTGAGAATTTTTTTTTTAATATTGGAAAAATATTATTAAAAGTTGAAACTCGTCAAGTGATGAGCTTAAAATAAACCTATTAGATTTAAAATCTTAGTGATGTTCTTATCCTTCCATTAGCCAAGGACATATTGTTTCCATTCTTTAACACTGACCGCGCACTAAAAACTGGTTCTTCGACGAATCGTACAAAATATATAATATCATATATTGGAATCGGCATAGTCTATCGACATTTATAACGTGCTTTAAATGAAAATCATTTCGTTTATATACCAAAAAGGATATGTTATTTTGATCAGTAAGTTTTTCTTTTGACTACATTTTTCAATTGGTGAAGCGACAATATGAGCTGATATTCCACCGGACGATACCTATATAGCATTTTATAACTTTATTTTAGAATTGATAATAACTTTGTTGTTAAAGTTTAAATCGTGTTTTCACCAAATCGTCATTTTATGTACGGAGAGTCCGGATGGTTACACGTTGATTTACGAAGCTTTTATATTTAACTTTCGCTAAATGTTGAAATATTTCCACCATTTTACTTACTTAATAAACAAGAAACGCGATCATTTAACTTTCGAATTACACAAGGTTCACATTCTCACCAACAGATTGTACAATTTTACTGTATGCTATATTTAATGCATTCATAGCACCTAAATTTGTATAGAAAGGTTAAGATTCATTTTAAAATGATTTTATATGAAAGCAATGATTGTGAAACGCAATTTCCGGTTAGTCAGCGGTGGTGAACTAAATCAATATTACTAGTTATTTCTTATAAATGTCACAGTATTTTAAGCTTTTCTTACAATTTTAGGTGTTTTGCCCCGATACGTAAATGTGTATGTATAAAAGCATGAAGCAAGGTGGATATTTCAACAACATTATTTAAATTAACATTTGACAGATTTAAAGATTAGTAAAAATTTCATTTGATAGTTGCTTTCAACAAACGCCGTGCGTGAGAGAGATGAGATAAAACAAGTTATGTTAAGTAAGCTTGACTAAAATAAGAATGACATCAGGTTATAAATAAAAAGGCGGTATCGTTTTGTGTCTTACATTTCTTTCAATATTATATATAAAATAGGTTTTATATGAAAGGACACTGAGATAAATGTAACTTATGAGTGGTAGACAATGAACGCATTGAAGCTTTAAATATAATGAAGGCTATTCATTAAAGTCATTCATTCTAAATATATGATACAATATTTACGTAAACGGCCGGAAGAAGCCCATTGCTGACCACAAGCTTTCTTTGTTTAATTTTGATATCCCCGCCGATCGGTGCAGCAAATTTTAATATTTATTACCTACTAAGTAGTAAGAAATATTACGTATTAATATTTATGAAATAAACTGAAAGCTGCTCCGGTACAGCTACACAACTTCTTACTTTAACTAGATTTTTGACCGAAAAACTATCAACTTAACATATAGGTACCGCGCGACGTTTTGCTTGTCGCCTGAACATATAAGATATTAAGTCTTAGCTAATTTTACTAGTTACATCGCCCTCCAAACTAGAAGTCAGTATTGTGTAAATGTTAGTGTTTGGCTGTAGAAATAATCACTGCAATGATATCTACCTAACTAGACAGTCTCGAACAACAGAGACTAGAATGGTCAGTATGATTCTTTAATCAGAGACTTAATACCAACATATTGTTATATTACAATATGTACACAAAATTTATAAGTCCTAATAATACGTTTAATTTAAATTCTTTCGTTATAATTACTACAAGTTAATATCCTTGCAAGTGACTTCGATCGCCACAAAAAGTACGTTAAAATTTTATCACGTGTAAGGTATGATATTTGAGGTTATTATACAATTTATTAATTGCTTTATTCGATCATAATTTTATTGACTTTGCCATCAACCTGGTTTATATTAGCGCTAGGGTGAAAGAATTATAAGTAACTGTAGGTTAACGTAGCGTCTTGGCATAACTCGCTGAAATCGATCCCCGTGTAGTGGTGCAAAGAAACCTTAGGAAGATAAGCATTAACATTATGGATTATAAAGTCAACAACATTCATACTTTTGCAACTGCTTCCGCCGGCGAACAGGTGGAAAGGCATTTAAAACGGTGTTATATTTTAGTCAATCTTCTTGACTTTCGTTTACTCTTTCAGACGGCATCATGGGTTCAGTTTTATAGAAATGCACCGGTTACTTTCATTTCACATTCTTATACTTAAAGTGGCACCTACTATCGAAGGTCGCCGACCGTTAAGGTAATCCGGACTTTGGATACCGTGGCTATGAAAATATTACGAGTGGTCTTTCCTAACCACAGGCGCAGATTCTCCAGGCATATTTTATCAATATTTTTTTCTAGTTACATTTTAGTTGCAACCATATATGCTTTTAATTGAAAACAATTACATAACATTATAACGTTTTACTATGTAGGTGTGTACTTTTTTTATACGACGAATTGATGAAATCGGCAATGCGTTCAGCTGATGGTAAGTGATACCTCTTCTTCTAAGTCGTATTTCCTCATGACTGAGGATCGTGGTCATCATGTGTGATGAAACACACGACGACTTACTTGGCAATTATAATGGAGTCTTTTGCCATTACCTTCTCCAATTCACATACTAGGACGACCACGGATGGTCATGACATAGTTATGTAGGTTTTACTCACGATGATTTTCCTTCACCGTCAAAGCACGTGATATTGGTTGGTGTTATACTAACTGCACATAAATTGAAAAATTCATTGGTGCAGGCCGTATTCGAACCTGGTACCTCCGAAGTGGAAGTCGGGCATTCGAACCACTAGACCATCACGGCTCTAAGTGATACGCCTGCCCATATTTCATTGTGGTGTTGGTTAGAATAATACACTACATCATATTGTCCTAATCGCTTGGAGAAATAAGATGCAAAGTAAAACAGTAATGTTTGTAAGTGATATCCAGATAGAAACAAAGACCTTTCACCATTTAAATATGTCAGTATATTGCTCGCTTCATAAGCACTCCACTGACTAAACCATAACTTAAGTATCTACGTTATTTAACTTTACCGTGGTTTTTATTCATCTTGATTTGACATGGTCTGTCTTACAGTTGTATTATAAAACAAATTATTTGTTTTTTTTTTTAATGTAATTATACAAGATACAGGAATTGTGAGAACTACAGTATTTTGTTTGACTTTATTATTTTCACTAAGTTCTAATCGAATCCTTATCATTAAATAAACTAAGTTACAAAATATGAAAGACATCTAAACCTGTTTTGGTAATTGAACAAGACGTTATCGAAATTTAGTTCGTGTAATCGTAATAACTGGGGATATATATTATTACTTCAGTTCTTTGAAACCGTCGTCTGTAATATGTCGTAGAGAACCTGATTAAGTTATTAAACCAAAAATCAATTTCAACTTTTACTTTTCTTATCGGTAAAGTTGTTCACGTCCTATTAACCTTATTAACCATTGTGAACCATTATAATTAAATTTTTTGTAACAGAATTTTTAAGCAGATGCGTTCTCAATATTTACGTCAAAATAGTTATGTTGCTTTTTATAACGTAATATATGAATGTGGTCTCGACACTAATACACAAGGAATACGACTTAGGAAGGAAGATATTATATATTATTAAACCCTGACTGAAATGATTAACCTGGGCATAGATAAATATTTAAAAACCTATATAAAGAGGTTAATTTAAAGTGAACATTTTTAATACACCAAAATCGTGTTAAATAGCGAAAACATTAATGAACATAGACAAACAAGGTTTAGGTAATAATTGAATATGCGTTTACAATTCTACCCAAGGAAGCCTCTAAGTAAAATAAGTATAATATTACATTCTGTCCTCCGTCTATAAAATTAATACGTCGCCGAAACCGGATCACCTTTAGCATAACATAATGTATCGGACATACTTTAGAGTCAGTTTTTATTCAATGACAAATATTATATAGAAGGTTTTTTTTAATAAAACACGTGTTTATTTGCTGGTGAATTAATAGAACTATTTTTATAAAATTGTTAAGTAAACTAAAAAAAAAACACAATGTACCTGAAAGATTACCGAAATATATTTTGCTATGGCAAAGTTGATATCGCAGTAGATAAAAAGTTTTTTTTTGTACTAACACTTATTTTCTATAACCGTAAATTTTCTTGAACGAACCTATATTTTTAAAATGCCTTAGGAAAATCTCGAAAATATATTGTAATTAAAAAAAAAATATGAGTTAAAATCGTTGAAGCAAGTTTTATATGATAAATCTAATATGGATTGAACAAATATTGACGAGTACAAAAACAAGTGGTAATGAGAAAAAAATATTAAAATTTGTGATCAGGCCTGTAATCGATTAATATTAGTTGTAAAGTTTTTAAGTAATCAATCATGTCCTTTGACCATTTCAAAAAAAAATTCATCAAGAATCCTAATTTAAGGTTGGGTCGGAGTACCAGTCATCATCTTGATGGCTGCAACGGCGGCCTTCAGTGGAAAAGCGCTGGCCGATTGTTGGACTATAATTGAAGGACGTGATCCTGAAATGAGAAGCAGAAAGAGAAATCCTTATGCTATTATCGCTGATCAGGCTTTGGGAAAGACGTGGAGGTAAGCTTCCCACGATATACTAAACGCTCAATATCCTTTTAAAGTATTTTGCATATACATATTCATCCGAAAGAATTTAATCAGTATAATATTTATACCCGCTATAGAAGAAAATTAACATATTTAGAGCTAAGAAGTTTTTATATATACAAAAGTTTTGATATCGACAACGTGCCTTAGAAGAAACGTTGTGGTAATTTTTTCTTGAAAATAATAGTCTACTACTATATATAATGTTAATGAAAATAACCAAACACGCACATGGTCTTCGGCATCAAACACTGAAGAGTTTGTTGGGTCAGTTTAAGGCACCACCAAGCAGGATCAATTAGTAGTTACACCTAAAATTATAATAAAATTGTAGATGTTTAGAGTAGAAATGGCGTTTGATTTCTATGAGTTTAATTTTGAATGAAAATAAACGAAATATGGAAGCTTTAGATGTTTTCGCAATCGAATAAATGATTTTTTTTAATAAAACTTTATGCTGCTCGTTTAATTGATAACGTCTAGAAAATTCTGTATAATGACGGGTAATATAATAAACACATCATCATTAGCTAGCGGCAGTCCACCGCTGGACATAGGCGTCTCCCAAACTCGACTTAACACACTTAACTTCCACTTAACTAAATACTTAACTTTTAATATTATCGCTATAGAACATAAAACAAGTTTCATAATTTTTTTTTAGGTTTTACTATTTTTCTTTTAAGTGTTTATAATTAGATTTTCTCGCACAGTTTCACAATGTAATCAATAAATAGAAAACGTCTGGTCTATATAGGTTAAAACATTCAAAATCTTATCACTCTTGATCTTTTCAACGCTGACACGGTCTCATAATTTTAATCTTATTAAATTTAAGTCTGTTAAAGGCATCTGGGTGTCTGTACTGTTTATTAGCAGTATTAGATGTTAACAGGGACTTTATAAATAAATTCTTAACGTGATTACGTTACATTTTTTCAGTGCGGTTGTTTCTTTGGCGGTGGTCGTTTCGTCATTCGGAACAGCCGTGGTGTACCTGTTGCTGGCTGCGCAGATTATCGAACAACTCCTACTGTCACTGGTGCCTACCGTCACATTCTGCACTTGGTATCTAATTGTAGCCGGCGCGATGGTGCCCCTTGCGCTGTTTGGGACATCGAAGGATTTTTCGTGAGTTTTTAATTATAAAAAAAGCAGCTTTAAGTAAGCCTCTGAAACCTTCAAAAAGTAAAAACTTGTTCATTTCAAGTGAACATTTACAGAGAAGTGTATCTACAAATTATATTTATATAATATTTAGTTTAAGACACTAAGAATGGTCGTTAAGAAACATTTGCGTTGAGTTTTCTATTATATAGATATTATTACGAGTAATACATAATCCGGTTGTAATTTATATCTATTGAATTATTAAACATATGATAATTATAAGGATTTCCATATTATTAAGAGAGGATAACGTAGAACAGGTTAGACATGTACAAAATAGTATGTATAACTTATGTAACACTTTTCAGTATTAAAATTAAACCATATGGTTCTGGATATCGTGATAACTTTTGTGTCTGTAATCATTAAAGGTATTCCTATTCCTTTCTCCGAGCAAATGAAAAAAAAATGTAGATACAACTTCTTTTATCAGTAGGAAATTGGTTCTGAAACTATACAAATTATTTTACTTTTGTTGTGCTTACAATATTGGTGAAAAACAACGACAAACAACATATTCAAAGTTCTAGTCACCATTACAGGTTTATGGGACAAATAGCATTCTTCACGAGTTTTCTCGCTTGCTGTCTCTACTTGATCCAGATAATAGAAGACGCAAGGCCATTCGTATACCGCTGGGGTATACACGGATTTCAGGATTTCTTCCTCTCTTTCGGAACCATCATGTTCGCATTTGGAGGCGCCTCAACTTTTCCTACGATCCAAAATGATATGATTGAAAAAACCAAGTTCGGAAAAAGCTCATACTACGGCTTCTTAGGTAAGATCTAATGTAAAATAATACAGAGTTACCGATTACCTAATGTAACTATGTAATTTTTAAAACTTTCATAGTTTCGTAGAAACCATGGTTTATATTATGTTTTCTTTTTCCACAGCTACGCTAATTTGGTACCTGCCCATTGCTATAGCCGGGTACAGCGTGTATGGCGAGTCGGTGGCTCCCAATGTAGTTCAATCACTCCCTGCGACAGCACTAACACTAGTCGGAAACATATTCATGACCATTCATCTGTTATCCGCTTTCATCATTATTGTCCATCCCCTATTCCAGGAAATGGAGGAGTTGTACAACATTCCTAGAGGTACGATTACGTTTGTATCATATAAATTACTTTTCTCTTTCATGTTACAAGGTGGGCCAAAAGAAGTCATCCGATGTTGTTTGGTTCTCATTTTTTTTCTAAATGAAAAACTTTGATTCTATTTTTTGATTATGTTTATTTAAACCTTAGAATTTTATTGGTCAAGACGAGAAGATGACATCGGCCAAATGGACTCCGCCTCAATTTGGTGATTCAATTTGAGCTTCCAGTAGGGTGATTTCTTTTGGCCCACCTTGTACAAAGTAGCAAGCAGTAAAATAACAATTGTCTTTTGTTTTAGATTCAATTGGCAAGCGTACAATCGTCCGTTTGTCCGTAATGGCAGCGATCATGTTCATCGGCGAAAGTATTCCTCGCTTTTACACTATTCTGGCGCTAGTCGGCGGTACCACGATAGCGCTCCTTACTTTCGTGTTACCATCGTATTGCTACCTTAACCTGGTCAACCAACCACCAAGAGAGGGACAGCCCGCAATGTAAGATACCAGAAATAACTAATACACTCTAAAATAATGGCAGGATTATAGTTATTAACAAAACGGTCACATACTCTCCTGGTTTATGTGCTATAGTCAGGTGCATGTTTAAACATGTATAAGTATACAATGGTTAAGACCTTACAGAGGCTCTATAACTAGACGCGATTTTAGATGTTCATCGATTGAGATGACAATGAATTATTTATTTTCATAATACATCAAATCACTTATTTTAATTGTACAATATCATATATTATTATCAAAAGTATATTTCTTTCTTTCAGTCAAAGCAAAGGCTGGATAAAATTGCTCTGCTGGGAAATAATAGTGATGGGAGTTGTAGGTGGTGCGGCGGCGACATTCGCATCCCTCAGCGCCATGTTTGGCACATCCTTGGCAACACCGTGTTACATGAAGTAGAATATAATTAGTCTTTTTCAATACACGTTATTAATGCGTATGATCTTATCATAGAAATAATTCTTCATCTATTTTCTATTAGTTATTTAAGTTCTTTACATATTTTTTTTATAAAAATATCATAACGATGTTCTAAGTTTAATATCTCGTGGTTGATTTGTTATTTAAGTCTCTTTATAAAATTAATTAAGCTAGAAGATAAAAGAAAATGTTTTCTTTTTGGAAAAGGAAAAAATTATGTTTTAAATAATTCTCATGTTTATTGTTCTCACAATGAACTATTTGATTTTTCTGTCATATTATTGAATGATAATGTTTATATAAGGTTTGCTTTGTTATTTTGCTTGCAATGTGAAATGTATTGAAGCATCATTATATAAATAAATCGTAGATTTTCGAAAATGTTACGCTTTTTTTTCAACCTGTAAGTAAATGCTAAAATATGACATAACGTAAAGACTGGAAATAAAATTATAACCCCTGTCCGAGTTTAATCTTGATCTCGATTGGTCTCTGTATTAGTGAGGTGTCTCTTCACAACTGTGCTCACGTCAGAATATCCGGAGATAAAGCTTATTAAATAACCGTTGACGTCTATTATTTCTAATGTAACAAGTTAGTGTATTAATTAACACATTCGTTGACTCATTTAAAATAGGTATTATAACGTTAAAGTAACGTAAAAAAACTATTTAATTCGAAACATTTGTAGATGGTCCGTCGAGCAGCGTGTTGTGCTTGACAGCCTCTAACGTTGTTTCTGAAGAAATGCACCTTGTAGGAGATCTTGAGTTGGAGAGATGTAGCTTAGTCGACGCTTGTAGTGGAACTCATTGATTTGTATAAAGTATGCTCTATTTATACAAAAAGTATCCATAAACATTAGAGATCGTTAGAGCGCGTTAGCCTCTCGCCAGGTATGTGTTGCGGCGAAATATGGCCGCCAGATGTGCGGCCGAGGCGTCCGAGCGGCGCCGAACAAAAGCGCGGCGGCGTCCTTTGTCGGCGTGCATACAATGGCGCTCGATGCAAGGCGCGTTCGTTAGGTGCGCGGCATTGTGCAGCGAGTATTGTCTACGAGCGCTGCGCAGTATCGAGACGATATAATAACGTCTCTTGTTTCAATACCAAACGTCTCGTTGGTAAATGAGTAAATAATGCGATAAATATATATATAGGTAGCAAGCAGCTACAGTAGTCCCTCCCTAGCGAAAGCGTACCGGCAGTTGAATGCGACGTCCTAGCCGAGTTGTCTTCATTAGCGATGACGGAGCTTGGCTGGATGTTGTTGAGCTTGCGGTGTGTGCATGTTGATTTATCGCTGGTGGGATGCTATTCGATGAGATACTCTTATCCTGTTTCTGTTCTGCGGACGTAGGCTCGTCTTCTGTAGTATCTTCGTTCATGGTTGTATGAGGCGGGTAGGGTTCCAATCGGTCGATTGATTTGATATAACAGCTGATCTCCTGTCTGGTAGTAATAGTTTAAAACATTTGCTGTCCCTTTCTATTACCTTGTAAGGCCCTTCGTAGGTAGGTTGCAGCGGTTTCTTTATAGCATCTGTGCGTATGAATACTTGCTCGCACGTTTGTAAGTCTTTATGCACGAAAATAGGTTTCTTGTTTCCATGTATCGATGCGTTTTGTCTGGGAGTTATGGAGTTGATTGTGTCGCGTAATCGGCTGACGTAATCGAAGTCCATGTCGTTGCCAGTTTGTAGATGAAGTTGTAAAGAAATCGCACGGTAATCGTAAGTTGTTACCATAGGTAAGTTGCGCAGATGACACTCCAGTGTCAGAATGAGGTGCGGCGCGTAGGCCCATGAGTACAGTAGGTAGCTCATTTATCCACGTAGAATGTTGTGATAAACGGGCTTTCAGTGCAGTTTTGAGTGAGCGGTGCCAGCGTTCTATCATACCATTTGATTGTGGATGATACGGAGTTGTACGTGTTTTCTGCGTTCCCATGCTGTTAAGTAACTTCGCGAAGAGACGGCTTTCAAAGTTTCTTCCTTGATCCGTCGTGATGTATGTAGGTGAACCAAATCGAGTAATCCAGTGTTCGTAAACTATTCTTGCGATGGATTCTGCCGAGGTATCGTCGTAGGGATACATTCTACCCATTTAGTTGCTCGATCGATCATTGTGACTAGATATCGATATCCTTCGGGTGATGTAGCAGCGGGCCGACGATATCGATGTGGATGTGTGAAAATCGATCGGCGGGTGGGAACATAGATAGGCTACTCGTTGTGTGCCGTTGAACTTTGCAGCGTTGACATTCTATGCATTGCTTCGCCCAGTTTCCGATGTCGATGTTCATCGATGGCCAGAAAAATTTTTCGCTGACTATTTTTCGTGTCGTTCGTATTCCAGGATGGCTGATGTTATGTACTTGTTCGAATGCAGTGCGACGAAATTCTTGAGGTAAGTATGGTCGAGCGTTTGCAGAAGAGTTTCGCAATAGATAGCTTTTTTCAAAGTAGGCAAAGTAATTTTTTTCATTGATAAATTACTTTGTTTGCGAGTTGGGCGATGCTATCTTTATCTATTTCTTGTGCTTGAGCGATCGCGTCGTAGTCCAGCGAAGTTGACAGGTTGATACTGTTCGATAGGTATTCGCGACAACGCGTCAGCGACAACGTTCTCTTTTCCGCTGACGTGGCGATGTCCGTAGTGAATTCCTGATGAAAATAAGTTGTCTTTCTCGACGTGGTGTTTCAGATACGGAAGGTGGCTTTTGAAGCACATATGTTAGCGGCTTATGGTCAGTGAAAATTATAAATTGCGTCCTTCGAAGATTTTTCTGAAATGCTTCACGCTCATATATATGGCTAGTAGTTCTCGGTCGAATGCGGAGTATTTCTTTTGTGCGTCAGAAAACTTCTTTGAAAAATATCCGAGAGGTTGCCATTTTCCGTTTATATACTGCTGAAGCACTGAACCAGCAGCTGTGTCAGATGCATCAGTGAAGATGTAGGATTGCGTCGTGAGCTGGGTGAGCGAGTAAAGCTGCGTTTTGAATAGCGACCTTACATGCTTCAAATGCATTCGACGCGTCTTCATTCCATTCAATTACTGTCTTATCTCGCTTCTTCGAATTATGTATATAGGCATGGAGTGGTGCTTGAAGATCTGCGGCTTTTGGAATATGTTCTCGGTAGAAGTTGATTATGCCGAGAAAACGCCTTAGCTCTTCGATAGTGCTGGGTTTTGGAAACTCCGTGATTGCTGTGACTTTGTCGTCAGGTGGTTTTATTCCTTGATTGCTCACATTGAAACCGAGGAACTTGACTTCCTGTTGGCCGAAAACACATTTTGAGGGGTTGATAGTAATTCCGTTGTCCTCCAAGCGTTTTAAAACGATGCGTAAATGTTGTTCGTGCGTTACGTCGTCGGGACTTGCGATTAACAGATCGTCGATAAATGCGAAGACGAAGTCTAATCCCTTAAGGACCGCGGGTATGAACCTTTGGAAGGTTTGTCCACTGTTTCTGAGTCCTGGCATCATGCGAGGGAATTGCATAAGACCACAAGCACTTATGATTGCAGTCTTTTGAATGTCTTCGGCACGAACTTTGACTTGTTGATAAGCTCTGTTTAAGTCGATTGTTGAAAAATTGTTTTGTTTGCCAACTGGTAGGTGAAGTCTTTACGCGTGGTATAGGATATCTATCCGGAATTGTGACAGCGTTCAATCTTCGATAGTCACCACAGACTCGGATGTCACCGTTTTTTCTTTGGTACGACGTGAAGAGGTGATGACCAAGGGCTTTTGCTTGGACGGCATAATCCTTGTTGCATCATGCTTTCGAATTCATTGCGTACTAATTCGTAGCGGTGGGCGGCAATGGTCTTGCGCGACAATGGATAGGTGCTCCGGTCGTCTCAATAACATGTTCCACGTTGTTGATCGGAGTGAGGTTCATTGATGACAATCTTGTTGTACCGGGATAATCTGCTAGAATGTTGTGATATGACTGGTTGTACGTCGATACTGCGAATAGTAGGTATGTTTGTTGCCTGGACAAAACATTGCGTTGATAACTTTGTCTTCGAGTCGATTAACTTCTGTTGCTTGAGATCAACTAATAATCCATGGAATCGTAGAAAATCAGCACCGAGTATAGGTTTGCTGACTTTAGCAATAACGAAATTCCATCTGAATGGGCGTCGAAGGTTCAAGTCCAGTTCCATAGTTTTTTCACCGTACGTTGGAATGATCGTATTGTTAGCGGCGTACAGTTCAAAGTTGAGTGGCTTCTTCCTTCGTTCTTTGAAAGTTGGCGGTAAAACTGATATGTTCGCTCCTGTGTCGACCAAAAATGTTAGTTTGGTTTTTTGATCAGTGATGAAAAGGCGGTAAGATTGCTCAGATACGCTAGATTCTGCCGCGTCTAGCGTCATGTTTGGTTTTTTCGAATTTGAAATTGAATGTTGACTATTGTTATTATATGAACAAGGCAACATGCATTTCTTCGCGTTGGTGCCAAATGTTCGGTGATAATAACAATAGAGCGACGCAGATGGTTCCTGCGGCGTATACAAAGGATTGTAAGCGCACGCCGGCGCATTTTTGTTATTGTTTCGACTTGTAGACGGCGATCGGTTTCGCTGTAAATACTTTGTTCTGAGTTTATTGTTGTAGTTATTGCGATTATTATGATAGTTCGAGCGTTGAATCCATCTTTGATTTTTGAGAGCAGCGACTTCGATTGATAATTTTTTAATTTCTTCGACTAAGTACTGTGTGTCGGCGTTGCGTGATGAAGTAGGTTCGATGGAGGAGATGTTCGCGGAGTTGCACGAAGTAGTCTCCAGCATCTTGTCTGCTAGTATTGCGAGTTCGTCGAGTGCGGTTTTCGTGCTGAATGACTCGATGACAGCTAGCAATGATCGGATGTGAGATGGAAGGTGATTGGTCCACATTAGACGTAGTGTAGAGTCTGGAACCTTATCCCTTGCTAGGTCTCTCATGCGTCGAAGTAATTGTGACGGCTTTTGGTCTCCTAATTCGACTTCTGAAAGCAACTTTTGTAGTTGGCGTTCGTCGGACTCTTCATATACGGAGATGAGACGGTTCTTGATTGCTGCGTAATACTGATCATCGGCGGGAGGATTGTAGAGCAAGTCTGCGATTTGCTCAATATCTCGCCGTTCGAGTTGTGCGATGACCATGTGCGCCAACTGGGTTTGGCTCTTGTGCAGGTCGCTCGTAGCTGCTTCAAACTGGCAGAACCATAATTGTGCTCGCTCTCTCCAAAATGCTGGTATGCGCATTGACAGCGCTATTCCGGCGATCTCAGGCTGTGATGGTTGTGCTGATACTGGTAGTGATGTAGCTTCGTTGTGAGACATCTTTGTTCTTCAGCGGTTGCGTTTTTGCGGGTCACCGATGTAAATGATGATGACTGAGCAGTGGTGTTCTTCAGAAGTTGCGTTGTTTGTCGGGTCACCAATGTGGAATGGTGATGACCGAGCAACATCACGTCGGATAGATCACGTCGGACAGATCACGTCGGACCGATCACGTCGGGGTCACCAATGTAGATGGTCCGTCGAGCAGCGTGTTGTGCTTGACAGCCTCTAACGTTGTTTCTGAAGAAATGCACCTTGTAGGAGATCTTGAGTTGGAGAGATGTAGCTTAGTCGACGCTTGTAGTGGAACTCATTGATTTGTATAATTTTTTTTTTTTTTTTTTTTTTTTTTTTTTTTTTTTGTTTTTTTTTTTTTTTTTTTTTTTTGATGCATGATGTTCTTGCTTGGGTCACCTTTAAGACCGTCAACAAGGCTACATCGGACCCTGGCTCGCGGATCCGGCATCCGCGAGCTGACGTTAAAAAAAATAAATACATAGATATGTAGATAGAAATACTATAAAGAGGAGAGGAGATGGCAGGAAGTATTGGACGGAGTAGGGTTGAAGAGCAGGGCAGTTTTATAAGGGGGATGAGAAGAGGAACGATAGTGAATAAATACACGATATGTAAAGTAAGTTGCCCTAAGTGCGCACGGTACGCGCCTGTTTGGCGAAAGCTAAGCGGTCGTCGGAGGAGGGCACGGGCCCGTCCTCTGACCACCATCGCCTGCTGTCGCGAGCCGTGGGTGGTGAGAACCGCCCGGGAGATCGAATGTGACGAGTGTACGCGGTGTACGAGCCTGGCGGACGACGCAACCAGCGGCGGAAGCGGCGTGTGCGGAATGTGGTGTATGTGTGGAGAGAGCCGGCGGTGGCTGCGGCGTTGTGTGTGTTCGGCTGACCCTGATCCGGATCATCGGTGGTTGTGGGAGGAAGCGCGTTCCGAGGTCGGCGCTGGAAGACGGTGGCGTCGGGGTTCGCGACGTAATCCAACGGTTTGGGCGATCAGTGGATTAGAGTGGTGCAAGATTTGTCGAAATAAAAGATAGCGCAGTCCTGGAGAAACTGCGCTATGGTGGGGAGTTGCAAGTCGCTGTGCAGGTCGATGTTCCTCTGATACCATTCCGCTCCCGTAGCCCTACGGGTGAAACGGTTCTGGAGGACCTGCAGAGGGTTAAGGCTGGATTGGAGGAGTGCATAAACACAACACCTGCATAAGTTATGATGGGTCTAATACAGGTTTTGTACAGATGTACCTTTTGGCGCAGTGCGAGCTTACTGGAGCTACAGAGCAAGGGATGAAGTCTTCACCATGACGAAGGCAGCCTTGCTCCTGACCCTCCGAATGTGACGCGTGATTGAAGTGACCTGCGGTCGGAGTGACCCCGAGGATTTGACCCGCGGTCCCTCCAAGGATTTGTATAAAGTATGCTCTATTTATACAAAAGTATCCATAAACATTAGAGATCGTTAGAGCGCGTTAGCCTCTCGCCAGGTATGTGTTGCGGCGAAATATGGCCGCCAGATGTGCGGCCGAGCGTCCCGAGCGGCGCCGAAACAAAAAGGCGGCGGCGTCCTTTGTCGGCGTGCATACAATGGCGCTCGATGCAAGGCGCGTTCGTTAGGTGCGCGGCATTGTGCAGCGAGTATTGTCTACGAGCGCTGCGCAGTATCGAGACGATATAATAACGTCTCTTGTTTCAATACCAAACGTTCTCGTTGGTAAATGAGTAAATAATGCGATAAATATATATAGGTAGCAAGCAGCTACACATTCATTAGAATGCAGCGGTTCAAATGTATTGGTGATGAGTTAGTAACAGCTAAATTGGGGTTAGAGAAATCAAAAAAAGTGATTTCCAAAAGTACTGTAAATTATTTTCTTTATTGAACATGTAATAGAACCGTACGGAATACTTCTCTGTCTCGTTGCAGTCTTTTAAAAATACTATTACATATATACTGTACGCAAAAAATGTAATCAAGGGTTATCAAAATGAATTAATCCTATATTTTTACTAATGGTTAATATCCCTTGACAGGCCCCTTACAGTGCTTGTTTCTCCGCCTCCATTATTCTTCCGTTAAGCAGTAATGCCTATTTATTTTACAAGGCGCTCTAACTACAGAAGTAACTGGAGTAAAACAACTTGTTATTTTGCTTAAAAGCAGCGCGTACAATAACGTATTGCATTAGTAGCTATACTAGATATTAAGGGTTACGGACAGGTACATCGTCTAAAACATCATCAGTTAAAAAATTGCTCATCTCATCGCTGCATTGTGATTCTTTTTATGAAAATGTAAATAAGAAACAAAAAAGGTTTTATATTGTAATTATATTTTTTAACAGTGTCTTCAAAACAGGGATTAGACAGATTGCTGTATTTTATGAAGCAAAGTGTCGGAGTAATTTTGTAAGACAAATGTATACCATACAGATTATAAGTTTATAAAAGATAACATTTAACCTCTGCCTAGATTTATATAACTTTCGATTTATTTGATGCGTTCAAGACTTACTGTTGTCAAATGATAGCGACGAATCAGACATCGTGTGACATTGAGTCATTGAACATTTGTTGTCTGTTGGCTCTCGGCGGCGGACGGGGACGTCGTGGTCTCAAGTTCGACTAACATCGCATGTAAGTATTTCATAAAATTGAATGTATATTTGTTTTGTTTGTTTATAGTAAAACGATTTTGTTTTAATGTATAATAAAAAAGTGTAACATTTTTATCTATTTTATTTTCTTAGCATCATCTATTTTGTGTACCAAATGCATTGCTTTAAGTATTCTATCTATTCTTGCTATATCAAGATTTGTCATGATACAATTTTATTACGGAACTTACTTTTACCACGATGATGTCAAAGCTTTATACTTTGAAATATACTATATACTAAGCTTATTACTTTAATTGGTATGATTCATCGTGAACAATATTTAATAGTAACGTTTATTGCTTTGTAATAATAAACATTTTTACATGTTTTAGCGTATTCCTCATATTTTCGGCACAGTTTAAGCATCTATATGTGTACACGCACACTAAATAGTTAAAAGACAGGAAGAAAGAAGTTGAAGAGATAGTGATTTTTGAACATTATTTATTTTGAATTTCAGTGATAACAATTAAAAATGGTCATAAGTGGAATTATACGTTTAGCGACAAGGGTCCGCCAGTGCGGCCCCGCTACCGCTTGCTGCAGACGGTCCCTCTACAGCACCGAGGGGAAAGGTAAACAACAATAAAAAAAGCCTTGCGAAAAAAAATATTACAAATTAAACTAGCTGCTACTTAAGTTATCGACGGACATATAAATGACACAATAATGTAACAAACACCCTTTGCTGTTAACACATAACTAATATATATTTTCATTCGACAAAGCGACGAGACGGGGGAAACGTTTTCCTGATGGTAAATGATATGCCTGCCAATAACAACGAGGCGCTGATGAGGATGATATACACTGCATCACAGTGTGCTCGTAACCTTAAGACAGGATGTCTAGTCTCGTTACCTCAATAATTTCTCTAGCCACAACGCCTTCCATACCGGAACACAGTAATACACACTGCTTTTTGGCGGTTGAAATAGGAGCTGCGGTGGTACCTACCTAGACCTACCAACAGGAAAACCATTAGAATACTTTATATATCTACAATGCCATTCGCGATTTGGAAATATGAATAACCTATAGTTTATACAAATTTCACGGATTTTACAATTATCATTAATCTATATATACATTGATTATATATAGCCAGGGAGGTATGAAGATGTTTAGTGGCCTACGTCCAGCTGTGGGTGTCAATCGGCTAGTGATGGTGCTGGATCTTTGATTGATTGGTTCGGCATTGATATTCCATTTAATTACCCGAAGCGACCAGACAAGTAAAACATTCACTAGATGGTAAGTGATACAATTGAAAAAATGTGGCGCCAGTTACGATGATACACTCTCCACTAACACGAGACTCATTACTCCAGTAAATTTACTAGTAGTAAACCTTCAAACAGTAATGTTTCTGCACTTTTTTTTGGCGGCAGACCGTCTACCTCCGCAACTGTTATTTCTATCACAAAAAAATTACATACAGAAAATATCCCATATGTGTCTTAACAGTTTTTGGTTTTGATTGAAAACTTATTATTTTATACTTAAAGTATAAAATATAACTATTACTTTAACCTAATTTAAAATGTATTGAAAAGTGTTATACAACGTAAGTTGGGTATCTATTATGTATTAGTATCTATCATATAAATGGACCTAGTCTTTCTTTATGTTGTTTGTCTAGATCATAATAATTCACGAATGCTGCAATACGATTGTTTGATTGTAACGAGACCAGTATTGTTTTTGTTATGTTGTTGTTGTAATTATTTGGATGTTTATACAATCCGGCTAATTTAATCGAATGAATTGTTGCACGATGACAAGTGGGAGTTTATCAATTCGTAATTTTTTTAATACATTCTTACAAACAAATGCTAATTATTTATTGTGATCTCCAAAATTAGTGCCAAGATAACTTTAAAAGAAAATCTTTTGTATTTTTCAGTATTGGTTCTATTCTTCTTCTTAAAGTGCCTCTCCATTACTGGAGGTTGGTTGGTTGGTTGTTTATTGGTTCTATTACTTATTGGAAAGTAGTAAACATCATTCATACCGTTCTTTTTACGAGTACAATGAGTTAGTTTTGTTTTGTTATTTAGTAATATCTGTATAAATATTATGATTAAACGCATTTGTTAGCGTAACCGGTCAGTTAATGACACACATTTACTTCAATTAACGCTTTTAAATGTTTTAAATTATGAAATATCATTGCTCCGATTGCTTTATCAGAAAAAATATGTTGATTACCTTTTGCGCAATGGTTCTCAGCGTTCATGGTCCTGGTTATAAAAGTATCTGAACTAAATAGTATTAAATTTTATAAACTACCAATTGTTGGTCCGAGCCGTGATAGCCTAGTGGTTTGAACGTTGGCCTTCCACTCCGGAGGTACCGGGTTCGAATCCGGCTGGCACCAATGAAATATCGTGATTAAACCTACATATCTATGTCATGACCATCCGTGGTCCGACTAGTGTGTGAAATGGAGAAGGCAATGGCAACACCACTTCATTATAACTGCCAAGTAAGTCGTCGTGTGTTTCATCACACATGATGACCACGACCCTCAGTCATGAGGAAATACGACTTAGAAGAAGAGAATTGTTGGTCCATTATGCGTTGTACAATTGAAGTATCACCCGACTTTATCCATGTTAAATGTAACTAAGTTGCATACATTGAACAGCATTTATTTTAACTACACTTGAACTCAACTTTGCAAGAAGTATCCTTGCCCGTTACTATCTCTAGTTAACAACTGGAATATAACAGTTCTGTTACGGCAACATCCATGTTAAAGGGTAAACTGTTAGTCGCTGCACTTTTATCCCCTATGAGTAGATAATTTGTATCATACTCTTACTAATTAATATATTCACATCGAGGAATATTGTTTGTACTATGAATGCTTTTATTATGATTTACGTTTTTATTCTAGCAAGGTACTACACGAAGAAACATGAATGGGTGGCCGTAAACGGAGATATCGGTACGGTCGGGATATCACATTATGCGCAGGTTGGTGGATTTTAAAAATAATCTTTTTTGCATATTAACATTATTAATTGTCCTATGTTTGTTTTACTGATATAAATTTTCATGTGATGTTTAAATTTTAAGTTTCCTTGGCATTCGAAGTAGAAGAATTTTGACTGACTTTATATGTTGTCCTATTCTCATATTTACGTAAAACATTTGGTTTTGATATTCGGCATTTAATAACTGAATGACTTATTGGCAGTCAGGAGCATCACGCGCATTCTAACTAGTAAACTCAATTTCCAACTACGTATATTACTTATCTACGTTCAGGCGCTACAAAGGCCGGAGCACTTTTGAACGCAACATTGATAAGATATTCTTTTGTATTTGTAACTTCATTAAATAACTATTTTGTGGCCTATTTCGTGAACTTCTGTTAATCACAAAACAACGTATACATTTATAAGATTTACCCAGTTTTTTGCCATATATTTATTCAGTTAAAATCACACTCAAAGCTTAGAGTGCTTTCGTAAGAACATCGCGTTATTGCTTTGCGACAGAAATGTGCACTGACACTCATATGGACGGACTCTGACGTAAGAAATGCTGTGATTTTCAAAACAATAATAAAGTCATTTAATCAATTTATAGGACGCGTTAGGAGAAGTGGTATTCGCTCAGCTGCCTGATGTAGATCGACAGGTTGCGACAGGCGACGAGTGCGGCGCCCTCGAAAGCGTTAAAGCAGCCAGCGAAGTATTCACACCTGTTTCTGGAACTGTAAGTTCCTTCGTGTTACCTTTATCTAGATCGACATTAGTTGTTATATTGCCATTGCACTTGCTTACACTTTGAATATGGATGTACGAGTATATCCATATTATACGTTATGTACATTATCAGATTATTTCTTAAGTGTGATTGAGGCACATTTTTAATTCTTTACTATAATGATGCTAGTAACGAAAACTGCCAATATTGTATAAAAACATTTTCGTCTAATACTTCACAGAAAAATTATTTTATTGATTAATGCCATCTATCGACAAAATTTAATACTATCGACATTTTATCTTACACGAATAGTTTTAATTAATAACATGAACAATACTATTCTCTGAAAAGATGAACATAAAAGTATGTATGTATATATGCTCGCGAGTAGATCCAAGTAGTTTAGTAGAAAATATGAAAGATATTACATAGAAAAAAAAACTTGATTTCCCTATTATTATTAAAAGGTCGCAATAAACATTTTCAGATCACAGAAAAAAATGATCGCGTGGAATCCGTACCCTCGTTGATAAACAAGTCTTGCTACGAAGACGGCTGGCTCTTCCGTCTGAAACTATCAAGCGCCGAAGAGTTGAAAAAGCTAATGGACCAACCAGCATACGAAGAGTACTTAAAAGAGTCACATTAACCAGAAATCTGTACATCATAGTTAACGATAACTACACAAACAAAGATACAGTAACTTAGAAGAAATGATTGGAAAAAAAATGCCAAAACTTTAAACTTTATTTATTGTATACTTCTCTAAATCTTATTCCTTTATACTTGGTAGAAATATATTTTCAATACACATATTATATTTAAATAGAAACTCAACTCTCCTATTTAGTCTCCCGGCTATAACACATAGTAAAAAATAATTTTTAGTATTAAAAATTTTCTTTCAGTAGTAAGTAGTAGTAAAATTTTATGTAACTTTCATGAATATTCAAATTTTAACTAATACTTTAAAATGGTATTCAAAACTGCACTTAAATAAAAACGAGTAAGTTTTTAAATGTGTTAAATATATTTATTTCTAGCCAATTCAAAAAGAATCCCTAATAAGTGACCAGTCGATTAAACAATTTGTGGCAGTTGGTTTATTTCAGCGCAGCAGCACCAGATATAATTTCAATGAGTTCTCTCGTGATGACAGCTTGTCGAGTTCTATTGTAGAGCAGTGATAGTTTTCTGATCATCTCGGTAGCGTTTTTAGTAGCATTATCCATGGCAGACATTCGGGATGACTGCTCTGAAGCAGCGCCTTGCTTCAATGCGTAATATATTAAAGCGGCTAGTGTCCATTCCGCATAACTTACCAATTGATCTTCCTCTACGTCATCGTAAGCGGTCATGTTCGGGGCATTCTAAAAAGAGAAATTTGAGTAGGTAGTTGGAAATTGGATGTAATGGAGGGGGTAATTCTAACTAGACAAAGAGCTGTAGAAATAAAATTTAAAACAGTCCACACACCTCTATCCTTTTACTACTAAAGACCGGTACGACAGAGATCACATATTTAACAGGCGTGAAGTACTTGTTGTAGAAGATTTCAGCAGAGTCGAATTTGAATCCAGATTCTGTGATAGCCATGGCAATAGTGGAGGCGTCTTTAAAAATTGGACTCACGCGACCAATCTGAAAACATGATTGAACTCCGTTAGACTTGATAAAATTTTAAACTATACGTTTTATAAAGAAGTTATAACGTACGACTAAATTTGTATTTTGTTTACATAGCAGGATCTACAGCGTATTGCAGTATTTTTTTTGAAATACTTAATTGCTGTACGTTTACAAGGCGTCGATTTTAAAAATCGTTAATGTCACGAAAACAACGAAGTTTTATTTACCAATGAATGGAATCCCATATTGTTTTATTTTTAAGACGAAAGCAACTGTTAAAATATTTAAGATGTATGCAATGGTTGAATTATGTTTTATTATTATCAAATATAACATGATGAAGCGTGTAACATTAGGATCAATAATATTGTATAAAAAATATTGAATAACTAAGAATAAATTCAATTGTATTATTTCCTATTTAGTTGTGGACATAAACGTTTTCTGAAGGCTCACCTGTTTAACGGAGAGCAGTATGTTTTTGGCGAAAGTTGATCTGAGCATGGAGCGTGATTTGTCACCGACGCAGACCACCTTGTGGTTGTCACCGTCGGCAGCGCGCTCTGTGAGGGAACGGCGGATCTTCCTCGCCACGCCGCTGTGCACACCACCGCACAACCCTGAAGGCAACCGTCCATGATATTCAGGTTTACAAAACTTAACAATTGTAGCAGCCGGTCGTCTTGCGGCGGCAGTATCACTACGTAGCACAAACATACAGCGCACTGTTATAATACATAATTCCCCTTATTCATACGAAATAAACTGTTTAGTTGTTTATTTCACATCGGAACGTTTCCGTGTGAAATAACAGAAATCTCATGTTACATTCTAACAACGGTTGATTCGATCCGTTACACATATTTTTGTGTAAACCAAAAAGGACAGTTCGGACTCAGACTTCGGTGTGGACACACATGTAATTAATTGTATTTTTCTCCTAGATTATTAAAAAGTTTCTTTTTAAAAAGGACTTTACTTCCCACCCCATAACAGCACCTTACAAGAAGAGAAAAAGACGATAGCGTACGGTACCGCACGGTCTACCAAGTGCTGGCAGGTTCTTGGAAAGCTGTCAAAATCATCTTGGAGGTTTTAATCGGCTTAACTCATCATAACATATTTAAATCTTTTTATAAGTTTCATGTTTGATTTTTAATTTAAAACGAAAAAAAGAATTCCGCAGAATCGCAACAGTTTTATGAACTTGTCCATTTACCAACAAATACAAATAAGGTATCGTATGAACTTATTTGTAGTCAATAAAAAAATGGATTCCTTTAAACAAGTATCTCTGTTTTTTTCTTATATATTTAAAGTCGTTTATTTACCTGATTACATCTCAGCATCACCCAAGGTAAACAGGAAGATTAGAGAACGCTAAGGGCATTAGGTCATTTACACAATGTTTATAATAAAGATAAATAAATATATCTAAAAAGCCTTGCTTTTATTGTGTCAGCGGGACAAATATCTGTAACGATTTACTGATTAGCGTTTAGCCTTAGTTAATGTTACGCAGTTAGGAATTTGTTTTAGATTGATGCGTCATTGGTCTGCGTAGTGAACGATGTCATTAGTGATTAAGCTATAATAGTTTGTGATGAAACATTCAAGTCCATTGCACTATGATTTACGGCCCCCAAAGACAAACAGCGATATTGTTTTGAATTATAATTATTATCAATCTTTCACATTATTATTATGTTATGTTTAGTAATCTTACCGCGTCGATATGATTTTCTTAAAGTCACTTGTTTTTTGTTGTGTGTCAAAATGAAACAAAATAATGAAGTGTGGGAAATACCACAACATTTATACTCATAGAGTCTCACCACTGTTGAAATGTTTTGTTTTCAGCGCCTTTCAAACCGAAACACAGTATTATTTACACATTTACTGAGACGATATCCGCAATAATACATCCATCTTGTGTACAGGATGGAAACATTTTATTATGTAAAATCATCTGAGGAATACAAGGTCCCTTACATTAAATTGAAAGCACTTTATTGTAGTGCAGTACCACTACCAGTGCCTCTGATCCTATGATAACCTAACGACAAAAGAGACGCACATTTGAACAATGAATTGCAGATCCCAGTTGTTGATTATAAAGAGATTAGTAAACGAAATGACATAATGCCGTTATTTTTTATGAAGTAAAACATTTTCAGCACCGTTGTGATTAGAAAATTCGATGAAACGAAAAAGCGAAAGTAAAAATACACACATTTATTTATAAAAACGATCTGGCCTGCGCGGGAATGCGATCGATTACAAGTAACATTACAGTATAATTACAGAACATAAAGTTGCACTCCTATTGAATGTGCCATTCACGCTTATACATTTTTATAATATTACTATTTTCATGCAATAGAAAAGTTTCTAACAAATTTTTCCACAATTCCGTCTTACTTTCTTTAACTTGCATTCTTTTCAAGTGAATCCTAGACGTGGATAGGAATTAAAAAATTACTTATCGTATATATTAACATACCGAAATAAGTATGATCCGGAAACTGAAAAAAAAAAAGTTTTACCCATTCAGTCTCTTCAAATAGAATGTTATGAGAGTGGTAAGGATGAGTGCCCTTACCCTTAATGACTCATAAAAGAAGATGATGTGATATGAACCCATTGTGGTATTATCCTAGCATAGTGTTAAAGAGCCGCAGGTCTCGCGACTCCTAACGCTGAAGACGACCACTGTCAGTGTTTTAGTGGTTAAAAATCTCGATATAACCTCGGTTTCTCCTAACTAGGTTACCTTTCAAAGATTTCTCCTGATACGAGAAAAGGGCAAATTTGGCAGAAACATCAGACTTAAAAAAGAATTGCAAAACTTTCTTTGTATAAAGAACTCTTCACAACAGTAACTGTTTCATCAAAGTATATATTTTGAGCGTGAACATGATAATGAGAGCAACACAACGGCATAGAAAGTTAAAATAAATATAGGCGGACTAAATTGCTCCACACATGGTTAGAATAAATACTATACAAGTATTGTTTAATGCCTATTATTCTCATTAGCAGCAAACAAAAAAAAATACTTTAAATTAATTTAATAATTCCTGGCGAACATTCAGATTGAAATCGTTTTCTTTTTTATATATAATCATGTCGGTACATACTGAAACAATAATTGAGTTGTTCTATGTTTCACGTGTTTCTAGAACTCCGCAATGATATATTCATATATTCATAGCATTCATAAGTTTATCAAACACAAGTACACGTACACCTATACGAACACTAACCGTACGAACACACACGCACGCAACTTTGATATCAACACATCAGAAATTCGCGCGTGCCTTTAGGGGTCAGGACAGGGTCTTTACCCGCTGGTGGAGGAAACCAATTAATGGATGAAATGATAATAACTCTTCACTTGTTCATTGATATACGTAGCTATGGTCTGCGATAACCTATTGCGCAATTTGTACACAAACTTTGCATATCGGCCAATCTAGAATTTCCTATACCGATTGGTATTGTATATTCCTTCGTCGAAAAGTAAAAACTACGTATAACGTTTTACTGACATCTACTTATGGTTTTTCCCATTTTATTGTGATGTTCTGTTTTTATACTTTTTTTTATAATTTAGTTAACGTTTCGATTAGAAAACTATGTACAGAACACACTTTAATTTATCTATGAATCTTTCACAAGAGATTATTAAAAAAAAACCGATTGTCACTGTAATAAGAAAAGGAATAAAAACATATCTTTGCGTAACAAAGGAAGTGACTAAAAAGTGTATGAAAAGAACCAGTAAATAAATTCTTATGTACCTCTGTCTGATGTCATGGCAATGTAGACTCTTCGGGTTTTCAACTTCTCGGCACCCTCGGGTGGTTTCTTCTCTTCTGGTGCCGGTGGTGGCGCCTCCACCTTTTCTTTCTTATCTTTGGTTTCGTCATCCAGTGCGTCCTTCTGTAGATGGCTCGACACGTAAAACTTTCTCGGGGCATAGCCAAAAGCTCGCGCTGCTTGTAATTCTCGCTCCGCCTTTGTGAATCTGATTAAAAACAATATTTCCTCGTTTTACCTGTTACATACATTTCATAACAAAGATAAATTAGATTATTTTCCTGAACGTAAAAATTTTATGTTGTTCAGAATGTTTTTACATTGCGATCATCGCTTTCATGTAACGTATGGAGGAAACTATTATTATGTAGTTTTTAGAGTATTTTCAAATACAAAAAAAAGGGAAAACATTTACTTGCTGGCTGACACCATCTTCATTGTTTTTGTGATTTTCTGAATATTGTAAATTGATTTTAATCGATTAGATACTTGTTTCAGTTGAACCATGATAAATATTTGGACGATTTACGGTTATCACTTTAATATAAGACAGTTTGACATGACTGTCAAGAATTTTGTGCTAAAAAATATATATTTTTTTACAACTAACCTCCTTATGAATGACTGTTTACAAAGGACAACGAGAATAATAATATCGTATAGAAGTTTTTTAATGCTTGTTTAATGTCTTGTTTTACTACAGCGTTCTTCTAACCCGAGCACAGTAATGTTTCTTACTAGTTGTGTGTTCAGATTTAACAATTGGCAAACTTCACCCACCTTTACAGAAGACAACCAATGTTATGACGATTTTCAGAGAATTACTAAAACAATGTATTATTATTTCTTGTATCTACAACATGTAATGTGTTTAATTAGAAAATATTATTCGCCAAGTATTTTCGTTTTGTTGAATGAATTTTGCTCTTTATATGTATTGGTTTAAGGTTTCAATTTCCAGCTTTACACAGCGAGTGTTCCAACTTTTAAAGTAATTTGAAATTTGGTTTCAGGCACGTTTTATTTTCAAAATATTTCTGTCAAGGCCTTACTACGACGCCGCTGCAAAATAAAAATTCTTTGCATTATCATTACTTATTTTGTCATATAAAATATATTAAAAAAATTTAATTTATCATAGAAAAATGCCGGGATTACCAATTTTAGTAAGTCCATAAAATTTTAACACGTTACGTTGTGAATGTTTGTTTTAGTATTTAAAATAGGTAATAAAACATTTTCCTTGTTCTTAGCGCATGCGTTGTTAGTAGCAAACGCTATTATTTGCAATTAATGGTAAATACTACGTTTATATCGAATGAATGGCAAGAATAAACCTTTTTTTATCTTTTTTTTATTAAGTAGGTACATGAATCATTTATGTGGCTGTAATAAATTGTACGGTTACTTTGTTACTATAGAGGTAAATCTGTTATGATTGATTTAATATTAAGTTAGATTGTTAATAATTATTGGGAAGTTAACTATTTTAAATGGCCATAACTTACAGTAAAAACACTTAGTTGGTATATTTTCTTCCCTACAATGAGCTAACGTTTGAACTAAATTTCATGTAATGATGAGAGCTCAGCCAGAATACTCCTGCTCCAATATTGACAAGCGGAATATAGCAAATTAAAAAAGATTTAGTCAATTATATATTAATAACAGCTGTGACAATGAAAATGTTACAGAGAATAAAAAAAACCTTGTCCAACCTTCGAATTCACTAACATCAATAAAAAGTAACAAACGCAACTCGAGCGATGTATTGCATCGCAGAGGTTTTTTATAAGGTTAACGGATGTACGAATTTAAAGCAAGTTGATTACTTTAGATGCGGTATTACATTTAGTTGCGCTATGGCTCAGTTGTTTTTAGTTAATGTTACTTTCACTGACATGGATCAGAGTTGTTAATAAGAAAATGAATTAAACAAAACAACAACATTTTATTTGATAGCACAGTTTGTGAGAGGATTTCGCTTTCCGCGATTGGAAGTGGCACGAGCCTGGTTCTCATTGAGCTTGAGCTACGAAAGAATATTGAAATCTTCCAAAAATGGCCACGTGGACACCCGAAATAGTAGTTAAGTGTAGTGTCGCTGTACCGCATCCATAGTTAATAGGATCGTCTGGCTCGGTGTTACAGTTTTACATATAAGCGGACATACAACCGCTCGCGGTTATATCTCGACGAAAAACATCGCAGCGCTCACACGTCTCTCCCCTTGTTCTTACTCAGAAGATGATGAAAATTGAAGCTCGCAGGGTTGACGAACAGGTGGTCTCTGGTTCGCCACCAGATAAGGTAATTACATTTTTGTTGGTATTTAAACGAGAATACAGCTTTTTTATCACCGCCGCTATTTAACATTTGCGAAATGCTATTTTCCAACAATACGCACGAACGGCAATTTGCGATTTCGCTGAACATGTTAATTGTTGGTCACAGTCTGATATGCTTTGTTTTGTAAAATTTTTATATTTATGTTATATAATGCTTATTGGAGAAGTAAAAAAATATTGTGTAGTAAATTTGAAAAAGTTTTTTTTTTAAATTTCCATAATTATGTCGTATGTTTATAACAGTTTATTGTGTTGATATTGTTTTGTATGTTCAATCATGATCAATGATACCGTATTGTTGTAAACATTTTTAAAAATGCAAAATACACTCATATTACAACGGGAATAAACGGAACTACATGTCTAATAATAATATTGGGTTATATCTAGTTTTGCCAGTTTTTTAAACTGGTTAACTGTCGTTGAACAGTTATAATTAAGATTGTTATTATTGTCTAGAGGCGGTATTTATTCTTTCGACTATTGAATATACAAATATCTATGTTATTGTGCGGGTTTTTCTACAATTATCTAGTCTACACAAATGCATGCTAAATAAATGAATGTAATGGTGAAAATGATTGAACATGCTGATTTTAATAATATCCCTTAACCATGATTAATATCAACACTGAGAACATTGTATTAATAACGCAATAAACAGTGTAATACATCTTCATCGTGTAAATTTCGCAAAAAATTTACAGACACTTTGTAATTTCAAATGACGCAATTGAAATAATTGACGCAAGTGAAAATAATTTGTGATGCAAAAGAATCAGCCGGTTATCAGCTTCAAGCAATTTGTTCTGACCTTTTTATCGAAGCTCATAAGTTTTTATTGTTGTCTATATTATTAAACATTTATTGGCGACCGATTGCGTTATCAAATTGTTGTAAAGTTTATAAACATAGCAAATCTTTATTAACCGATTTGACCCATTTATCACTGTCCTAATTGTTAAATATAATATAGCAGTTATCATTTCATCCATTCAACATTTCGCGCCTAGAATCTTTTATATTGAATTTGTTTATCTAGTCCCAGTAGTTATATTTTAATAATAAATATATACCCTTTTTCCAGTTATGATAATATGAAAAAAAAATTCAAAGATATACAAAATTAATCTGGAACAAATAATAAAATTCTTATACGTAGACCTTACCTATTGGTACATGTAAAATGATTTCATCAAATGTAGACATATTTATATGAATCAGAATTATCCATAATTTTTGTTTAATAATTTCAAATGATACACATTAAAATCTTGAATAATAAGCTTTCATGTGTTATGTATCACTTATACACACGTCAGCGGCGTCGATACCGTCAGTCGCTGGGGTTATCGTCATTTTTCTTTAACCGGGGCTGCAAACTTTAAATGGGTCGTTGGTTGCCAATTGATAATATCCACTATGATAGTTTTCAGTCTTAGTCTTTAGTCGTTGGGACTGCACTAAAACTACTTTAGCGATCGTAAAAGGTGCAACCAATTGCTTCATTTTAACATGCAGTCTACAAAATCTTTTTAATAATATGATTTTGTTAATGAAATGAATATTAATAAACTTAATTTATCAGTATTTAAATGTTTGTTTCAGCCAAAATTAATGCAAGGCGGCAATTACATAAAGGAGGGGCGGGATTCATCGAAATCCACATGGCTGCTTTTTACACCCGAAAAGGACGAGACTGGTTCCCTAGCTCGGTTCTTAAACATTTTCTCCTCCCACGGTGTTAATCTTAGCCACATAGAATCGAGATCGTCGGCAAGACGCCCAGGGTATGAGTTCATGGTTGAATGCGAGCATGGAGCTGGTGACTTCGGATCTGCGTTGGAAGAGTTAAAGAAGAACGTCGGCTACCTTAACATTATTTCAAGGAATTACAAGGATAATAGATGTAAGTGTTAAAAACATAGTAGTTTTAAACGATAAAAGTAGTTATGTTACAGGATTTTTTTTAAAGAATTATTAAAAAAACTTGATGAAGTTTTTCCTTCGAAAGGTGCTGTTCCGTGGTTTCCACGACGTATACGCGATTTGGACCGGTTCGCTAATCAGATCCTCTCGTACGGAGCAGAGCTGGATTCAGATCATCCAGGCTTCACTGACGCCGCTTACCGTGCAAGAAGAAAATACTTCGCGGACATCGCCTACAATTATAAACACGGCCAACCGCTTCCCCACGTGGATTATACCAAAGAGGAGATCGCCACTTGGGGCGCTGTGTTTAGGCAGCTCGTTGAACTTTATCCAACCCATGCTTGTAAGGAACATAACCATGTCTTCCCCTTGCTTATTGAGAACTGTGGGTACAGGGACGACAACATTCCTCAATTAGAAGACGTATCCAATTTTCTGAAAGGTAAAATCATTAATGTTATTGGGAATAGTTTTGAACTTTAAATTTAATACAATTCAATAACTTCGATGTATATTTGCTATAGACTGTACCGGTTTCACATTGCGGCCAGTAGCTGGTCTGCTGTCTTCTCGCGACTTCTTAGCGGGTCTTGCCTTCCGCGTGTTCCACAGCACGCAGTACATCAGGCACCATTCCAAGCCTTTGTACACACCGGAGCCGGATGTATGCCATGAATTACTTGGACATGCTCCTCTATTCGCCGATCCTGCTTTCGCTCAATTTTCACAAGAGATCGGTTTAGCATCACTTGGTGCGCCAGATGATTACATTGAGAAACTTGCAACGGTAATTAATTTTCTAAATCTACTTTGCATGCAAAAAACGTTACCTGCTACCACTTAATTTCAGTTTTTATCTATAACTCGAGTGTAAAATTTATCTTAATAATGTTTTTTCCCAATGAAATTGCTTTAAAGACTTTTTAAACAAACATTTGCTTCGTTACGTCTGATTTTCTGCTAAGATATTTTGATATTCCCAAAAATATTTTAACACTAAATGATATTTGAAAAATGTTACAAATATTTGTGTTTCCCACAGTGCTTCTGGTTCACGGTAGAATTCGGATTGTGTAGGCAAGACGGCAACTTAAAGGCGTTTGGAGCCGGACTTCTATCTTCTTTCGGAGAGCTTCAGTATTGTCTCTCGGACAAACCTGAGTTAAGGGAGTTTGAGCCTGAGATTACAGGGGATCAGAAATATCCCATAACTGAATACCAACCCATTTACTACGTGGCTGAAAGCTTTGAAAATGCAAAAGAAAAAATGATGTATGTATTTCATTACAATTTTATAAGACATTTTGCACCGAACTGATATATTTGCCTACCAACAACATACCAATATAAAATTTATTATATAAATTATAGAACTCTCTAGTCTCTCTTTCGTAAATAAATTGTAGTTTGATTGTTAGTTGTTTGCAATTTTCAGAAAGTTTGCGCAGACCATACCGCGAGATTTCGGCGTGAGGTACAACCCCTATACACAAAGCATTGACATCCTGGACTCGCCCAAACAAATGAGGACTTACTGAAAGAAGTACACCAGGAAATGGGTCTCTTATTAAACACCATGGATAAACTGTAAAAGAACAGCTTACATCGTCTATACACGAAATAGCTTTAAATGTTTTAGAAGAAAAAAAATCTTGTAAATTTACTTTTGCTGGACAAAGTATGGATAAAGAGAGTAGTTTTAAACATAATTAAATATAGAAATCATGAGTATATACTGTAGGTATAGTCCACATTTATAATTATATAATCTTAATCATAGTAAGATCTTTTAATATAATGTTACTGAAATATTTGATGATATTTTATAAGGATATTTACCAACATTTAAAATCATCGACAATAATGTTCGGCTGGACCGTGTTTAAAAACTTGATGCCCTTTCTCTTCGCGCTCAAGGATCTTTTTTCTTAACATCAAGAAAAATAATGACAATAAATTAATTAAATTTCAATATCTTTCATAAGAATAATGTTAGTATTAATTTCTTAGGTTAATTATAAGTAATAGTATTTAATAAATTTATATGAATGTTGGTATAATACCTACTTATTTAAACAAACATTTGCTTCGTTACGTAAGATTTTCTGCTAAGATATTTTGATATTCCCAAAAATATTTTAACACTAAATGATATTTGAAAAATGTTACAAATATTTGTGTTTCCCACAGTGCTTCTGGTTCACGGTAGAATTCGGATTGTGTAGGCAAGACGGCAACTTAAAGGCGTTTGGAGCCGGACTTCTATCTTCTTTCGGAGAGCTTCAGTATTGTCTCTCGGACAAACCTGAGTTAAGGGAGTTTGAGCCTGAGATTACAGGGGATCAGAAATATCCCATAACTGAATACCAACCCATTTACTACGTGGCTGAAAGCTTTGAAAATGCAAAAGAAAAAATGATGTATGTATTTCATTACAATTTTATAAGACATTTTGCACCGAACTGATATATTTGCCTACCAACAACATACCAATATAAAATTTATTATATAAATTATAGAACTCTCTAGTCTCTCTTTCGTAAATAAATTGTAGTTTGATTGTTAGTTGTTTGCAATTTTCAGAAAGTTTGCGCAGACCATACCGCGAGATTTCGGCGTGAGGTACAACCCCTATACACAAAGCATTGACATCCTGGACTCGCCCAAACAAATGAAGGACTTACTGAAAGAAGTACACCAGGAAATGGGTCTCTTGTTAAACACTATGGATAAACTGTAAAAGATCAGCTTACATCGTCTATACACGAAATAGCTTTAAATGTTTTAGAAAAAAACAATCTTGTAAATTTACTTTTGCTGGACAAAGTATAGATAAAGAGAGTAGTTTTAAACATAATTAAATATAGAAATCATGAGTATATACTGTAGGTATAGTTCACATTTATAATTATATAATCTTAATCATAGTAAGATCTTTTAATATAATGTTACTGAAATATTTGAATGATATTTTATAAGGATATTTACCAACATTTAAAATCAGCGACAATAATGTTCGGCTGGACCGTGTTTAAAAACTTGATGCCCTTTCTCTTCGCGCTCAAGGATCTTTTTTCTTAACATCAAGAAAAATAATGTCAATAAATTAATTAAATTTCAATATCTTTCATAAAGAATAATGTTAGTATTAATTTCTTAGGTTAATTATAAGTAATAGTATTTAATAAATTTATATGAATGTTGGTATAATACCTACTTATTTAAACAAACATTTATGACGTACTAAAATATGTATATTCGGTTGTGATTAATTATATTGATTAATAAATAAATTTTATTGATTATGGCTTTAACTTAATTTTACTTATTATTGTTTAAGTTTAGCGAATAGATTTTTACAGGTTATGTTTGCAATAGTGCCTCTGAGCAATCGTAACCGCTCCGTTTTACGATTACGGCCAAAGATACTTTTACGACACAGAAATATTTAAGATTCCTTGACCATTAATCTATTGTTATAGAATAAAATATATCATAGTTAATGTCTGAATGGTTTTTGTGCGCCATGCAACCCATTATTGATTGCAGAGCGTATAAATTAGTTATGGTTATTGTTAGCGTGTCGCAATGTTTAATTAGAAATAATTTAAATTTATTTACGAGTTAAGCTATAAACATTTACCGTCTATGTATGTTCATTTAATTTATATGACGGCGCACCGACTTCTAATGAGTACAAAAAAACATGACGTCAGCGATGCTGGTGTAACACTCCAATAAATTGTAGTTTTGCAGAATCTCTTTATATTCGTCCAGCAGCGTAAAAACTTTTGAAAAGGTCTATATACTCCAACGGACTTAGATTTAGGGTTTTTTTAAGGGACAGTTTTATATTTAGGGAGTCATTCCTAAATTGAACTTAAAATTACAATTAATTTACTTTTAACTAACAACGATTTTGTAACTCTGATGTTGAACTAATTTTAACAATCAAATGATTTTATAACGCGACCGCGGCGATGTAATGAAACTCCAGTGTTTAAATAGTCAGTATTAAAAGTAAATAGATTTTTTTGTAGTTTTGTGAATTATAACCAATAACCGCAACGAAATTAAACGACTTGTAATTAACCATCATAATATATTTATTAATTTGTACAGAATAAACTAAGTACCTAGTACTTGTCTAAAGCTTATTATATCTATGGAATGACGAGATGAAATAACGTTTTATAATACCTAACACTATAAAAAAAGATGCACTAGAAAATTTACAACAGAACTTCAAAATATATTATATTTATTTACAATACTAAGTGGCAAGCTATTATACAATTAATTTTGCACGATGAATAAATTTACAGTACTTAGGTTTTCGAATTAAATTAATACAAACCTCGGTAACAATAATAATTAATTATAATTTAAATTATAATGAACTTCTATTAGCAAACATCATCATCAGCCGATAGACGCCCACTGCTGGACCACGCAATAATTTATAGAATGTGTAACACACGAGTGATGGTAAATATAGATGGGATATTATTTATCATGTGAAGTGATAGCAATAAACGCATTCTTACTACCTATCAGTAATACTTGAGTCGCAGTACGTAATTTTTTCGTTGTTAAGTCTGGTTACCGTAGTAATTACCACAGCGCTCTTCAATCCGGAAGAAATATTTGTTTGCTACTGTTTGGCGACTATCTAGACAGTCTTTAGAAATAGACACATTAATAGTGCCGATGAAAAAAGTGCATTTTAATAAGAACATACCGATTATATACATTTTTTATCCCCTCAGACCACATTTAAAATTACAACAATTATCTTGCAATTTTCGCTATCACTCGTCGTTGGCGAGGTACATGATAACCCTGGTAGTCTGAATAAATTGTCGTTCGTGTTCATATCACTGACGATTTACTAAAGTTTCTGAGAAAATTTTTGTAGCAATAAAATAACCAGCGCTTTTACGAAACACCGCACTTTTTAAACACATTTTTTTTGGAGTGGCCGCCATTTTGCCTAAAGCATGCAGAATAAGTACCGGGAGCCGAGGTACGTCGCGACATCGAAAATGATTTTATCACAGTTACTAATAAATAAATAAATAAATATATTTTTTACAATAACACCGAGAGTAAAACTTCTTACATTTAGATAATATTAAGTGTACACTCTATAATTTTTTACATTTACGATTAAAAATGTGCTAAAATTACATATTACTCTAGATAATACTAGCGGGATATTTTTTGATTCCACTTTTCAGAGAAGACCAGTCTCAGTAGTGGGAAAGTTATCGTATAAGTAATTTCTTAAATTTGTCGAAAATATTTAAATCCATCAAGTTATACAATAAGATCTTCCTCCAGCTATTTTTCTATAATAATATGTAATATTATTGTTCATAAATATAGTCGTAATACGTTAAGCTAAATGCTCGTTCGTTATAAATATTGTTACAGTGATTACATTTTATCTAATTTTTTAGTTTCTATGATAGTTTAAAGACGTGTGCTTGGTACATTACACATAACAATTTTGTTGCATAATGTAAATTTTTCCTATATTTTTAAATACAATTGCTATATTGTAAATTAACAGTTAAAATTATTTCAAATACATTAGAGATCTGTACCTAAAGTTACGTTAATCAAAAAAATACATATAATATTTTGCATTATACGTTGATAAAGGTATATGACACATAAGTAATATTTATATATATAAAAAGATTGGTTTTAGCCGGACTTCATACAGCGTGCAGTGGAAATAGATTTTTTAAAATTTCTCTAAAAGATGAAATTCTTGAACAAAAAACCAGAATTACAGTTTAGGATCGATTTTTTAAGAATGAACCAGCAGAAACGGCAGTGGTGCGACTTAGGTGCAGCTTTAGGGTAGTGGTCCTTCGTATAATTAAAATTAAAATAAGTAAAATATACAATAAAAACTGTTTAGACTTAACGCCTAATCTACACAAAAAGCCGGAATCTTGTGAATAATTCTAAATTCTCTTCATATATCTACATCATGAGTATCGGGTCTAGTATTCATTGTAAGTTTGAAGTGTATTAAACTTCGCTCTGCATGCAGTGAATCGAAGAGTCTTCAGACAGCTCATCCATTGAAGAGTCCGTGAAAGAAGTGCCGTCTGGAAAATAAACAAAAAACAATAATACATCAATTTGTGTAACTGTTATAAATGATCATTTGGGTTTTTTTTAGTAACTTTGGAAGAGAATACAATTTTTTAATATCAAGGATAACAGAGTATAACGTGTTTTCCTCGCCTTTATACAATAGACTAAACTAAAACTTGTGGACTGTACTAAACATACTTAAGTTTTGATTGAAATACTGAAAACGAATTCGCAGAGAGTGGAAGATATTTCTCTTACCTATCGGGACAAAAGGTGGTTTGTTCTGGAATGAATACGTGAGGTGGAGGTTGATGGGCCGCCCAAACCCCGCCGGATCTGTATCCCGTGGCATTACTGCAATCAACATATCATACTAATTTCACGATAGACGAAATATACATTTATACGATATATACAAATTCGCATTGAAGTTTACATTCGCCGTAATGCAGCAAGCAAGGTTTTTAATCATACATAACACCGCGATATATACATATATGTATATAATGAATTACGCAAGAATGATGTAGAAATGTCAATTAAACATGGCAGTTGTATGAGTATACTAACGTTGGTTTTGTTTCCCTTTGCCCGTGTGCTGATGTTTCTTTTGTCTGGCCCGGCTGTTTTGGAACCACACCTGCGTGACCCTCTTGCTTAGTCCAGTGACCTGTGCGATCCTCTCCAGATCCTGGCCGTCGGGATTTGAGTCGAGTTGAAAGTTAGCCTGGAGTACTTGCAGTTGTTCCTCTGTGAACGTCGTCCGCACCCGTTTTGCCTTGCTTTTGTGGTAACCTTCAGAATCGCAGCCGTCTAAAAGATTTGTTTTTATACGTCATAAAGTATTTTTAAGGTTTTTTTATGATAGTAATATATTTTTTTATTGATAATGCTAACGTTTGTCAGCAATCTCTCATGATGTTATGTGACAATGATACTTAAGATTAATGACGTCCAGATACTTCGGCTTTCGTACGTCGAGAGCCAGAGCACAGCAATGCTTTTGATACATAATATGAAGTAGATAACCAGCCAGGTGGATTCGAGAAAACCCTATCGCGTTTAAACGTGTGGCCCTGGAATCGAACCGGGTCCCTCCGTGTTAAAAGGCAAGCGTTTAACCGCTGTGTCACGGCGACTGTTATGACATGGATATATAAACTAAGTTGATTTGTAAAGCTCATAATCGGTGTGTACAGACGATATATTACGATATAAGTTGTTGGTGTATAAACATTACATGTCTTAATTATACTGTTAATAATCACCATCAGAAGAAATGGAGCCGCCGTCAAGAGTCTCAAGGTAATGGGGTTTGCAAAGTACGCGGTCCTCGTGTAATGCGAACTGCTCTCCAGTAGACAGCTGACGTCCGCAGGCGTCGCAGGCGAAGCACGCGAGGTGGTACACCTGCTCACGAGCTTTTCGCACCCAATCGGACGACGAGATGCCGCGACAGCATTTGGAGCATTTAGCACCGAAACTCCTGAGAACAAGGAGCCTCCCGTTAAGTTAGTAAATGTACGAGAATCCTGTTTCAACAACATACAGTAACGTTTATTGCTACAATTTATAAAACAAACAATAGCATGGTATAACATAAAAATTAACGCGATCAAAGAATATTTGTTTATAATAAACATGTGAAGTCGGAAAGATCAGAAAAAAAACCCTACTACTTTCGCTTAGCAATTCGCATATACTTTAAAAACACTTGTATAAATTTGTTTCATAACAGACATAGCCATGATCTGTAATGATTAAACGAAATTGCATCAATTATCGTTCCAAGTTCAAGTTGAAGAGTAATTAATGTTAATATTAAGGTTGAACTTACAAACATTATGACGTGTTTCTTCAGTATTTTATTTAGTTGACTATTTAACTTAAAAGATGCCCAATTTATGTTTAAGTATTAAATTAATTCAAGTTTTCTTTTTAACAAACAGACATTTTCCAAAGTCTCATTACGAATAAATTATCCATATTAATAAGGAAACTAGCCAATTCGATTATTCACGAGCCTGTAGGGAATATCATTTGGTTTACATAATTAGGTTAACAGAACGTCTTTTAACACAATCCAAGAACTTAATAAGTTTTATTCTCGGAATTATTCAAAATTGGTGACACGAATTGAACGGCCATTTCTCAATTCATCAGAGCTAACGCTTTTCAAGTAATATCTTATTATTAAAATATATGTAATCAGGATAGTGTCGATATCTTTATTCTCAAGAGGTACGTGGCCAGGAGCACCGTGCTTTAGATTACAATATGTACAAAAAATTCCTTGAAAGCAAAGTGCCCTTCGCTTAATAACGCATTTTACGAATAGCCAATGGCGATGGCCTCTGTGTTTTAATAAACATTGACATGTAAAACTTTCCGTTGTTCTATGTAAATATTTTATGAAAACTAAAGAGAATCCAATAGCTAGGTAAGTAACGATCGTTGATAGTCAATCGGCTGATGATGATGCTAATAAATGAGACAATTAATTTTTCAAGTTACTCCCTCAGTAAAATATAAAACATTGTGATCTACACAGATTAGCTGGTACATGGTTCATTGCTTTCTTGTCGAAGATCTATGATAAAAAACACATATAAAGTAACATAATGAAACTGTTAATGATATATATAATCACTAATATCAAAAATACTTTTCGATGATAATTTATTAACGATAATTATTTTATCGATACTTTTAAAAAAATGTTACAGCAGTTTATTGTCAAGAAGCGATTTTCATTTGAGTGATCGCTTTTTGAAATTGGGACATCAGTAGAAGGTGATCTTTGGAAGGGGCGTTGGTTTGCTAGTGAACGTCTATGATGATCGCTATTTGCGACCATTTTGTTCGAGCCACGGCAGATACATTCCGAGATTTTGTGCATTACAAAAAAAAGGATACACTGAATGGTTACAAGGTAGCCGGCAGGCTCGGCGGCGAGCGGCGCATTTATCGCGACACAGCCTCATTACCATTCCGCGGGCCCTTAATATTTAATTAATTAAATAAACTCGTGCAACACTCCATTAACACGCTATCATATCGCAGCTGACGTTAAATCAGCGTGTTTGTTTTTCACAGCGGCTTCCGAGGGCACTTTACACGGTCGCCCCGAACGGAGATATTCTTGCTTTAAAGGAATTACCGTTACTTCATGATAGCAGCGGCGGCCGTAATTATGTTATAAGCTTTACCGGTAAAACAGTTCAAATAACGGAGTTAACCATAATATTAAGAAAGAGATAAATAGAATTAATTACATTATTTATTAATTTTGTACGTGTTTTTTTTTTGTACTACTTGGCGACGAGACGAGCAAGACGTTCACCTGATGGTAAGTGACACGCTTGCCCATGACAACGTGGTGCTAGTTAAGATGGTACACACTGCACCACATTGCGCTCGTCGCCTTGAGACATAAAGGTGTTAAGTCTCGTTACCCCAGTAATTACACTAGCAACAGCGCCTTTCAAAACGGAACACAGTAATGTCTGCACACTACTATTTGGCGGTTGAAATAGAAGCTGCGGTGGTACCCACCCAGACGGTCTCCGGCAACAGAGACCTACCATTTAAGAAGTAAACACTGACATGAACGATGTGGAAATCAACAGCTTTCTTCCAACCTGTATTTTATACCATGGTAAAAGACCCCAAACCATAAAAGTAAAATTTAAATTTTTATTAAAAATAAGTTACGTTTATTTTATCTGATGATGTACTTGTAGATTTTTGAATACATATTGAAATATAGGCTCTGATGCAACGGGTCTCTAGTCTCCGTTAAGCAAATCAATTTCTAGTGTAATAAGATATATATAGAATAACCCAAGATTCGATATTAATTCTTAAATTAATATCGAATCTTGGGTTTTATTGTATGTTTGGTAGTATTTTCTTTATTTCATATTCTTTATTTATTATAATTTTTTATATGTAGATTGTGTGCAATAATATAAGAACTACTTATGTCATGTTTTTGGTAAAAAATTGTCCAAGATTTAGCATTCATAACCAAAACTACTATAAAAAGTATGTTCACTAAAACTTAAAAATGTGGAAAAAAAAAATAACTTTTTGTAGATTTTTTCGTACACAGTTAAGAAATCGAATCGATAAAATTAAAAATGTAACTGTAAAAAAGAATTAAACAATTATCGAGACTGGTTACTCAGTGTTTTAATCGTTTTGGTTTCGTAAAGTTGACTCAATACTGTAATTGTTCAATGTCACTGAACAATTTATTATCACTGAAGCTATTTCTTTCGATGAACCAAAACATCGTATAACGAGCGCGTCCACAGGCGTAAAACTCCTTTAACTTTAAATTTAGATTAATTTATCTATTAAAATTACATATACGATTTAATCGATAACACAGGTCATATAAATTTATTGCACTCTTAAAAAGTATCGGAGCGTCTACCGCGGGCTAACAGATGCACTTAAAACCCGACAATTGTGCTCACCGACGCCACGAGATTCCCTCATCCTGCACTATCGGGGGCATGCTGCATAGAGTGCAGAGTCGCATGCGCATAAGATATTAATTTGCCCCGTACCGCTTATCAGCTTTATCCACACCAATGTTTCAAAAGCACAATTTGCATTTCAAAATCCCGTACTAGTGGACTTAGTGCTACCGTCGTCCCGCGGCACTTATCGCTACTTATTAACATTTTGTCGCCGCTTGAATCAATTAAAGGCGACCCTCGCATAGTAATTAACAAACTGACAGATCAACAAGTTTTAACACTCGGCAGTAATGAAGATGTCGCGTAGTGGCGGTAGATAACTTGTGATGCGCTTTACGGGCGGTGGTCCCAGCTTCTATGTTACTTACTTATTTCTGTGCGCCGATGTATATTGAATGGGTGCTGCCAAACGGTTTTTATAACGAACATTTCTCTGAAGTAACAGAAAAATCTCTGTTGTTGTATTAAGTCTAAAGTATCGTGAGATGTAATCAAATGTTGTATGATACGGTAAACTAAATGTAAGTTCTCTATATCGCACAATTTACTATTACAGTTAGTTAATACATAAAAAAATAAATCATAGCATGATGTTTATAAATAAGTGAATCTCACGCGTACTAAATATCCACAGATTTGATAATTGTTTTAAAGAAATATAAAATCTGACGAATGGAGTTATAGTTTCAACACATTTATTTTTTGTACAGCCTAAGAACAATTACACAGAGATATGACACAAATGCAAACGTTATCAGTAAACAAAGTTACAATTAATATTATCATTAAGTTCCGGTAACGAGAATCAAACTTGTTTAAGTACCATAAAATTAAAGGCGGCGGTGGCTTAACTGTAGTTAGTGTCTTAACATTACTGTGTTCTTGTTAGGTGGGCACTGTTGAAGTTACTGAGGTAACAAGTCTCGAGACAATGGGCATTATATGGCGCTATGGTGATATTCTAAATAGGAAATTGTTACGGACAAGTGCATTACTGCCTGGTGCAGAAAGTGAACCACCGAGCTTAAGCTACGTTAGTTCTAAGAATATAAATAATAATCCACAAATTAAACTTTACAACTTACGAACAAACTACTTGTTTGTTAATTAAGTATGATGGTAATGTCGTTAAATGAAAACTTAGAAGTAAAATTTTGAGCATATGAATATGTAACAAACAACTAATGTCCTGTGAGGGAAAAGAAAGAACTTATCCGACATCACTGTATGTGAATGGAGCTCCAGCCGCCTCCGGCGCAGACCGTAAATCGACACTCGTTGATTATTCTCGCCTCCCCTACCTCCACTCACATTTAAGTACCATTCAGCCAGACCATTAACTCGATGACATGATTTAAGTTATTTGTTTTAGATACAAAAACCAATCTAAGATACATTTGAATATTACGCGCTTTTGTTTAGTAAGTTTCACACAGCAATGGACGGCGCCTGCGGCGACACCGCCGACAAATCGAATATGCAACCACAATGCCGATCTAATAACAGAACCAGCACCGAATATCGATGACTGATAGCTCAGCGCATGAGCTTTAATTGCTTTAAGCTTATTGAGTTATTAGGCGTGCATGACTTCTTTGTTGTTCCTAATTTTGGTACGACTGAATCTCTGTATAACCAAAGTCTCTATTGATAACATACGATGTTAAAGCGTCCTGCTCCCATACTAACTACAAAAAAAACTGAATACTGTTTTTATATCAGCAATAACTTCATTAGCTTGTTTATCAGTTGTCTTCAAGAGTGGTGTGAATAGACTGATTCCTGGTTCGCTTTACTATCAAAAATCTCACCGAGTGTGTAGTAGTACCAATCCAACACTAGGCAATGCAAGCGTGCAAACATTACTGCGTTATTGAAGATGTAACCACTTCATAGATCTTAATTAGACGAGAGAAGCTTGCTGTTGTATAAACGTCTAATTTGTTTCGACGCTTTTATATATGTGAAAATATATATCCATTAACACGATAAAATAATAAATTGCTTGTAATCGACTAAACTGAGTAAATTATTCAGCCGCTTCCAATTCGAGAAACAATCATGCTCGAACCAAATGAAAACGATAAATCCATAATAAAACTTACAAGCCGTGGCCGAAATTATCGAAGTGAGCGTAATTCATTGAGCATTGAGATTAATATGGTCGATTGGTATTGGTCGAATTCGTTCTTTGTAAAGAGCGTCGAATGAAGCGATGGTAAGATCACTCCGGCTTTGTGGCGGCGACACGGGCCTATTTGAGTACGAATCGGCCCTGTGTTATGATTGCGGCTCGAATCCAATACCCATTGTTTAATATTCAGAGTGAATCGATTAAAGGAAAGGTTTATTTATGTGACTAGAGATTAATTAAACGCAGAGGCGACATGGTACATTTACATAAGACATGGCGCGCGCATTTGCAGAGAGAGCAGTGTGGGCGCAACATCGCGTGAGTGCCGGCCCGGCATCGCTGATTCGGATATTGACTCCAATTTCATACTTCAGCACTAAACCCGAACATTTCAGGGAATGTCACTGCTCGAAAGTAACTTATTACATTTTTCTTTACTGTCTTGTAACTCTTCACCAAATTTAATTATTAGAAAAAAAATTAAAACATTGAATAGTTAAAATAATTACATCCTCTTTCTTCGTCTTTTACGCTGTTCACAATATATTTGGAGATAGTTTTCTGATCCCGGTTAGAGATGGTCATAACCTCTGGTCTTCTTTTTGTCATTGTTAAGATCCATCTCCGAGGTCCTACCGCCAAGAGGTAAGAGGCCTTATATATCTCCGGTTTAAGTTATATCTACATGATTTTATTATCGTCGCTGTATAACTGTATAAAGCTTTCAGTGATGAGTTTTAACTCCCAAATGAATGATTACACAAAATGTCTTATTAAAATTATGGAATCGTGATCGGTGACTTGATATTGTTACTTTATATTTGCAGGGCCAGCACGTAAATACGTATCAGTTATTTAAGTTAACTCCTAAAATTATAGATTTTAATAATAATTACAATCATAATGTATTTTAGACGAAATGGTTATCTAAATAATTAATGTATTCTAAATCGTATATTTAATGTAGTCAAAATAGAGTAAACAAAAGTAACAGTTTATTTGTCCAATAAATTTCCATATACAAGTAAAAAAAGTGGAGTAAAGTAACTCGGTACACATGTCGGCGTGCGCCTAAAACCGAGAATGTTTTTTTGAAAAGCACCTAAAACTATTTAACATAACCTCTTCTTGACTATACTTATATTAATTACGCCGTGTTTAAAGAGTAACACTTGTTTTTAATTTACGTACTGCCGGCGCACATCCTGCTCGGTACAAAAGGGGCGGTCGCGTGGCTGTTTACTGGCTTCCAGTCAAAACGGCGCACTAAATAAACAATGAACAGATGATATATCAACAAAAGCAATTACATACGACGCCGCCGGCGACCGCCGATTTACGTACCTGGCAACACAACACTTTATGATCACCAAACAAACGTTATTTAATGTCACGCGGTTAAGGACCCTTATCGGTTTGTTTATTGAAATGGCAACATTAATAATCTCTTATGAAAAATTAAACATATGTAAGTGTGGCGAAGGCTAGAAATTCGCGGGTCAAGTAAATTTGTAATGGTGAATTATCCAACCGTCTGGTTACTGTAAAATATAATTTATTCGTAATGAAAGTCAAAACTATGAAGTAGAACTAACGTGGATATCACCGATTTGTTTTCTTGGTAAAAATAATACTTAAAATTTTAGCGATACGCTACGGTAACTGAAAAAGACATCCGATATTTAATGTTTGTCTGTTTAACTATCTTTGACCTATAAATTAATCTACATTGCCTAGATTAATAAGAGAAACGTTTTTGAAGAAGCAAATTACCATATTTTAATTATTTACTTTCTTAAAAGCCTTCGCCTGATTTATTTTAAAACGTAAGATTAAGAGATAAACTGATCGTTCACCTGGTAGCCTACCTCATAGCAAACAGGTGCTAGTGTCTCTACAAGAAAAAACTGCAGCGAGTAAATATTTTGTTTTATTCTTTAAGGACTTAGAAATACTATGATTATTTGATAGAAAACAGGCACTACACTTAAAAGAATGTTTTAGGAAAAAAAAATATTTATGTGTCATCAAATCTTAAATTTTCGAACTATCATTGTTTATTACAACTAATTGCATGTAGCGATTTCAAACAAAATTACCAAACGGATCTTGATAAACTAATGCTGCTGGATGATCCGACAACAAAGACACTAATTATGTGTATAAGCGTTTAAAATAGGTATATATTATAATAAAAGTATGTGAAATCATCGGCACTTAATGTCAAGGATGGAGGATCTGAAGGCGACGGCCGCGGAGCCGCGCGCTTTCAGTTCATAACACTTGACACCCCATGACCAGTTATTGCGTGGCCTGTAGTAAACTAGTTTGCTAGTTAAGTTTAGATTGTTAAAGTAAAAACATTAATATCTCTTTTAACCGCAACGTTAATCGAATTCTCAACTCATTGACGTATTTAGACGAACGCAAGAAAATTTATTTATATTCTCCTGTAGCAGTCATTGTATATACAGGCTACAAACTCAACACTACATACAAGACGGTGGCGTTGAAGGCTTAGTTATGGTTCTCACAGAGAAATGGGTCACAAAAGCTAAGCCATATGTAATCGCAATTATGTATACAACGTAACTTTTTCGATAAGGAAAACGAAAGGTAGATTATATAACTACACTATTTTACTAATACTATTTAGGCTGTATAACTTCGACCCATGTAAATATAATAAAATTTAAATGAAAATTTTTTAAACATCATCATTTTGCTGCCCACTGCTGAAAATAGGCCGCCCCAATCAACTGCCAGGTGGGTCGAAGACCTGGTGAAGATCGCGGGATGGATTGGAAGCAGGTGGCGCCGATTGAGATCGAAATTTTATAATGGTTAATTAGAAATGTCGACACAACGTCGAACTCTATGACGACTTTACTCGTCTACATTTAAGGAGTTCGCTTATAAATAAAGATACGGTTAATCATTTCGGGATAGTTCCTTTGTCTTTGTTGGCTACTGCCGACGTGGCTGCCGCAGTCGGCCGTGTCGCAGCCCTGTCCCGATTAAAACATATCGTCTCACGTCGCACTAAGTTATCACAATCAAAATAAATGACAAATGAAAACGTCTACATTGCAAGTCACGCCGTGCACATGGGCTGGGATATGTATTTTTTTTGTTCCGCTGGCAACGTTCACCGTCCACCGTCGCCGTTTCATTGTAACACATTCGAGCGATGGTCAATAGTACCGCATTCGGGACATTCGTCTTACTCTTATTTCGATTTAAAACGACGACTCTAATTCTCACGCACCTGTTATTTACATCACTAATTTATTTCAATGCTAATCAGCTGTTAGATTTATGTAATAACTCTATAACGATTAATAACTTTGTGGAGCACATCACTATTTTGGGTCGATTCTGCAATTATAGTGATTTATCTAAAAACTACATCAAAATCGCGGCATTGCCTTCTCGTAATGTTATTTACGCATTAATATTTTTATGTAAAATAAAATGAAACTGAGTTGTAAAAAAAATAAAGTGACAAGCTTATTAAAATATTATTTATACTCAAATAAGTTAAATATTCGCACTTTCGTATAAACCTTTTCCGTGAAAACTAAATAAACCAAAAAGAAACTTGAACAAAACGTCTCTAAGTTTTTATTTTGTACTTGATTTTTCTAAAGAATAAATATATTTTTTAAAGTCAGTGCCCAGTATCGAGGAAAAGTACAAAATACACAGACAAATCATGTTTTTGATGTGCTCACAGATAATTTATGTATATGGAACCATTGACACCGATAAAGAAACCTGTCGATATTTAATTGAAAAAAGCAGATCAAATGTTTCTTTAAAATATGTAAAGTCATTAAACTCCAGTTTAAGACGATTACACTTTTTTATCTACAGTCTCTTAGTTGCTCAAAAAATACTAATACGAAGTCCAGGAATATTTTTACATTTAGGCTTACATTTTAGAAATCCAATGTTTTAATAAAACGATATATACAGTCTTAAGAAAAATGCGTATGATATCATATTTTTTTAATGTGCTGTTGTAGTTAAAAAACCTTAATGTAAAAATATTCCATTTATGTGTAATGTATAGATTAAATTTAATTCAACACGGGCAAGAGAGAGAATGTATCATCGGATATCAATTTGAAGATTTCGTGTCGGTGCCTGCATCGATTGAAACTGATCACTGCGATGACGTAGATTGTGCTCTTTCCGGCCACACAGCGAGCGGGTCACAGGTCACCTGCACACCGGGCCGCCTACCCTGCCAACATTCTACCACACATACCACTCGATAACCGACCAACGCGAGCGCGCAGTCCCTCGCCCGGACGGAGCAAGCGTTGGTTACGATTTTAAATTTAACAGTATAATAGCACCACGAATGACTAGGAAAACGGCTATGACTATGGATATTTCTAATACGTCGAAGGTTAATTGGACGCAGGCAGTGTATTGTAAAGGAATTAAGCGGACCGACTAAACGATTTAAATGACGAGAGGACTTGAAACTGTTTCTTATAAATATTATTTTTTATCGAACTTTTATTCTAGTATAAACATTCCGCTTCGCAGGGTTGTTGACGCATTCTTTTCGTATTGGTCATCATTAATATGAAATGAATGACTATCAAATAGACTCATATTTTCAAAACTTGTATGTGTTAAAAATGTTTGCCAAACTGATTTCCATCGACAAATTTATATCAAAACTATTTTTTTCAATTTTATTCATATTTAAAAAAAATTAAACAAATCTGCAGTAATAAGAAATAGAGCGTTCACAAAAATTACTAACTCCTCAAAAAGGATGGGGCGGGCTTAATGATTTGCGACATTCTCTATAGATCAACCTTTGGTGAACCCCTTCTCTTCAATAACATCATTAGCTGCGTAGCGTTACAACAATAGACTAGATAGTAGACATGATGTAAAATGTGTCCAGTTATCCCAAACATTACTATATCGCGTAACGCGGCAAAAATTTTATCTATTCCTTTCAGAATACATACAGTTCACATTTAAAACAGCAGACGGCAAAAAATAATAGAAAACAGCAGAAAAAAAGGAAAATGTAGGAATGGAGTAGGGACATGCTGATGAGATATGTTGAGGCTGTAATTAACTTACTTGGCGTAGTCCTGCTTGCAGTAGACCTGACGGTCGCGCAGGAAGCAGGACGGGTGTCTGTCGAGTTGGACTGCGCATACGCAACACCTCAGGCAGGCCGTGTGCCACGCGCCGCCGCCCACCTCCAGCAGGAAGCGGTCCGCGATGGCCTCCCCGCACGCGCAACATGTGCGGTGCTCCGTCTGCACCAGAAAATAAAATAAATAAACTATACATATTCTTCTTATAATTTCCTTATGACTAAGGGTCGTGGTCATCATGTGTGATGAAACACTCGACGATTTACTTGGCAGTTATAATGGAGTGCCTGCCATTGCCTCCTACATTTCACACACTAGTCCGAACACGGATGGTCATGACATCGATATGCAGGTTCCCTCACGATGTTTTCTTTCACCGTCTAAGCACGTGATATTAGTTGGTGTTATACTAACTGCACATAAATTGAAGAATTCATTTGTGTTGGACGAATTCGGATCCGGTACCTCCGGAGTGAGAGGCCCGCGTTCAAACCACTAGGCTATCACGGCTTACTATACATATAGTAAATCAATTATTTATAAATATTCATATTTTAACATCGGATGGGTATATACTTTATCGATATACTTTGTCGATATATCGCGTATAAGGAGAAAGCGCTTCGTTTCATCCTCCATCATGCGAACAGCAAAGGATTAATGCGCAATCGATGGTTCTTCCCGATTTCATATTTAAGAGAAGAGTGTTTAGGCTACTTCTAGAGCTTTACTATCAAAGACTGCATCGCCACTTACTATTAAGCGTAGACAAGCACTAGTTTATGTAATGAACAAAAACCTTTTTTTCAGGACGACGATACGTGCGTGAAGTTCACCTGTTGGTAAGTGATACGCTCGCCCATAACAACGTGGCGCTGGTTGAGATGGTATACACTGCACCGCATTGCACTCGTCGCCTTGTGACTTAAAGTGTTAAATCTCGTTACCCCAGTAATTTCACTAGCTTACAGCGTATTTCATATTTCACATAACAATAATTGTCCTCGTGTCTTCCGAAAAAACTAATCGTTAATCGTCATCATCAAAACATCAACCGATAGACTGTTGCTGAATATGATCTCTAATGTCTCTTGTAATGTATTTCACAAAGCACGGTGTCCAGTGTCTACTAGCTTTTTTATTAACGTCGTCCGGTCCTCTATATGTGAACATTATGACGTTAGTTAAATAATTTACGATAAATTTTAAATTCAATCCACGTCCCACTAGGAAATTACGAATAACCGCACAGCGAAATATAATTAGTATAACAATAATTTTGCATCGGTACATGTGTTTGCGCGGACAAAGCCGGGACGTGAGGCTGTTTATTTGATTTCACCGTCCGCAGTCAACGGGGAGACGGGGGGGGGGGGGGATGGGGGTGGTGGTAATTTAATAGAGCCGTTGCACAAACAGAACACCCCCTTTGATTCGCGTGTCGCGATAATCAAACGTTGGCCAAATTGATTTAGTCAAATATTTTTGACGTGACTGAAATTAATTACGATACTGTTTTCACTATTTTAACACATGCCACCCGTGGTGTGTACTTCAAATTGTACTCTTTTTTGTTTATTTTTTTTATACTACTTTGCGACGAGACGAGCAAGACGTTCACCTGATGGTAAGTGATACGCTTGCCCATGACAACGTGCTGCTAGTTAAGATGGTACACACTGCACCACATTGCGCTCGTCGCTTCCAGACATAAGGTGTTAAGTCTCGTTACCCCAGTAATTACACTAGCTACAGCGCCCTTCAAACCGGAACACAGTAATGTTCGCACACTACTATTTGGCGGTTGAAATAGGAGCTGCGGTGGTACCCATCCAGACGGTCTGCGGCAACAGAGACCTACCACCACTCAACAACTAAACTATGCCTGCATATCAATATATAAATAGCATGAAATCATAGCAATCATCAAATATATGTGTAAACCGCGATTTAGAGAGATATGTTAAAAATGTTTTAGATTTGTATCATAAAAGTATTACAGATGTTAGATCTCTTTCGGAGACCGTCTAATAAGGTCCTCAGCGCTTATACCATCAAATATTATTGTGTTGTTAAATACCGTACCTAGAGATATTACTCCGATAACGAGGTTTAACTTCTCATTACTAAGGATTGTTATTTTATATAAGATAATGGTAGATGTTTAACATTGCTAAACATGTGACTGTTTGACTTTGTGATTATACCTTCGTCTCCCTTACTTATAATACTAAGCGATTAAATATAAATACCAGAAGCTTTACCAGATTGAGGCTCTGGTTCTTCGCGACTCGGTATTATTCCCCATCATATGTATACGGGGTACATACATTTGAAGTTAAGAAAAAACATTTTAAATTAATGGCCCGTTATTACATGCTTTCACTGTTTTTTTTATTAAATCTTACTTATAAAGAAAAAAATGATTTTTTTAACATGAACGCGCTGCGAGTGTATCATTTAACGATCAGAAGCCCTCGACTTCGTAGTACCACAATAAATCTCCGGCTCGAATCCCCAACACAACAACCGTATCGTATTGAGCCGATATGCAACACCGGGCTTGTACTAGTGAACAATGAGGGATAATATTAACGTTGGTACCAACACCCCAAAAACAAATTTACACCGTTTTGTAAGCAATAAATATACAACGAACAGCCGTCGTGTAACCGCGTGCGTGTAACGCCCCACTACCATCCCGAGGGATGACAATTTTTTTTTATAAATCTTATTTACACCTATAGGATTCACTGAGGGACCACTAAAGACAAATTCGTCAGTTAATGTACTGGGTATGTACCGATTTACAACATATTAAACTTTATAATATAATATTAAAACAGCTTTTACATAACTAACAAAGACAGTCGTCACAATTACTTATTATTTAATAGAAATATAATATTAGATATCTTTGTATTACGATTACGTACCATTATCCCGTAATAATGTGTATGAAGATAAAATGGCAGAAGTATATAAATATAAACAGCCATTTTATTTCAGCTTCGTTTGTTGGTAATTCACTAAAAGTGGCAACTATACAAAATGAATAGTAAGTAACCAGTCTTTGTTGCCGGACCATTTAGTTGAATTTCACCGCAGCGTCTACTTCTGTAGCCAAGAAATAGTTTGCAGACATTACTGTGTTGCGGTAAGATGGTTGCTGTAGCTAGTGAAGTTACAGAAGTAACGACACATCTTATATCTAATGGCGACGAAGATAATGGCGCACTGTTTAGTATAATAACCAGCGTTACATTGACCCGCCCATTTACTTAATGATATCACTTACCATCAGGTGAACGTACCCCTCATTATGACGCTTTATCAAATGAAGATATAACAGAGAGTAAATAAAATATGTGTATGAATTTCTTAACAAACTTTTAAATTTTTAAAGTTCTGCCTTTGTTTTTAATGACGATTTAAAGGCTCTCCACAAGGTGGAACAATGATCTGAATCTATCAATTGATAGTGACGAAGATTATATAAAAAATTTAATTTACAGTTTAATATATTTTCTTTAATATAGCAAATATTCAACACCATCACTCTAGTCTATCGCTGTCCAATTCTAAAGATCAAACCAATTGATTTCCAACACGACTGGTTTGATATACACTCGCAGGTACGGGTATTGCGGTCCTGGTTTTCGTCCTTCTTGACTTGCACAGTATATTGGTTAAGATCACAGGTAAAACTGCTGCCTTTTGCAGTTATTCCCGTTGAGCGTCTTTAACGACATGCCATGGGTAGTATGCCGATGTTCTGACTTGCTCCTCACACGAATGATGAAATATTGTCTGATAAATATCATAGTGTAGTAGTTATGACAGGATATCCTATGTAAAACGACGACATATGCACCCTATGATTCTATCAAACATTTCTTAACAAATTTCTTAAGAGACACATTGAGGAGGCAAATAATGGCGCCCCGGTGGCCGCTTTGTCCCCTTGCCCTGACGTATGTCCTTTTTCTGTCACTTATGGCACCCGGTGCTGGCGGATACTCGTGTTTAATGACGTTGTTTGAGTGTATTTAACGCGTCATTTAGAAGGGTTTGTTTGTTCTGCTTTTTGCTTAAAATTATGCTAATACATTACACTTTTTTCGTCCGACAAATTCACAAACACCTCCACTACCGACTACCTGCTTTATTTTTAAAAAACCAAATTGCGCTGACGGTTTATTAAAAATATATTACGCAATTTTCACAAATATCTTATCCAATGAGAAGTTATTAAAGATTCAAACGGAAATATTGTTATAGCTCGCTTTTTGCAGCTTTGAATTATCATCCATCATCAGACGATGGACGGTCAACACTAGACAGAAGCCTCTCCCAAAATCTCCACACCTATTAGCACATGTCAACTAATGATTAATTATTAAATCAAAACGATCACAAAACGCAACCTTTTGTGAAATCGGATATAAATTTCAAGAAAAAAAAATGCAATGCTCTCAGAAACGGAACAGCTAGCAAACATTCACGCTCAAAAGGTGGAAAATAATACATCGCCGCAAAATCCCTTTATGTGGCGTCATTGATATCTAATAAAGGTTGACAAAGCCCATAACGGCCGACCGTAGACTCCATGAATAGAGATGAACACCGTCACGAAGCGAGCATTGTGCGGTGATTTGGCGGGCGTGACTGCCACTCTGACTGTTCCATAATTATATTACTGTTTTAATTTTAATCCACAAATAAAAGCTTCCGTATCATCAAACAAAATAAAACTGGAATGACTATTCATAATATCAGCAATATCAATTATAGCCTGATAAACAAATCTAGGATTAGAAGTTGTCCTATTAAGAATTAGATAAGAAATTAAGCAGATGGAAGAAGAGTAGATTGATATAGAATAGAATAATTGTGTAAAATGTTACGATAAAAGATCAGACAGAATAAGAGAACAGGATCTAAAATAAAAGATAATTATAAAGATAAGAGAGATGAGAAGACTGGAAGAAAAATAGAAAATAGAAACCCTGTATCTTCTTTTAGTCGCTTTGGAAAAAATGTCAGTCACATAAAAATAACAGTTTTTTGCTTAATTCATATGAATGTTTCTATACCTTTATGTAACACAAAAATTTAGTTTAACCACTGTTGTTGTCTCGAATAATCTCTTAAAGTTCTGGTCCGTTATAGACGACACTTACTCTGACATGTAACATATAAGTGGAAATGTAAGTTAGGTTAAAATAACGAACTCCGACTTTGGATCACATAATTAATAAAAAGAAATCAAATACTGAATATACCACCAGAAAATTTTAGGAGACATTGAGTTCATTCTGTGTAGATCGGACTGTAAACAATAATTAACGAGGTACTCCAGTCCAGTTCCTAAAGACCATGCCTGTTAAAAAGCACTCGTAATTTTGGTGTGAAAAATAATTAAATAAATGCTATGAACATTGTAACATTTAGTTTTATTTAAAGATATCTAGATATAAGAGCCTGCTCCTAAAAGTTTAAAATCAAGTATACGGAAGCTAGAAAGAGGTCAAATAAAAAATGACACAGAGGCATAGAGTATTCACGGCCGTTGTTCAGTATTGTGAGCAACTTACCCGTGCATTGTTCCCGTCTATTATCAAGTGGTTACACCGAAAGGTGGCATCGCAGCGCCGGCCCACGTCATTGTCCCGGACTTATGTTCGCAAATCCGATTTATATTTGAATATAATTGACTTTCGGCTTCATATCAGGTAAGGAGTGCTTGTATCTCATTGTTTGCTTCGCTTCTCAATGGTATTTTTATCGTTCGAGACATGATAAATGTATTTGTGAGATTAAGTCCGGTGGGTGCGTGCGCCCACAGAGCTCCTATTCAAGAATTAGGAAGGACACGATGTTTAGTTTAAAGTATTCGTTTCGTTTAACGCACTGTTTAACTCATTAATATAACAAAAGTCAGTTTCAACGTATACTAGCACATTTTCTTTGTTAGATAATCTTTTAGAAGAAACGTTTTCATGCAACTGTTGTGTTTATAGTATATAACGTTAATATTAACTAGTAATTATTCGGTTGTCTGTATAGTACTGGAAACTGAAAAATAATTATAAATGTCAACTAAATGTTTATGAAACTTAATAAAAATAAATATTCAGTGGGAATTGGTAGAAATTATTCTATGTAACCATAAAATTATAAATTGAGAAATCGTTTAGAGAGCTCCAACAATAATTGCTTTATCCGATTCGTATTATCAAATGGTAAATTGATCGCGGTGTTTCCGCGTTACATAGCAAACAGGCGCAATCATTTCCCCGCACAATACGATGCAAACGAGCGCCATTTTCACCGTTGGATTTACATAACAGTCGGCAATCTTGACAATTGCGAGCTCCTTGCCCACTTTATATTCGGTGATGCGGTGATTTTCGAATCACGGACGAATAAACATGCCCGTGCACGCACCGCGTAAGAATTGAGTCGGCTATGGCGTTGTTTGTTTTCGCGCGAACGCCCCTCGATCGGGTGTTTTAAGTTTTCAAAACCAACTGGGCAACAAAGCCGTCGGAGATAAATAACTTACGTGTCAGCGAGGTGAGCAGCGGGCCCGGCGACACAAAGGCGCGCCGGGGGTCCGCGCGGGCCCCAGGATATTGGAGAGAGCTTCACACCATTCAAGCATCGCTCACGGGTTTTTTCACGGTGACGGGGGTCACATGGACCATCCGTCAATTTGCGGTTGCCCACGCTACGGAAGCGTATAAGGATTTAGCTAATACACATCGTGTTTATTAACGAAAAAAAAAATAACAAATCTTTATTTTAACCAAAACTTAGCTCACAATTTTATGTCTATGTTGAAATCGTTAAAAAATGATATTACTTGAAAAAAGTTAACAAACATCAAATGTTAAATAGTGAAGTAATAAATGTTACATCAATAATCTAAATATAAGAATAACTTGTTGGTGATTCTGTGAAAAGTATTTTATTTATCCGGCATTCCGCTTACATTTGCCTTAAGGCATCTAGTAGTTATGTTATTAATATGAAAATATAATTTAACAGCATTGTACGATTTTCATTTCTGTGTTACTGTTTAAATGTGTCTGTATCTTAATGGTACAGCAATACCATTAAATCTAAAAAGGCAGCTACCTCGCCATGTAACTTTTATAAATTTTTCAACCCGAGCTTTGACTGCGTTTATCCTTTCAAAAACATACACGATAAATGATTTATTATATAATCATTTCAAAATAATCTTAAGCCGTTGCCACTTCATCTCGATATTAAATAAACTGGCTATTTATAGCTAAGTGAAATAAAATAAACGTTCAATCTCTTGAAACCGCGGAGTATCTTTGAGATGGCATACTGACATTTGCAACAAAGACAAAAGTAAACAAAACGAAACAACGAAAAATACTCCAAAGATCGAGAGCAAATTCCATTGATGAAATTTGCATGGCAGTTTGCGTTTTATTTTGTGAGTGATAAAGTCGGTTTTGGTGAAACAGGCGGAGCTGTTCGGCGGGAGGGTGAGCAGTTGCGGGCGCCGGTGTTGAGGCGTGGTTGGGCGTGGCGGAGCCGGAGGTTGTTTACAGTGACGTCACACACACAAGCAGTGCGAATGTGTCTTAGTGTGTGCTGTTTGTGTGTCTATGTTGAATCAAGCTGACGTCACCGCGTTCAATTTTAACAAGAGCCGTGAAGTACGTTTTATACGGTTAACTAAATAAATCATAGTTTTATAAATACAAACGAAGTAAAACGAGGCAATCTAGTTCAAAATTTCATAACTTTATCGGTGTATTTCGTTACGTTTTAAATATTAATGGGTTATATGTAGCAAATTTTTTTTTCGTTCTCGTACTACGTAGCTTTGTTTGTAACACGAAGGTTCATAGTTCGATTCTGTGCAGTTTGAAGCTACCGATTTCATTGTCAATTTGCCGCTATACGCTTTGCTGTGTTTGGAATATGGAGTGTTCTAAGCGAGCATTCTTATTATCACTTAATACCAAGTGAAATGGAGGACTTATCTCAACCCATTGTAAATAAAAATAATGTGCACATACAAAATTGAATGTTTTGAGGAATTATAATTAGACGGAGATAAAATCATTCAAATTATCCCTGCTTTTTCTAATACTTGTTTTGTACTTAAATTATGCGTAAAAAAGCCAATAAGATTCAAAAGCATTGCAAAACTGTACAAAACAACACACATCTATAAAACATACGAAGTGTACGAAAATGTATAAAAAGATGAGCAGTGTCCGTTATTCTATAGCTGACCGGTTTTATAACTTATCCGGTAATAAAATTACCCTTCGATCACAAAACTTACAACGTTTTTAATGTATTACAATATTTATATCTTAAACTACAAGATAGTCGTGTAACAGAGTTGCAGGTATCGTATATATTAATACTTTAAATTTAAATAGCTTTTTTTCTGTCTGTTTTTCTTGGAAATATTCGACTAAGTCGATTTTGACCTGCATATTTTGTAAAGCGTATTTTCAGGTTAAATAAAATTTTAAATCGAAAGTTTTGTATTATAAATGCAGGTTAAATTGTTTCAGAAATATCTTTGAAAGCATTTGACCGAGGACTGAAAATTATTACTGTTACACAATTTATATGGTTGGTTCATTTAGGGACCAGACAATACCCTAAATATGTAATAAAAAAATATAACTCATAGGAAGAAATCTGTATGGTATCAAATAAAACGATTAAAAGACAAACGAATATTTTTATAGTATTTACTTTACGCCATTGCTATATGTGCTGGTTAATTTTGGAAGCATAATCGACATTATCATAGCAAATTTGTTACCGAATGTATTGAATGTGATTTAAGTTTAAAATGTATGTTTTATTAGCACTGTCTCACGCTCGATTACAGATCAATTCAGATATCGTGTACGTTCTCGTAGCGTGTCGACGCCGCGACGCATCAAAACAGTCTCTAATGGCCGAGGAATCTCTGTCGGCGCTCCGCGGGGCCATTACCTCCCTACAGAATAGACTTCTCAACATCGGGCCCCGTCTCTGGCTGGATATTAAGCAATAAACAGTCAATAAACGCAAGCCGAGATCGTGCCTAATTACAAACAATTAAAGTCCCGAAGTCGACCCCCGCCGAGCCGGCGCGCGCCCACTTTATTGCCCTATTTATTGCATATTGGAAACAAAAACGATACAACTAGATGACTGTTATAGTTTTGGGATGTCTGACTACGCACCGTGCCTATTCCTCTGTAATAGGTTAGTTAAGTATTAATGGCCTGAGACCGATTCGTAAGCAGGTACAGAAATGAGAAATTTGGAAAATTATTGTATTTCATGTTAAAAGGTTAATCGAGTTGGCGATGCGGGGACCTATTAAATAGTTATTGCAATCGTTACACAGCGTTGCGGTATTCGACCGACCCGTAGATGGTTCCGTAAAACTGCTGTGAAATTTGGGAAAACAATTACAACTGAAATGCGGTACATTCTCAAAGATTTTATGTATTTAAACAAAACGTACGTATGAATGAAATATAAATCCTAGTCCTAAAATCTAAGAAATGTACACATGAATACAAGAAAAGGGATGGGCACGATGGTATATATTATTTTTTGCTTTACTATATTACTTTTTACACATTATGCTACATCTGTTATTTAAATCCAAATATTTCATAGATCATGATAAAATGAATACATTTTCATTCCTCAAGGTAAACTTACACTAAATTCATACCTTGCGAATAGAAAAGCTATTCATTTCCGTTAGAAATTAATTAAGTAACAGTATAAAACTTGCACTAGTTTTTTTTTATCTTTTGAATGAAATCAAAATTTTGAAGCATACAAAGGCAAAAGCGGGGTTCCCGACCTATATGAAAATATTTTTTAAAGTACAACAATAAAATGTGCCCCGATTATTTAATTTTTAACAGCTTTATTTATTATATTAAAGACTTTCTTAACGTAATATTGGACATATAAAAGACTTCAACGTTTTCCAACGTTGTATATTACAAGAAAAAGACAAGCCTTAACGAAATTTGTTTGTAAATGGCCATACCTAAATCAATATTCATCAATTAGGCGGCCGTGAAACTCCTCGAAATTTTATAGCCAAAAACTATTTAATAGAGCTTCGATTCTATCAAAAACATAAATCTATATATATTAATTACAGGTAAATACACTGGAAGCGGGATTTATTAAATTTGAACAATTACTCGATGGACGAAAAATTTTGACATTAATCGAAAAGTTTCCGAATCTTGATGAGGTTGTGCTTCTTATGTAGGAAAATATCTAGAGAAAATTGGCATGCACCAAGAGAAGCAGTTTCCGAGGACACGCGTTGCAAGTAGCACTAGGTTAGCTTGAGTTTTAATTATCTTCTATGGACCGGTATAGAAGCTTTGACGAGCTCGGGGAATCGTGCCAATCAAACAGCCGTGATGAGAACAACCGTGAGATTGATCACAGCATCAGCACCGCCGCCACACCGCAGAGCATGCCAATGGACATGGATCGACCTCCGTCGACAACCGAAATACAACTGTCATATAACTCACAAGCTAATGGGGCGGCGCGCCTTGTGCCCACTATTAAATACTACACACGTTTTACGATAATGCCCAACAAACTCTTATTGACGTATAAATTTCGAGTTTCTTTTTTCTTAACAGCCGAAGGCGCCAGTTGCTTCCCAATATTAATAACGCTATGCTAGTTCAGTTTTGGGGTTTAATTGCGTCGAACTGAGCGCGGTCCGCACTAAATTAATCGGCCGCTTTTAATATTCATAGTATTCTCAAACAAAATTTCTAAACTAATTAAAACTTGTATAATACTATAGACTACAAACGCTCACGGCCCGATCGATTTGTTTGCATAAGTTCATTTGGATTGTTTTTTTTTTTTCATATAACAATGAATGAAATTCAATACTAAGATCGTCATTAATAATTAAGCCTCTTTCAAGGATCTATAAATCGAACGGTCCTGCGCTGCCAGGATCTTCCCGCGTTCTTCGCCAGGTCGTCGCCTGTCGGCACTGCAACGGCCCATGGGCCTTTAGTCTTTCTAGATATGTAACTTCTAGTTAAGTCTATCAATTTTATAATAATAGTAACATATTACTATAATATATAACAGATAAAAGTCTAAACAAAAAGAAAAAAGTATAAAGAAAACATAATTATGTCTCCGCAAAAACTCGTGTACAGACAATGTCATAACATGTTTAATTTATTACAAAGCATTTTTTTTCTATTATCTATTTGCCTTTTAGGTAAAAAAATAAAAGATTATAAGCACTATAGGTTGGCAGGTGCTGGCGTCCTGTAAAAAATACCGCAGTAGTGTTGAGTCTATGTTAGATCAACCATTTACTAACAAATAAATTACAAATGCAATAAAAACATGTTAGACTTTTACTTTCTCCAGACCGAACGAAAATCAAACTAAATATAATTAAAATGAATAACACTAAAAAAACTGTCAAACTGTAATTTATATCGCCGATACGAAATACTGATATGCATATTTAAAGTTTAAACCGCTATTTTTGCAAGGACTACGAGAATTAAAAATAAAGAAATTAAAATTTTCTGCAGCCGAATTCTGCTACAACCAAATTGTGATTTAGGTTTTAAAAAGCTAGACAACAACTTAAGCATACCAGAAATATGATAAAGTACAAAATATTTAACATTTCATAAGTATTTACGAAACGATAATTTTTGATAGTTATCGAAAACGAAAAAAAGAAATAACCGGAGACGGCGTGTAGATTTCACTTCGTACAAATTCATCTAACGGCCGACTTCATTATAAGAGTCAATATGTTAAAGTTAGATGACAAAGTTGCGGCTTTATGATCGTCGGTAAAAAGTATTAATCGAGTGCGAAATCATCGACATCGATAAATTGTGTCGATAGCGGCACCGGAATACACCATAGTGGGGACCCAGCGGGGCGCCGGCGCAGCTCGTGCGGCTGGCACCACCTGCGCCTGCACAACGTTCGGCGTATTTTCACAAACTCAATACAATATATACCATGACCATATTATGGTCATAAGTTTTGTTATATATTAACATTGATACTTTCAACATAATGCAGCGTGATTATAAAATAACTTGTGTTATTATATTTATCTCCTTGAGAAGGTTAAGAATATTCCCACCGCCGTGGCACGGAAAGAACAATTCCAGGAAAAGCAGTAGCAGTTTTTCCTCTTACATTTACCAACATATATTGTAAACCCACATAATAAGCGTGTGTACTCCAAAATGAAGAAACTCTTGGCATCAAATCATAGTCAATTCAGTTAGGAAGTTATAAGATTGTAATATTATATACGGCATTATTACCTGTTACGTGCCTTCTTTCGTTGTCCTTTGCCTTTGGTAATGTATGTGTGCAAAAAAAGTGTGTAAAGAAAAAAAAATTTGTAGTTGATTTATATATTTTAAAAAGGACTAAAAAAAATGATTTTTTTTCAGAAATAATGTACATTATTTGTTCGCTTTTGTTTGCACTAGAAACAAACGTTTTGAGGCAGACCGAACCATTGACACAACTGAATCCAGCGCATTGCAAATAAAAGCCTCTGTTATACGTCAGCCATTTTGTTGTATCTTATCTTTTATGTGTTAAGTAATAAGGTTGTAATTAACACGATATAGACTGGCCATTATATCCTTTTGATATGAAACCAGTTGATAGCCTGTAATATAGATATCAAGAGGCCGCGGCCGTTAGTTTGCGTTTCACACGCACCAGCTTCTGTAACATCGACCTACATTCTTTTTGGAATAGGTTTATTGTTTGCGTTCACAAGAAAAGCAATTTCGGAACTTTTAAGGTCATTATCGCATTTCATCATTATTATCAACTATAGGCTGACACTGCTACCAACCGGTCATGTACCAGCAGCTTCCTCCGACCTTCACCAGTTGGTCGAAACACTGTGTACCTCAAACACACTCTCTTACGTTACGATTTTACTCTTACTTTAAATAGGCAAATTATTATATCTGGTCCGTAATATGTACAATTGAAAAACTAATTCTGCGGCATTCATTGCACTGGCTATATTTTACAAAATTGCTGTGATTTTGTTTCGAAAGTAAACAATGATATGACATGCAAAGATAACGTTTCTTTATTGTAATTTAACTGAAATTAAAAAGCTCAAGACCCCGTAATACCTTACAAGTGACCTTAGTAGGTCTAGCAAGTCCATGGATCGAGATGATGATGGTGAATACAAGAACATAATTAATTGACTTTTACGCTTTCATTTTCATTAAAAAAAACTTGTCCAGAATACTTAGCCAAAGTTCATTAACATGGCAACTAGCGATTAAAAAAACGTCGTGTTTCCTCGCATAAATGAGTTTTAACTAAAAGCTCATTACCAATTCAATTTAATTTATGCAAATAACAAACATTAAACGGTGCTGTCGTAGACTAAATGAAAATATAGATTACGTTGTTGCTTACAACATTTTATAGATATTAGAAGGTTCGATTACAGGGAAAAGTATTTTTAGAAAATTCATTCAACCAGTATTGTATATGAGTTAGTTTAGCATGTTCTTGCAATTTTACTTATTTATATACAAAATTTATAAGTTACATACATTTTTTTTATCGTTATGAAAAAATATTATATTAGGTTAATGATTTTCGGCTTGTACTTTTCACAAATTTTATCAACATTGTGTAATCTTTATCATACCTAATACCATTTGAAACAAAAAGTAGGTGCATACTACCACAGCACCTATTTCTACCGACAGTCAATGGTGTGACGGTATTACTGTCTTTTGTCATCTATATGCCGAGCGAAAAATTATTGTTTTTTTAAATTAATTTCAACTTTCTTTGCAGTGACAAGTTAAATAAAATGGCTGTCATTATTTTAGAAGCTATTTTGTTTCTCGTTCCCTTTTGGTTTGTGAGGAAAAAAAATTAAATCAGTTTATGGTTACAAAAAAGAACGTCATTAATCACATAACTCGTCTTCTGTTGAAAAGCGTCAAACCGAAAGGATTGCATTAAAAATATTATCCTGCAGTAATTATACTCGTATGTAATGTCTATAACAGGTAAGGTGTCTAAACGTTACAAGAAGCTCGTCGCTAATGTTCTAAAGCGATTTTCATCACCGAACAAACAAAGAAAAAACAAAAATTGCAGCTTGAGCAAAAAGTCTCGGGTCGAAAAGGTCGAGAGCATCGCTTGATCCACATTAAATGAACGAGTCGCAAATATTCATAAACATAACAAAGTAGCCCCGCTAATCGCGCCCGACGTTATTTATATCTTTGGGTTATAAATTTCGGAGTGTGTGCCGCTTTTATCAATTAATTCTGAAGGTGAGGACGGGTGAGCAAAGAAACCTTTAAGATTACCAATCACTACGTATATTTATGTACGTACACTGCGATGTAATTTAATATTTTTTCACATTGGCTACATCTGTAAAATCTATTCATCCTCTTTAAGTAGTATTCCTCATGTATGAGAGAGAACATCGCAGAATGTAGAAGGGAATCAGGACAGACCAACGCATCCAGATGCAGACCTGCGGCACTTTTCTTTCTCTTTGTTAGTAAATACCTGTTTATCAAGATCATTTGAATGATTCGCTTGAAGCGGATGCTATGAAGACTAGTTTTTTATTTATAGCTTGAATTCTTGTAAGATACATGAAATGAATAAATCATTTTAACGAAAACTGTTTCTATTGTGATATGTTTAACCGTCGCAGCGACTAACCGCTTGCTTTGTTAACTGTTGTCTCTGATCCGATTCATAGATTCTACACGTGTTTGGATGGCAGCAGGTTTTCCATATTTTTTAAAACTACTACGATAACAGCAATATTTTTTAAGTAAGAATATTCTTAATGATCACGTTTTAAAGTCTTGATGTATTTACATAATGTGAAATTAAGTTCAAGTTAGGCCCACTGAAAATTTTAAAAGGAGTAATTCTTTTTTGTTGCAAAAGTATGGATAATAATTTATCAATAGTATCGAAGTACTCTAAAGTATTATGGTGCTGTTTTGTATGGAATTTTGCTACTTGTAGTTTTCTCAAATTTTTCAATTTTTGCTTTCTCAAATTTGATAATCTATGAAAAAATATGTGTACTGAAATGAGAGATGTTATGTAACTTAAAACATCTATTGTCATACTTGAGATTTAATATTGGATACAGTAAAGAAAACTTTAAAATGTTCTTCTATAAATATTATATCAAGATGTTTATATTAATTTCTACAATATCATATAGAAGCGATGTTAATTTCTTTTTAAAAAAAAAAAATTTTTATCGAAAACACATTTCAATATGCGTCGCAGGCTAAAGTAATTAAAAAAAAGGGGAAATGCTTTTTGCATAAAAGCTTCTTTTAATTAAATCACATCGCCGGTTCCGTACACTTGGAGATAACGGTCACGCAGCCATCGCTGATGCCTAACACGGGTTCAAACGAATCGATAATTTATACGGACACCATCACATTACGTTTCTATAAGCCCCTTTAAAATATCGCCATACATCGGGAGGCACAAATTGATAAATTACATCGAACAGGACACGTTTAATCCCAACGAAATGAGCTCTTACACGGGATTACAGGATTGGTGGCTGGTTAAAGTGTCCGCCGACCGCGAAGTGGTGGACCCGGTGTAAGGGAGATGATGAATGGCAGGTATTGTATCCGATGTCACTGGCACCTTAAGGTATCGAGTGGCTTTTATGTGAACTTTACGTCGCTTTAATAATTCAAAGCGATGAGCGTACATTTAATGAAAGCTAGTATGATTATCATACGCGAGGAAAGTTTTATTAAGAATATATCAATTGCAACGTTAGTGTTATTTTATAAACGAAAACGATAAAGGAAATAATGACGCTGACTGTTTACTGTGTAAATACATATATAATAAATAAAGAGACCTCTTCTTTCCTCTATTGGGTATGAAGTCAGAAATAGACAGGCAAAGTCATTTTACAAAAACGTTGACCAATCACGGGTTGGTGGATGTCACATGTTCATTAAAGCTGTTGTTTTTAAAACATGTCGGTTCTCACTTCACCGGCAGCACAAACTCAGTGAGAATCGAACCCGCACCGCTTCGGAAGTATAGCGCATGAGCTGCCCCACAAACTGTGCTGTGACGGCTCTAATAATTTTATTACCAGTTAAATATAACGTAAAAAGTTAAACAATTTTCAGATTTATCTCTTAAAATTGACTTAATTTAAACTAAACATAACTTGTACAATGACTCATAAAGATTTTACAAAAATCGTAACTTACTTAAACTGTTAGTTTCTAATTAATTCAGACTCGTATAACAAAATAAGAGGATGTTATCACATTATTGTGAAATACAGAAGTGGTAATAGTGATTCTACACGTAACAATATAAATAACACATATATGTATGTGTTATTGATAATTAACAATTGAGAATATGTACATATATGGTACAGATATGTATTATAATTAAAAATAATATATCATTGAAGGTATATCATACAATTATTATCACCACGATATGATATACGCGTGTAAGTCTTTACGTGTTGTAAGGGAATCCATTATACGTTCCTGTCTCCCGACTACCTTATAAGGAGATGATCGGAATAAATAATGCAATGTATACTGGTTCAGCATCCCTTTTCCCTGTCAAGCATGGCATGTAAAGCAAGTTGATTAAGTAACTGAACTGTACATAATATTTTCAGCGAAGAGTTGATCAAGATCAATTAATATCATTCCTAACATCAATCGATATTAAAGTATAAACGCAATGTTAACTATGTACTCATCCTCTTTTTAGAACTAAATTATTGTTGGTTAAATTAACATCGCTGATGATGGTGACGAGTTGGATTCGGATTTTATTTATTAATCAGCTTTGTTTGGCGAAAAATTTTATCGTGAAAATTGCGTGATTCTCTTGAGCTCTGTAATCGCGGTGGTTCAAAAGTTGACAAAGATGTATACTACTACAACTAACCTTTTTATGTGAAAATTTTGACAAATATAAATGAAAATTATTGATTTATTCATACTTTCGATTATATTATAATATTTATTCCGATTTACGCCGTAATGACATCGGAATATGTTAACTTTTTCGTGTAATGTAAATAAATAATGTTTTCTCTCCGCGTTTTAAATGAAAACTTTTAATTCATTGGTTATAAGCTTCATCCGTTTTGGATTAACATTGGAAACCGCTAAAGTTTATGAGTTGCACTGCTTGCAGTACTCATTGGAACCTTAGGTGCTAAATCATCTCATATAATAAAACACGGGTATTGTCGCCGTGTCTACCGTTTAAAATTTATGATCGACCGCGTAAGGTATGCTTCCCGTTTTATTTCTCTTAAGGCAAGAACTTTAAAATAAATTAACTATTTAAAACAATGAGACTTTAAAACGAATAACCGGTCCATATTAATTTTTAGTTTCAAAGTCAAGTGATGGGTACGTATACTTTACTTTATATCATGCATATATGTGATCATCGCTTCTCATTTTAGATCGCATCAAACAAGTGTATTGTACGGAACTACATTTTTAACTATTTGATTTATTTATAACATCAGAAAGTTCATCAATTCCAAAATGGAATAAAAAAAAACGTTCAGATATCGACAACTAAACGCGTTATGGGCCCATAGCGAGCCGTGCCCATTCAAAGCGGTCGCCAAACACAAGAGGTGCGCGGCTCAAAGTGAAATATGTGATGTTTTCACTCCTAAACCATCAACATACGTTTTTTTTTTGTGAACGAACAAACCCTTTGTGCACTCTATCGTTCCTCATCGAGAGCGCTATTAATATTGGGCGTCTCACATCTGTTTGATGATATATTAATGGGGTGGGATTCCTGCACACCATCGTTCGGCGAGGCATAGCGCACGAGTTGACCGTACACTTATTAATCATACCAGCTCGTACCTAATTGTATTAAACTTGTGCAGTCCAGCCATAAAGAACATAAGTTCATATCTCAAGAGTTCACGCTGTTATAATCCTTATGTGATGGTTGTAAATGATGTTTTAGCTTGATGTTATATTCAGCGGCGTCTCGAATTTGTTGCGCCGTCCGCGGCTGCTGTGAATAATACAGCGTCGGCCAGCGGGCGGAGGTGTCAAATGTTTACAAGGCTAGATGTCTGTCCATCTATCTCTGTCACGATAGCATTTCCTTAATAAAATAATCACGATAATACCGATAAAAATACCACGCAATGCTTCCATCACAAATTGTATACAAAGCATTTAACATAAAAATCGAATAACATTTAGTTGAGCATTGTATACTTTAACTGCTCAACACTTTTACGTAATCTAATAAAAGTATTGATGATCATGATTTCACAAATTCTAACGATTCGTACTATTACTGTTTTATTTTTAATTACTTAATCTGGAAGGAATGTATTTTTTTGTTATATTTAATAACTTATCTATGTACAAGTTTTCTTAAACTAATTTATTTAATGTTTAATTTCTGTTAGGTACTTACAGATATCTACTCACTTTATTGTACACTATTTCACTTAAATCACTTTTGCTTACTTTAGTTTCTAAATATATATCACAGTCTGTTTAGCTGCCTAAAGAAATCGAGCACTTTTTCAGTGTGTTTAGTACTTAGACTTTTCTTTTCCGGATTCACAAACGTATGCTCGGCTCTACTTATATCTGAACCTGCTCAGGTATTCCGAGAATCCGCCATGACCCGTAAGCACCTGAAGAAGTTCAGACTCGAGTTCCAGTTCCTAAACCACCGGATAAGCTTCCACTACGTCCGGGTTAAATGTTTAGACTATACCAATTTATTTTTATTATGACCAATTTTCATAATCTTTAGTTATAATATTTGTGGGTATCACAGTCAATTGGTGATAGAAGTTATTCGAGGAATATCTTTATAAAATTTTTTTAATAGAAAATCTTTAAAAAGTACTCTGTAAGAGCTTTTTACACTCCCATAGTGTTATCATGAATTGATTTTGATTAGTTTCATAGATCAAAAAAAACATTGAACAATTAAAATCAGAATAGTGAATGTTTAATGTTCACCTAATTTCTGTTACAGCACTTTTCATTTCTGAAATATTTATTATAATATATAATCTGGGGAACAATTAAAAGCATAAAAATCAAGAGTCAAGAGTTAGAGAATGTTTATATTTATTCAGGGTCATAACGGGTTCCGTCCAAAATCTAAAACGGATTTGTTACGTAAGCATATTATGACAAAAACCATAAAAATCATTCTCATCTCAACATAATTAGTTAACCGCAGATTATAATCTTTCATTTTTTAATATTTATGTAATCCTATTGAAATATTTGTTTTACGTATTATTTATAATATATCTTTAACAAAAATATATATATTTATATTAACATTAGTAAGCTGTAACAGAATCTTACAAAAATTATTTAAACGGTTAAATTGTAGCCTAAGATCTATTACATAGAGTGTTTACAAGTTAAATAACTTTAAAACTTTAACTTGTGACGTAACGCGCAACATGTATGAGGTGAATAGTTTTTAGGTTCTTTTACAAAGCTGTGTAAACATTATAGTTCCAATTTAAATTTAACAGTGAGTTCGTAGTTAAAAGTATAGAATATGTATAGCTATCACACGAGAGCAGTAAAAGGATTATATGGTCTGACCATGTCGTTGCGGTACCCTGTTTGAATAACCAGGAAAGGTTCGCGTCATCGAAACACAAAGACCGTCTGTGGCTGCGTTCCGTCTCCAATTCAATGCCGTCATATTGCCCTTGTTTATTCAATAAACACACAAATCCTTCCCCGGCCACGGAAGACCCCTGTCGCTTCACTGACATATCTTGTCTTTTTAATGATGACACTTTATACGGTAGCACGAACTCATCAAAAAATCTAAATCTGTTTGTTATACAAATTTTGTGATATAAACAGACAAACAATTATCTAAATTCATTAACTTAAACATAAAACCACAAACGCCGTTTTATTTTCAGTGTGATACCATTTATATTCTGTGTACCAGTAATAATTTATTACTAATTCATAATGATTGTAAGGTGTTTCTAATATCTCAGAATTACTCATTACATAGAATTCAGTCTATTTATAAGACCGGTCACTGGAAATCGATTGAGAAGTTATGTTCATCAGTGGGCAGCGATAGGCTGAAATAAATATGATGACGGTAAATTAATTTTATAAACAAGAATTGCTGAAAAAAATCAGATACGCCAAAAGAAGAAAGCGTGTGGAGTGCAATAAAAGCGGTGATAGTTTCTAATAAACAACGTCACATATTTATAGATATTAACATATTATGACTTCTAATTGCCTAATCTTAGAGTAACGTACCGTCCGAACGTAAAATAATTGCTATCGGAATCAAATTACAAAACTAAATTTCATCGTTTCGAAATTACAGTTCTAAATCAAACTCTTTAAGTGGCCGACGTGTTATTATAAAGTTTGTCTTATATATTGGGAAAAGGTTAATTCGGCAATTTCCTTTTTCGTAATCGTATTTGAAGAATGGTATTGATGTGTTAAGCATTAAAGTTTTATATTACTATAAAATTTATGCATTTGTAGTGTTGCTTGATTTACAATGTAAATAATTAATCATGTAATAGGGTCTGAGAGTGTTGGTGACCGCGGGGCCCAGTGCGTTTCGAACAGCACGGTACAAGGCGGGTGGGCACGCGGCAGCGAGGTGCTCGTGGCAGTTAATGGTACCGCCTGTTAACCCGTCAAACGGTCCCTACAGGATCGAAGAAGACATTCGCATCGGGTCTTGAAGCTCGGTGATACATTCCGATCATTAATATCGGCATTGAGAAGGTGGCAGCGCCGCGGGGCTCCGTACCGGCCTGCCCGCTTTAAATAACATATTAGCCTCCAAAGCGGCCGCCGCCATATTTCTCGATGTATCGAATAAGTTTTTCGGTAAACTGGCACGTAACGAATCGCCGCCGACGACAGCCGATGCGGGGGTACGATTTATCGTGTGCACCCGATTCCATACTAATCGGATTTGTGGCGACTCCGCGAGTTCAGATTACACGTTAACGCTTTATTCTCCTGCCATCGAGAGCTCCGCCTCGGCCAAATAACGGTCCTCGAGAATTTTATTCATACCCTTTAATACAACTGTTATAATTGGTTTTTGATATGTAGCTCTCTAGAATATTTACAAAATTAAGAAAAAAATTGCGCCTGTAGAAATTTATACGTACAAACTTTCATCTTTCGATTTTCATGATTTGGCCAGTTTATTCCAAATCCTATCATTTCTTTTATTACACGTTTTTTTTTTGTTAATACTCTTTGAGTTAATTATGGCATAACATATGATCACTTATAACTATAAATATAACTAGAAAATATGTTTTTTACGAACCCCACCGTCATCAAAACGTCAACATTTCATCATTGATAAACAAATTTTGGCGTTGAATTTAAGTACTAAGCAACTTTTTTAAAATATAAAAGGCGGGAGACTAATAGTTCAAAATAATCTAAAATGTCAGTAATTTACTACTTAATCCATGTAATTGAGTTAATAACAAGTAATTTGTCAATTTTCGGTTAGTGAAACATGTTATTAGATATAATTGAGAGGACGCGTACTGATAAAACTTTCGCCGAAAAGTAATAGAAGCAATTACCGTTGAAATGTTTATGATGAAGGAACGCTTATCTGAAATATTAGATAAGGAGGCGTATTTTCTTCTCATGTATTACTTTAATACAACATCTTAACCATACCGTGAATTTATTAATGAAAACATGGAGATGAAAATCAACTGAAAACGAAACTAATTATTGTCCTAATTAAATTTGAAATATAGTAATTAATAAATGATAATCAATGTTTTAACCACAGAAGCCAGAAAGATGTCCACGTGGCATGTAAAGGTAGATAGTTCCTTCCCAATACAATGAAAAAATGATTTTCTGTGGGCGTCATTTCTGCAATATAAGGTGGTAAAAAACTCAGCAGAAATATAGGTGAGGTACTATATGTACCGCCTTCGTAAAGACCACACTTGGTATGACCTCACTGTGACTTAACAAGTATTCACTACATCACAGATACACATCATTTTTTTAATCTACGCGGCTCTGTGACGAGCAAGACGTTGAACTGATGGTAAGTGATACGCTCGCCAATAACAACGTGCTGCTGGTTAAGATGGTATACATTGCACCACATAGCGCTCGTCACTTTGAGACATAAGTTGTTAAGTTTCGTTACCCCATTAATTTTATTATCTTACAGACCCCTCCAAACCGGAACACAGTAATGTTTGCACACTACTATTTGACGATAGAAATAGGAGCTGCGGTGGTACCTACGTAGACGGTCTCCAGCAAGGGAAACCTACCAGGAAAAGGTTTTAGAATCTCGCTTATCAAAACCATTATTTTATAGTTTACAATTATATTTTTAGCAAGTATCTTATGCTGTTCCTACAATCCTTGTTCGGGCGGAGAGAACCAGGTATCAACTCGGTTATTGTTTCACATGTTCTAAATTGTCGTGGTCAACAAACAACAATATTACTTGTACCAACTATATTAGGTATATTAGGTATATTTATTAGGGGTATTTACGAAGTTTATTTTATTGCAAATGAAAAAATTTCTTATAAAAATACGTAATTATTCTAATAAAGTTACTTATAACAGAGTCCTATCATCGTAAAAATACAGCGACGTAAATGTGCCCTAAGCGACCAATTGAAATGTGCCTACGGGTGGTCTCCTATTCCATACAGTAATAACCAAATGCCTGTGATATCTAATAATGAGGAATGTTATAAAATAATCATATATCTTTTTTAACAAAATTCCTCACCAAAACTAATATCAATAATATGACATATTTAAAATTGAAATTAAAACACAACTACATTTTAAAGTATGCCGATGACTCTAACTTTAACTTAATTAGTATTTAACTTAAATGACTTTAAAATATTCATTTAACATAATTTATAAGACAGTCTTTATTTTTTAATGTAATTCTATTCCTTTTAATAGTAAACAATAATCATTTCCGCCTATGTACCATTAATTATGTATACTTACGTTGTATTTTGGATAAAGTAAAAAAACAAATAAAACGCCTTTATAGTCTAAACTCTTTAAAATATTATTGTTACGTTAATTGGTATAATTAAAACTAAAATATTTATATTGATTAAATAATGGGAATGTATACATTTCTAACACAGCTTCGATCCATGATCGCGATCACTCTGTCAAGATTTAACGAATCAGAAGAAAAAGAAGAATACCATTACAATTGCGTGATTTTTAAGTTTTTTAATAATTTTTTAAACGAATATAAAAATCGAGTGTTAAATTAATTATAATTTTAAGATTTATTATCAAGCATGATTGTTAATCATTTATCTGGCTGTGTTTAAACAAGGCTATTGCCTTTATTTGGTTGGTTCATTGGTTCGCGTAAGGAAGTAATCTTTGAAGCCGAGTATGACCAAATAATTGGACTAACCTTCATCTCTAGCTTAACGCCCAACACTTTGACGAAGTATTCTCCTCACAATATAAAACAAAACAAACATCAACGGCTTTCCGTCGTGCCGTCATTCAACTGTCAAAGCATCGCACAAGTATTTCAGGCTTGTCCTGAACAATGGACCGGCCGAGTTCTGAACACAGCGAGCGATTCAGGCTCGGGTCACGCGGCCTCACTCCGCGGTAGTAACGTACAAACTAAGTTTCGAAGTCTGCAAGGCGGCGTCACCGTGGACCCCACGGGCCCCACAGGCCGCTATTGGACGCTGCACCAGCATCGGGGCGGGGTCGGAAATGCCCCGCGCTACACACTAGTTCTCGCCTATGTAAAGTTGTACAGCACTGTAAAGCCCCCCTGAACTATTAGTACGTGTGTGTTTAAATGTTAAACAAGCCGCCTTTTTTTCGTTACGTTTCCAATTTCAATCGCTCCCGTTACATTGATGCTCGGTTTATTTTTTGTTAGGCCTGTACGGTATGAATTTAACACGTTGGCGCTTTGTGATTGAAATTTTTGTACGTTAGACTTGTTCGAGCAAAGTGGTAAAGCTAAAGAAAGAATCACTTCATGCTGTGGGTCCTGCAAGATAAGAATGTATTCAAATGTGGTAAATAATTACTAAAATTACATTTTCAGTGATGTCGACATTGGATATCTAACTCTATCTATGCATAAGAATACGTCCGCTTGTACTATCATCATCATCATCATAAGGTGCCTTCTTCAAACTGAATGTTGGCGATCAGATTGAGAAAACTTTTCCGATCTTGGGCTATTCTTTTTAATTGGTGGTATTTAAGTCCAGTCCATTCTTTTATATCGTCGAACCATTTCTTACGTTGTCTACCAGGAGCACGTTTTCCGGGAATTTTGCCAGCCAGGATCAACCTTGGGAACTCATAAAGGGATCCTCTTTGCAAGTGTCCGAAAAATGCAACCTTTCTCTGCATGACAGTTGTCATCAGCTTACGTTTGCAGTTAGCTTTCTCAAGAACTTGAGCATTAGAGACAAACTGCTTCCACGTGATCTTGAACATACGACGCAGTCCCCACATCTCAAATGCTTACCACCACTCAACTACAATTCTTTATGATATTAACATAAATACTAAGAACATTTCCATATAAATACCTATAAGACATATTTTAATACTTGTTAAACTTGACACAGTTTGTATTGCCAGTGAACGTTTGTTCTTGTACATTATAATTACAAACAAAATCGTAGAAAAATTTTCAACTACATATTTTTAAACAAAGATTTCCAAAATATTTACGATTTCGTTTAAAGGTATTATAAATAATATGTATATAGCATAGGCTTCTTCCGAGATAATGGAGATCCTTGTGAGAGGCTTATACTCAGAAGTCGACATTTGTGTCTGATTATAATGATAAAGTTGTTCGTACTGTTTCGTTTATCATCAAACAGTAAACGTCCGCTACTTGGCCATAGGCCTTCCTCAATGGACCCCATAAAGTCCGTCTTGTATTACAAGATTCTAAATTTTTATACTGCAACCACAAAATATTAAACAGTCTGTTTCATCAAATATATATTTAGACTTCGAGAAGCAGAATGCTTATCAATAGTTACTCGAGTATCAATCTTTACTAGATTCATGCAAATATGAGCATAGTAATGTTTGTAAGCAAAATACTAACACGAGATGTTAAAAATCAATCGTTGTATGTTATGTTAGTTGGTGATAAATTCAAATAATCAATTTCGTGAATGCAAATTGCTTTGCAATTGCGAAATCCAACTGAGTCTTTTGAGCCGCCATTTGTAACACGGCATGGCTTGCCAATTGGAAATTATTGATCGTAACAAGTCTACATCCGCCATTGGCTGTGCGCTGAGTCGGCAGATATAACAATTTATTACTTACTTTAAGTTCAAAAAACAAACTAAACTTTACTAAACATAATGTTAACATTTGTAAATTTTGTGTGTAGTAATTTCATCATCATGAGAAAACACGAAAACTGCTCCGGTTTTCAATAATAAATATGTTTAATATATACCCGACTTTCATTAAGATCTACATATTTTTTTTTAACTAAAATCTTTAATTAAATAATTATTAAGAGAGTTTTAAATCTTAAATTTCTTATAAGACTCTTCTAATAATTGATATATCAATCATAAGAAATATTACGCGGAGTGAAACACAAATCGTAGTTCATTGAAATGATTTGTTTACTAACAACCTATTTATAGGCAGATTACTTCTAATTTCATAAGATCATTGACATCATAATAGTATAAATTGGGGGCAATTTTGATCGTAGTACTATTACGATTTCGGTGTTTGTAAACAAACATATGTTACGCATTTCGCAAGGTCGTAACTGAACGTTCACGCTGAGATAAAAGCTTTCAATGTGTAATCATAAAGCTAGTTCTCTAGTGGTATCAATTTCATTATCATCGTCATCTCTACCGATGTACGTCCATAACTCGCCATAGGTCTCTCGCTATTTGAGTCCAATAACTCCCAGCGGTTAATTTTACTTTTTCTATTCACCTATTATCAATTTAATACTGTTTAAATAAGAAAAGCAATTTTGTCTACATAATGTAGAAACTACACTTCTTGCTTTTGTCCCAACAACTATGCTTTAGTAAATTTACAAAATAAACGAAGCAGTGACAGTGTTAAACGATTCGAAGAAGGTTAGACCTAAAATGAGCTTAAGATTCCGTTGAAAGAAATAGTAGTGAATAAAACAACATATCGACGTAACCTAAGAAAAACGGCAGCGGAGTAGATTATGACCTTATCTTTCTACTTATAAGATATGGCCACGTGTCTCAGTCCACTTTTATATTACCTCTGCTGGGACAGGGATTTAGAATATACCGTACCGTACGGTCACCTGCTAATAGTGAATTAGGAATACGCAATAATCATATGAGGTGGTCATCATCATATCTATTTTAACATGCGACGCATATATTCTATGGTTCTTTTTTTTTTGCATATCACTTTTAACAAAAACGTCCATTTGTTATGATTGTTTTTTTCAATCTGAAAGATTATATCATTATATTTATAGGAAATTGTCTCAGATGGGGGGACAATATCAATAAAATATGTTATTACAGAAACTGTACGATTTCATTGATTTTTTTTTATATAGAGCAATTGAAGAAATTCTAATAGAAAATGAAGAACATCTAAATAGTGTAAGATTGATTGACCGCTGTAATATTTCGTTTGAAACTATTAATGTTTTATTAATTTTATATTTGATTTCGGTTTTATTATATGTGAAAAATGCCTATTATATCAGTACATGTAGAGAATTATAACAGTTGCGCGACACCAAATCGTCGGTAAGACAGTACGAGTAGATAATAACCGGGATTTGCCCGCTGTCTGAACGCTCGGAGCAATCAGCGCGCTTGTCACCATTTCGATGGCCCTCCACCGTCTCTAACACCATAATTTGGATCGTTTCACCGCAGTAGGGGTGCGCGTATTAACTTTACACTGAATGTCCAGTATACTACTCCAACAACGATCTCAAATAATCACTGCGTTGAGAAATAACGGAGCATAGAATAAACGGATGATGTAAAATATCAATAAGTAATTATTTATATAAGAAAGCACAAACAGAAATTTGTGTAATATAAAAAATTAAAACTCTTAAACAAAGCATTAATTTTATCACTTAAAACTTTGATATATAACGTCAATAAGAAATTCTGTTGAATACAGCAGTGACATCTATCATCATTTCATCACCTACATGTATTCATCTTATTCATATGATACCAATCCTAAAAACCTTGTACAGTTATGATATATCTGTTTTATTTAAACCATTATGAACTGTTACGTGAACGGTTATGACAAACATTTGGTTTAATTAAGTATATATTTGAAAATGAAAGACAAAAATATTTTAGTTCGTTATTCTCTTTGTTATTATTTGCAATTAAAAATATAAAACTTACTAAATTCATGCAATAGCTTGTTAAATGTAGAAACTGGTTAACCGTTCTCCTGTAAAACTGATTCAAATATAAAAAAATGTTAAAAATATCATCTTTTTCTATGAAACCACACAGTACTGTAGGGAGTCAACTGCTACTTCTCTACGTCGTTAAGATAGTTATATAAAATAGATGAGTGCCTTATTTAAAAAGATGTGGTTAAATCGACGCTAACGACGCCTTATTCACATCTGTTCTAATTCACGTTAAGACTTCGCAATCGCGGTGATAATTCTCTCTCTGTCTGTTAGAAGATGCGAATTCAGTCGTGAAAATCTGCAGTCGCCGGGTGTAATTATGGCGTGGACATCGCAGCGAACCACCCTCCTCCGACCGCGCCACGCCTTGATCGGGAGGATGTTGTTAACGTACACGTAGGCTAGTCATCACAACCACAGAGCCAACACCAAATAATTTTAGACCATATTCATCTTCTTCTAAATCGTATTTCCTCATGATTGAGGGCCCTGGCCATCATGTGTGATGAAACACACGACGACTTACTTGGCAGTTATAATGGAGTGGTTTGCCATTGCCTTCTCCATTTCACATACTAGTCCGAGCACGGATGGTCATGACATAGATATGCAGGTTTCCTCACGATGTTTTCCTTCAAAGCACGTGATATTAGTTGGTGTTATACTAACTGCACATAAATTAAAATATTCATTGTTGCAGGCCGGATTCGAACCCGGTACATCCGGAGTGGAAGGCGGGCATTCAAACCACTAGGGTATCACTGGTCTTTTTCTTTTTATACCGTATAATTATATACAAAATAAAGTACAGATTAATAAATATATATATCACAAAACAGTTATCGTCTGCGGCATTTCCGGATGATAAATGAATGTTGAATTATTACTACCACGTGATTCGCTTTCTAGTTGCCTATATCCCCTACAAATAAATATTCATTATAATGATTATTATATATATTATCCTTCTAAATCTACTACTATATGTATATAGCAACTACATCACCGGTATCCCCATATCAGTTTCTGTCGCGAAAATTTGTTTGTAAGTAATGTTTTCGCACATTGGCCCGCAAGCAGAGGTATAACTTTTCGTACATGTGTTTAGCAACATATGATACTATGCTAGTCTGTTACCCGTTGCCCAGTAAAAGATTTACCATTGTTAAACACTAACTCATATAATATAAATAATTTAACAAAGCAACATGTAATTTATTGGCCCAGGTATTACCATCACGAAAACAGAAATTAAATTACAACAACACTAAATGATTGATTCTAATAAGAGAAATGTAAATAATTCAGTTATATTTTGTGTAATCGACACAAAGAAGTTACTCAAACAGTTTTTTCCACCAGATCACCCGATGCCGTCGCTTCCCCGCACAATTAAGTCTTTTACTCCCGTCCTATACCCAAGAGTCGCTTCCGCTCTGATGCTCGCACTTTTAATTTTCCTTTTCAAAGGACTTTTTCAGAATATTCAGTAGGAAGCGAGCGGATTGGCCGGAAGGATCGATTTTTGCGCAATCCCGAATTTGCAATTCTAATTGGAACCGCGTCTCCTCCCCTTTGGAAATATCCCAGACCGATGATTTCGTTTTCCGATAGGATTAAATTATGTATATTTTCATCCTAATTACAATCATTTGTTGACTGGTTTATTGATAATTTACATTGTTTCAATAGTTCAGTACACCGACGACGCCCTTTTCTAACTTTTCTCTAAACTTTGAATTTACTTTTAAAGGCAAAACTATTTATTACTAAATATTTTTATAGAACAAAAAATACAGTATTCGATTTCAAATTTACTCATCATCATCACCAACCGATATATACATCAAGTGCTGGATATTCCTCGATAACCATCAGTCCAGTGCTGCCCGTATCCACTCGTATCGCCGGCCACTATTATGTAACGCCTTCCAGTACTGCGATATATATCTACAAGTTGGCGATAACTGCGTATCTATGTATGTATCTAATATATAACAATAGCATCAATTAAAATTAATCCAGTGGTCTCATCGACACAATGATCAGATCGAAAATAATGTCAACAGCGCTGCGGCGCAGGTGTCTGTACCAATCTACAAATTCAACCACAAATTGTATATTTATTCAAAACCAAATAGTATAACAAATCAATCTCGACATCGCCCGGCGTATATCAAAAACAGGTCTGCTCTATTCCATCTCCCTTTCATATAGCACGTGTTAGAGAAAGACGGAATGAACTATGCAGATATAAAATGTACCTCAGTTGCAGGACGGACAGATCGTAATCAGATGTAATGAATGAATTCTAAACGTTTATGAAAAGAAAGCTACTACTCGTAATTGAAACAATATTGTGACATTGTTATGGGCTTATCACTTAATATCAGGTGAACGGACCACTCGTCACATTGTGTATTAAAAAGATGCATTATTGTTACTACAGGTGGTTCCGATCAGTTACTTCCACAATGGATCATTCGGTTGATCATAATATATTATCCATATCTTTAATCAATAACATTTGAAGTAAATACGGATATTACACACATATTCTCAACATTTAAGTACATGTGTGAGGGGAGACAGGGAGGTTTACTTTCTCTTCTGCGATCTCGTGGGAGAAGTAACAACAATGCGAAAATTAAGGCCGTTTGCTATATTTATAAATTTCCCGATAGATAGCGGAACACGAAATCGTTAAAGCCGCAAGTTTTCTTATTTTTTGGGTAGTTAAATTCTTGATAAGAAAAAGCGTTATACTTTATATCCACGTGTTAAAATATTCATATAGTTAAATTTATAATGTGACCAGTTTGTTATATTCACTATCAGTCCTTAATTCTCGGAAAGTTAATTAAATTTACTACAAAAGTAAACATAATGAAATAGTATTATTGATTTTCGCCGAACACGAATGTAAATACTTTCTTGTGTATTTGCTAAAACTAAGTTATTTGGAATAAGTCGGCGTCTAACATACTATACTAAATCCAATTAACGCCGGAGCTTGGTTGCAATATTTGTGTGCTTACAAGTTTATTCGCAAGAGGGAGTTGGATATCGCGGTGCTCCCTGGGGATGGTTCGCCATTGATTTGTCGGACATGGCGCGAATGCGAATTATCGTAGGTTACTGATGGTAGCCACGAATAATGAAGAAGCATTTAAATTTTTTTACAATTGACTTTAGTCACTTTTTTAACTAAGTTTGTAAATAACTTTTCAAATGGGAAGATGTTAAATAAGAACCAGTGCAGACTTTTATATGACACCCAGAAAATATCTATTATGTTATGCATGCATCAGCATGATCTTTAATCAAAGTATGATTTGCATTGTAAACGTAAACAAAACGGAATTTTTGATTCGCGGTTACAGCGAGACAATTTAAAGCTGTTGTGTGACTATTAACGACGTTTAGGCGCACCGCAGGGGTCCACGGGGGTCCGGTTAAGGGACATACGACTACAGGGCGCGAAATTATCTTTTTCAACTGAATGTGCATAAATCTATTTTATTTTGCACTAAATACCGTTCTGAAGCAGACGGTGTTTTTATGGTAGAAATAATTTTTTTTTACTTTTTTATCAATTTCTTAAAACATTTTTTATTCATCGAAGCGAAATGGCGATAGGGATGTTCATCTGATGTTAATATAACCCCTTCCCTCATATACTGGACTGTATTTCCCTCGACGCCTTAAGACATAAGATGGTAACACTCCTCCATTCCTAACAGATTAGCGACACCTTTAAATATTAAAAAGCTGAAATATGAGAGTAACGTTTTTTTTTTTTGAGGACATTAATGTTATTATGTTCAATAAAAGTGATATAGCAAGTGATACAGTGACGTCGCTCTCTGCGGTACAACCACGACGACATTTGGCGCGTCAAATTGCCGCGTTTGATCAGCCCTTTGTACGCCTTAAGACCATTACGTCTATGAGATTACACGGCCGCCGCGCGCGCACCCGACCGGACCGATGCGATTACTGCTAACCCCCCTCCCCTCTCACCCCCCGTACCACCCCCCACAACCCGCATCATCCCTGCCCCAGGCCCCCACCACCCTGTCTCATAGCATGCTGCTGCATTCCCCGTGTCCCCGTTAACTGGATTTCATTCCAGCAGCGTCAGTGCAAATTGAAACGGTCTCGCAAACTTTCCGCCGCACAAAAAAAGTTGATATGTTTCCTTACAGCAAAGCACTAAAATCATACCATTAGATTAGTATTAAATTATTTTTGTATAATAACAACAAATGCATTTTGTATTACACTATAATACAGAGCTAAATGAGACAGTGATGTTCTTAAAAATCGGACTTAATTTGCGCAAGCATTACTGTGCCACGTTTTACGTTTATTAACTATAATAATAAACGTAATACATAATTAAATAAAGAAACGACTAAACAATGTTCAAGACTTTTAATTAAAATCCATTCAATAGCAATATATTTCTTTTTCCCCTAATATGAAATGTGTGTGTTCACACCCAGTACGCGCCGCTTTCGAACAGAATAAATACTGTCTCAGGAGACTTGTTACGGTAAAGTTTGCAGTAATGGGATATGTTATTGTTCGTAAGTGGAATCCCAAAGGGCTGTAGCCCCACGGGCTATGTAATGTAAATGAGTGGGGTCGTACTAATAAATAAATAGTCGGTAAACGTTAATACTTTCGTTCTATGGACTTGGACAAAATCTTATAAATCACTTAAAATTCTGTTAAAAACGGATCAAGAAACTACGATATTAATAAATTTACCTGTAATATGCAAAAATTATTCACAAACTAAATTTATACGTAGAATGCAATTAAATTACATAACGTTACGCTACCACAATAATTTAACTTGCTGCGGTGTCTTTTAAACCGGAACTACAATTTGGTCGCAGTAATAACCGCTGCTAGACTATCACCGATTAAAAGAATCTGTCAATATATAAGAAACGATGGTGAAATTTGATAAAGTATAAATCGTTATAAGCAATTACTTATTATAACTATCTATTACATAATGTTTTATGTATACCAATACATAACAAGCGATGAAAAAACACCGACAATACCCAATATTCAATTCCATTATGTTCCTTAAGTCGAACAGTACAGACCTAAAATTATACGATCAAAGGAGCACCTCGGGCATTCATTAGCACAGAAATCGGCATCTCCCCGCAATTTGCGAATTACACTGTACCCCTGTTCCTATTCACCGGCTGTAGTTCGGATGCTGTTGAGTTGATGTTGATGACCGATGAGTGAGCGACTCGCGTGAGACCGATTTGTTGACACGCGACGCCTGCACACATCGCTGCATCCCAATGGACGGCTCAGCCAAAACTGCACATCGCACAATGTAAACGAAAAGTTACCTTACCACCAACATTTAAGATACATTTGTTACGTTTAAACATTAACGAATTGATCACTGGCAACGTTTTAAACGCACCTTCGTTACACTATTTTATAACGTATGTCCTTTGTGCTACGGGAGTACAGACGTTATTAATGTTTCTTGTAATATTCATTGTGCAATTAAGTAAAGTTTTGACTACATTAGAACACAGCGACACGAGCCTCTATTGTAAAGGATAAGGGCTTGAGGGATTCAAATGCAGTGATTCCGCACTTCGTGGGAAAAGCATACTATTCCTTTGAACACTATTCTACACCGTTTACCTTTTATTCTTGTTTATTCGTATATCACAAAAAACTGTTAGTGGTTATCCAACTGCAATAGATAATGATTTAAAACCTCTCTATAAAGTAAAATATATAATGTTTTCTTTATTTTCAAAAAGATTTTTTCATAAATCACATAAAGTAACGGATAGGTTTTGTTATAGTTGAAAATAAACTAACGGCGAAGCTTTGTAACAAAAAGGGCCATTTGTATCCGAAATTCGATTGTATCGATGTTCCGTCGCTATTCCGCTCACGTTCCAACCGTTTCTGATATTGCATAAACAGCTAGGAAAAACGCTACCGGTGAGGGTGTCTCCCTCGAGGGGGGGAGGTAGGCGAGAGTTCGAAGGGTGGAAGGGAGGACCCGTCCGCAAGATTAGATTACCTGCCCCCGTGGGCTGCAAACAGTTCGTTACGGCTACAAGACGAATAACGAACTCCCCGACTTAAGGCGCCTATGTACCTTTCAGATTTCACGCTTCGTACCCATCCGCTTTCCGGTATGTATATGTTCAAATGTTTCAATTATAGCTCATAAATAAATGTCAAGCCTAAGGTTTTAGTATAACATTGGAGGAATACAGTTCTATGCCATTATTAATTCCCAAACGGTAGTTTAGTTTCGGGTACTCGATGAAAAAGCAGTATCAATATAAAAAATATATTCAGTTGTTTTAAAAAGTTTGTATTCATATATATTTTTTATCTACAATGAACTAAAGTTAGATCTCAATTTCATTGTATCTAAAGCTGTCTCTCATGTGGAGATGGTTGGAACACAGCATTGCTGTTACGGCAGCAGATTTACAATATTGTAGTGATAGCAAGACAAACACTACCACCAACCAAATTCCACGTATGGGCTTTTGGTATTGAACCATGGATCCATGGATTTTCGCGTTGATGAGCAAATCTTCAATCACTGCGCTTCAGATGGATTGTAACTGGTAATATTCATAAATATGGAAATTGTAATAAAATAGTTTTTTGTTCTTGTTCTCTTTATAACAAGTTTTGCTCACATGTCCGTTTGTACTACTACGGTATAAAAATATTGAAGTACATTTATTCTAAAATGTAAACGCAATTGTAATTCTAGCCCCAGTTCTTAACTGCATACATTATAATATATTATCGTTAACAACTATCGAAATGAGATTTATAGCGGCACATAGTACTAATGAATTCAGTTACAATCCTGATCAAACATTATTTTAACCTTATCCAATTTATTTTAAAACGCGAACTAAAAAGAAGGGTGATACAGGTTTATCGCGCGTATTTCAATATGAATATTCCTTTAGCATTCGAAAGGACTCCGTTCTGTTTCGTCGCTGGTTTCAAAGACAAAGGATACCATAAGTTTAGTGTCAATTATTAGCGATCTAAAATTGGTAATAATGTACATAAGTATTAAAGAAAATGTTTAAGGGAAATTCTTTATTAGTTTTGAATTGTTTAATGTTATAGTTAAGATGTGGAAATTACTGCCGGTAATGTTCATGCCAGGTTGAAGGACTATTCGTCCTTGGTGAGCGGCATTTTTAAGCCGATTCGACATATAAAAACTTTAAGTTGAAAATCGTTCAGCGAGGGCCTTATACAATGTCATAGTATAACTAGAAGGCGATGTACAGAATTATTGCATATAATATATATGTAGAGTTTTTTGATTATTAATAAACTGCCTCGTGTTTCAGAGGTGTTCTTAAACCTATAACAACGTTCTTTTAAGGTCGGTTATAACAGGAAACGGCAACGAAATAATTTCTTCTTGATAGCGAGTGTGGCTGTTTGCACACTGCGCGATTTATACGCCCGGCGTCGTAAATAACGCGAGCCGACCGCCGACAGATATATGGGGACTCATATTTATTGCTGTTTGTTCGCGTCTGTACCGACAGCACTTGACCAACACAGTTAAGTGAAACGGATCTAATTAGAAAATAATCAAAAAAATATATGTGAGTAAAAGCAAAGTAGAATTTTATAATATAAACCCCACCCACAGTAGTAATTCGACCATACAAACTAAGCTGTCCTCGCTTCTCATCGTCATCATTTCAACCTCTTGTTATCCGCTGTTGGTCATACGTCTACACAATCGACTTATAGCGCAACCGTCAGCGATCTTCAGATCAAAGATCGCTGAAGGATAAACAAGCTGAAGTGGTATACAGTGCCAATGGGTTGAACGTTCACGAGTATCAGATGGAAATTCACATAATAAAACAAAATTAAAGTTTTTATTATAAATATTCACAAAAGGCAAACACCTTGTTTAGTAACGGCTTAGCCGATTTCTTTTAATGAAAGCTGGTAATACTGTAACACGAGATTTCTTGAGAAATAAAACTTTACAGAAAACAAAACATGTAATCGAGTTATGTGCTGATAATTGAAAATGTGCCCCTCAGCGAGCACGAGGGCCGCCTCTTGGATAACCATTCTAAGTCCCAGCTGTGGTCATAAGTGACAGTGGGACAAAAGTAATAAGTGTTAAAAACTGTCAGATTATTTTCAAAACTGCCTGGTTAACTATCACTCCTGTATTGAAAATCTACCGTCATAACAACTGAAGCGTCTTCCGGTTTAACTTAACGTCATGAGAAATTTAGATCAAGTGTTAAAGTTATAATAACAAAAAAATATACAAAAACATGCTCAATAACATTTTATAATAATCGCTCAATAATCAAACTTAACTCCTCTTACAAGTGTTAGTGATTTTACATCGGTACTGAATCCACATATTTACTTTCCAATCCTTATAAGGATCGTTTTTTTTTTCACGCGGCAGCCTCCCTTGCCCGCGTAAAAGGCTTCTTCATTGTAATACTTAGATATTTAGCGTTTGTGAATCAAATAATAAATATCATGGTAATAAAGGAGATTTTTTTCCACCGCGAGTTGAAAACATTTTAAGCCGTCCACGCCCTGCTAAGTTACGACCGCCAATGTATATGACCTTCTGCCGTAATCAAAATTTGATTTAGTGCTTTCCATTAAAATGCTTTCGTACTTCTGAATTTTAAGGACGTATTATAATAATTGGGTAGGCTAAACTGTTTTTATTGTAAAAAAAAAATATAATATAGAATGGAACTATTACAACGAAGGATCATATTCTGGAAAAGATTAACTTCTTTCCCTCTTACTTTAATCATCATATTAAGTAAACATTGCTAACCTGTTAAAATCTAGGCGTCTACGACAACTTGTATTACTTATTAGATATCTGTAAGCAAAGAAATGTTGTAAAAAATAATTTCCAGCGGATATCGCAGATAAAGGTCAAGTTACCACACTATATATCTTAATACTAACCTAACGAAGATGGCACAATATATGTAGGTATATTGAAAGAATGCGAAAGTAATGGGGCTGTTTTATCGTAACGTAGCTTTTAAATTTTACGTCCATGGTTGTTTCATCACTGGAGTGGCAGTATACTCCTGATCTCTTGTATATACATTTAATCGGATCGCGGTGGTAGTAAATCATACTTATTGGTAACGAAGCGTGTCGCGGCGCGTGCGCTGACCGCCAACCGCAGGCCGGGAGGGAGGGGGCTTGAGAGGAGCCCCCTCCATTGTCACAAAAGGACGCCAATGTCAAAAGACAAAAAAACTCAACATACTCAATATAGTACTTAGTTTAACTTTTTTATATGCAATGGATTTAAACATGACCCCAATTTGATGTGGGTGTTAAATGAGAATGAAGCTGTGGATGATAAAGCGTGCTCGTCCAGAATGCTCCAGCTCTCATATGTTGACAGAAAGAACTAGCTAACTAGCTAACCAGGCGGTGCCGAAAACCCTCCCACCAACCAAACTAGGGACCTCCGATTTATTAAGCAGGGGTCAGCCACTGCGCTAAGAAGCTGATTCGTACGATCCAAACCGTTAACATTATACTCGAGCGAGTATATTTTTAACTTTAATCCAAAAACATTGATTCAGCCGTCTGAGAACATTTAAACTCTTTCTTAGCTCCCGTCCCAGTCCCGTCGTGAATACGGTAATACAAACGTTGCTGAAATGCCAACTAGCAGTTATAACAGGGACAAGGTAGACTTTTAGTCCGTTATTAAATAGTCTGGTATTAAACAGATAAAAATTAGCTATACAAGGATTTTCCCTCGGTAAAAATAGCTTCTCATGCGGCTAAGTTAATTTTTTAAACTACTCCTGTGTAGCACTTGTTCTAAGGCGACTATCATTCGTTATTGCTTTTGTCATTCACTACTAATCGTAGTAATATTTATTCATTATAGTCAGTTATTCTAGATTTATACGATGTTACATTGAAATAGTTAAATATTTCATAATTTAAACGGTGACGGTAGACGATTCGCCTGCTCGTTATAATGAGGCGCTAGTTAATATGTTTATACCAGAACACTTTGAGAACATAATTTTTTCGTATTGAAAATTTAAAACGTTTTTTATTTAAGTACTGAGATGTGTTTAGATGCGAGTTCGTTATCGAATTATAAAATATCCGCTATAAAATTTCACGAAATGGTCCATTAATTTGAACGTTAGCGACCACAATAGCCCGTCTTGTCACCATTATAATGTTACTGCAGCGAATAAACCGGAGTTGGATTCTAAAGTAGCTATAAGGAGCGGCTTATGAATTCTAAAATTCCCATTCGCCATCAAATCAAATAAATATCTACTTTAGATAAATATATATAATAATATTAAAGCAGATAATGTTGGTTGTCCGCCATAAACAAAAATTAGCTATTAATAGCTGATTTTCAACTAATTTTTTTTTCTACAAAGCTATAAGACCTTCTCCTGTTAGTAAGTGATAACTCATAACAACGTGGCGATAGTGAGAATGATATATTATACATAACAACTGCATTATCCTTTGCTTTGTGACATAAGATGTTAAGTTTCGTTATCTCAGTAATGTATCTAGGTGCAGCGTATTTCAAACCGGAACACAGTAATGTTTGAACGTTACTGTTTAGAGGCAGAAATAGGAGTTGCGGTAGTAAGAAGATAAGGGGTGAGTAAGAACAACGCAGGCAGTGCTAGACGAGTTCTAAAAATGCAACCACCAACCAAACTTAACAACATGTAGTACACGTGGATTATAAGAATTAGTATTAGTTCAGATTTTATTACAAACTATATTTATTAGTGATTTCAGTAGGTGATGTAGATAAAAAATATGAACATGTAAAGTAAGAAGCAACTGAAAATAATGATTTGTGCGTCATGTTTTCACACAAATGGTGCAATCAAGTAATAAATTCAGTTAACCGTAGCCGCGGAGCGCAGCGCCGGGCCGAGGGGCTGAAGGAACCCTATTTATCGAATTAGGCCTCTGTAATCACCGCTCGCTGTCATTTTAAAAATACAACAACCCTACAATCTTGATACTTTGCTATGTGCAAGATACTAAGAACCAACGCAATACAAAACTCGTACAATGCGAAACAAAATGCGAATAACGACCCAAAGTAATTTATGTTGCGTGAACGTACAAGTATAATACAATCATTTAATATTCATTGAACATATACAAAGCATAAACTTAAATAGACATATACAAAGCATAAACTCAAATAGCAACCTTGTTTCTTTAGTTAATACCATAATAAACAAATAAGGTAAACACTAAAGATAGATAAATGTCCCTGGTCATCCTCATCCGGCAGAGTACCAGGCAAACTAATGGTATTGCCCCGCTAGATGGCGTTATTGCTTTGAGTCTCCTTGACGACTATTTGTCACGGCTTCATCGCACTCAGGGCACGGATCAGGAATCTGCCAGCTAAAAAGCATGTAGACTTATAATTGAGAGCACAGTTCGCTAAACTTAGGTCGCATGTGCGGAACCAGGTTTTAAAGTTGTTTAAAGAAAATGTTACATCATTAAACCATCCGCTGGATTATAAATGTGATCGGGAACTTTAAGTATTAAGAGGAATTACGATTGTAATAAATAAACATAAAGTATGAAGTTGATTCCGTCTGTTGTACATGAGGGTGAACACAGTCAAGTGATGCGTGCAACATACATAATTGCACGCCAGCAGCGCAGACTGAGCTCTCTGAATGCCTGTAACGACCTCCAGCGGCGAGAGGGCGACGTCTCCAGACGCTCATACTTCCCGGGAAATCAGGTTGCACTTCAACTGCCTCCGTGGTTCAGTACCTAATCGTTTGCTTAGTAACGCGTATTACTAATAACATGGTATGTAGTTACGTTGGTGACAAAGTTTTTCCCGCCTGTTCAGATACTACTCTCATATAGATCGCTGTCAAGGCAGAATATTCTGAGCGAACACACTTTATGTAATAATTAATACTTATTACTCATTTTAAAAATACTTTCAGAGTTGAAGTGGTCCAAACCAATATTCGTTATAATTTAATCGCTGGCAAATAATTGTTTTTCTAAAGAAATGATACCTATGAAAATAAAAGGATTTTTTGATAATGAAATGGTAATACACCTAATTCTGATCTTACACGGTCTTGTTTTCGACGGTCCAGAAAACAGAAATAATTCCGTATTTACACGATATCATCCGATTTAGCACGGATAAAAAGCGAGTTCATTGAGATTTTAAACAAAATGATTTTATTAACTGTAATCTTTCAGAAATTCAGTAAAGAAATTCTCCCTTTTAATAAAACCAAAAGCAATGCAGTTTAAGTATAAATTTAAGTATTTTGTTTAGTGTCCCCTTTTTTCTTTGTACTTCATGTCCTTTTTCACGGTTCTGACTGAAACGTACACGGTAGTGTACAAACAGAATTAGGTGTACTTGTAATGCGTTTACGCTTATGAAAAAGATTCATCATTTGTTTATTATTATTGGTAATAACTTGACTTAGTACTCAGGAAACGTAAGGTTTTGAAAAACATTTGTTTCACAATTGTTTAACGAACCACTTATTAAGTTATTTCCGATTTATTACTCTGCCTAAAAAATCACGAAACATTTAATGCGTACATCGTATTTGGTTTTGGTGTGTGTATTTGCGTTAAGTACAAGGTTGGTGTTTGGCAGAGGATAGAGATTTGTAGTTTAACATAAGCAGATTATAAGTTATTTTATTAAACTAAAAAATAAGTTAGACGCGTATTCGATTTTACTAAGTTTGACCTTTCATTGAGACAGAACAACGTGAAGAAACGTATATCCTAGGTGATATCGAGGATGTGCTACATCCTGCACTTTATGGTGAATAATGGACTCTCCTCTTGCGTGTGAAGGATCCGAGTTCCAGCAGTGGGAAGATAGGTTAAACTGCTTATGTTGTATTTATATAACTTAAAGAAATAAAAATTGCCAAACGATCATATAACGATAAGATCAAACCTCCCCCGCCGTACGCCCACAAAGTTGTTTTACTTCGAATCTCCTTTTAATAGTTCCAATTACAGGACATGTCTTACATTTGCCCTATCGCTACTGTAATGTTGTCGGAATAAACTTAGCGGGGAGTTCGTGTAGGTACCTACAGGCACAATGGTGGATAATTCCGAGGGCGGCTCCCCCGACTTAACAATATTTGCAACAGCAAACAGAGACATGCGGGCGCACGGGAATAAAAAATACCAAATCCCTTTTCGCCCTTATGCTGATTTTCTCCCAAGTATTATTTGTATCTACTTCAAACGATGAACCGTGTTCCTTACACAAAATATTCTATCGCTACATTGTCGACCTTTGCTATGCCTTTGTATATCAAATAATACTAATTTTGATAACCGTACGGAAAAATAATAGAAATGCCTCCAAAACGACAAAAATCAAAACTGCTATTAAAAGTTTTATGAAATTAAACCTCCGTAAAACATTTGAATACCTATAGTAAGACTTAACTTATTTATCATAACTTGTATTATCGCCATTATTTCAAACTATCTCTGTCGACTTTTCTTTCCCCATCGAATTTCCAGAGCGACCGGATATAACCGGATACTTAACATTGTTTACTTACGGACATTTTCATAAAAGCATTTTTAAATCCATGTTGAAAATTTAGCTTCTACAAAAACAGATTGAACCAGACTTACATTTCCTGATTCACACAACTCGTAATTATCGTTAACGTTAAATTTAATTTTAATTTCTACGTATTTCTATACAAGATATCATCGAACAACTAAACCGATGGACGTCAACTGTTATACAATATAATATTATAGTAGTTTCTAACAAATATATTATAACTGATTTTGATAAAAGTCTTTATCAGTAGGGGTAAATAGTTGGAAAGTAACGGGGCGTTCTAACAAGGTTAAACATGGAGGCGGGTTACGCAGGAAGGAAGCGATCGTGTACCATTGTGTGGAGCTGGCGGCACGAGCCGGCACGCGCACAACGTCTCCCACTCACCACGCCTTTAATTGATAACTAATCAGCTCACACTCCTATATAGTGATCCTTTGTAAGCCGCTGAGAACGTGTTACATTTGATTAAGCAATGAAAAATATTTTTTTCACCCTCATCAAATACACAAAGCGTAGATGGATTATTTGAATAATTTTACTAATACTTAGTTTTATAAATAGTTGTAACAAAATTATTTTAAAAATAAAAATTATACTACTATGACAAGATGTCTTGATCAAGTGTAATCTTATTGATGCCGGCATTTTTTTTTACTACTATGCGACGAGACGAGCAAGACGTTCATCTGATGGTAAGTGATACGCTTGCCTATGACAACGTGCCGCTAGTTAAGATGGTACACACTGCACCACATTGCGCTCGTCGCCTTGAGACATAAGGTGTTAAGTCTCGTTACCCCAGTAATTACACTAGCTACAGCGCCCTTCAAACCGGAACACAGTAATGTTCGCACACTACTATTTGTCGGTTGAAATAGGAGCTGCGGTGGTACCCACCCAGACGGTCTCCGGCAACAGAGACCTACCACCAGTAAACCGGCATTTGAATTAAAATTAGTTTTGTTGTCATACTGTTGAAATTACATTACATTTTACATAATATATATACAGTAATGTATATTTTAGAATTTTTTGCAAAATCATGTGTATATCAACTGGGAAGGCTTTTAGCAAGGTGGACGATTAGGTAAGATGCGGGAAGCTGTTGGATACTGGCAGCGCGGGACCATTGCGTATGATCTTTAAGGGAGGAATACGTCTTAAGGGTGGTGATGATGAATCTTTAAGTGTAAAAGAAACAGCTTATAAACACAATTATTTCAGGCTAAGTTTCGACGTCCTTCTGTTAGGCCAATAATTTCACTAACCACAACTTCTTTCAAACCGGAACACAGTAAAGTGTGAATACTTTGGCGACTTATAAATCCTTATTAAAATATTGTAATGCCTTCTTACTCCTCATAGAATAGTTTTTCCTTTCATTCAAACACATGTTGTGAAAGAGTTGACATTTGATATTTTGACTTCAACGGCATTGATATCTTGTGATGTGATTGTGTGGTACCTCGTTGGGTTGGCGCTGATTACGAAAAGGCCCGAGTTTTCCGAGTGGCGGAGCCCCCTGGTAAGACGTTGGAATGCCGACCTATGGCCCCAGACAGCTTGCGATTGTAACTTCGAGCCAATAAATATATTAGATGCGGCATATTGATGAAACACCAAAGATTTTGTCATACAATAATTTACCTGCTATAACTACTAGGATGACAGACATTTTGCTGCTCGCCTGATAATAAATTGACACAGCAACTTATAAGTGCCTCAAAATTTATAAAACACATATCTAAAGACTTAGAAACAGCTCATATTAATAGTATACATAACAAATTTCTTTACTTTAAACTTAACAAGTAAATAGCTGATATAAACAATGACAGATTTACTATATGTTAAAAATTTTCATCGAACCGTTGTAAAAGATTTACATGTATGAGAAACTTTACTAAACACTGATCTATTAGAGGGAGGTGGAGAGGTGGAGAGGGGGGGTAGTTGTGAAGAAGTATTATTGTTTGATACCTCCTTTATTTCACAGATCGTAGTCACGTCCACTCGAGCCACTAACAGATAGATATTGACGTGGCATCAAAGCAGCGCGTCATAGCCTCTCCATATATCATTCTCAGTTGCCGCGCGCGGTGATACCCGCCTTTTCATGTCGCCAGCAAAGGGGTCATGACAGACTATTCAAAAACAGAGAGAGACCCTCAGACAAACGAATATAGATCAGCTTTTAATTACCACAAGGATATATTACCATATGTAACGTTCTATATAAATGTTAAGAAGTAACACTGTATTTGAATAAACATGCGAATTCATTTCTTCTTAATATGACGGTTGTATGATATTACTCTAAATATCTACAACAGGAATTAACACAAATGAAATCAATTAAAGCACACGCAAGTACTGAACAGTATGAGAGAAGGAAAAAAATATCCTGTACCAGTCCCAGCATAGTTTACTGAAATAGTTAATAAGTATTTTTATAGGAAAAAAAACAGCAAAACTTTATTTATAGGGATTAATATCAAAAAGTGTAATTTACTAGGTTTATATCTGAACAAAAAGTTTATTTATTTATTTAAAGCACTTTTTTTATAAAGATTTCTATTCAGAAATTAAAACCACTATAAAACAGATGTGTTTATCATAACACATTATGTAGTAAAGATTTACTCATTAATATGTTTGTTAATCTGTTTTCTAATTTATATGAAATATCCTGTTGTTATTTTTACACGCTCTCTCTACGTTTTCATTGGGCTGAGTTAAAAAAATCGCTGCTAGTGGTCGGCGATTGTTGTGGACCACCGCGCCTCTGCAAGTCATCCCGCCATGACTGATATCTATCATTGGGTTACTCACTTAGCGCTCACGAAATAAGGCTCAGTTTAACGCGGCTCAGTCAATTGTATACCGCGTACATTTCAACAAAACGACTACGCGGTATCGATAGGTATCTGTCGATTTTGATTTCGGTAATCGTACGCAGCGGCGCTCGTGGAATCTTTTGTGCTTATATAAATATTCAACTTAGATATATCTACATTATGCAGTTGGTATGAAGCGAAAGCTTTATTGACATAATTTCATACTTAATGATAAACTTTATATTATTTTTTTTAAGCCTTAAAGCCACCCTTTTTGATACGTGGCTGTAAATTAGTTTGTTATTGGAATTTAGTGTGTAAGGTCTGTCTAATTTTTAGTAAATTAGAACTAAGCATAGAGATAAAGTTTGTATAGGTGTTTAAAGAAGGTAAAGTAAAATTGTTTATGGTTTGAGTTCGTAGAGTAGGTTGAGAGGGTATGATTGTTGGTGTGTTATGGTTGCAACTTTATATTATTTGACCGCTACGAGAAAAGATTATGTAAAACCTAAAGACAAGATACAGTGAATAAACTAAAGAATTGCAAAGTTTCACAGAGCAAAGCAAAGAGTTATCTTTCTATACTCGGAGTTTCCTTGCATGGTCGAATGAGAAAATAAGAGACCCGTAGGGAAACAAGGATCATTGACGTAACCTAAAAGATTGCTAACCTTAAGTGGCATGAGGCGGTGAGGTCTTAAATCCATGCCCCTCAAAATTACCAAAGGTGGAGAGAAGCCGCTGTATGCTAACAGCGCAGGACCAATCGATGTGGAGACCCTTGAAGTTGGCGTATTTTCAGCAGTGTACGTTTTCAACAATACTAATTAATTTTAATGTATTACAATGACTATTTTTTTTAATGACAAAGCTGCGAATCGAACAGAATGTCTACTTCATGGTGGGGAGGTACTTGGGACATAGGATGTGGTTCCAGTAATTTCGGTAGCGATGGCTCCATTCGCACACAGTTCTATGTAACATTACTGGTTATTTCGAAAGTATTTCTTCGATCACAGGGACCTAGGTACCACCGTTGAAGCGAAAACAAAAAAATAATTTCGAACAAGTACAAGGTGGGCCAAAAGAAATCACCCTATTGGAAGACCAAATTGTGGCGGCGCCCATTTGGCCGATATCATCTTCTCGGGTTGACCAATAAAATTCTATAGGTTCAAACAAACATGATCAAAAAACAGAATCAAAGTTTTTCATTTAGAAAAAAAATCAGAACCAAACAACATCGGATGACTCCTTTTGGCCTTCATATGTACATATGTAGTTAAATAAGAAATACTAGTTAGTTTTATCAGGATCGATGGCTATTTATATACTAGACTTATTACCTTTTTACTCTTCGTTCCCTTTTATTTATCAGTGCTGGAGCCTGCAAAACATGGAGCTGACTAGGTAGTTAGCTAGCGTCACTTCTAGGCGGCGTGCAGGCTGCTAATCATCGCTTGGGGCGTGGTAGTCAGTTCCATTGCGACTCCTATCGGGTTCCCAGCTGCAATGATAGAGCGGGACATTCTTTATGATTTTTCGTAAAGATCTAAAGCATTATAATGGCTAAAGTTTATTTATATCATTCAAAAAATGATAAGAAATAAAGTAGTTTCAGACTTATCCCTGTTATGCAAAGATGTACTTTAAATATCTGCCTACTCAGGTGATTGTGCAGACGAAACCTCACTATACTCTGTACATGGGCTTTCCGTAAGATTTAAAGAGATTTTTTTAATTGTAAGCTAATTTCAATAATTTTCCAAGGTATAGATTATTAGTATTGCATAATTTATGGTCACCTTATAAATTGGCGAGTCCGCCGAATGATATTTGCATAGTTAACGAGCCCCCCTTCGCCTCCTACTATCCCTGCCCCATCATCCCCTGCCAACATCGGATTGTTAAACGTAGGCGCTTTTTACAATTTACTACCAATTTGCGTATTTATAACCGCATTATAGATTTGTTTGATGATTTCTGTAATTTTTTCATTTAGAGATTAATATTTAATATCTTTTTTGGTACGCTATGTCGATGTTAAGGTATCCGTTAGTATCATAGTTCGCAATAAGGATCATGGGTTAAGAGGAGTTAACATACAGAAGAGAATTACTACAGTACAGTAATATATATTATTATATTAATAAGTGGCATTATAAGTAATCTATGCGTATTTAGAGGTGAAGTTACTTGTTCCGAACAACTACATGGAGAGGGGAAGCCGGCCGCAGCTGCTGCACATAGACCGTGTCAGAACAAGTCTGTGGTTGTCAAAATCTTTGTTATTTTTAAATGGTTTGAACACTTTTTATAAAAGTTCTTAAAATAAATTTTTTTTACAACATTTATTTTTGTCCGGCGATTAGGCGGATTTTTTTTTCTTCATATTTCTTTTTCTTTTTTCATATGTGATTTTGTTATTTGTTTTTTATCCTATTCTTTTTTCTCAGCTTTTTGGCTTGTCTTAACCGCATTTACGAGCCAAGGCCAAGTAAATGCAGCGTGTGTTGAGTGTGTTTATTGTTCATCTATTTGCATGAACTTTCTCACGATTCTGCAGGTGTTTAAAATTACGGCTTTTTGGAGGGTTATGTAGAGAGTCTCTTGCAGGTCTATCAACTTGAGGCTGCGGAGGATATGATGTGGAATAACACCTGTTGTGGAAAGGACTATAGGAACTACATATACTTTATGCTGTCTCCAAATTCTGGCAACCTCATCCTTCAGTTCTACATATTTGCTCATTTTCTCAGTGAATGTCTTTTGTATGTTGTGTGTTGGGAACTGCTACGTCGATTAGGTATGTAACTTTATTTATTTTATCTTGTTTATTTGTTTTATTATTGGTCCTTTTTATTATTCGCTATTAATTAATAATATATATAATATACATATATATATATTTTTAAACTAAGAATTATAGTCAAATTTATTTTAAATTAAAAAATATTCTAAAATTATTGGAAGTGCCATCTATCGAACGGATGTGAAACTTCTACCTGATATTGCTTTTATATTACGATTTACGTTTAATACAATGTGTGTCGCTGAATAATCTATAGATGGCTGAATATTCAACAAACAAAAAAAAAATGTGTTAGAAAAACAACAGAACATATGAAAAACAATTCTGTACAAAATCACGACAATGTAAATCAAGAAAACATAGTTTTTGTATTATTCTAACAAATGATTGTTAATTCAAACCAGTGACTTTTAACGCTTTAATTTCCTGAGTATGTTAAACAATATGAATATTGTAAAAGCGAAATTATAAAAATTGCTAAAGCTAAAGAAAACTACAAGTTACATATTTAACAGAAAGGCGTCTATGTTTTTTAGTAATAATCTAAACAATCATTCTTATTTGAACTTTTGTTCATAAACTACTCATTAACTCGGAGGCAGACTTAAGTCTAATTGTTTACGATATAAGGGTTTTAGAATGAAATAGTTTTAGAATTAAATTGCTGGTTTGTTATCTTTAGTATGGAAAAAGTCACCATCAACGTAAAAATTATAGGTTAAAAAGGAAATTATATTTTTTACTACTTACTACTGTTATTATTTTCACTGCCAAATATTAAATTTATTTGTACTGTTGCTGTGGTGCTCTATCATCATAGAAACTCATAGCCATTACGACGTGTTGTATTTCTTAAAACTTTTATCCATCACCAACTCAAATTTTTTAGTTAAATGGTTTCACTAAAATTTAATTCGAATATGTATTCCAAGTAAAGTTAATTTTAAAAATTGTTTACAGGTATGGTTTGTGTTATAGCTAAGGTAGATAATTCTAAAATACTAGACAAAAAGTTTCTTCTACATATTGGCGATGCTAAGTCTAAAATAAGTAATTTTATTTTGTCAGATTTATAGAAATTAAATTACTTATTTTTAATGACATTTTATCTACTGTAGTTGGACATTTTGCGTGTAGACTTTAATATCTTGCCGTATACTGCGGTCACATAAATATAAAAAAAAAATGTTTTTGACAATATTCAGATGCAAACTATGAGATGAAACACCAGTACTTGTGTTTTTTGTATTATTTTTATACAAAATTAGTTACCAATATTAAAGTCACTGACCAAGATTTTAGACTACTTATGCTGCACTACTAAACTATGCTGCTTATAAAGTATAATATTGCTACGTTGGAGTATACGACTCTCTACTATATGCTCAAAAAAGAACTATTCAAATCATTGAAACTAAAATCTTGTCGTTACAAATAATTTTTTCTCTAAAAGCTTTGCCTCATTTTATCATTATCATAATCATCAGCTCCCGAGAGCCCACGTCTTAACATAGGCCTATCCCAATGAATGCCACATGGTCGACTTTTAATTTTTTTTAATATTATGTCATCGTCAAAATCAATCCGCAGCAGTCCACTGCTAGACATATAAAAATTGTTTGGTATTCGATTGATTTAGCGAGTTTGACTACTTTTTAACATAAAACTATATTCACATGACAATTATTTTAACCAATTTTTTTATTCGTGATTGTTTTTATATTTTACGTTACATACACTATACCGAAATTATGAATGTGTCTCACTAAATGCGGCGCTAATTCTGGCAAGGCTGATTCCCTTAGACCTTCGCGTCCAGGAAGCAAATTCTCTTTTGTAGCGAAGAGGGGCAAATCCCAAAATATAATAGGCTTAAGAGAGATTGAGAAGAGGGAGTCCTTCTTAAATGCACAACATCCAGCAGAAGAGCCCGAAATTGAATATAACTGCCTAGAAGACACGGATAGAGATACAATGATAAAACACAATATTATCGGAAAACAAGTGTACACGGACGGTAGCAAGATTGAAGGTAAAGTTGGTGCAGCATTATCCTGCTGGAATAATGCAAAAGAAGTCTGCAGCAAAAAATTTAAACTAGAAAATTTCTGTACCGTCTTCCAAGCAGAATTGTACGCAATTTACCGAGCAACCGAAATAATATTGGCAGATAGTACTATAGCAACAGATGTGCTCAGTGACTCTAGGTCGGCTCTAGATTTAATTTGCAGCCCTGAATCGTTCCATCCATTAATTATAGCAATTAGGAAAAACTTGACGTTGGCAGTGGAAAAGGGCAAGATAGTTCGACTGTTTTGGGTGAGAGCGCACAATGGAGCGATAGGAAACGAACGGGCAGATGAGTTGGCTAAAGAAGCTGCTCTGCAAAATCAAACAGTTGTGGACTATAATAAATGTCCTTTATCATTCTTAAAAAGGCAAATTCGCAAAGAATCGATAAGTAAATGGGATCAAAGATACAAAGAGGGTGGAACGGCTGCTGTGACAAGATGTTTTTTCCCAATGCTGAATCAGCGTACAGGTTATTGCAAAGATAAAACTAGGTTCAATAATAACACAAGTACTTACTGGACACGGTGGGTTTTCAAGCTACCTGTACCGGTTCAAATGTAAAGACTCGCCCGTGTGTGTTTGTGATTCTGAAACGGAAGAAGACATAAAACATTTATTAGTAGAATGTGAAAAATACAGTGCGAAAAGAATAAACTTAGAAATAAGCAGTGGTGTAAAAATTAAAAAAGAAAATCTAAATGAAATAATAAATAATAACAAAATAAGGGATAAGTTTATTAACTTTTGTGTAGAAATAGCAAGTGATGTAATAAATAGAAATAAGGTTAGGTAATAGGTATATATTATTATATAGTAGTTATATATATCAAATATATACTGAATTAGTTAGTATTGAAAAGCAATTAAATTACGAAACATAATAGTAATAAACATATACACAGTGAAAAAAAAAAAACACAATCACATATGGGATACCGTAAGGCATTACGTGAACCTCACCATCCAACAAAGCAAGGACTGAAAAAAAAAAAAAAAAACAGACCAAAGTCCGTACATCGCAAAAAAAAAAGTCTCCGACTTGTGTCGGAGGGTACCATGGCGGTGAACATATTAAAAAAAAAAAAAAAAAAAAAAAATTATGAATGTAATCAGCTGGCAGGAACAGGTGACTCAGAGTTCGGACAGATGTTGATATTTGAATCTGTATTGTTGCCAACTGTTGAGCATAATTTGCTGTCGGGAAAATCTTCGAATAAAATATTGGTTTTAATGGAAGAATAAACAGTCTTTACAAGTTTTTATTGAGAGCCGATAAACGTATAAAATAAAAAAAAATTGAGAAATGCTTTCCACTAATTCCGTTATAATTGATACCAGCAAATATCACAGTATTCAAGTTTTTTCAAAAAAATGGTACAGTAATACAACTCACGAAAAATATTTTATGTTGTACTTAAGTATTAAACCTTTTAGTGATTAAAAAGGGACTATAAAAATACTTTGTTCAGTCTTTAATAATAATTAAATTAAAATATTTGATTTAAAACAAATATGCTGGTTATATTTTTGTAACACATTTACTATAATTTAATGAAAATAGTTACTTTTTACTAATGTTTTCTGTATCAAAACATAATTTGAAAAAACCATAGGGGTAAACTTTACTTACATGTTTGCAACATTGAACGAATAAAAACAACTGTTGTCAAGCGTAACGTTCGTAAACGCCCTGCGCTATACATGCTTCATATAAACAAAATTATGAGAATAAACTTAGCACAAGTTTAACTTTTCTGTTTGTTTACTTCGTTAAATATTTGTAAGTGTATAATGTCTGTGAGCGCAAGCGCGGAGAATCTATCAACTGATACCCAGGTAAGAATATAATATATTTTTTAAGTAAATATTAGCTATATATTTTTAAACCGTATTGTAGTTCACAAACTTTTGCCATATTTAACATAACTAAGGTCATAAGTTACTCTGGTAAACTTTAGGCAGTCATCAATGAGTCACAATAGGGTCCTAATACGGAAGTTGCGACTTGTTTGCCTGTAGGCCGGAGTGCAGTTGTTCGTAACGTCAATTACGCGCCAACCTATTTACTGACTCGCGACTCCTTTATCATCGGATTGTTATATCTTATTAGTTTTGCATAAAGTTATATCATTGTATCACTATTTTATATCAGCTATAATATTTGAATAAACATTAAGAAAAGAAAAGTTAAACAGTCTTGAAGACTTGTCTTAATTTTTGTAAGTTATTAGTTTATTGACAACACAATAAGTACAAGATTTTTGTAGTACAAGGAAATCTGTTTATATCTTTTAAAAACAGTGTACCAGGTTTATATAATACCTGTACTACCTGCTGACCAAGAGATCACTATTAAAGTATGTTTAGTTACTATCATTTTGTGAACTGGCATCATCTCTGAAAATTCATCATTTCCACCTCTACTCAATAAGATGTAATAGATGCATGAATCATGTACATAACAGTAAAAGCAAGGCAAACATTAATGAAATGTTTAATTTTTTCCTAGATATTAGACAACATATATGTGAAAATGTGTAAATGGTGCTAAAATATTATAATTAGAAATTTAATATTGTATGTTCATTGTCACTGTTTGTTTTCCAAATAAATTAAAAAAATAAATAAATAAATAAAAGAAACTCATTTAAATTTTTTAGTTATTCTATTGTTTTTTTGTGTTATGCTTAGAAATATTTTAAAATGTTGTTTCAAAAGATTTGGAATGTTAAAACTAGTTCAAAGTAGTCTCTAAACTATATAACATAACTACAAAATAGTGAATTTCAGTACTTAATTTAGAATCTTTCATTTCTAATACATTCCTTGCTAAACACTACACATATTAGTGAAATATAATTATATTATTACATTAATAGATCTTTAGAAATTAAGGCAATATGGCTACTTATAAACATTTATTTTTCATATTTTTTAATTACTTACATTAAACAATAGAAAACGGACCACTTAACCTTCACATTGCTTGGACTCGGACATTTTCTAACAAGGCTAGAGTCAAGGCAGAGGCGTGCACTTCATACAAGCAAATAAACATTGCATACCCTAGCCCCCAAAACCAATCTAAGTAATAAACTCATTAATCAATGCAAGGGTGCAAGTCAATATATTTATTTACAAATATAGTCTAGCGCTGGGTTTGAATCTTTGCCGAATTGCAATTATTTAAAGATATTAAATTAAAAAAAAAAGGTTTAGGTCTTAATTACTACTAGATTCTTGATTTAACAAACTACTTATTGTAATTATTATTATCTCAAATTTCTGGTTTGCCTTAGTATTAGAATAATTGAGTAATAAATTATAGTTGCATTATTTTCTAACTGTGTAATAACTGGTTTAAAGCAGTACAGTTACATATTCGTTTAACATGACCAATAACAATATATCATCAAACTAGACTCTTATTAAATTAGTATTATGCATCAAATTCAATTGCATTTTCATTTCCTATTAATGTAACACCTATTGTTGAAGAAAACATAACCAAAACAATTTCTTTATAAGCAATTGATGCGCTCATATCAATTGTTGATGCAAACACTATTGTGTTTGCATGTTGTTACATGTGCACAGTTATTTTGAATGAACTGTTGTAATTTTAGCTGATATATATATACCTGTACAATTGCTATAGAATTTTTTTATGCTGAAAATAGTGTTTCACTACATTTAAATTTTGGCAATATATTGAACATTTTCAACTGAATTTTTTTTTATAAAAATTTAAATACTTTTTTGTACCTTTTTATTAAGGTCTGTATAATATCCTATAGAAAGCGTAATTATAAACATTCTCTTTTTTGTTGAGAGTGTACTTTGAATTTCACCTGCAGCCGTAGTGTAGTGACTAAGAGTTTGTCTTGTTACATGGTGGTCCATGGTCCGATACTGAGCCCAGATAATACGTAATGCATACTATAGTGTTGATAGGTTTTTAAAATATAATAATCTACGAAATAAAGAGCATTGATCCTCGAGTAATACGTTAGTTAGCGTGTAAGACAAGCTAAATTGAACCAGTGGTGAAATTTACAAAAACATAGGACAAACAATAACAATCACTTACAAATATTTATATTAATAATTTAAATAAAAAATCCGTTACATAAAACTAATCAATTCTAACGATTTGGCAATTAAAAGAAATATCATGACAAATGGACTACAGTTGTAACATAATTATATATCTAATATAGACTCACCGGCACCACCATCACCTCTAATACTTTTCTACACTATTCCTCTTCATCATCATCATTATCATCAACAGCCCGTGCAGTCCCTCAGTCCTATTCCTCTTACAATACATAAGTAGTCCACCGATTTTTTTGTACCTCCAAGGAAAGTTTTCCCTTGTTGTAAAATGTTTTCACCTGTTTTAGTTCATCCTCTATGGATATATGGAATAGCGACATTCCACCTGTTTTACGACTGTACTAAGTCCGAGGATCATGGCTTTTAAATAGCCGCTTGCATTTTGCCTACCTATTTTAGAAAACCTGAAGTAACGATAACCGGGTCCCGCATGCACCATGCATCATCTTCGCACATAAATCTTCTAAGATTTCCTCTTCTAAGATTTCCTATGTGTATACAGGAAAGTCGAAACTTCTACACTTTTCGTAATAGTTTATTAAAGCGTCTATCTTTTCTAATCTCTTTGTACGACTAATCAAGTATTATTTGTCTAAAAACGAAAAATGGCCTTTTTTGTTAAAATTACATTAGTTACGAATATAAAAGCAAAGCAAAATTCAATATAACTCGCATTTTCTAAACATAGTATCATAGTATCCTCTTAGTTTTCCGTGAGAAATCTACACCATCCACAAAATGTTTTAGAAATAAAATTTTGATCAGCATTCGATGCAATTAATATTGTATGTATAAACACTGACATTATGACAACGCGCTTAGCTATCTAAAATATTTATCATAACTACAAGTGAGATCACATGACTGCAACGTTGTTCATATTTTCACCCGATACATTGCGTCTAATTGCGAAATACGTATATACATTAACAAACATTTCAATCAAACGCTATCGTGTATCAAATGGTGCAGTTATACAAACAAAGGTGAGTCAATCCTTTGATGTGCGCAGAGATTATTGCTTTTAACATGGCAGTTCAGACGATAGAGTTCCATCAAAGGCAGAGTGCGGAAGGTTGAAAGCGACGAATGTCAATATGCTGACGCTGTTACTCTGGACTGTCAAAGTAAAAAGCATTATAGGTTATCTATAGACATACAGCAATAAGCACGAACTATACTTTTTGTAGATCCTCTGTCCCTGCTAAGAGAAGAAATTATAAAGCTGTTACGCTATACCTACTACTTTGTTTAAAATAATTAATGGCCCAATTCAATTTTCCATAATAGATTACGGTGATGTTTATTGCTCGTATCTCTCACAAATAATTGCATGGGAATCATCTTCTGTTTATTTATGTAAATACGTCCAAGCTTATTTATATAGTTCCAAATTAAACTACCCTCCTGTTCATCAATGTAGACTGTATTCTCTCTGTTCTTCATTTTAATTGATCTCTTATCGCCTTCTTGTTTTAAAATTAATTTCCGAGATACTTTCTCTTGGGATTTTTAATTTTAGTTTCATTGGTAGTTTAAGGTTAAGCATTCCACAGCGAGCATCCAATTCTACAACTCATCTTATAAAGTGCAATCAATCGTCCTCTTGAACGCTTTCCTTGATGATATTACGCAAGCCTCTAGTAAGGACGCTTTTAAAAGGCTGCTGCGACACTTGAATTTCTTAACTCAGAACATCCTCTTGCTATCATATTTTTATTTACTAAATTCATATATATATATTTAATGTTTATGTATTTATGTGTTGCATGTATGTATTTTTTTTTTATTTATTTATTGGAGACAGACAGAAACAAAAGTGGAAAAAAATACAAACAAAATTACAAAAATAGTTACATTTGCTTCCTTAAAAGCCTCACTAAGAACATTTTAATATATGGAACTAAGCAACATGGATTTAACGAGTAATACAAACACAAACTAAATCTAATATGATAGTAGTGCGAAGCACAAGATTTTACAAAATAATGAATCGATTAATAATAAGAGAAGGAAAAAAAAATATTTATGAATAGTTGTACAGTGTTTTTTTTGTTTTGTCCTTGTAAGCGACGCGAGAGCATGAGAACATGTCTAGGTTGCAGAGATATTTATTGTGGAAGTCGCACATTCTATAAAGGGGGTCACGTTTGCCTGTATTAGTTCGGGTTGTCGGTACGTGAAATAAATATTTAGATCGAGTTACTTTAGGTGGTACAAAAAATTAACCTTTGACAGCAATGCAGGACTGTTTATCTCTCCAACACATATACTCCTAAGGACGGAAGCGTCAATCAAAGATCGTCTATTTTGTAGCGAAAGCATATTGTGCTTCACTAACAATTTTTCGTAAGAATCGCGAGTATAACGCAGCCGATAATTAAGTATGCGTAAAAATTTCTTCTGTACGCCTTCAATTTTGGAAGTGTGGATTGCATAGTATGGGTTCCAGATGGGACTTACGTATTCTAAATGTGGTCTTACTAATGATTTATACAGGGTAATGAAAGTGTCTTTTCGTTTAAAAGGTTTTGTGATACGGGAAATGAAACCCAGCATTTGATAAGATTTCTTTAGAATTTGGTCAATGTGCTTTACTTGCTTCTATTTACTTTGATGTTTATTCTGTACTCGTGTATTATATGCAGAATTTATTACTCTAGTAAAATACGTTAACTATTTATGCGTAGTAAGTATTAAATATGTTATTATGGCACCTACCTACGATATGTCCTGCCTTCCACGGTAGACTGGCAGATAATGCTATTACAGCTTTAAGTCCGCCCCGTGTACCCTAATCGTTTGCCCAAAATAAATAAATAATTCATCTGAAACATAAGTTAATAAAAATTTACATAAACTATTGAAATTATATATCATTTTAGTTATTAATTGTTAAATTATACACTTTACTTATTGCTAAACTAACTACACAAAGTTTGAAATATTTATAGTACGAGTATTGTAATGACATCCGGTTAAGTTGTACGTCTTGCTTTTAAATATTTATTAAAAAAATCTCTCCCAATTTCTTTCACAATAATGCGTATAACTTAAAACTATGAGGTAGAGGAATTTATTACGATATATATACGAGTATATATATATGAAACTAGCCGACCTGGCAAACGTTGTTTTACCATATACTCGTAAATTATTTCTAGTAAATATTTTGGGTGTTAAATAAAAAACAACTAACATATTGTCAGTGAGTGGGGATATGGTATATAATTGAAAGAGGAATGGAGACTGTAACGCCCTGTATAAATAACAAAACACTTTTTTTTCGGGGCGGAATTCTTCGTAAAGACACCTTGTCTTCTGGGGGGAAGACAGCAGGGTTATATAGTGATTTTTACCCACTAAAACCCCTGTCGGTGGTCATCCACCGCGTTTGGAGAGAAATAACAAAACACCTAGCATTAACTTTTCAAGTTCAGTTTACTTAATAACTTCGGCGGGAGCTCGTGCCGCGTGTTGAGTACTGTTGATTTATTTATATACGATACTAAACTAACGTGAACTGAAATTTGAAAATTGTTACAGCACTAATATCGCTCTTAAATATTTAAGTTGGTGGTAGAAGGGTGAAAATTAAGGGTGAAATTAATTATATGTATTTTATAAAACCTAATCATAAAAAAATAAAAAATCTGTACGAAAAATTAAAAAAAATATGCGATGCACCTCTCTTATCGCCTAGGAGTTTAAAAAATAGTTTATGACCTATTCTCAGACTTACCAAATATACATAAAAAAAATCATACAAATCGGGCGAGGCGTTTGAATGGAATTTGGTTACAAACACTGTCACACGAGAATTTTATATATATAGATTTATTAGCAAAAGAATCAAGTGTAAAATTTCTAACAATTTTCAAAGATATAAGGAATTTATAAGGTTAACACTAGCCCAGAGAGTAATGCTTGTACGAAATTGAATCGGGGCGTTTGCCGGCTCATAATAAGATAAAAACGTTGGTAGCCTGCCTAGAATAGCTTAAAATTCCGAACATCGAGGAGACAATTTAAAAGACGTACATTTTAAAAGGAATCGAAATTCAGCACGTAAATACAAAATTGTACGTATCTCTGATATTAATTAGGTTAGTTACCACACCTAGTCTTTCTTTCACATTCAAAAGTGAATTTCGAGTTTACATAGTTATATCTCAAATTATGGCGTCAACGTTGCCGGTGGTAGTTACCGTATGTTTGATCGTTATAACTTCACTTGTTAATTAACTCGTGTGAACTTATTCTACGTTGACAGATAAACGAGGTTAAAATCACTGACTTCCCTTTGGTTTTACCAGGCATTCTATGATTTCATACAATATTTATTTAAAATGTTAATAAAAATGTATTAAATGTGGATGAAGATAAAACACTGTCCAATAGTAAATTAGTTAATTTATTGCGATCTCGCTCAATTATTTAGTAAAGATCGATAATGATATATTCCATTAAATACAAAAGTCTAATTTTGTTACATATATATTTATAGTTATAAGCGTCTGTCGTTCTGTTTTACATCGGTAAACATTTATCATTGCTCAAATTATCCGTTCAACAACATTCATATAAGAGAACATTGTTAATGTTGCTACTAGTATTTGTAATTCCTAAAATCGATACTCCTAGCCCATTATCGGACTAAAACACAAAAGCCTAAAACAGGTCATTTTACACCTGGTCTCAAAATATGCCTGAATATCGACAACGTTTCATTATATTGTATTTGCTTTTTCATTTCATGATGTCAAACATTAAAATTCGTTGCAGAAATAACGTTAAATATTATTGATTGTGTGCTTATGTTGGAATATAACAAAGTTTTCTGTGGGCTTGCCTCTTGTCTAGGCAAAAATAATAGAGCTCACTTACGAGCTTTATGGAAATGTATATGTTTATATCCCGTTTCCTGAATATAGGAAGTGCCTCACAAATCCAATAATATTGCGATGCTTGATAAAATTAGGGCTCCCGGGAAAATCTAGGTCACACTGGTGGAACTGCAACTTGTACACAATATAGCTTAATTTTTCAATTAAACGTGTCCCACTTCCGATGACGTGACCTGAAACCAATCGACAGGTGTAAAAAAGTACAAAGCCAGATTACGGTGCGAACTTTAAAATTCAGGAAGCACAACGCCGGCGGACCATTTTCAAGAGATCTCTACATTTCGAAAACAAATGACATGAAATGAATATGCTCTTTTTCGATATAGACGTGTGTTTTCATTTTGTTTATACGCACGCGAGAGTACAAAGGGAATAATTATTTAAACGTTACTGACAAAGGCTCTGAGCCAGCAACAGAATTGTCACGGGGTAGGTAGAGCTGTTGACAAACCGACAATCCTATCCAACTTGTTCCGATAAATTGAATATAATTTTAATTTCAAGATTGGTTTTGTTCTGTTATGCAACTCGTTTAATTTATTAAGCTTGCTCGTTGCAATACCTCATGTTTTCAATTATAATTTTAACATATACATGCTGAGTAATTAAAAGTTAATTTATCAAAATTAATGCCTGTGCCGGAGGTAGCAAAATTCTATTACGTGCGATCCTTTCACCCTAGGTTTTGATATCATATGATAAACGTAGTTTTTTGTAGCAAAACTTGAAACATAGAAAATATTAAATGATTTTTCCAACGGCGTCAGTAGTAGAAAATAAATAATTGACTCAACTATAATAGACTACATAGCGTTTACTTACATTTCGCAGTTAGATAATACAACATCGCCTATCAAAGTCGATTAACAATAGTCTCAAAACCTTGTTTTAAGTTTTTACTCGCCTCTGAAGAACTAATTTACTGCTACCTGTAAGTAATCAACCGCAACAGAATTTGATTTCTCATTTCCTAACGATCGGCGCAGGTAACCATGCTAGCAGAATACATACTGTGCGCTTCCGTGATTCAGAGAGCGACAACAATCTCCGATATGTTAGTTAAACAGTTGTTCTACTGCATCTCGTTAGGTCACGACGATTTGTTTACGACGACCTTTTTATTCACTTACTAGTTATAATCCGCAACAGATTTTAATTAACCTATACTCATGTTTGTTTTGACATTCTATCATCATAAGACTTCAGTTCCGGAATGACCACTGAGGCCTAAACAATAAACTAAACTAGAGCAGACTTTACAAATAAAAAAGTTTTAATAAAAAAGTTTTTTTTTCTTTAATATTGACAAAGAATAATAATGTAATAGAAATAAAAAGCAAACATTTTTCTATTGAAAAATATGCTGGTACAATTTAATTATGGAATCAATCACTAATTAATTTCCCCGAGCAACGTCAAGCTAACGTTTTCCCTTATTTTTAGATATGTTTTCCTCTAGAATGTTACAGTTACGTAAACTATTTTATAAATATGTAAAGCAACATAGAGATATCTTCAGACTCAGTGAAAGAATTTATATTTCTGCAACAGAGGTGGGAACAAAGCTTGAAGCTCGAATGTCGATAAGCAATTATCGCAGCCTCTTTTTAGGCTGTTATTCCGGGCCTATTATTAACCATTGCCAACCTGTAATAATACACTAATCAACCTACGTTGTATATTTACCTTCTTTCACAATTTTTGGGGAATCCTTTATTCTAAAGGTAGTTGGCAAATCTTTAGCCAAAAGCTCATCCCAAGATCAAAGTTTATTTGGATTAAACGGATTCTAAATTGGAATTTATATAACCTTCAATATCTTTAACATCGGCACTAAATATTTACGCGTATATCGCATAATAGTTTACTTTGTATTAACTTATATTTGAAATGAGTAAAAACATAGAAAAATAATTATTTGGTATATTTAAATTGTTAGAAGATGCCAATTGCATTTGTACGTTGCAGAATTCACGGGTTCCGTTTAAACTATTAACAAGTTTTCTAAGAATTGGCAGAAGTTTTTAATTATTCTCCTATCTGCTGGCTGGAGTTAGAGATTTTTTTTTGAAAATGTTTGTGACGGCTATTTTTTATTTATACTATTAATCAAAATTATTATTATTTTTATTTATGAATCTGAAAATATGGTACACAGAGCTGACCGATAAACCAAAAAATATAATAATGGGTTTTTCAAATCTAGAGCGCGTTTTTGGTAAAAATATATGAACTACAGTCAGCTTGTTACAACCCAGTAAAAGCAGAACATTACTTGGTAAGGTAAATTAGCCATATCATTTACCATCAAGAAGTATCTGTTTGTTTCATCACGTCCTTGTGTAAACCCTCAAAAGTTATTTGCATTCAATTTTTTTTAATCCATATTTTATGTAAAAAAAAAAATTGATTTATTACCATTTAACAAATCATTAACAATACAAAAAAAATATCCTCTGGTTAACGTTCCGGGCTCTATGCAAACAAATTGATACAAACACATAATTTTTTAACAATCAAAACCTGATCGAGCTTGTAAATTGAAACTACTACCTTCTACTGGTTTATGCAAAAAGAGAAATGCGTGAAGAATTTCTCATTAATTTTTACTGCAGATAAATTAGTCGATTATTCCTACAAACTTTGCTTCTGAGTTTTCCATAATCATTGGCCCTTAAAAAATTAAAATCGTTTCGTTTTGTCATTATAATTGTATTATGATAATAATATTGAATTGAATATTATAATGTAACAATGCGATTGACTAGCTAAATCCGGCTTAACAATCAGCTCTAGCGTCCTGTACTACCATTAGCTCTTACGTAAATCCTCGCTGAAGGCTAACTTCAGCGCTCGTAACGTATGATGTTAATGATTAATTAATTGGTTTGCTTATTGATTACTTAATGATTTTTAATACCAAATGCAGTGTGCTGAAATATGAGAAACTGTTTTTTTTTTACATTAGTGCAGAATGTTATGAATTCGGAATAAAATACTTTAAATACATTTACATACAAATATATTACATATACATTACAAATACATTTTTAAATATTTTTTTTTATGTATTATGTATAAAGGCTGTAAATAAATCGTTTCTGTTTATGTATTTAGTAAATAGTAACATGTTTTTTATTTACACAACATTTTTGTTTTTACATAATTTCGCATAATTTTGACTAAATTAATTTGTAAGATTATTTATTATTTATTTAGGTTGATTTTTAATTTAAGCAAATTAAGATTTTTAGGGGATTGTTTTACAATCCATTAAAATTTTTACATGTAGTATACTCTAATGTGCCATATTGCTTAAGTATATTTGAATGTGTAAAGTTTATGGTTCTTAATTCCCACCAGATTGGTTATAATATTTTGAAGGCGCCGGACTCCATTAAACAGATTTTAATTTTATTTTACGTATGTTTACAACACTAAAAAAAACATAATTTGATCGATTCAAAACATTTAACTACATAACGCACAAATAACAAACATACGTCAGTGATTGTTGTTAATGTTTTTTTGTATAACATAAATGTGTCCTTAATTTATTTGAACTAAAACAACCAAAACTTATTTTTCACAAAGTAATCATATTTCACTTTCACTCCTATTTTATACATATATTAAATTTTCAATTAAGTTCAAAATTAATAGAACCTTTGTAATAAGCAATAACAGGTTTCCGATAATAAAAATCGACACGAAAGGTTTTTCTACTCATACTTTATTTTTGTGGATTTTGTACTATATTGTTTTTCTACAGTTTGGTGAGCAGTTTCATATTTACTTATAAATTTTATAGATAACAGTTTAAATTTTATGCAAATAGTCTTGTTACAGAATTATTAAATATATACACAGAATATAGGTAGAATGATGCGATGCTACGTCATAGGACGCAATGAGATTGTTAATGTATTTCCTGTTCCTTGCTTCCTTCGAGCACCTTTGTAATTACCGACCCAGCTACAGTTGTTTACTTATGAAATGAATTTCCTATGTTGTCAATGCGAAAAACCTTACAATATGATTACGTTACACAAATATTTACTATTGTCATTTATTATTATTTGTTCTATATAGAAAAAAATGCGGTTACATTAGCTAATGAATACCGAGATAATGATATGATTGTTACTTTAGCAGATAATTTTCTAAAAAATCATATTACCAGTAAGAATTTTGTTGTTATGCGTAATATATTATTAAAAGAAAACTAGCTGACCTCTCTAACGGTATCCCGTCAGTATATCTTATAATGGGTGGTTGGTTAATACATATTGATTGAAGAAATGAATAAAATTTAAAATTTAATGAAAATTGACGATGTATTGAGACGTTTCTTCCAAGATATGAGATATGATTCTTCTAAGCTATAATGTAAGCGAGTCTCCATATGATAGTAAAAGATACGCCTGCTCATTAAAACGCGACTTAAGTTAGGGTTATATACACAACATCACATTTTGCTAGTTGCCTTCAAAGATAAGATGTTAAATCTCGTTATTCCAGTAATTTCACTTGCTACAACGCCATTTAAAAAGAAATAGGCGCTGGTATTTACCTAGACGGTTTCCCATTTAAAATTTGAATTTTCGTTATATATATATATACTCCCGAGTGTGAGAAAGTGTGTGTGAGAAGTGGAGATGGGCTGGACATATTGCTCGATTGAATCACAGTCGTTGGGTGAGACGCGTTTTGGAGTGGAGACCCCGTGCAAACACCCGCGGAAAAGGAAGACCACCCAAAAGGTGGAAAGATGGCATCTGTCAGCTAGCGGGTGGAGGATGGATGCAGATGGCAAAAGATCGGCAGGCGTGGAAAAAGGGAGAGGAGGCCTATGTCCGAAGGCGGACACAATAGGGCTGTTATAGATAGATATAGATATATACTCCCGGACACATCTATCGGCCCACCTAGTGTTTAAAAGTTTTAACGGTGCCTAGCTAAAAATAAATGTTAGGTGAAGCAATAAGTTTTAATGCAGTTTTGAAGCAGATTTTTTGGTCAACCTTTATGTATGTTTTTTTTTTAAATTTTGAATTCAGGATTATGAAAAAAAGAATGAAAATTCGAGTCTGTTCATTGTTTTCAACGACCCAGGAATGGAGAAAACTTTTTTATTTCGCACAAGTTGAATTTTTTTTTGATGTGTCCGATTATTGGTTCCATAAAAAGGCAAATCTAAACTTAGAGCCAGTTTTGACCAAAAAATATGGATACTCTGCCTGAAATTGTCGCCCAAGTTGTAAAACTTCTGCCGGACAAATCAATTCTAAATTACAAAAAAAAAAAAAAAAACATACAGAGAGGGTTGACTAATAAATCTGCTTCAAAACGGCATTAAAACTTATTGCTCCACCTAACATTTATTTTTAACTAGACACCGTCGAAACTTTTAACACTGGGTGATGGGCCGATAGATGTGTTCGGAAGTATATATATGTGTTATATCAAATAACTTACCTGTTAGTCTATATTACATGGACGACTTCAGTCTGGGTATTCAATGAATCTCTCATTAATTTGTTCTTGGAGAAACTCGCGCAATTCTAATACTAACAACTTCCTAGAAAGTATGAGTAGAGAACCAGTCGAGATGAACATTGTACGTAAACTCAATACAAATACAAACATCTTTATTTAAACAAAAGTAAATGTTCAAATTAATTTATGTATGGTACATAGACTCTAAAATTTGTATCATAAGGATGTAAATGTTAAATACTTAAATGTAATGTGTGCGATTTAAACATAATTTAAATATATTTCACATTTAAATGAATGTTTTTTCAAAAATTTGTAAATATATATGTATATATATTTTTAGCCCTAATTCCATTTTTACACGGAATATACATTTCAGACAAAACCGTTTAAAAAAATATATTAAGCACAAAGAAAAAAAGGTTCACTAAACAAAATATTAAAATTTATACTTAAACTGCAACGGAAATAAGCTAGAAAGGAGAATAACTTTAGTAAATTCCTGAAAGATTACAGCTAGTAAAAACATTTTTCTTTAAAACTACAAACAACTCGCTTTTTTTTATTCGTGTTACATCGAATGAAATCGCGTAAAAACTCAATCATATTTTCTCGGGATCGTGTTAAATTAAATTCGTGTAAAAACAGACCGCGAAAAAGCAAAATTTGGTGTGTATATATATATTATTATTTTTATATGTCTATGCAACATCGACTTACGTAATACGCGATATCACAATGCTTAACAATATTATTTTGTTTTTGATTTTTTTATAATTTAATTTAAACGTTTTGCAAAGCGGATTCTTACTTTAGGTAGTTTAACTGTCTTAGTTTTATAATGATCAGATGTTCCATGCTATTGTGGACACAGATATTGTAGGATCCTTACCTTACTCTCCTCATACAACTGATCCGTAGGTTGTCTGTGTGGTTTATTTAATGTTACTTTGAGCATTGATATTTGTGTTTTCTCTACGCCCCTCATGGTTGTATTGGCAGCATCACTCCAGCTGTCAATACAACATTTCAATAGGTATTGGCAAAGCGCGTAGCACTACATGTAGCGGAGCAGCTTTACGTAGCACAATGTATACGACTTTACGTACTCTACCAGATAAAAATTATTCGCTTTAAAATTAAGGTTCTCGTCTATGAAAATACTCAAACTGCAGCTATGTTACATACATATTTTATTATTTGTGTGGACTTGGTCACTAAAGTTTTATCTTTTTATACATTTAATAAAGCGTTAATATAATATAATTTCATCTAAAATATCAGAGATATAATAACCGAGTATTGTTTATTAATAACGAGTACTTATTAAAATAAAACGGAGTAATGTTATGTTTAAATTATAAACTCGTATGTTTTAAGAGCTCAATTAGCGGTATGATTTTATAATAAGCGTTAAGCCGTTGGAAATATGTTTTCAGCGAATATTGTCTATTGTACACATTCGCAGTGTATCGTGGTGTGCAACTGTGTGCGTGAGTGTGGGTGCCTTGCAGGCAGCTATTTCAATTTACTCCAGTACAGTGTAAATTGCACTTCCGACCGCTCGAACGCGTCGTGGCCGCGCCGTCGCGTATTTCTACTTCTATCAGATTTCGTGGTCGGTGACTTCTGTGGAAATCACTTTCCCTTCGGGCGATCCTCATCACCCACTCGACGCGAATTAAACAGGTTAACGGGATATCAAAATTTATTCATTAGTTAATTTTTGCATTTCGTTGTTTTGTGCCATCTATGTGTATTTTTATTTTAATAATTCGCACGCGTTTCCTTTAGAAGTCTGTGTGCAAGTTAAATATTTTAAAAACTGCGGGCTTAAATATGCAATACACAAATTGTTTGATATTTTATAAAATTTTACAATATCTTATATATAAACTTTGAATCAAATCGCTAATACTTAATAATATCTTTTTATGATAGGAAATTATTATTGGGTTCGTTTATTGCGGTATATGATAAATTTGTAATAAAAGATTAAATAAAAAAAATCGTGTCAATAATTCGCGTAAAATCTAAAAGACAAAGTATTTTTAATAATTATCTTGCAGAGGAGCCGCCGTCGTGAGTATTCTTTATTAATTAATAAATGAATTAGGGATAATAACGTATAAGAATTTTCATCTTGTCTTAATTGTGTTAGAAGCATATAGCTGCTTTAAAATATTAGCTTAATTATTTTCTAAACTATACTCCCGCCACTGAACATACAGCGTTACCAATTTGATTCCAATCAAAGCTATAATAACGAAGCTTTTAACCGCGGTTATTAAAATGAAGCCACGCGAATATGGCAAATGTATAAAGATTAAACCGCGGATTTTTCATATTAATTTCGTTAATATACCGAAAAATGGATTGGTCTTTTTTAAAAAGCTCGAATTTAATTAAATTTCAACTGATATTTATAAATAAAGGAAGGTTACAGTACCTTTTACGGAAAATCTTACAGTAGCTTGTTGCTCTTAGATATGAAATCATGTTCTGTGTCTTGAAGGAGAAATAAAATATTGTTTTCAGGATATTTCACTGTTACAATTTAAATCAACTGATACTTTGTTAGTTTAACTAATGAAAGCCTGTTAATATCTAAATATTAACGATAGGATTAACTTATTGCTTTAACTGTAAAATATATATTTTTAGTATGTTTTCCTATTAAGCTCCAAATATTAGTATAAATGAGCCACATATTTTTGGTAATTTCTGAAATTTTATGAGATACGCATTTTTCGATTCGAAATTAATAAATAAAGATATTAATAAATTAAAAACAGTTTTTTGCCTTTTGGCCCGTACATTTTAAAATATTATCAGCTTCAGCCTTTGTAGTAAAGTTGATGTTTGTCTTGCGTCCTTTGTTAATTATTTTCATATATGCGGATAATGAATATAAAAAATTATACCAGACAATTTATCCCGGGAGTATTAATCCAAATTTTTGTAATGCTTTGTTCGTATGCCGCGATTTATTGAAATATGTAAGTTATGTCGTGATTCACAGGTTGACCGTAAATTATTGTACTCATTGCTGTTCTGGAATTGACTTTGATGCATCAGCTTCCTCAGGTGCGATGGTTTTGTTACCATTGTGGTTAAACCATTGAAACGATTCAGTTATAATTAATGGTAATTAATGTAACAGTTTGTGAACTACAAATAATGGTTTTTTTAAATGGTATTTTATGATTAAAAACGTTGTGATTTTTTTTTTATAATTTCTCAAACATATTTATAGTTGTCGGAGCAAGCGATCACGAGAAGATGTTAAATTATAATATTGGCCGTTCCTAATTATTCCAGAGTTGTGATGGAGGTTCTATGTGTTTGGAATTGGCGCTCGAAGGCGAGAGATTGTGTAAGGCTGGTGACTGTCGTGCTGGGGTTGCTTTCTTCCAGGCTGCCATAAGGGCTGGTACCGATGACCTGCGCACGCTCAGTGCTATTTACAGTCAACTAGGCAATGCCTATTTCTACTTGGGTGACTATAATAAGGCAATGCAGTTTCACAAGCACGACCTCACGTTAGCTAGGTAAATACACTTTTAGTAAAATTTGGAGGATGCAAAAAAAAAGTTTTGTTTTCCTCTTACAAATATCGTGTCAACTTTATACAAACAAATAAATACAGTAAAAAAAATGGTATATATTTATATTTAGTTAATTATCGTCTAACATTATATTCTCTCATATCGCGAAAAAATTTTAAATTTGGTAGTGTTAATTATTATCTCTTAACTAATTGAGATTGCCGAATCTAAACAACTTTCAAAATACTGGGACTGTTACTTGGATTGTAACTTCTACTGCGCTGCACATCTACAAACATTACCGAATACCAATATTTGTGATACACCGAATTGTCAAGAGGTATCGACAAACCGGATAGCATAGACAGGAGTATAAATAAAACTATAGTTAGATATGATCAGAGTGAGTAGAAACAGAAAGAAGAGAATTTATAACATACATAAACATTTTATATTACCTATATATTTTGTTTTAATTAATATTTCTTTTTACTTAATCTTAAAAAATATCTGCTTTATGTTCTATGTTGGGACTCAAGGATACTCACAAGGAGATAGTCACCACAATAATTGTCCAAGCTAATTAAATGCATATTGGCGGATTCTTTTTAATTAACAATGTCAAGACTTTTCTTTTTTGATGTTTAGTAAATCTATTCAAAGGCCTTTTTACTTAAAACAATATAATCTCTCTGATCTATTCGAGGGACTCTTGCGCATTTAAGTTCGTCTGCTTTAGCAGGTATTTCATATAACTAAGTGTTTAAATCGTGTTATCTTTTATTGCAAACAGTATTACATTCCTTTAATTATTTATTAGCGTGTTTAAATCGCTTTTAAGTTTTATAGAAACATTTTTTTAAAGAAAAATATAATGCTCTTTAAGGGAACGGTTTGTTCATATTTATTTTAAAAATCATAATAAGCTCTCATTAACAAGACTTATATTTTACAACTATCTTTCAGTGGAGTAACTCAAAGTGTCCCTTGCACTTTGACATCAAAGGATGTAGAAATTATTTAATTCATCTCTAGATGTTATTGCTATTTTAAATATAAAAAAGGATGAATTATTCTTTGCAAATACATAAAGGCAGCAGAACATCGGAAACTAAATTCATTAAAACGGTTTCTTCAGAGATCAAGTTGTTAGTGTAATAGAAAACATCTTCAAAAAACCAACAAATAATTTTAAAGTATAGCTTTTTTATAATAAATCTTCATTTTTAATAGCATCAAATCGTTTAGTTCATCATAAGCGTTTCGGCAGCTAAGTTAACTTATTAAGTTAATATTGATCGTTGATAGAAATTAGAGAAATCCATAAAGTATAAAAAGCTGTTGTTACAATTTGTTTTTCTAAAACCTGCATTATACCAAATTTAGTGCGGTATTAATATTTTGTATCATTCTATTTTTGTGCGACCTGAGCGCAAGTGAGATAATAAAGCGAACACCGGAATATGTGACCACATCTTTGTAAATACGCGTGTTACGGGTAAATTGGTGGAATCAGGATGAAGCAGCGGTGAACCACTGGTGCGACCGCGTACATATTAACCATATCAGTGGCGATCTTGGAGTTCTGTATATTTTAATAAGCATACAGAGTTACTGGTACTTTAGTATATTCAACTCAAGCAGAGGGATGGTCCAGCAATGTAAACTACTAATAAAAAGCTAAATGATAAATGTTAAAATATTTTTATTATAATAAGTAATAGATCTTTCAATAATAATGTGCTTGTTAATATGTCTATACAACCTTCCTCGCCGCTTTAGGTCCAAGATGTTAAGTTAAACCGGAGTCAAGTAATTTTTTTGCTGTATTATTATAAACTCATCTCTCGATTTACACGGTAAATACGTACTCGGAAAAATCGTTGAAAACGTTGCCGTGAAAAACGATCTAGAGAAGACAAATGTAAATGAAGACATATGCAATCAGATAAAGATTGAAGAGCAAAAGAAGGATTGATCCATCCAATATTGATTCAATTTATTTTTGAAAATTTAAAACGTGAATATTAATCAACAGTACATAGCGCTGCCACGGCATCCTATTAGATATGAACTTTATTATGTTTGATTGAAGTTTTGAAAAAGGGCGCGTTTGATTTCTTCGAACGAGCATTTAAAAAATTGATAATTGGCATTATACGAAACTATGAGAATAAGTCATTTTTTTTTTCGCGAGACAAAGCCATGTTAAAACAAAATCGTGTAATACGAGTACCGTGCAAATCGAGGGATTGGAGTATAGAATACTAATATTAAAAAAGAACCGGCTTTTCTTGAAGAACCGACAAACTTTTGAGAGTTCTAAATAATTTAATTTGAAAAAACCGTTTTTAGTTCACTTTACTTTCGTTAACTAAAATATATAAGGTTTTATTCAGAAAAAAAAAATTAAGTTATCGACACACATGGACAGCAGCTAGGTCTAGCTACAATTGTTTTTGATTAATGTATTTTCTCCAACAAGAACATAGGATAATAATTTAAAAGCAATGTTTCAAGTTCAATGCCTAAGCTCTTTATTTTTTTTTACAAAACTCTTGTGTCACTAACAAGCCTGGACTGGGTCAATTTAATTGAAACAGTGTTACAAATGGTTTAACCATTCGTGATCCCTTTACGAGAGAATGCGCGGTAAAGCTTTGAACGAATACTGTTAAATTTTTTTACTAGTTTTCATCCGTAAATTGATTACCTGCATGCCAAGCGTTGAACAAAGGGAGGCATGAAAGATTTTGATGAAATTTTCTATTGGCGGTAATTGCTGGAGGTAGATGTAAAATATGCAAGATATGACTGCAGCAGTTGTAAATTCTTTTACTTTACAAAAAAAACGATCGATAACTGTTGGATTAAGAGAATTTATTTAGTACATTGAACATCAATAGGTAACTAGGTAACTAGCACAATAACAGTTTAGTTTAATTGAATACTGAGTATTGGAATTAAGTTTAATTGCAAGCTAAAACGGGATTCAATTACTCACTGCTTTGAATTTCTGACTCGGGTGTAAGGTGGTGCTGGAAAATATGTGTCTCCTCCGACTTTGAAAACTAATCAAAGCTTTACCCGCAGGACAATAAATGATAAACTCGGTGAAGCGAAAGCATCAGGTAACTTAGGCAATACTTTAAAAGTTATGGGCAAATTCAATGAGGCAATACAATGTTGTAAGCGTCATCTTGAAATATCACGCACCTTAGGCGACAAGTTAAGTGAAGGGCGAGCTCTTTACAATTTGGGCAACGTCTATCACGCACAGGGGAAACATTTAGGTCGAGTTGGACAGAACGACCCTGGGCATTTTCCTCAAGAAGTTCGCCAATGTCTCCTGCAAGCGGTCACATATTATGAGTAAGTATTCCTTTTTTGTGTACTTGATTTTTATATTACGCATTATATTTTTAAGATTCATATTATTGATGTAAATTCGAAACTGATCCCAAATTATTATAACTGTGTAAAGTTTTATAACGTTTAACATCTATTTAATATCTAGCATATGAAGTCTCCTTCATCAATCCTTAAAAGTTAAAATTCGCATATTAAACTTTCCGTGATATTCCATGTTTCAAAATTTTGTTAAAATTTATCCAGTCCTGACAATTGGAAGGATTTTTTAATGTTCGTTACAGTCGTCGATGAGCGATCTCATAAGTATACGCTGATGGTTATGAATCGACTTTTAAACTCTCTTTTAGATCTGCGCCACAGAGAAATAAACAAAATTTCAAACATCCAATTACTTAGCAAGTTTGATTCAAGGTAGACACATATGTGATCTAATGACAGAGGTTTTATTCAGGGGGGTACTATTCTGGAAAGGTCTAACAATTCCGTAAATAAAACGTTACTCAGTATTTGAATGGTCCGAAAAATGGAGCGCTACGAATCAATACGAGTTCTGAAATGTAACTTTATCTATTAAAGTAATAACACAAAAGTTACATATTGTTTAAAACTCGTATAGTTCTCGTAGTGTCTGGATATGCTAGACTAGTAACAACAAAAGTTTTCGAATTTAGACATATAATATAACCAACGGACATTTATATCTTTGTGTTGTTATAGTTCATTTCAGAAGTACTACGAAGATATTCGATATACAATTTTGCTCTAAAAGTATTTATAATAATTAAGAAAACTTTTTGCGAGTAGATTTTTTTACCCTTTCGTTGTTCCCTTTAATATAGACGTACTCGTTTACAAAACAAATTTCAGCGACAAAAACTAACGGCCATTAGTTGTTGCATGACGGTTAATTAACAGATAAAAAATAAATACTTTAAATCGTAAAATGGAGGACCCATACCTCATACGTTTTTACTTTTATTAATTAACGCGCCTATTGGATTTTAACAGATGAAAAGCTTAATGACGTCAAGAGTGAGTCGTGTTGAAAGTCATTACATCCCTCTGACTGTAGCGCTTGAAGCCAATGTTATCGATGTTCATATTAACCTTGAACCGCGGCAGTACCATATTTAGTATTTTTTTTTATCGTTAACGCCTCTTTCATTTAAATAATATAGTTAATAATAGATTTTTTTTTCTTATTTGTTATACGTTTCTTCTAATACCACTTTAATAATAATTTAGCATATATAAACTTTTGTTGTATATGAAATATTTGAACTATCTAAAATCAGTATTGTTTCGTTCGTTTCTATACAGGTAATAACTTATGAATGTGAAAAATGTATTTCAATATTCTTAAAGTTGAAAGAAAGTGAAATACAAGGAGGTTTAAATATACATTAAAGAGACACTTAAAAATTAAAACGTTTCCTTACATATACATTTTAGGTGTGCTGGAAGAAAAAATTGTGAATTAATATTACAGCAATGGGCATAAATGGATTTAATAATGCAATAGGTTAATAGATGATGTGGTTTGTGGCTTTCAGTCCGCTTCATTCATTATAAACCATATAATTATAGTACTTTTAACTTTATTACCTCTTTTTTTAATTCTATTACCAATTTTAAGTTTCATCGGGATATATTATTAGGAAACATTCTATTTCCAAAAGTAACAAATTTCATTATTAAAAATCTTGAGTACTTTTAAAAAGTAGAAATCTACGTTATACTTAAAACATTACTACTGTTAATAAACATCATGCATAGAAGGTAGACGAAAGCGGCTTAAAAAATATTAACCTTCGCTGATTTGTGTCGGGCCCCTTTGCATTTTAGGAGAAAGAAATAGAAAGGCTACATGATAAATTTTTATCCTTGTCTGTTGTCTTATATATGTACGGTTCGTAGAAATTGCGCGCTATATAATGTTAACCAACATACGATGGAAGATAACAAATGTGAAATCATAGAAATATTATTCCGCGCAAAAGGTATTAAGGTAGCTTATGCCAGCACCAGTCTATTGTGGCACCGTGTCTTTTGTATAGAACATGATGTCATTGTTAAGAAACTTGCAAAGCTTTATATATATCTCAACTTTGTTCATGCAGTCATATTGTAGCGTTGTGCTGAACTCGGTACTTTGCGATGTAGAAATTTTATTATGTTACAGAAAAAAAATCTTTAAAATCTAAGTAGTTGCCGAAGACGTTTAATAAAAATTCATTCAAATTTATAAATTCATCATTAATTAATAGGATACATAACTTTGACCATGCACAAGTCGCGTAACAGCTTCACCAAGTAAAAGCTGTTTTGTGGTAGAAATATACGCTGCGGTGCTTTTTTTATTGATGGAAAAATCTTCTATAGACACCTTGCTTCTAAAGGGAAGTCATGGTTATGTGGGATTTATACCCAATGTTCCGAACTACAAAATTATCGCCAATGCAGCCGCTACTGCTACAGGTAAAGAAAGATCTTGTAGACCAGGACTCGTGGGGACTACAGAGACCTACCACTAGTGAAATATATTTTATCTATAACCTTTACCAAAGATTGTGCCACTCCCCATGTTTGGCATGTCCATTTATTCTTCAAGGCCATTTTTCCCCATAAAAATAAAATTAAAAACGTGAACTACATGAACAAATTTAGATTTTTCGTTTTTTATAACTCCTTGATGTAACAACTTTTAAATTTTTTATTTAAAATTTTGTTAATTTGTATTCGAAATAAATGGAAATGAACCAGGTAACTTCCGTTAGCAATGAACGTTCGCAATGGAAAAGCATTTTTAGCACAACAGCGACAGTTGACATTGCTTTTTAGAGATGTTACTGTAGCAAAAGTCAAGTTTGAAGGCATGATCTACAAACACTAATGGAATCGGAAATAGAAAGGGTGCGAAATCTTCGACGAGTTGAAGCAAATTCAAAATAAAATGCAAGCTTTTGTAGCGATCTTGTAAATCGGTAACTTATTTTAAACAAAATTATAAAAAAAATTGCAAGTTTAAATTTAATTTTACGTTAGAAGAAATTATTTATTGACTTATCGGAATAAACAAGATTTTGTTGTTTTAATTTGCATTTGTGGAAATAGTTATATGTACAGTATACATACAAAATGGAAAAGTATAAACAAAGAAGAAATAACACGAATCTTTGTCATAACGGATTTCATTTATAGACGCAGTATGGTACATGTTCATAAATATATGTTACATCGATATGTAGTATTCCAAATGACAGGTTTGTTAAAAGTGACACAAAAGCAAGGGAATGCGGGAAAACTCCCATCTAATTGTACCCTGTAAGCCCTACAACCATCTAATTTAGTTTTGTAAAATACACAGCCGGCGAAAGTCCCATTGAAATCGATCCAGACGTTTTGAAGATTAGCATAAATAATCAGACAGACAAATATTATTCCGCTTTTTATTATCGCGTAACGTATGAATTAATTGAAGAGATATTATATTGATAAGGAAAGGAAACAATGAAGGACTAAAGGAGACTTCATTGTTTATTTCTATTTTGGTGTTATAGTTTTATTAAAAAAATCATAAAAAATTGCTAGTTAATCAATTTTATATTACTCATCATTGTTCACGTTTTCTAGAGAGAATCTCGAACTGATGCGAAGCTTAGGAGACCGCCAGGCAATGGGACGCGCGTGTGGAAATCTCGGGAACACCTGCTATCTACTTGGCGATTTCATGCGCGCCATCCGTTATCACACTGAAAGGCTGACTATCGCAAGGGAAGTTGGTGATAAAGCCGCTGAACGTCGGGCCAATAGCAACCTTGGCAATTCCCACATATTCCTTGGGCAGTTTGAGAATGCGGCAGAACATTACAAGTATGTATTTGACGCTATACTAATGTAGCATTAACTTTAATCTTAAAGCTATTGTTACATTGATATTCTTTACATATAACAATTTCTGTGTGCGATTAACGGTTAGTGTAAGTGGCGTTAAAAAAATATAATTATTCATTGTTTAAGGTTTATGTCTCTTGTTTGACACAGTTTGTTTTGAAAGAAATAAAACAAAAAAAATTGGTATCTTCACCACTCGCTGCGCGATGCTTAAATTTATGAAAAGGCCTTTTTTCTTTTTTGTCGCACTTAAATTCTTCAGCTACAGTGTCTTGTAAAGCTCTTTTATATACATTTTGTTGTAACTGCAACTGCTATGACTTTATTTATATTCCGTTATAAAGAGACAAGGCTTGTATGCTGTTTTTAACAATTTTATTTACTTGTTGCGAAACTTTGTGAGTGCATTTTGCGAAGATACGTTAATTTTTTTGCGATGGTGGTGATGGCGGCGAAGCAAGAGTACCTGCTTTGATTACTTATAGTATTGTGATTTTTAATTGTTGTTCAACTCATTGAGTGCCACCTTAAAATTGCAATGGGGCGGTCAGTTGGAGAAAACTTTTACGATCCTGTGCCATTGCCAAATTATATATAAGAAAAAAATAAATTTAATAAGTTAAAGTAAAATTTTTAGTAAACAATCACGTGACATGGGTATTAACCAGTTGTAGAGCATGGTTCAATTCTCACACGCTACTTATTTTATTACAACATACAAAGTTTTAGATTTCAGGTTCCGCGTCCATTGTGATTGTTTCGTATCATTGACAACGTAAGAAATATATCACATAAGCTTTAAGCCGATTTCAGTTACATTGTCAGAGCTTACCCGGGTATATTTCTACAGCCATATTAAAGACTTTTCACATGAAATATTGTTTATTTTCTTCTGTTTATAAATTTATTCCTAAGCTTGAAACTTTCGTTAAAGGTTTTGGTGAAGACAGTGGAATAAGAAGCCGATTTGCTATAAAAAAACTGCAGATAATTTTACAAAATCCATATAATATGAAACAATCACTATTGTTAATAGACACATCTTTTGCTTGAGAGACATCGTTAGGAGTTGTTACACATATTATTCTTTTACTTACGGTCACGAAACTATATGCCAGTTTTTTTTAAAAGCACTAACTTTTTGTCCATACATATAAAAACTATGTATATAAAGAAGTTAAACTATATTATTTATCATCGAGTCTTACTATTTCACCGCTGAATTCAAACTGGTGATTTCAAAGGAATTAATTGTCTACTTTAACCAACCTGTGCAGGTCTTTGCTTCACCTTGAGGATATCTTCACTCTGCTGGTACGAGGTTGCTATTTACGAATTATTCTCTTAAAATTACTCAGTCCTTGACGACTGTTAGTATATTCAAGCACGTAGTATATTATATCACCAGTGCCACTACTGAATCCTTCGTTGCGTTTCAGCGTGAGTCACGACGATCAACAACATCGGATACTTATATAATCTTAAAATTCACATTGATAAAATTGAACGCGTCTAATATAGTTAGCGCATATAATAACACAATGAATAACGCTGTCGTACTGAAAGAAAAATACTTCTTTGGTTTATTTATTGTTTTATAATTTCAAATATTTACTCTACATTTATAAGGTTATCACCATTAGCTGTATTCCTGCGATCATCAAATATTAAAAGAGTAGGAGTAAGTCTAGTGGTGAGTAGCTCCACGGTTCGGGTTTTTTAAATGGCAGGGGTGGTAAACTTTTGATCGGCTGACGCAATCCATAGCTGTATCAACACCGACTGGCCACTAAAATTTTCATGCGTAATCGGTGCTTGAAAATTAATAATTGATTTTATAATTACAACAATTGCTTCGTGTTTCTCGATATTTAGGGTTTTTAAAACAACTAGTGTTAGACATTTGCTATAACATTTCATTTTTTATATCAAAAGTTTAGTATTTTATATATATATTTTATTCATTGTAAATCTTTCGAAAATTGCGTATTGTTCACATTCGAGCTTACAGGCGTTTTATTAATTTTTCTTTGCCCGTGCAATGTTTTGTTTTAAATATCTGTAATTAATAAATGTAAAGAAAATGATAAACTGTACGTTTTTTATGTACTTTTACTTTTAGCCTTCTGAGGCATATCTAGTAGAAAGTCTATCTTTTAAATTACTCCGACTGTCCAACAGGCGTACTCTTGCTCTAGCTGAAGAATTGGGCGACGCTGCTGTGGAAGCGCAGGCTTGTTATTCCTTGGGTAACACTTATACATTACTTCGTGAGTATCGGGTGGCCGAGGGTTACCATTCTCGCCATCTAGCCGCCGCTAGGAAACTTCAAGATAGAGTTGGTGAAGGCAGGGCCTGCTGGTCTTTAGGAAACGCACACGCAGCACTTGGAAATCATGAAAAAGCTTTATATTACGCTAAGGAACATTACAACATATCGAAAGAGGTTTGTACAGGTGTATTTCGGATTGGCTGCGTACTGAAACATTTTAACAAACATGCGCATGATATCATGCTAACACTATCTAACGGTCTAACGGCTTAAAGGAGAGGTACAATAGCTTAACTAATATTTTTTTTCGATAGAGAGCTGGTGCACATGTTTCCAGAACAGTAAGGGTAGACTGCTATTTAATATACATATATATATATATATATTGTAGATTAAATACGGAGCAATGCCGCGGTTTTTAACATGTGTGATAAGCAATATTAGTGAAACTAACATCAAAAGGAAAGCGTTATGTGATTTATTTGATAAGTTGTGATTAATGCAAAAATGTATATTTTTTTTTTTATGCATGGGAAATTAGCTTTTTTTGTCTGTTTTTATTATTTTTAATTATTAATAATATATGCACATTGTAGTTTTTCTGCTGTGGTGTTTGGACTTCACTCTTAACATCGTTTTGTTTACCTGTAGTTTTATATACTCACTAGATTAGCTTAGTCGTGAACTTATATTTGTATACACATTGTTCTCGTAACGTGTGCTAATGTGATTGTATTATGATCGAAATTTGTCCTCATGTGCTATGATTAGCTTGTGCAAACTCTTAGTGATCGTAACCCTGTTGTTAGAGCCAATAAAATGCATCTAACCCGAACAAATTTAAATTCTGCATTCAGAGAAGCAGACATAAATATCATGGATTGATTTAAAAAGACCTATCCTCGAATCTACTTATTTAAAAGAAAATGTTCGTAGCTCTGTTATTATAGTTAGATCAGATGTACTGATCCATGGTCCTTTTTTAAATTCCTTACATTGTTGTAAATATTTTCTTTTTAATTGCGTTATATTTAAATCACTTCATTATTTAAGACATTTATTAACTTTAGTACTAAAATGTGGGCTAAAAACTTCGAGAAAGCGCCGTTACAATTGACACACATAAATTGTAGACAGGTCTCATTATTTCAGGAAGGTAGATCTTTAAATGTGGTTAGGATAAGTTAAAAAAAATTATTAGCTTCATATCATTTGAAAGTAAGATTTTGGGTTTTCATTGAAATGTAAATCGACAATAAGATCCTACTGCACAAAGTTATTCTTATACTTGACCCGATGCGTATGAATAATTTGATGTTCTCTCACGGATCTGTCAATCATTTTCATTGCTCTTACAGCGAATGTTTAGCGATAGCTTAAAGGTCTGTCTCACTAGTAAACGTTTTTACAATATTTTTATCGATAAATATATTCGATAAAAGTATGAGTTACAGCGCTCTCATACAGATAAATACGCGCAGAGTCCAGTAAATGTGTAGAAAATATTCTGCAAGGATTTGGCGAGCGTAGCTTTGGATGGAATTTGTGCCGTAGGTTAGTTAAACGGAATTCGGTTAGAATTGACTGATATTTCCACTTGCGCTGCAACAGAATTGTTCGAAATTCCTTTGTTGAATCCGATACCTTTCAGTTCACTTTTCTGTATCGCTGTGTAATACCGGATGCGTTTTTATTTTAATTGAAATGAATGAAATGTTTAATCCTTACTTTTTAGTTTTTCAAGTTCTTTGTTCTTCGCTTTGGTTCAGCTGTTATTTCACTATGCGTTCTATCTTTTGTTTGAAAATTTTTTGATTATTTTCGTCTGATGTGAGTGAAGTGCTGATGAATAGTCAAAATGTCAGTGAATTATATTTCTCTTGTTAATTTGATTAGTATGAATTTTGAGAAAATAATTTTTAATTAAACTTTTTGCCTAACAGTAAAAATTTTAATTTATTAAAATTTTAATTTCATTACGTAGTTGAAAAATTACTAACCTCTTATCTTCTCTTGTCATATTTTTTGGTGACAAGACGTGTTTAAACTTGTCTCTCTATTTACTGTTTAAGAGAAGGTAGGTCTGGTCAAATAGAAAGTCATGTGATTATCTGAATAGTTAATGTACTAGTCCCTTGCAAAAACCAGGATCGCGATCATGCCTTATGTTTTTGCAAATCCATTTTATCAACTGTAGCCTAAAATTAATATACTATTCTCACTTCTTCATAGATATATTTATTTAAAATATGTCTATATTCTGTTTTTTTTAACTTAACCCCACTCCTGCCTGCTGTGGAGGGTGGTACAGCTCGTGCAATCGGAAATGCTCTGAATCGTGTAAAATATAATTTTTATTAAAAACGGATAAAAATGGTCTTTCCTTTCCTGTTGACGTCCATTATTATATGAAATTATATTTTTCTACAACGTTGTTTGCTACATTATTGTAAAACGAATAAAAAACAAAGACTTCGCTTTTATCAAAAGATAAAAATGTATGAGGAAAAATTCGTTTTAACTCTTGGAAACAAAATAAGTGACAAAAGTAAAAATCGAAACATTCTATCTTTTCGTCTGTAGCATTTAATTTTTATTACTCATTTTTACAATGTTTAAAACATTCATCTTTTTATACTACGCATTTCGTCGCTGTAAATAGTTTCCATAATGAATATGTTAACAAAGAGAAAGTTCACAAAGGACTTAAATTTCCATTCCGTTTTGTTGAGTACTGTTGCAGTTAAATGTTAATAATTTTAGTACTCCTATTACTTAGTCTAAAACAATTTTGCTAAATCATAAAAAATCTTTCAGAGAAATTATCTTACGGATATATAAATTCGAACAATGTATTAAACTATAATAATGGTAATATTGGGATTTATTTTTCATTTTGATCATTATTATATGATGGCTGTAATACATAAGAAGTATTTTGTTAAAATTTTCAGTTACCTCTTTCGTATGTGTTTTTGTTTATTACAAATATCCGTGTTTGATGTAAACCTATAATTACCAAACACAGGGGTAGAATAGAGTACAACTTTTATTTAAAAAATTTCAACCCTTTTCAAACGTCCCTTTGAATATGTTATGGAGTAATTCGACTATGTTTCTTGAAAATTGCTGTGGCATGTGACTCACATAATTTCATGATCACTAAGCTGCACTGCCTGGGTTACATTTTACAAAATTACCATCGCTATTATTCTGGGCTGAATTCGTAATTGTTTTTCTTTTTTTCCTCGAACGGTCCAGAAGTTGTTTACACTTGTGTTCGCAACCCCAGCCGCGGCTAACGTGTTTTCCCTGCAGTGATAATATAACTTGAAAAGTTTACTTTTATCTTTACTTGTGAGTATAGTTGAAGCACATTATAACATTGTTAGTTAAATAATGATTTTAAAAATAAAGTTATGCATCTCTAACATCTTATATTAGTGAACAACAACAATACATCCCTCTTAAAATCGGTCGTGGTTCTAAGCTATTCAAGTTCAAGTTAAAAGAATTAATATCGACATAATTAAAATAAGGTTGATTAAAATTTTATTAGTAACAATTTGTAGTAAATTTTACTTCTTGTGTATTTATCGAATTGTTTGTTCAAAAGTTAACCATGACACTTAAAAATTGTCAGTCTTTAGATTTTGATTATGGGTTAGCAATATAATACATTGTTAGCGTAATTACCACATTTTGATTTATTTTTATTTTGGACAAGTAGCTTGCTTTTTCAGTGCGATCAAAATGTATATTTCTTTCGGTGTGACAATTTTGTTTGGCGCATTCTTAAGGAAGTTTTTATGGGGTGGTTAAACAACATAATTTTTCCTAACTCGCCTTTGCCTGTTCGCCTGTTTACCTTGTTAGCGACATTTTAGTTAAAACTTTATTAACATATGCTAAAGATAAAGTGCGAATAATACAAATATCTGTCTCTGTAACACGTGAAATTGATTAGTAAGCACACCGCCCTACTGCCTTAGTACTTTTGGATTAATTTTTTAAGAAAAGTAAATGAGAAATAGTTTGTATTGCCGATTCTTTATAACTATGCTTTGCATGTTTATTAATCCTTTGTTGTTGTTCGTTATTTTTGCATTAACATTAGATAATAGTGAATTGTATTTTTTCCTGTGCGATTTATTGGTATTCAATGATTTAATTGATTTTTTTTTAAAGCTCGGTGACGTATTAGGTATGGCTACCGCAAAAATGAACGTAGGCGATCTATCCAAGGTGTTGGGAATACCCGAGGAGACGGGCTCCCCCAATAATCCCTCCTCACCCGCTGGCATCCCTGCGGAGGGCAGCAATGAAGAGGCGACACCGTTTAACGCGCTACGTGTTCGCCGCCAAAGCATGGAGCAATTAGCTCTTATTCCGGTATGTATTAAGAAATTTTCTTATATGGCTTATATAATTTGTAAAAGCTGAATATCAATCATAGAATTTATATATCGTAAATTTTGTTTACATTGAAGTTACAGTGATGCTGAATAAGTTATGAAAAATTAAATTTTTAAATAGCAAGTTAAAAACATTAATATTAAGTTTTTCAAATTCGTACTAAACTATTGCTGAACGTTTTGGAAGGTTTCCCTAAAAGGTACATAAATATGTAGTTGTGTTAAAAACAGTAGAAAACAGATTCGATGTGTTCTGCCTGGTCACTTGACCAAATTCGCTTTATGATTACATAGATCCTGAAAAAATTACCAAGCTTTTGAAAACAAAATTATAATTTGTGGTTTTTATGTGAAGTGATTATTTGGGCGATAATAATTTACATAATTTCACATTTCAAAGTACTTGTGTAGTGTTGTTTCGGATTTCAATGAAAATTTACATATAATAATGTTCCGATTGAGAATTATGAAATTTGATTATTATAGGAATTCACAAATATGTTGTGGTAAAACAAAATATTCCTGAAATCAAGATATTATTTTCAATATGGTTCGGTATACTTGTAAACAGACGACATTTACAGCTTATATCGGTATTCAACTAACGATTTGATGAGGTACTTGTAAAGCACTGAAACTTTGTTAGTGACGAGTTCTTAATATCCCGCTTCTATACATTTTGTGCACTGAAATTGTGAGATTAAATATATTTATAAATTATTTACAGTATCAATCAAAATTTTATAAGATTATTTTTTTAGATATTTGATCACATTTTTACACTTGCATTATTTTACTATATCTGAATTTTTTGAAAGAGCACAATTTAGAAATGAATTACTCATATTATATCAAACATCATGAAATTCTCTGGAGTTATAACTCGTCTCCAACTAGAGTACGCTTTAATAATAATTATCGATTGTCACAATGTTTTAATTCTAAAATATACATATATTTTGATTAATATAGATAACACCTGATGGCAAGAAGAAGAAGGAAGCTAAAGATGGGGAGAATGATGTTGATGAACAGGGCGAAGAGGACGGCGAGGGCATGCTCGTGGAAGAAGAAAAGGACGGCTTTAAGATGATCAAGACCAAAGCCCTGAACAAAGCCGGTAAGAAGCCAAAGGAAATGGTGAAGGCCGAGTCTGAGGATTGCCCAACGGAGTCATTTTTTGAGCTACTTAGCCGATGCCAGTCGGAGCGTATGGACGAGCAACGTGCCGTACTCCGTCCGCGCTCCAAGAGCGGCAAACTCCTACGCTCTGCTAGCAGCGGCGACAAGAATGAGTGGTAAGTGTGAAAAAAATAGCATTTAACACTTATGTAATTAACATCTTATATGGCCCTATCTGAATTATGCTCAACCATGATTACGTACAACCTACTTTAGGTATTAAGCAATTGGCGTTTTAAACATTTTCTTTTGTTCGAAGTCGAAGGAAGATCAATTTATTGCGTCGCATGACGCTTCTTTTTTTAGCACAGGGACAAAGGAAGCCTACGACGCAGTTTATTAGAATTCAGATATTCCTTGCAACCGATCAGTCTTCAACGTTCAATATTAAGATGATAATGTAAACTTCTACGCAGCAAGCGATACACAACACCTCAACCAATTTTTTTAATAATACATGAGTTTCTCATTTATTCACTGTTTGCGACAATGCAGCGGATGTCATCATGTTTACGAGATGGCGATAGCTATTACCCATCCGTCAAATACATTTTCAATAGAATGATCCGATAAATGTTCGATTATCTACGAAGTTCTCTTTTAAAGTTAATCTTGTCTCGTACGGAATGTTCGCGACTATTTCCATATACTATTTCAAATTAACACCATTTGACAGTTGCAAGCTTTAATATCGGAAATTGTAGAATTTAAATATGTTATTGATGAGGAAAATTTTAGGAATACGTTTTCAATATAACCGGTGTAAAGTAAATGCGGTGATTCTCACGCTGTTATCGAGCTCATGACAGATCGCAGCCGCTATCGCTACGTCGCCACTCGAGATTGCCCCCGCAAAAACAATACGTCACGCGGGGTACTCCGTTTTCCAACTACACTCGCAAACGACACTGTGCTGACTGTTGTGAAATTCTCATAAGTAATATTAAGTCCGATTTTAATGACGAAGTCCGTGAAATTATCGGGGATAAGTTCACTTTATTTTTTATGTACCAAGACAGTGAGTGTAATGTGACGCTATTTAAACATCTTAACTCTTCGTCGAATAAAAAAGAGTATAACAACTAAAATGTCTGCTATAAGAAAAACAATGTTTGCCAAATTCAATTAACGAATATTTCTCTTCAAATTCTACGTAGTGAGAGAACAATATCGTTCATTGTAGATCTCTGTGGTTATGTAAACGTACAGATCGTATGTGGATTTCCAAATGTAAATTGGATGTCCAACAAGTTCCTCTGGTAACTTGTTGCGCAAATACAAGCGATGAATGCAATTTCAGCAAAGAACAAAGGACAAACGGTAACATCGTATCAGTACTGAAATGTAATGTAATGATTCCTTTTCCAATGGACTGGACTATCACATTTACTGATTATTAACATAAATATTTACTTTTGCTAACATAATAATGGTGCTGCTTATGTATGATAACAGATAGGAGAAAAAGAAATATGGATCTAAATCAAATAATTCTCTTTTTATACACACGATAAATTTAAGCGCTCTCGGTAATTTCAAACAATGAAGGAAAAACTTCCTTTTTTCTCTATAAACACACACACACATTTGATAAAGCTTACATGAATTTAAACAAATAATAAAAACAGAATGTTCCGAGAAAAGCTTCTCTCGTACCTCTAACTGTGAAGAGGCTTTGTATAAGTTTCCTTATAATAAAACATTTTGCTCTTCATAATTCAAGTTTCGCTACTAAATCCGAGATATTTCCCCATCTAACAAAAACATTATTTTATCCTTTACATTTTATAACTGTTTCATTACGACTTATTAAAATTTTCATACTTTTGCTTAGACTAGTACCAGGAACAGTTAATTAGTATACTATACAATGTTTCGTTTGATTATTTAAATAGTTTTTTTTTTTAATTATTTGCCGAAGTAAAAGAAATAAGGGAAGCGTCTCGTATTGAACAGGCATTGTATTAAAACTAGTGCGGTGTTGATATGTATCACTAGAAACAAAGCGATTTGTTACGCCCTTTGAAGCGTTCAGCTTCTAACGGCACAGTTCAGTTTCACGAGGCAACCACAGTGTTTGTTCAGTGCGTACCGACATGAGATCGCTTGAGGATGACAAAACTATTACGTGTGTATTAAACTATACTTTTAAATGTTTTCATTACTATATACTTTCATCTTGTTATCGTATTTATCTTAAAATTAATATATGTGGAAATCGCCATGTGTTCAGCAGTTGCCGACAATAAGCTGAAATGACAAGCATCGCTCAACATCTTCAGATAATAAGATATTTTGTATATCAATTTAGTGGTTTGTTACTTTAAAAGAAAATTATCTAAGAATAATTTGTTACAATTTTTAATACGTATATAAATATTTTTTTAGTAAACTACGTTCTCGTTACACGTTGAAATTTTTTTCGAGCTCGTTTTGTAAATTGAAAATAGAAATTCGTTTCAAATAACATTTACAACTATTTTCTAAGTAATTACAATTTGTTTGCAAAACTCTTTGAAGCAGGAACCTCTCTAAAAGTACTAGGTCGGAATTGCTGTTAAGTCCATAAGATAGTTTGCGGAACATAATTGAAATTTTAAATGATGTCTACTCTAAAACGCTGCATTTCAGTTTTACATTTGTATTACAGTAGATGAACATATGCATATATATAGTATTATTTAATTTACTTTTTACTAGGACTTTACCTGTTACTAGGATGGTCTTTCTAAAGTTGATTCAGCTATTGTTATATCTAACAGTTACTAGTGAGGTTTTTTTACGTCATGGTAACATTTTATAACTGCCTCTACAAAAATAAATTGTTGGTCTTCCGGCCGTAATAGACATTGAGCATAGATATGTTATCTCATAAAATTACTAAGATATTTAGATTTTTTACTACTACTTTCAATGTAGTGCAATAACGATTTAGTCGATATATTGGGACTCTTACCACCCGCCTTTGCTGCATTAAAACTATATATGTTAAGTTATATTTTTCAGAAGAATTTTGATTATTTTTTACAACATTCATAAATTGAATTTTTATTGTATTGTTTGAATTTAAAAAAAAAATCTATGAAATGTCGTGTCATCTGCCAATGTCGGGTATTCGAACGGAGAGCGCTTCAATAGATTACTTGTTGTAAGTTCGGATTGCAATACCGGACCAAATTTTCAATACGGATATTCCGCAGTTTTTAAATCTCAATGTTGGAATACCGGTATACTAGGTTTTGTAAAAAAAAAAAACAGAACGGGACTTTTTTACTTTTTGTTAAATTTGCTAGTTTAATTGAAGGTCGATATTTTTAAATACAATGTCTTGTTTTATTAGTTTTCTTTATTATTTTATAATAATTTCATTGGTGACTCATCTGACGGTTTAAATTTTGAATAAATCTCGCAGATTTGTAGTATTTTTCAATCATTAGTAATGATAAAAAATGTCTAATGATGTTTCTTATAAAAATTAGATGACGCGCTTAGACTTATTAAAATGTGACGAGTGCAAACGAAGCTACCACTATCAATGGATGAATAAGTCAGCTGATTTTTTTATTTGATGAGGCGATTAGACGTTCACCTGTCGGTGATAAGCTTGGCCATCACAATGTACCGCTAGTTAAGATGGTATACACTGCACCACACTGCGCTTGTCGCTTTGAGACATAAGGTTTTAAATCTTGTTAATCTGGTAATTTTACTAGCTTACAACGCCCTTCAAACCGGTACACAATAATGTTTGCACACTACTGTTAGGCGGCAGAAATACGAGCCCCGAAAGGACCTACCTAGATGGTCTCTGGCAACAGAGGCCTGCCACCAGTATATGAATTTAGAGAAAAGAGCATTAAAATAAGATGAACGTTTAAATTTGAACCATGTATGGACGTCACTAAATGTTATTTATCACCAAGTGATATGTTGGCAACTCTTGGACATAAAGCGGTACATAGAGGTGTATTCGGTATTTCCATCCCTAGTTGGAATCTATACTGAATGATTGTGAGCGTGCTCAAACTGTCTCTAGTAAACATCTAGCTACAATTTTATTTGTAAATTGCGGGAGTTCCTCCGGCACCTCCCGTATTACCGTTTTCAGTTAGATTTACTAGTTTACTGACAAAGAATACGGACTCAATGATCCGTACGCTTCTAGAATTGGTCGAGCAAATAACTTAGTTAAATATATTAAGTATAATTAGTTGAAGTATTAGATTTATATATAGTTCAGATCAGATTGTTAGATGTTTTTGATGTTAGCATGTTTTTCGTCATCCACAGTCCCAGCGAGGATCTGCTTGTAATTATAAAGAGCAAGACTGATCGCAAAGGCTCGCAGCGCGCGGAGAACCGCCCACCGATGAAGAAGCAGACCAAAGTGATAAAGGCTGAGCTGCCTGGTCTGCGTCCGCAGCAGTCCACCAGCACGCTCCCGGATGACGAGTTCCTGGACATGATTGCCCGCGTTCAGGTAATTATATATAATTTATACATCAATTAACACAAACCACAAATTTATACATCTACATTAATTTGTTATGCTACTAAAATATTAATTATATTAACCGTTATACGGATTGCTGTATTAGAATTTTGAAATTTACGAATATTTATTAGGATTCTATTACCGGTAAAATTAACTTTAGAGAACATTGCAGCCTGTCTTTGCATGTGTCATTAGATGATTACGGCAGATTTACATATAGTCATCATTCCTTAATATCTAAAGATTTTTAAAAGCACAAGATGATTAAAATGGTTAATAAAGATGCTGTTATTGAGTCAGTTCTGTAAAAAATATTTTATTACCATCGAAACTTTATGTAATCTACACTACGCATCGAGCGTCTGAAATGAATGAAAAGAATCAATTGTTCTTCTCACGTGACGGGGGATTTAATACTAACGTCTAGTCGGTCTGTCTACGAACAATTTCAGATATTTCTGATTCCATTGAAATGCAAATTAAAATGTACATGTGTCGTTTTAGAACACGCGTTTAAACGATCAGCGCGCCGAGCTGCCTCGCGCTGAACTGCCGCGCGTGGCGAAGCCCGACGAGCGTCCGAAGACTCTGCCGGACGACGACTTCTTCAATCTGCTTATGCGTGCCCAGTCCGGGCGGATGGAGGACCAGCGGGCTACGGTAAACCATTCGAAATTTAACAATGTGAAGTAACAAAATTTCTATGTACACACATATACAAATTAACCAAATACACACGCACACAACAGCTTTGGCGTTGCAAGTTTTAATATGATTGCTTTTAACTTTTATTTCATTTGAACCATTTAACACTGTGTTAATGAGATGATACGTGTTTATAAGATCGCTGATCGTGTTACGGTTTAGCTAAAAATTTAACCGTAATCTTAAGGTTACCGCAACGGCTGCGTGCTTTTGCGAATGTTCATAATGCAGATACGTTGCATACCACTATAATAAACAAAATGTATAATTACTTTATTGTATATATTATTAACTTTAGCGGTAACACATGCTTTAAATAAACACTTATACTACACTCCCGGACACATCTATCGGCCCAGCTAGTGTTTAAAAGTTTTAACGGTGCTTAGCTAAAAATAAATGTTAGGTGGAGCAATAAGTTGTAATGCAGTTTTGAAGCAGATTTTTTGGTCAACCTTTATGTATGTTTTTTTTTTAAATTTTGAATTCAGGTTTATGGAAAAAGAATGAAAATTCGAGTCTGTTCATTGTTTTCAACGACCCAGGAATGGAGAAAACTTTTTTATTTCGCACAAGTTGGATTTTTTTTTGATGTGTCCGATTATTGGTTCCATAAAAAGGCAAATCTAAACTTAGAGCCAGTTTTGACCAAAAAAATATGGATACTCTGCCTGAAATTGTCGCTCAAGTTGTAAAACTTCTGCCGGACAAATCAATTCGAAATTACAAAAAAAAAACATACATAAGGGTTGACCAATAAATCAGCTTCAAAACTGCAGTAAAACTTATTGCTCCACCTAACATTTATTTTTAACTAGGCACCGTCGAAACTTCAAACACTGGGTGGTGGGCCGATAGATGTGTCCGGGAGTATATTCTAGTTTCAAATAATTGGTTATAACAAAAGAAAATATTGAAGAGATATCGGTTTCGTGTGCTTGGAAAATATGCACGGTTATAATTGAATGTTACTCGATCTTTCCAATTTAATCGTACGCGAATTCTCCGCCGGGAATTCTGTAACAATATAATTGCGTAGTAGAGAACTTTTGTAATTGGAGAATGTATGCAATGGATATTTCACATTTCATATCCACATTCTCATTACGACCGTTTAAAAGTGAGATGATATTAAAATTGTGTTGCGCAATTAACGAAAACCCCGACAGTTTTCACATTTGTATACATATTTCTTTATTGTGTATCGTGATAGACTCGCTCATAACAATGTAGCACTTAGGATGATAAATACCGCACCATATTGTTTTCGTCGCCTTCAAACATAAAGTGTTAGGTCTCGTTACCCTATTGACTAGCTACAACGTATGGTGGTATCTACCTTTTTTAGGTGTCGTTTAGGAAATCTTCAAAAAATACCTACCTTGCTTCTAGAGAAATGTAAGGGTGTACTGGTATCATGGGCCTTGAAGAAAGAGGCCTGTATCGCTCGATAAACGAACCTGTACGGGACAGCAATAGCGTCGTGGTTCCATGCTTGTACTTAGTACAGCGAAATTTCTAAAGAGGGCTTTACACTTTCTTGGGACGTGCTAAGTCACAGTGTGGAGGGGCACCGGTGCATTCCATATAATATCTCAGGGGCTCTCTCAATGCATTGAAGAAGACCACCTGGGAGTTTCAGGGGGTAAAAATCTCATACCTATTACTTCCTTCCAGAAGTAAGATATCTTTTGAAGATTTCTCCTCGACACCAAAAAATAACCCTTTTAGTCAGGCAGGGCTTACCTTAGTGTTATTCTCAATAGCTCGTTACTACAGTACTGAACGGTGGTACTTAACTAGACGGCCTTCCGACAGAGATTTATTACCAGTAAATAATATAAGAGAATATGTATATTTGACATATTTATAAATATTGTTAAAAATACGTACTCGTTAGAATAACCACAATGCTACGAGGTGTAGTGAAGCGACTGAGAGGGCAGTAACACAATTTACCGCCACACTGCGCTCGGCAACGAAACGCATGCCAAGCGTAGCTAGTACGACGTATCCTCTAAGGAGGACTACCTTCAGCTGTGGACTGTAAATTCATAGTGAAAACGATAACAGAGACCTACAAATAGTTTCGTATTTCAATCAATTCTAGTACACATTTCTGGCTCTCTTCAGTATACGTACTACTATTTGTGATAGCGTTGTATGAACAAACTCGGAGCGAGCGACATACCAACATCTTTTAATCATATTTGCAACTGAATAGCTTCGAGCGAGTTCGAACCTAACAAAAGCCTCCAACGTATGTGCAATGCGTCTCCGGGACTGATTCGGCATCCATATGTGACTCGTATCCAATTAGCGCGTATATTCCCAATCTATCAAAGTGTGCATACACTATGATAGATTGGGAATATACGTATTGAAGCACCTTTTTTTTTTACTTTCTTTAATTTTAGTTTATCAAAAATAAATATAATATAAACCTATTTTCAAAGGTACATGATTACGATTGTTTACAGAGCAATCCGATTTCAATGAGTTATTATTTGTGTAATTGAGAAACACGACTTAATGTATGAGCATGATTTTTACTTTTTCCATTTTTTTTTTAAATCTGTATTCTGACTTAAATCGATTCATACATTGGTTATATCAGAAAAACTACAGATAAAAAAAATAAAGAGAAAATAATAACAGTTGCATAATGCAAACTTAATATTTTATCGTATAGCACTAAAAACATGTACAATTATTATATATTATTTATGTCGATGTGAAATACCTCACCACGAGCACGTTACCACCAAAATCCTTTACACTCCGAATTAAAATTTACGTCATCACTGTCGTCACTTATACTGTTGTTGGACAAAGGTCGCTTCCAAAGATTTTCATACCAATCGGCATTATGCTATCCGCTTCCAGCGATATACCACATCGGCGGTCTTTATAGAGGGCTTACACAACTATAATTACTTCTAACAAAATTATTACTAAACAATAGTTCTACCGTCAGGCGACCGCGACTTAACGTACCATAAGAAATAAAAATCTAAAACTAAAATTAATATAACCATCGATAAAAATACCTTATCACTTTCAATTTCAGATTCCGGCTAAGCCCATCAATCGTGCCAACAAGGACAACTCCACCGCTAAGAAGTAAAGGACTAATCGTCCTTTAGGGGGGCCGCACGTGAAAGCTTCGTATCCTTATTAAAAAAATTCCCTAGCAAGGCCTCCCAAATACCCCGTAGTTTCTGCACGATAGTAAAAACATAATTACCATTGTGTCATAATTTAACGTTTTCACATCTGTTCGAGTTCTTTATTAATATCACTTATTTCATTTTTTTTATGTAATTATGACTAAGTTGCAAGTAATGTTTTTTTATAATTTTAACATCTTTAAGAATGTAAGTCTCGCCGTACCCACTATAACTGCGGATAAAGGGCTATGGGATAACCAAGATATAACAAAACTGCGGCGAGTCTGCAATTATAATCTAAATGTTAGATATTAGAAGTTTAATGCATGAGATAACATCAAAAGTTTAATGGCGTTTTAAACCAAAAAAATTTAATAACGGTAAATAATCTATGAAATATATTTAACTGTTTGGTTTAATATGTCTCATCGGTTATTTGGTTTTGTTGGGGTGGGATGATTTTACTATATTACTGAACACTGCCTGTCACAACGATTATATATATACAATTGAATCATTGATGCTTTCCTATGTATACTAACGTTTCCACCCCACCCCATATATATTGTAAGAAGGATTCGATTTTTGGTTTTAAACGATTATCGTTTTTTATTAGGTCAACATGAAATTTTAAAAAAGAATATTTTCTGAAAGTCAATATTAAAGCCATTAATGAGATCCCATCTGGATCGATCCACCGAAGCCATATTAAAGCATAATATTATTATTATAAATCTGAAACATCTTTATAATGTTTTAAGTGTTTAGGTTGTAAGCAACAATAACTTGGTTCTCTTCATTATTTATTTCTAGACGTGGACTTTTAACAATTTTTTTTTTAATTATTTTGCATATTACATAATTTTTTTAGGCAATGTTTGTAATCTTTACCATTAACCTAGTCAGAAATCTATTTTAATTATATGATGTTATGGTTCTCTATCTGTAATTATCATTGTCACAAATATTTTTTTTTACTTTACAGAAATGGATTTTTTTGTAAAAAAAACTATTTTGGTCCACGGCTAGGCGTCGCACAATTTAGGGTTTCTTATTTTAAATATTTAAATCATTAATCGAATAATATACAACATTTTACATTTTAGATCATTGTTTTAAAAGTACATTTGTTTTAATGAATTTTCTATTATAATCTATAAAAAATTAGTATTAGAATTTAAAGTTAAACTCATACCGACCTTTCATAATTAAATAAAAAGTAAATTAGACCATACATGATGAAAATAATGTCAACAAAGTATTTATTCAATGTTAAAATTTTCTATTGGTTCGTTAAGGGAGGCACTAAGGTTGATTGAGAATATATCATGTTACAGAAGAAAAATTACAACATAACAGAGTTTAAATAGAATATATACTCGATAAAATTATTAAATCTTCAGAGTCTATTTAGTATTTCATTAGACTTACTAAAATGGAATTGACTAAACTTTAACGGTAGCAGGTATACAATGGCCTATACTAGTAAGGCTTTTGAATGATAAACATGGACTTAGGGATGATCTGGAGATAACCTTGTAAATATTTTGTCGTTTAAATATATAGATCTATTTTCTGCTTATTCGAGGAACCAATTTTTGAAAAAAAATGTGTCCATTAAAAATATATTTCACATGTTAATAAATATTTCTTCTATGAACTAAAACTGAGCATTCCAAATTTATGCAACACGTCCAGAAACTGTCAATTTAAAACTAATAAATTGTCTTATTTTTACGAAATTTTATTTAAAATTTATGAACTTTTAAGATGCTTCTCATTTTTAGGTCCATGGATAAGTTAGTTGTAAGTGAAAGGAGTATATGGCCTTTTAAAAATTATCATAGCATGCCTCTATGAAGGAAATAAACATAAAGGATGTAACATCGAGGCGTTAGAAATTATAATACATCTCCAACGTAACACTAGAAAATTTAAAAAATTACCTAACCTTAGATCAGCCAAACTTTAACTAATATAATTACAAGTATAAAATATAAATAACAGTATTTAAGAAAATGTAAATTCGAAATCGAGTGTTCAATTTGAGGCTATTTATAATTTGAAATTGTATATATATGTGGTGGCGGAACGTTTAATGATTAATGATATTTGAGCATATTAATGAATTAGAAATGTGTTGAGAGGCACGGAGAAAATATCGTTTATAAATAACAATGTTATAGTATTGATCAACCTGAAGTGTGGCGTTTATGTAATAAACCAAAAAATAATAATTTTAACCATCCTGGGACCTCCGTTTGCATTTTTCACTGTGCTCTTGTGTTAATATAATTTATAAATCTTAAAATTAATCACAATCTACATTTTAATAGTTATTTGTTAGGAAAAAGTTGGCCTAACTGAATGGTGTTCTGTTTTAAAATAGTTCTTATGGTTTCTATACGTTTTTAACTTTTTTATAGTTTTTATACTAATTTATAACAACACTGTACAACTTATAAGTTTATTTGTTTTATTTTAATCTATTAATTTGTGGAATGGATATGGAAACAAAAACTAAATACCTTTTAAGGGAATAATAAAATGCCAAAATTATGCATTAAATCGTAATTACATTATCGTTAGTTTAATTTATTAACCCGTCAAATCTTCAATCCCTTGATGTTCATTTCTGAATAGAGGCCTTCCCAAAGAGAGTATACATTTGGTTTATTTTCCACGATTGATATACGTCCTGACTTCCGTGCAGGGTTATAATGTATATTATATATATTATTTAAACAGAATTCCTAGTATTCCTACTCTTAGGAACCGGTACGTTCATTTACAAGGATAGTATCAAGGTCATTTATCCATCATGCTGTCGTAGTAATTGGTGATAGGTGTCTGTTACCGGACTTCGTCTAAATAGGTAGTAGCAATGCAGTTATTACTGGAGTAACGAGACAACACATTTCTCAAGGACACCTGCGCAATGTATACCATATTAACTAGCGCCGCGTTGTTATGGGTATGCGTATCATTTACTATCTCCATCATAACGTGGACCTCTCGCTCATTATGTCGAGTAAAAAGGTAAGGTGAGTAAAAAAAGTAAGGTGTATTGACGGTGGTGTTTTACATTTTTACAACTTCTTTATGCTTAATGACTTCTCTTAAAAGAATTCTACCAATGACGTGTACTGACACGACTAATGATTGCGTTACTTAATACTACTAGTTTGCAATAATCTGGTTTATTAGCAACGTTCAACTATGTATATCTTAATTGAATGTGATAGTTGTTTACGTCTTTTTTTTAGAATTAACAGATGTTTAAAAATTATTCGAATTGACTGAAAGGATTCCATAACAGTTACATAAATTTATCATTTCTGAACGAAATAGTTATGACAGTGACATATGTGACGTTATCACATATGTCAACAGTTTTGTAAAAAAACATTAAGTGTTTTTATGTACACAAATTATTTTATTAAAACGAGTTTTATTTTGTGTATTAGATCATCGATACGTTCAGTGAAAATAGTGGAAAAGTATTTCCGTGCGCTTTTCATATACACTGTATTGTGAACTTTGAGTACGTCTCAGGACTTAGGACTGAATATTCTTGAAGTTTCCATGCTTTTTATTAAGGGATGGATGGTTTTGAACAGAAACTCAGCACATCAAAGTGCAAGCTGTGAGTACATGTTATCAAATTCCCATTACGTTTAAACGGACATTGCAGACCCAAAATAACATCGTATTTAATTTAATTGTAATTAGAGTAAGTGGTGCAAAAATCTTGCTAGGTAGTATACATATCATAAATGTTCTGTCAATTCCAGTTATACAATAATAAGTCATTGTAAGATAATAAGAGAAATAGCATGTGTAATAAGATAGGTAGTAATTTGCCAATTAGACGGCCAACCTCCTGTAATGGAGAGGCACTTTTGGAAAAGTCATATCGTTTTTAATTACGCTACCTATAAAGAAAATAGCATGTTTACAATATAAAATCTTGTTTAGTATTGACTGAATCAACTTATTCTTTTACTTCTATTTACAAAGGTAAATAAAAACTAGTTTTGTATTTTTAAAATAATAATTTATTGATGTATGCTATAACTATTTTGTATTGTATTTAAGAAACTTTGCCATCCATTATTTAATACTGTTAGCTTTGTTTTAAGTTCATTGACATGTATTATGGCCAGGGGAGTGTACAGATATTTTAGGAGAGGAATGCTTTCTCCATTCTACTGTATGTAAAATCTTTGTTCTTATCTATAGTTAAAAATAAAGTTACCAATTAAAATTAGCATAGTTTGTAGTCTATTCGGTGTATATTATAAGTACATGAAAATTTTTACTAATCAAGTTAGTTCATTTATGTTTGTCTTCTGTGGGCTGATGATGTCTATATGTTATCAAAATATTATTATAAAAATTGTCATTTTAAATAATAAAATATGGTAAAAAGCACTTGGTTATTTAGATTTAATAAATTATGTAAATCTTAGTCTTATAGTAAGCTAGTAACTAAAATCTATGCCCTAAACGAAACTATCACATAATTTTTTTTATTATGTAGCTGGTTTCTGTAAGTTTGAAAATTCAAAATAATTTATGTACAAAATTTTTATCAGTCACTGTAACAAACAGGCTATCATAAAGAGAATAATTAAAAAATTCTTACAAATGGCCATTACGTTTCTTCTAACTCAATGCTTAAGTAGGTAAAAACCCGGGGGTTTTTCTTAGGTAATGACATATTTGTGTAATTATTTTAGTTATATCATTATCAACAATCTTAATGTAAATGTGAACAGGGAAATGCTTTAGGCGATGTGATTGCAGTTCTACAACAGCAGAGGTTAATTTGGACTATGTCAAATACTATGATGTAAAAATCGATTGATATAATTTTGTTACTACTATTGCATATGCATTGGCTATAACACTTCTTACAATCATCATTAAGATGAAAGACATTCAAAGTTTTCTTCATTTACTGATGGTAGTATATCATAAGTGATTTTCGGAGGAATTCGATTAATTTGTTTTTGTATCAAAGACAAGACTACAAGGCTATGTAATGGCTATATTGGCTATATAATTAAACTTCATATACTAGCCATGTATTTGCTTGCTATATAATCAAACTTCATATACTAGTCATGACTAAATTATGACTTGTATCTATAGCTTAAGGAAAACCGGATGTCTTAGCGGTCATTATCTTTCGTATTACACGTAATGGTCTACGATTCCTTAATGATTAAATTACCGATAGTTCTAATGGGCCAGTCGATTTACGACACGCGGTAGATTAAAATACAATACCAATCAACAAATTAATTCGATATGTTTAAAAGCAAACAATATTTTGAATTATCACATAAATATTTACAAAAAATAATAAGTATTTCTTAGTAATATTTACACTTAGCACAGTTTTCGTACATTTTTGATATGCGATAAAACTACGAGTAAAACTTGATTCAGCCACTAAATAATATATGTCTACCAGCTCTTCCAGTGTTACTCCAGAAAGTTTATAACTTGATGATGTTTTATGTTTGTTATTCAATATAGTTAATTTTTTTATTTCGAGTACATAAGTTTTTTAAAATAATTATTTGTATCGTATACTTTTCTATCTATCAACGATCTTACATCATTTGTTTCATAAAGTTTTAATCCGGCTTGCACGTATCAGGTTTGATGGCATCATTATCGAACCATCAAAGAAATATTTAATGATAAAAAAAATGTTTACATATACTAACTTTCATGTTAATATAAAACTTCTTTCGTTTTTAAATCGTTCTTGCTGAATGCATTGCTATTGTCTTGTTATCAACATATTAAAGTTACCAGAGGGGGCTGGGGGGAATCCAAGCACTTGATTTAGAGTAGCAAACATGACACAAACAAACACTTACTGCGTCTAATTCGTACAGTCTAAAATCACTAAGGCTTATCAAATACTCACCACAAGTTAAATAACAAAGGCAAGTAATTAATCACCACTAATCAGTTAGTTCCACCTAGCACTGGTAATAACAAATCTGAATATTATTTTCAACTTGAGAATTGTTTGCATTTGTAACCCTTCGCCTTTTACACAGTTCTAGTGGCACTCTGTGACCATATTGAAAAAGTTTCGATTTACTTGTATTTTATTCCCCAATAGTAGTTCGAAGATACAGGAATATAGCTAGGGAATATATACTATACAGGGTTACTGGTAATTCGTCGTATTCCCGTTAGGATGTGATGGTAGTGAATATTTATTAAAATGTTAACTCCTGTATTCATTATTATAAAGTGAACGATTTTTGAGTTATGTTTTTTAGATTTTTTCAAAAAAGTAAAAAAATGTATCATCTACAATTTATTAAAAAAACAGACTAACAATTTTAATCGTATATTGATTATTTACCAATATTATGTTGATATGAAATATTTTTGTGATTCTATGCACATAATGCCTTAAAGAAAAACGTTATGAAACTTGGCTTGCAGATTATTTTCAAAACATAACCGTTTTCTTAGCTCTCCAACAATGCAAAACAACTAGGTACTTATTCCGAAGAAATTGAAAAAAAAAAAGATCACAAAGGAAACAGGCGGTTTAAACAGTAGTGTGCAAACATTACTGTGTTCCGGTCTGAAAGACGCTGTAAGCCAGTGAAATTACTGGGGTACCGAGACTTAACAACTTATGTCTCAAGACGACAAGCGCAATGTGGTGCAGTGTATACCATCTTAACTAGCACTACGTTGTTATGGGCAAACCGCAAACGTATCATTTACCATCAGGTGAACGTTTTGCTCGTCTCGTCGCCTCGTAGAATAATAAAAAAAGACAGAAATTAACTTCACTTAAAATGTCTGTAAAAACAAAGTTCATGCTTATGTCACCTGATAATATTATGTTATGAGATTTTTTTTGTTATTATAAAGTTACCAAATATCACCATGTTGTGATACGTATTTTAGCTTCTTATAATTTACAAGTAACGTGATTTAAATTTTTTTTATTTGAAATCTTATTTGTAAACTTATGCTAAATTTTTGACAATGTAGTTAGGATTTATTATTTACCTAAAGTATTCATTAACACTAGACACCTAAATATTATTATTTTTGTTCTCACCGTTTTAACAATATTCGTTCTTTTGAAGTTTTTTTTTGTTCTATGAAACTATGAGAAGAGCAGGACGCTCACCAGATATAAAGTGATACTGAACAACGATGCGGCTAGTGCGAATAATAACTCTCTTCTAGACACAAGACGTTAGTATCGTTGGCCTAGTAATTTCACTAGCTACTGCGCTCTTCGAACGAAAACGCAGTAATGTTATAAATAATAAAATATATTTCCGAGTATTTTTCACGAATCTGACAGAAGTGATTTTTGTCTACTAGATTAGAGTAAGGTAGTTACGAAAGTAAACATACGTACGAAAATCAAACCTTTTGTATTAATCGCGTTGACTCCTTTTTAAGCTGGTCGTTACATTGAATGCGATTTAGTTAACGAATATAATCGCTCCATAACGAACGTGGATCGTATGCCGTTCAAACGGCCGGTCCGATGACCATACTTTTAGAGTTTCTGAGACTGTTATTTTTTATATTATCTCACCAATCCTGAAAAGGCTGTCACCGAAAAACTTTTGCATTACGTATCATAAAATAAAGATACATATCTTTTACTTCATTTTGATTTGTCTTATAAACTTATTCTTGTCCATTTTAGTTAAAATTTAAAAATTCAAGAGTAGTTTAATTCAGCGAAAAAACCCGTTTTCAATTTATTTTACTTAATAAACAAAAAAGCACTGCATTCTTTACACTGCATTGTGCTTTATAAACCTGCTTAAATAGTAATCTCATAAGTCATACAAAAGGTGAGCAACTTTTTCAATATAGACTCGCTCTTGACTACAAACGATGCTGAATTGGAATTGATAAGTTTATTCTCAACAATAGATAAATATAAAGATTTTTACGGTGTGCATATCTTACCCGAAATCTCTGTGCAAGCTCCAGTGCATAGGCAGATTGTTTTAGTCTATGAATATGTATAAATAGAATTTTGTATTTATAAATAAGATATTTAATCTCATTCACCGGAAACGTTGATATTGTTATGACGAAGATGAAAATAAGAACATGTCACATTTTTCAACACAATCGAAAGGTTAATAAAGCAATACTTGCCATTATTTATTCAAAATTATAAAATAGGTTTCTTTAATTAGAATTCGTTGTTTACGTTACTTCGTTAATTTCAACGTTAATATCGGCATCAGTTGCTAATAAAGTTATTCTTTATATAATACATTTAAAACAGGTTTGGTACGAAGCGTTTAATAGTTAAAGGGCGCCGTCTCAAGGGCGTGGAAAATTTTTCTTACAACTTAAATCAACAAGAGAATTCATTATGCAACATGTTGTGGTTATATTTACCTAAATTTCAAGCAATAATAAATCTATCTCTTGTCATTTAGATTTAAATCAGAAACTTGATTTATATTGGTTAACATAACATGAAAATGTCTGACTTAATAAACATTACCTCAATACATAAACTTCTACGAAAATTAGTCCTTTACATGGTGCATGTTGGTACAACTTTAGAGTTTATAAATAATTAAACTAAGCAGGCAATTCCTAACATGGACGATTGCTACATACCAACTATCGCTATTAAACCTGGTTGAACTGTATTAAAGTTTATACGCACCGCAGTCAGATGGCAAGTTTTGATCAGTTAAACAGAGTGAAAGAAATATCCTTGTTAATATTTATACTTACACCTGTTTTAAAGTCGCTTTATTTATCGGTATAAAATAGTTTAATAGTGTGTTATAAATAAGATAAAATCGTCTCCGTGATTAAATGAATATGTACCATTTTATTTTTAACCGTCTCTGTAGTTTAAGAGATTAATTTGTACACGTATAGATATTTATACTGATCATTATTGTAGTCCATCTAAATGATGAGGATCTTGGAGGTTCGTCACAAATATTTTGCTTTAATTATACCGTTTTTTGTCGTGGGGGCAATCTTCAAAGGTACCTTGATTCTGGGGTCAAAGTTCTGTCAAGGTTACGTGGGTTTTGTAAAACTAAAATCCCCTCGGTGGTCATCCTCAGTGCGTTGTAGGAGTTCTGGGGATCTGTTACGGAACGCACCGGAGCATCCTTCCTCAATTCTATTCTCAGGGAGGACCGTAACTTAATCCAGTATCCCGCTTCACTTCGACAAATATGAGATGTATTTACTGTCCACCCCGTGCTCTTAAAGGATGGTGAAGGCTCCCACCTTAAAGGCCGCGAACCCGAAAACCCTTTTAGTCGCCTTCTACATGACTTAGCTTAGTCTTCCTATTCTTAATACCAAGAGACTTTAAGGCAGACCAAAATAATATTTAGCTAAGCGTCAACAAAAACGCTACCACCGTTCAAACTTCACCACACGTGCGCCTGAAATCGAAGTAAGGATCCTCGAGTTACAGGGAGATCGCTCGGCGTCACTTAGTCACACGGCAAAGTATAAAATACAACGTAATTTAATAAACACTGTGATAACAACGATACTAAAAACTGTTCACCTGTCGCACATCAAGTCATTCAATCTTTCTGCGAGAAATATTCTGTGACATTCTATTTTTAACATCTAGATTGTTCTTTTCACCAATACGAAGAATAAATCGCACACGTGGAAACATGCTCCACGTGTCAATTTTTTGTTTTGACACACGACGATCTGATTTTAATTTTAAATGATTACGACGTTTTCTTCAAGGTTATAATGTTTTTTGCCAAGTGTTCTTTGTAGCGTTACAAAGAGATGGTGACTCAAAGAAAATGAATTAAACAATGAATTTTTATTATAGTAATATTTTCGGCTGTGACAATTTGACTACACGTGTTTACTGGCTGATCTTTTTTATCATTATAGTAAAATGACATAAGCCTTTGGATGGAACTACGGCATAGCATCTGCACTACTGTAATTAACCGCTAACGTTACGGCTAATCTCTAATTAAAGGGTACTCAAGCAGTAACCGTCTCGAACTTTTCAAATATTAAATAATTTATTTATACTTATTTAAAATTCGCCCTTCACGATAAAAACAAATGCTTAAAGCAGATCATCATCTTCCGCCAATCGACGTCCACTGGATATAGGCGTCCCCTGATGTTCTACACGATGTGATCATCATCTATACAACTAAATAAAACTGGAGTTTCTGTTTGTAACATTAATTATAAAATTACCGCTTTTTTTCTAAGTGCATTTCGATGTATACACGATATATATACCAAAACCCCATTTTTTATCGTTTCTCTGTCTTTGTCTGTTTGTTCCGGGTAATCTCTGAAACGGCTGGACCGATTTTGATGGGACTATCACTGGTAGATTGTTGATGTAACAGGGAGTTAATAAAGCTACTTTTTTTTTGGAAAAAATTATAGGGTCTCCCGAAAAAATATTAAAACCTACAATATTCGATGCAAATAGGGAAGCTACATACATTTTCTGTAACAATAACTGTTTTGTTAAATACCACGCGGACGAAGTCGCGGGAAACAACTTGTCATTAACTATTAATCTTGACTTCATAACACTCAATCTACGAGTCCCAAATGATTTACAAACGTTATTGTTCTAAACAAAATATATGCGACTACGACTACTACGATTACTATCTATAAAAAAAGTTGCAGTCTCTCTTTATAATAAAGAAACAACTTTTTGCTAATTTCATGTGAAGGTGTGCTTGATAGAATAAACAAAATTGAAATATTTTTGTCTACATGATCTCGATAAAATTTCGATGAGCAAGCTGTTTGCTCTTTGTAAGTTTGTCACCAAGTAAATTCACTTAGTTTGTTACAAATCTCTTATAATATTACTTATTTCAATGTCAAGTTGATAAATGTATAAAATATTAAAATTTAAAACGCGTCCGACTCATTGCCTCGTACGGATTTGTTTTGTAGTCAAATTGCATTTTGTGTCTCGTGTCCGCTGGTTATGTTGATACTTTTGCGAACCATCATTTGGCCAGCGTGGTTGATAAATGGCCATGGCTATCTCATTGCGAGAGAAGGTCTCGTATCTTAAAAATGGGAACATTGGGGTTGTTTATAATTATTACTATTAACACCTTTAAGTAGTAATAGCGAGTCACCTTCATATTTATTAAAACAATATATTTTTTACATTTTATCCAAAACTTACTTTTAAGAATTTTTTACTTAAAAGATCAGTATCATCAAAATCATCAGCCGGTAGAGGTTCACCACTGGAAGTGCGGTATAGCAATGTTCAAATTTTAATTAGTGGTGGTTGGTATAAATATTTTTTTTCGAGTATTGTAATGCTCCTAATGTCATATGTTCAATTATTACAGTATACGAAAGGTACGTAATTGTCATAGTATTATTTGTTTAAAGTTTTCTCCTTTATTTTACCTTTAAATTGCGTGTTGGGAAATTCAGAACCGCATATAATAAGATAAAAAATATCATTATTACCTCATTAAATATTACTTATATGACAGTTTTATAAACCACAAAACTAATGGGTGTAGAAAGTAGTGTAAGATTAAGAAGTTATACATTTTTTAAAGTAACTTATTAAAAGTTATTCCGCGTTTACTCGTTTTGTTATAATAAACAACAATATCTAGAGCTGCGTTAAAATAGATTACAACTTGTTTATATACCTTTATTTTTAATTTTAACCATTTCACGGTCGGCAATATATAAAGGCGGTAGAGAGGAGACTGCAATCAAATAAAGTTCGGTCTTCGAGAGATTTCTCGGATTATCTGATTTTATGCAAGGTTCTTTATACTGGTAACATTTAAATGTTGTTTATTAAAATACCAACCACTAACTATACTACACAACATGTGGCCACGGAATCGAACTAGGCAACTTGGTGCTACGCCTAACGTTTATCCGGCACAGCAAAGGAAGGTAAGAGTCTTAATTCATATAACTTGTACTTTGCTTGTATTTTGCAAAGCCAACATTTTGATGATTAGAAAATGTGTGCCTTGGACGTCTTACATGATGTCCAGGTCATTCAGCTGACGTCTAATGGTACTATGTTGGCATTATTTTATATCCTCTTTGATTACTTTACTCATACTCGTATATGACTAACACATCGAGCCCCATACTATAATGCAATAAAAAAAGTTATGTGATTATATCAAATGGTTAAAAGATTAATATGTGCAATCGTTTGAGTATATTTATGTTATTTGCATTTAAAACTGTTTTTTGCAATGTTCTAAACAACTATTCATCCGTACATTTTGAATGGTAGTTATTTAAAATTTTCATACTTGAAATCTTATGCCTTATTCAACTCTGCTAGATGTATATGGTTTTCATAATTTCAATCTTACTACATATGTTATGATTCCGATCTAGAATAGATGGTCGAAATCCTTGACGCATGGGTCAACGAGTGACCCATTTGATAATTTTATTTAATTCCGGAATTCAAGTAAATATAAAAATAATTACAACGCAAACGACTCTTGAACCATACGAGTCATTCACACTCATATTTAAGTTGATTTTGAATATCAACTTTTTAACTTTTACTTAATGCTGGTGGGTCTCTGTTCCCGCAGACCGTTTAGGTACCACCGCAGCCCCTAGTTTAACCGCCAAACAGTAGTGTATAAACATTACTGTGTTCCGGTTTTTTTTTTTCAAGGCTTAGAGCTACGATATTTGATACGTGGTAAGCCAGTGAAATTACTAGGGCCAAGAGACTTAACAACTTATGTCTCAACGCGACGAGCGCAATGTGGTGCAGTGTATACCATCTCAACTAGCGCCACGTTGTTATGGTCTAGTGTATCACTTACCAACAAGTCACCGTCATCGACTCGTCACTTAGTCGAATAAAAAAAAACCAAAAATTTGGCCAACTCTTGATCAAGATATAAAAGTTTTTTTGTAACGTATTCCCTTTCACTTGATTAAGTATCATATGTGATGTAATATCAATATCACGCATAAATCGATAACTTCACAGAATCGTTAATATATAGTAATGTACTAGGACAAGGACGCTAATTAATTATGTCATGAACGTTAAGAAAACAAAACAAATACATCATCTAAATGTAGTCGTACGTGTAGACTCTCAGCGAGAAGTTACATATTTATTAATATATATATTTACATCACAAATGATAAGATAAGCGAAACGTTAAGAATGGACATGGTTAACAAATTAGTTGACCATTAAACAGCGTTCGTTGAGAATATAATGTCTATACTCCATCTACTGCATAGTGAACACGTTACCAGTAATTAGATCTACTTAGCGGACGTTCCATCATTGACGTCACTAACGTCGTTTGCATCTGCGTACCGGATGCTACGCAAACCGATACTAAACTGGACGGTCTAGTCTGCCGACGGCAGTTTCCCTCCGGATATGACGTGGGAGGGGAGTCGACAAGAGAGCAATACACTTTTTATACATTACTACGCTTTACTACCATGTATCGCCATTTACCATCCGGCGTGAAAAAAACTAAGTAGCTTGTTTTACATGGGCAAAAATCTTAACTCTTAGTTTGAAATATATGCGTCAGGCGATAGCAAACTGTCCGGACTATGAATGTACTATATATAGAAAAACAGTATGTAGTTAAATATATACTTGCGTTATGTTTTCTTTTTAATAAACTCACGCAGACTCTTCGTCAAACATCACCATTTGACCTCTGTTCAATTTTACTATAACATTTACTGACATCATTTTCAAAAAAATTATCTATATACCATGTAAAGGTGAAGTATGCTAATTACATGTTTAATTTGCATAAAAAAATGTATTACATAAAAACAGCACCAAAAATCAGATCCTGATGAAAAAGATAACCGAGGACACCTTTTTTTTTACCTTGTCTGTTGTAAGTAGAGACTCACTAATATCCAGGAGCTCAACCCTGTCCAACCTTTCATAATTCTATAATTTTACTACATACCAGTTGCATGTAGTTAAAGAACTCAAGAATTATCTCCATGGCATTATGTACGAAAGGACCGAGAGATGTAAATGTCACCCATAACAGTTGCTTCATGAAAATGCAACGCTTCCGGGCAGCCAACGTAAACAGATTTGAAGTTAAAATGTAACAGCAATGCTACTGACAATTTGAAATTGTAATCTCTATTCAACGCCAAATGCACAAATATCACCATGAATACGTTTGAATAATAATTCACATGTTCGTTTCTCACATAATAGTATAATTTTACTGTTGTTATATATGCAATGTACTTTGAAGCGTAACGGTATAAAAAAAGAAGTAAATAAAGAAGTGTGAAATCCTTCGGATAACCTTCTCGTGCATGAATTTAATTATATTGAAATTAATCGTGGCTGAAGTGTCTTTCATAATATGTTGATTTTTTTATTAAATACAATTGTTATATTGTGTGTTATCAAAGGTGATATATGATGCATAACTGCAAACATGGTTTTATAGGTACACCAAATTTACTGGCAAGTCTATTACCGAGAACCGTCTAGGAAGGTACCAATTCCTATCCCTGCCCCAAACAGTTTGCAAACGATGTACAAGCGTTTTTTTTTTCTTCAATGGTCGCATATTTAATATTTTGTGTCTGACAAACTTCAGGTTATGTAAGTTAAAGCTCAGGTCCTCGCAATTTTCATATAATTATCATGAATGAAATTCCTCTCAATTTAAATTCGGGTTCGGTTCACCTTTGGTTTCCTTATTTCAAACATTCTGCTCATATATACTAATAAGTAAAACGAAAGTGTGCACTTTTAGTTTTTTTGTTATTATTAAAGTCACCTGCGAAAATTATGCTATTAGTTTTGTTTCAACGAAAACTCAATATTTAAAATGAAATAATGTACTGACATTTAAAACTAAACGAGAAAACTTCTCTCACGACCTATTCTTGTGAAAAGGCTAACGATTTTTTTTTATTCATATACAATATCACGTTGCAATAACTCCAATACTTATTAAACAAGTAATAGATTATAGTAACATAGTAATGATTTTAGTGATATTATAAGATTATTATTATTGTGTAGATTATGTTATGATTTAGAAAACTTGCCGCTCTTCTAAGAATATGAAGCTCAAATACGTAAATAGTATTCGCATGTTTTCTTAATATAATTCATGTAACAATTTTTAAGACGTTTGATATGTATCAAACGTCTTAAAAATTGTAAACGAAACTTAAATTTTGAAAAAACTTAAAAATTGTAAAACGAAGAGATTATAGGTACTTACCTATAATCTCTGTGACTCGCGTAAGGCTGTATATTTAATACACGTGATAACTCAGTCTACTAACTATTTAAGGACGAATTTATTTCATAAAGTAATTCTCAGAGATGTTTTTGTTAGCTGGTAACGAAATAGTTAAGCATCGGTTCAAGCCACTTATCTACTTCCAGATAAAGCCGCCGGGAGAAGAAGTCGCGGCGGAAGCAAATCATGACCCCCTACCAACATAACAGGTAGCTATATTAATGTGTATCCAACTTGTTTCCGCTTCATAACTACATCCGTTCAATATCGCCTCTATATCAGTACAATATCACTGCTGGTAGGTCTCTGTTGCCGTATACAATCTAGGTAGGTTTCTTTTCTAGTCTATATAAGTTGTCTCCGGAACTCACCGCAAAAAGAGGAAGTGTAACGGCCTAAACTAGAATTTTCAGCGCGGGCCTGAACACTGTAACAGATATTGCAGCTCTTTGCTTGGTTGTTTTATAGAAGGTATTTTATAAATTCAAATAGCGCTAGTAATTTCGGTAAAGAATTGATTTAACTTATAGTTCTTTCTCTTCATCTCGGCGGTATAGCGTCCGAGCAGATACGAGGGTCGCATTGGCCGTCCCCGAAACAATCAAGACATGGTGCGGTAACCACCGTCATTCGGTTGTTGTAGCAAATCCAGAAGCAAATTCCGGAGCATTGGGCCACATCTTAGTGGAATTCCTAATAAACTCGTTCCCCGAGTAACTGTGGCGCAGTAACCTATCTTCAAATAAATTGACGCGCGCCAACTGTCTCGAAAACTTGAGAAGCCTAATAGACATGTTTATAATATTATATTGCGTATATAATTGACGTATATTCGACCTTTACAAAGAGAATCTTTAGTTAGAATCGTATGAAAAACAGGTCAATTAAGTATTTATGTATAATTTTCGATATATGTTACAATGGCTGTTTCGTCCCAATTCGTTCCAGTCTAATCCAGCGGGGGGCCGCCTGAGATAGACAACGTTGAAGGGGCAATTACGAAGTGGCCCCTTGTTTATAACAGCAACCCCTCGCCTGGTTTACGAAGGTTTTACAATGTTATGAAAATTACTAAACCTACTTTTATATGAATTATTCTGACGGATTAGTAAACAAAGCTACAATCGAAATACTATAACTAAAAAATTAACGCTTTGTTTATATATATGTTATAAACAATAATATAACAAGATATATATACATTTCTTTTTATTTATAATGTTGGGCCTCTTCAGTATTAAGTTAATAACTAAAATGAAGCATAAGCTAGTTTTTTTTTTAAATTTTGAATTTTCACAGACCGCGAACATTTGAGCTACTATTAGGTTTTCGAATTAATGCTGTTTCCGTTAATATATTTATATCGATACTTATTATAAAAAAAATAAATAAATTAGATTTTGAAAATGATATTAAGTAGTAACAGAGATGTGGGACAAAGCGATTTAACCGGGGCAACGTAATCAGGTAAAATTAACAAATAAATGAATAGTTACATAAAATTTTGTATGTCGCCTACAATATTTCCCTTTGTCGATAAACACGTGTGGGGCGACGTGGTGGGGTGGAGAGGTGGTGGGTGGGGATTAGGGGGTAGCGCGTCTATCACAAGCAGCAACAGGTACCCTCCGCCATCGGCGTATCGAATAGGGAAAATCTGCTTCGGATCAAATTCGATAATTAATTATATTTTTCGTTTGTGCCGGAACTATTTATATACCGTACATTTTGCGATACCGGATATCCTTATTTTTTGTAACAGTAAAAAATATCAGAATTTTTTTTTAAATAAAACCACCATCAAGAATGCCAATTTGTTGTTCCGTATAGAGCTCTGAACAAAACGTATTTAATTATAAATTAATATATTTTTTTAGTAAAAAGTTTTGTAATGATAAATATAAGTGAGCGAAGAATGTGAATAGAAATTTAAAGCGCACTACTTTTGAAGCCTGGACAGACTCTTAACCTCTCTTTCACGAAGAGAGTTCTTTTCCTACTTTTGTGGAGGCTGCCGAGAAGGATATACCTTTCTTTTTTTCTTTTCGTTATTTTTTGTATCAGAGGGTGGAGGTAGATCTTAGAGTAGTAACTTTATCCTCGATCCCCCTATCATCTATCCTCGTCGGTGGATATGAGATAATTTGCCGTCCAGTATATTAGACAACACGCACAAGTTTTGGATAAAACTGCGGGTAGTCTGCAACAGCCTTCCAGCAGTTCCGGCCAAAGGTGTAGCGAGGATACCGAAAAATTATCTAATGCAGTATATATAAGTGTTCTTCTTCTAAGTCGTATTTCCTCACGACTGAGGGTCGTGGTCATCATGTTTTTATTGAAACACACGACGACTCTCTTGGCAGTTATAATGGAGTGGTTTGCCATTGCCTTCTCCATTTCACATACTAGTCTGACCACTGATGGTCATGACATAGATATGCAGGTTTCCTCACGATGTTTTCCTTCACCGTCAAAGCACGTGATATTAGTTGGTGTTTTTATGCTAACTGCACATAAATTGAAAAATTCATTGGTGCAGGCCGGATTCGAACCCGGTACCTTCGCATTGGAAGGCCGGCGTTCAAACCACTAGGCTATCACGGCTCTAAGTCTATAAGTGTTAGATATAGAGAAAAAATAATTGTGATTACCAACATTTTGTTTAAACTAGTAGGTGTATCGACTTTTTTAAAAGACTAAAATAAAAAAATATGGGTATGACTTAACATACTTTCACTATAAAAGACAGATGACTGTAAGTCTCGACACATTCCTGTTTGGGCAGTGTGCGAGGTGTGAGCTCTGTGACTGGTGACGTGTGAATGTGAGAGGTATGGCAGATTTAATTTATATTTGAATAGATGTGTTTCTAATATAAGCTTGTCTAAAAGTTAAGTGATTACTGCTGGCGTTAGTACCACCCCTCTGTATATAAGATAAATACATAATTTTTTTTTGCGAGTTGTCTTCTGCGTGCTTTCTTTTCGATGTTAAAAAGAAAAGTTAACTTACTACCGAAAAATTTTCTGTCTGTTAAAGTTTTAGAATAAGGTTGTTATTATAAATTCTCATATATATAATATTAATAAATTGAACCGATTCTCCTAGACAGATTTTCGTTTGTCTTACTGTATACGGTTGTTCCGGTTGTGCGAAACTTGTGTATAGTTTACTCTAAATAAACTTAGCGGTTTTCAAAGATAATCAGACAAGAACCCGTTAGCGTTATAAGATCTAGTTGCAACAATGTAAACGGATCCTTTTATTTATCACATGAATTTCTCGGAATATAATCACACGGAGGACCTAGATTCGATTTAGAGGCGACATGTGGAGTTATGTTGGTGATGGGGTTATTTCCAATTCAACTAGCTACTAACGTTGCTGTGTTCCGCTTTCTGCTGATTAGATCTAGCTCGCCCTCCACGGCTTAGTTGTCACTTAACGACATGAGAAATTGGCGATGTATTAGATAAATATATATTTCGTTTCTAAAATTGCATATTCTGTATTTTCTATGTAAAATAAAATATTATTCGGTCACACAACAGAGAGATATAAATATATAGTGTTTCTTTGTTCGTAGCTCTTAAAATTATTCGTAGATAAGTCTATGAATATAAGACGGACAAATTATTTTTATATAGTTAATTACTATACGATGATGATGTAACTGTTGATGATCAAAATGTAATGATAAATAATCAAGTAACTCTTTTGCTGGTCGAACAAAACAACGCGGTAACTTAGCCGGTACAAATTTAACAGGAGTTTGTTGACAGCTGTTTACTACAACCGATGTCTTTTAACTAAACACTACTTTTTTCTTACTTTAACGTTAGCGTTCATACTTTTTTTTACCGATCGTCGATGTCCATTGTCTTGTTATTTTAAGTCGATGTTTTCTAATGGCAATAAAAATGTGTTGTTATCCCTTTTGATTGTTTCAATTTCATAATAAAACGGCAAAGGTAGAAGCTTACATCTTTTTATGTGAGACCACAAAAATTTTCATACAGGTAAACCTCTGATATTTTTTTTCGTTGAAACAGTATCTCTCGATATATCGTCCTATATGAATAAAAATTATTCTTTCTTCTTCAAGGGTGAGAAAACACAATCGATTTGCACCTGTTATTTTCAGTTTATGAATTTTTTAAGTTTTTATTTAAAGTCATTACGTTTTTTGGAGTATAGCATTGTGTAACGTTTTAAAAATCCGATCAAACAATATAATAGTTAAGATTTTTTTTATTTAACGCGGCGACGAGACTGACAAGTCGTTCACTTGATGGTAAGTGATACGCCTGCCCATAACAACGTGGCGCTGGTGAAGATGGTATACAAGAAAATTTATTAATGTCTAATTTAATGTATAACTTATTAATAAATATTTATGGTTATATCAATGAGTTGAAATTCGATCCAGTAGATGGTGGGCAGTGGTTGGTCGATTGTATATATTCATTGTCGGGTGTAACATCGTCTCGGGGATGGGGTGGCAAGTACAGTGTCAGATATAGTAAGAAAGGTTTTAGGTGTCGGTAATCAATCGAATCGTCGACTCAAGTTCGTGTTAAAAGAATGCCAAGATTAATCCGATTTCTTCCTTCCCTACTAAGAATTACATTATTTTTACTTTCAAGTTAAGAGAAATAATTAACTGCAACATTATTTTATGTTCATCTCTGAACATTTTGAATTATATATTTGCAGTTGTCCGTCTACATGTATGAATTCCTCATTCGTAAGCGATGCAATTTTAATATAATTATTTATACAAATAATGAAATAGAACCGGTTCTGAGTATAATTTTTATCATATAATTTTCTTAACTATATTTATTTCAATTAATTAACTACTGATTATAACAAAAAGTTGTTTGAAATACAAGTTTACTCCATGATTACATAGTTTATTTTAGCTTAAGTAATCTGTATAGTTTCTTCATAGAAATAATATGAAATTATTCTATTGTTTGAAATAAATGTATTTAATTTTGATGAATAGCATAAATTAAAGTCGTTGTAGTCAACTAGTATACTAGACCTTTGAAAAATTATTTTTATACATTTGTTCTTTATTTTATAAACCTGAACTTGATTCTAAATTGAGTCGTCTCGAATTATACGACTTTATCAATTGTTTGTTTCATCATTATCATTATCTTAACTCACTGAAACCCTCTAGTGACCTATTGCCTTGCGTCTTTGCAATATTATAGTTAAAAGGTTTAATGTTATTTATTACTTAAACGAAATCCTCTAGTTTTTTTGTACATTTTCAAGTTATATATTTAACTTTAAAACAATTGAAATGTATGTAATATTCAACAAAGTTACTATTAGTTGAATAAATATGTCATATACAGTAATTCACATAAACACAATCAAAGCATCCGCTAAAAGAAAAAAAAACCTAATTACATCTTTTCCAATTCAGGCTTTCATTAGAGTCTATATTAAAAATATACCGTCTGTAATTAAATTATTATTAATTACAGAAGATACTATGTTATAGACAGGATACTCGTATAACGAATGAATTTATTATCTGTAACGATTGTAAATATTTAACATCTTCACTCAATCTTCAACTATGATGTTGTGTGATCTTCAAAATGTTTAACATCTACTGTTTATCATCATGAAATAAAATTATATCGATGAAACTGAAAGTTGTTTTACCTTCGTGAACATATATGTGATTGTAAAAAAAAAACTAACTCAATATAATGGAGTACTGCGTACCTTACTTGCTTTTACACGTAATTTTAATGAACGGTTTTTATATTATTTTACTTTTATGACTGGTTTCTATAACGTTCAACAGACAATTAGAGAGAAAATTTGTAAGATTTACATTCGGTGCTCAGCCGTAGTACCGAGCGGACGTGTTTTATGAAACCGTAGTCCAAGGCCCCGTGCGCGACAAACCGGTTGTGCAGGTGACCGTCGCTAGTCTCCGCAATCGCTTAGTGTTAGTGCGTGAAAACTTTGCAAGAGCTCGAATTCCTCACTGTAAGTAACTTTCCCATTCACCACCAAGGCATTTTACTGTATACGGTCTTGACGCACGCCACAGTACAGGCGGCACACATGGCTCCCACACAAACAGGTATACAAGTCCCTTCAACTCAACTTCTTTCAACAAGTATGTACAACTTCTTTCAGCAAGTACTTCAACAACAAGTTCTTTCAACAAGTATGCAACGTAAGATGAAAAATGCGTAGGCATAGGCATACCTAATTTAGCCTTAAGGCAGTTAAGGACCGGTGAGCATGTTTCACTGAGTGATAGGCCCGGGTAATAGGGAAGAACCCCGAGGCCCGAACATTCTCGCAGGCCAGAGCCTGGCTTCGGCAAGCCTTGCGAATGACTCGTAACTAAGGAACTAACAAACTAACATATGCGTTGCTAGAAAAGTTCAAAATTTCGACCGATTCAACGGTTACCCAACACGCGTAACTTACGTATTTCATGAGAAAAGACTTCCCTGAAATATGGGAACAGTTCCAGGAGAAGATTAATGGAACGACGTTTCAAACTAGTTCACCGACCATAAAATCGAGTGCCTAAAAGCGCAAAACACCGCGCAGGGCATTCGCATCAAACTAGCCGCGGTTGGCGACTTTCGCGCCGCAACCAAATACCTACGGAATGCCGGCCTCGGCTTTCTCACGGATGTTTTCTCTTAGGTGAAACAACTTATGAGGCCCGCACAAGCAGCTCCTTCGTTAGCGTCCTCGACACGGACTAAACCCCTACCCTATGACGCAGCACTCCGGGGCTACTAAAGCCTCCCCCATTTTGGGCTCTAAAAACCCCAGGACACCCTGGCTTCTGCGTTGGAAATCCAGTCGCTAACCTCATACCTCACGAGGGCCATCGTGAAAAATCTTCTCATCTTGAGAGGTAAACTGAGCGCCGCTGGGAGCGCACAAGGAAGGTCTGCAGTTCATGGAGCACGACGATTCCATTGCTACGCTAGAGGATGATATCGCGTAATCACCACAGGATGTCATCCACGACCTTTGGTGCTTTTAATAATTAAAAGGTGGTTCCTGCAATGATGCAATTAGATAATCCGTTCTCTAGCGAAGATCTCCCTTACTGGCGATCAGCCACTTACCCTCGTTTTAGTCTGTCTCCCGCCAAAAAGGTCCGGGACACAGACATGAGAACCAATTCCTTACGCTCATCTGTTGTACTCGCTGACGAATTCAATAGCAGGCATAACACCTGGCACTACAGCGACAGACTTTTAAAACTGACGAACAAACCTAATTTAAACATAATAGCTCCTACGAGATATAGCGCTGCTTAACTGGTGCTCCACTTCCAATCAAGTAATTAGGAGGTGGACTCCGAATCCGGGTGGCCCAGTATACAATTAGCTAAAAAAATCGTTCAGATGAATGCAAGAGCTACACAACATCTGGGAATATCTCAGATATCATATAGATAATCTTTACATAAATACAATTTTCAAATCGATGACTTAATTTATTGTTTCTTTCTTAATAGTTTCTACACTCTCTACAGAGTTGTCACTTTTTGATAATTCTGTTTTTGTTCAATAGGGGCCATACCTCGTATTTCAAAGTTTATTAAGTATCAAAAAGTTTTTGCGTTTGTATCATCATCACCAAAATGTCAGTACATTGATGTCCGGCATTGAACGTAGACATCAGTAAACGGCGTGCGAGTTGGCGAGAGCATCCTGGTTAGTAAACAAAGGAAAATGTGATGCCATTTTCCGATGTTTTTTCCTCTCAATAGCCTTAAACCTTTTACCCATGGGAAAAAGGGATAGTATCATTAAATATTACTGAAAAAGTCGATGAGAGCCTGTACTAAACTTCGTGTGTTTAGTCTAAATTTCATTTTTATAATTTGATTTTTTTTTTTAAACGCCTACAATTTATTTTAGATTATTAGGTGAACTAATAGAATTGTTTTTGCTGCAGTATATTAAGGTCCGAAAAAAATTCAGGTGATTATTTTTAAAACCGTGAAAGGCTTAGGAACTTTATTTCTATCTGGTTTCCAAAAATGTATCCTAAGTTTAACACTTTCTTAAAAGCTGGTTAATAAGTTATCTAAGCTACGTCATTACTTAGCTACTCTTCTCCTTACATATCCCACGTTTATAAAACAACGGACCTCGCGTTACATAAAATTATATTATGCTCTGTTTATTATACGCGGCACGTGTAAGACTATCTTTTATCCTTACAATTACTCTTATCGGGGCTGAATCAAAATTCACTATACAATACTTGCCTGATTATGCATTGTAGTAAATACTCAAGTCTTAAGCAGTGATGTATGTTCCGATATCGACGGAATCGACTACAACTTGTAATGTTACTGTTTAGACAAGGTTCAAGGAAGTTGGCTTCATTGCCGTACAAACGCCTTGCCTATTGTCCGTTTCATATTTATAAGGATTATACAAAAAAATGCACGAGCAGGGAATATTATAACTTAAGCGTTATTCCGCTTTGGATGTTTTATAATATTTACGAATATATAACATGCGGGTTAACACATTCATTCACCTGTCGGAAATTGTTAGTTGTGATCTTTACACAGCGTTTTACTCATCACTCATTCTTAATAAAAACATGATTTTTATTAGGAATCACATTCATTTCAGAAGGCCGTGATTATTGTGTATTATTGCTTGGCTTCAGAAATACGCGTTGCCGTGGTACCAACCCGGTAGGCCTTCCGCATAGAGGTATTATTACCGTTTCGTTTGGATAATACTAAACATTAATAGAGAGAATAAATTGCTACAGATTGTGTCATCTTTCCTTGGATTTTTGAAATGCCAGAGTCATTATTTATTTTGGTTATTTCTTATTTTGCTTACTGGAGTCTAAGGAATTTACATACACCTTAGAAAGGTTTACGTAGGTTTTTTACTAATCTAATCTATGATTATTTTATTTATAATAATCTGCGGAACATTAGCTCACAGGTACAATTGTTACGTGTAAAGATTAGTCATCATGATGCTTTGTACATTTTATAATTGTGAGTGCAAAATTATAACATGAAAAGCAAAAAAATAAAACTTAAAAGTTTTCAGTTAAGTTTTATTTTTTTGCTTTGCTTTAACTATTTTAAAAACAGTTGGAAAACCTTCGTCAAGTCAGCATGCTTATGCTATGAACATCCCCAGTTCGCGAACAAAGATATTTAGCTCCACATTCTTAATAAAAACACCAGAGGAATAGAACAGATTTCAGGCGACAGTGTTTTTAATAAAAGATTTAATAGGTTAACGGGCTTTGCCATCTCAGACGATATCAACACTTAACACCAGTTGGATCTTAGTCGAGCATTTACCTTTCTTTTTACAAATAAAATCATTGCGCTATATTTTAACAAACCTAAACATCATGTTACGGCTTTCCATGAGCGTCGGTTCAGCACTGAAATGTTATAAATAATCTTTTCACTTCTACATCCATACATATACTTATGTAAAATCTATTGACAAAGATAAATGTGTATTGTTAGTTTGTTTTTTTTAGAGATCATTGATATAAATATTTAAACACAAAACAAAAGATATTACGTAAGAAATGAAAAAAAAAACTAATGTATGTAAACAGATCGCAGTAAATATTCCGCGTGTCCTACTTGTTTGTATCCAAATGTTCTGTTTGATATTATTCTGTTTGGCTGTTGTGCCACTTTTCCGCCAAGCCCGTGCCGGTCTTACAAAGGTGAGTAGTCAACTTCGATCCGTAGATTTTGCTAGAAATTTCGCTTGAAGTTTTTTATTTAACTAATATCATTGTTATTTATATATCTATATATGCATCGTCAGCCGTCAATCCTTCAAGCATTTTGCCTTGCTCATTGCCATATTATTTTAGTAATATTTTGATCTGTATCAGTGACCTTAAATCTACGGATCTCCTCATTTGTAAATCGATCGCTCAGAGTAACTCCGAACATGGCCCTCTCCATAGCTCTTTAGCTGAATTTGAGACTTCGTAATTTCTCTTGTCAATAACAATTCAGTCTTAAACTATTAGGTATTTTTATACTACTTTGCGACGAGGCGAGCAAGACGTTCACCTGATCGTAAGTAATACGCTAGACCATAACAACGTGGCGCTAGTTAAGATGGTATGCACTGCACCACATTGCGCTCGTCGCCTTGAGACATAAGGTGTTAAGTCTCGTTACCCCAGTAATTACACTAGCTACAGCGCCCTTCAAACCGGAACACAGTAATGTTCGCAGACTACTATTTCACGGTTGGAATAGGAGCTGTGGTGGTATCTACGTAGACGGTCTTTGGCAACAGTGACCTCAGGTCAAGTAAAGTTATCAGGCTACGTAAAGTTGTCGTTGCTTATACATGTGAAGTATTAAAAAAAAATTATAAAATTTAACAACTGTTTCAAACAGATAACGTCAGTTTTTCAATTAAAATTGTAAATCGGAAAAACTGTTTGTGGAACGGATTGGAAATGCCACTTGCGACGCCATTGACGGCTGTACGTTTGATTGTAATTTTTCAATTAAATCGTAACAAAAAGTTATTACCTGTCGTTACTATTCTTTAATTTTAGTTCACAATATACATTCTACTTTTTTATAATGAAGCTGTTGTTAGATAGATTCGTATACTTTATTACATACAACTATATTGAAAAGGAATATAATACTATCAAATCTGCTTTTCATATTCTGCTAAGAGACATTTTTGGTAACTATTTCTTTTAGTCTTATAAAAGCCTTAATTTACATTATCAGCCGGAAGACTGCTGTTGTTAGGCACAGGTCTCCGTTACGGACCTCTACGCCAATGGGTCCGGCGACCTTCACCAAGTCGTCGGTTCACTGCCGACGATCGCGTCTAACTTTACACTTTTAGCTCTTTGGGTTCCCCTATAGCGTTCATCGCGTTGGGTTTAGTTTGTTTTATAAATTATGTACTGTTGTTTTTTGTTTGCGGTACAATGGGGCGGGGCGCAGTGGGCGGTGCTATATAATATGCCCGTTGTTTCTTTCGCGGTTCCTGGCATTGTTCTCGAAGGAGCGATCAGAGGGTTATTGTTTTTCAAGCAAACAAGTGAATAAGTTAATCTTTATGTGTCTTTCATTAAGTTTTCTTGCTGTATCGACAATTATTAGATTTTGTGAAATATAATTGTTTTCTTATTGACGACATCTTTTTGATAACTTACTTTAGAGAGGCTTTTTGATTTTTTGTGCGCGTATGATTTTAAGAATGCCAAATCGTGTTTATGTTAATCGCGTCGATGGTGGAAACAAAGGTTATTATTTTTATTATACTTCCAATAAAAATTATAACTTTTGCCATCTTTTTGTTATTTAATTGGCATCACTAACGAAGGTTACTTTTCCACAAATTGCAATAGTTGCTTTTCGTAATTTTTACAAAATATAGACTTTTTTTTATTCGACGTGGCGACAAGAGAAGCGAGCCGTTCGACTTATGGTAAGTGATAGGCGTGCCCATAACAACGTGCTGCTAGTTAATATGGTATACACTACACCACATCGCGCTCGTCGCCTTGACACATAAGGTTAAGTCTCGTTACCCCAGTAATTTCACTAGCTTAGAGCACCCATCAAACTGGAACACAGTAATGTTTGCACACTACTGTTTAACGGTTGGAAGAGGAGCTGCGGTGGTACCTACCTAGATGGTCTTCGGCAACAGAGACCTACCACCAATGAAAGTGATATGTTGTTAGTTTAAATACAAGAATTATAGTAATACAGTCAGGAAGACTAGATTTGATAAATATTAAATGTGTATTTTTTATAATTACGTATGTACTTGACTTATAAAATTTTTAAAACCTCTTTTCATATAAACTTAAATACGTGTTAAGTTTAATTTTTCAGCATCGCTAGAATTATTGGTGAAGAGAAAAATATTTAACTAACTGCATTTTAAATTATAATAATTTTTACTGTACTTATCTGGTATCCCTGCTCGGTGTGTTTAGTATATAATATAATCTCCGTGACGCAGTTGCTATGTTCCTTTACCTCACAGAGATTGCTAATTCAATTCCGTAGCCGTATGCGGTGGAGATGGTAATTGAGTATTTTCTAACTCGCTTAACTAGCTTCCGCTCTTATATTATGACCCTGCTTGCATAAAACAACATTTCTGTGTTACGGCTGCCTACATGTAATAGCTAAGGAATTTAGGCGTAGCTTTGCTATCCAAGTCTTATTGTCATCTAACATCATGTGAGATTGAGATCAAGTGTAAATCCATTGCAGATAAAAAAAACTTTTTTGCATACCTGTTTACAGTATTTAAATGTATGGTCCCCATTGACCCCAAAATGCTTTCCATCAGCCCTGGTAGTGTTTTGACGGCGCATTATAACAGAGCTAAAAGGTCTTCATACGAGTACATAGCCGTGGTTCTAGTGGTGCTGGCCACACCCCAAATTCTCCACCAATCTTCTTCTAGCAATGCGGCCTTTTATTCTTTGAGCACCGGCTCATTTCGAGTGCATCATGCAGTTTCTGCAAATAGAAGCATGCGTTCTCTCTCAAGCGACGAATATTATCTTAGAGAATGTTATTGCAACAAAAAGATGTTTTACTTGAGACACGGAATAGTGTATGATAAATAGTGACCGTTTAGTATTGTGTTGGCTGTAATTAGTTCCGCTGGTCAATAGAGACTGAAGCTTTCGGAGTTGAAAATTAAATTTTATGTTAGTGACGCACGAAATTAATCTTTGATATTAAACTGCTTAAAATTGATATTACATTCTTATGTTTTACCTTAAATAACTTCTTCTTTACTTTGATGACTCTCTTTTGCTTTTTCTACAGGTAAATAAACACTGTAGATGGATGGTTTGAATAACTAAGAAATATTATTTGTTTAATACTTTATTATTCTGATTTATACTGTATGTACACTTTCAAATGACGATGCCTTCAAACGTAACTTTGTATTCATTTTAAAAAGAAAAATTACCAGCAAATGTAAGACGTACGAATTTGTTTTAAGTAAAAAAATATTTAGATACGAGAGTGATATGCTAATAAAATTAAATTTATACATATCTAATAGAAAAGGCAATTTAAAGGATAGCTCACTGATGTGATTAGTGTCCCGAGAAGATGACGCTGAGCCAAGGCCTAAGTCCCCTTCGCAAGGATCCCCTCCCACGACATAGTCACTGTGAACTCATGCGCAGACACTTTCTATAAAATAATATCATCTATTGACGTACTAATGGCTAAGCTTAGCACTACGTTTAGCCTTAGTTTATTTACACCTGTTCCTACAAAGATGTTTAAAGGTATGTTAATAGTTAAGTAAATGAGAATACCTCACAAAAACCGGCAACAATATCTTTGAACGAAATAAAGGAAATATGTTACTATGGGTTATAATAATCATCTGTTAAACCTTAAATTGATTTTTATTTAATTTTAAAATATAAGCATTTTAATTTTTTTTTAACAAAAAAAATTAATCAAAGTCAAACCTCTTTGTCGGTTATGGCTAAACATTAATAAAAATGAGAACGAAAAATATGTGGTCGGTCTGAGAAATTCCTTTTTGTCTAGTTTCCGCTTACAAAAAGTAGGGTTATAAGCATTACAGGGTTAATAAGATTTAAGGTCTTATACCTCAGCGTTTGCAGCGAAGAACACAATGTGATAGTATATATGCCACACAGTTATATGTTTCCGTATCACTTGCCATCAGATAAAAATTTTGCGCTTCCTGTTTATTAAAAAAAAAAATGTATTTCAACAAGAATATTCACTTTTAATCAGATGATATTTAATTTTGACACACGTAAAATATTTTTAATTTAGGTCGGGGTATGTTGATACCAAAACTATGGGACAACAATGTCAATGAACGTATTTCATTGCAGTCACGTTTCACGTACGGATTATTAAAATCGCGACTATCTAAAACGGTATTAAATTTCAGGCGGTCTGCAAAGTTCCTAGCCATTGTCACTATTAGTGTAGTAGTTTAGAATTTTTAGACTAATTTGTCGAGTCAACTTTGAACACTCACCGCAGTAATATTTGTACAAAATTAGATTTCCACAAATCCGTCAATTCATAAAGCAGGACGTATATTAATAAGCTTTGAGCTCTGTCCCTCCAACTGAAGCTATTGAGCGGCCAATCGATTTTGAACTTCTATTTTTAATTGTTAAGTTACGCGGCCGACTCTATTTTTAGACGTCGTACAAAAAATCAGCTGGGCTATTTAAAGATTGTGTTCTCTTAAAGTTTTTTTCCAAATACAGACTTAATAGTCATTCGTAAATATCTCCAGCCATTCTAATGTTTCCACTGCTGGGAATTGAAGCCGTCTTTCACATGAGACAGTCGAAGGAAAATATTTATACATTACCGTGACTTAATGTCACATATCTACAAAAGCGGTTATTCCTAGAACATGACGGTCTCATCGATTTCCGAAAAAAAAATACTGTTGTTTCTGGAATAGTACAAGTAGACAATTATTTGATGTTTAATGAAATGGATCTAATGTTAATGCTTGTGCAATTAGCAAATTATCGGTTTTCAGAAAGCTTAGTGTTATGATTCTGAGAGGCGGAGCTCGCTGCCGAGATTAATACTGTACTCGATTCAACATTCATTAAGCTCTTTTACTCTAATTGGAAGATTTTTATCCTATTCATGAGGTAGAAGTTATTTTGGTCTAATGTTACCTTTGTGTTTGTGTAGAAAGATTTGCTAATATTAGTCCTGTTGATTTTGTAACTATGTTCTTATAAGATTAGAGCTTTCGTTCAAATTTAATTATTTTAAACTAGAGGGAAGTTAAACAACGATGTAGTCACTAGGACGGTAGTTTAAACTACTGTATTAAATATGACTACAAAAAGTTAATAGGTACTTCGCACTATTTTATTTTTTCAAAAGTATATTATTATTAGTTAGAGGGTACGTGTAAATTAAATGTTCTATTACTTAATACAAAAAGTTGTCTATGCGAATATAATTACGTATCAATTATTTTTACTAAAAATGTATTTGACAGCCAAAAATAATGTTTAGCTGTTCAAAGACAACGAATATTTTAAGAAAATTTGAAGGGTTTCTTTCTATAGTACATCGTAATACTAATGCCGTAACTACGTGTAAATAGAGGTTAGGTCAATGTTAAGCCTCTTTGCTACCGGTAGGTTTCCCACTACTAAAAAATTGTTTTCTCTGTTCATGTATACTAAAGTTAAAAATAGTTGCACCGCCTTTTTTAACTTTAACAAATAGTACTTATATGTATAGATTTCTTTGACTTAATGAAATACTTTTTTTACTTATGAACTTATTAGCTTTTCTTTTAAGCAATCGTGCAGGGGGTTTAGTAATTTAGAAATAACACACCATCTTCCGATTTGCAAAGAAAGCATTTTAATTTATATTGTAAAATGTTTCTTTCATTGAGTTTAGGTTAAAAATTAAATTCTTTGTAATTAATTTACACACGTTTAAAAATATGAATCGTACTGTTAGAACATTTCGTCACAGCATATTCATTCTTCTAAGTGGTATTTCCTCATGACTGAGGGTCGTGGTCATCATGTTTTTAACGAAACACATGACGACTCTCTTGGCAGTTATAATGGAGTGGTTTGACATTGCCTTCTCCATTTCACACACTAGTCCGACCACAGACGGTCAATGACGTAGATATATATGCAGGTTTCCTCATGATGTTTTACCATCACAGACAAAGCACGTGATATTAGTTGGTGTTATACTAACTGCACATAAATTGAAAAATTCATTGGTGCAGGCCGGATTCGAACCCGGCACCTCCAGAGTGGAAGGCGGGCGCTCAAACCACTAGGCTATCACGGCTCTATATACGCTCTACGTCATATTCATTACGTAGTCATAAATTGTATCTACGTATTATGTATGCTTTGACTTCAGTTTCACGTGTTGTCACGTGGCTAGTTTACAAGTATTGCGGGCTCGAAACACCCTAACACTAAGTAAACTCAACGTGCATGAACCGGTTACGTGTTTCAAAAGCAGCCAGACGCCGATCCTTTAAATAGTTTTACATAGAAATAATTTCTTTGTCGATTGTATTATCCGTTGGTGTTGTGATGTTTTTGCGTGGTGTCGGCTTTGCACGTGGGAAGGTTGTGTGTCTGCGGTGCGGGTGGAGGCTGTGCAGGGTGAGGTGCGGCATTCGTTACAAGGGTTGGTCGTGCGCCGCTCGCCCGTTTCGCGCTCGCCCGCGGCAGTCCGTCTACAGTTTGCGGAGAGATCGCGCGCGCTCGAGTCCGCCGTACACGCACAATGGCGCGCGAATATTCGCGCGTTCAAGACTTCTACATGCAGCTAAACGAAACACCGCCGGTCATGCAATACAGCGATTTTGAAATGATCCAGTGAGTATGCATACACCCCACCGGCCCTCATCACTCTTATCACACAACAATTTCATTTTTTTTTTTAAATATGATCTAAATGCTCTTCAGCTCGGACCTCGAATTTTTAAACAATATCTAAAAAAATTTTGAATTAAATTTTTTTTTATAACATTTAACATTTTTAATTGTAGAAGTTTTAATGAAAATCTTTTTACGAGGCAAGCGTATTATTTATTATCTCTTACAAAAACATAATTGGTTTATATAAAGCTGCAAAAATTATTAACCTTGAAATATAGTTTGTAGTTAATTTCGTAGCAGATCGACGAAACAAAACTGTTTTTTTTTACTTTTCCACGCGAAAAAGATTCGATTGTCGTTTTTTTTAATAGATTTATTTATTTCATAATTGATCAGGATTATTTATTAATTTATACATTGGTTCTCCAAAAAAGATTTACACAATAATTAATACTATTCAACATAAAATAAAACATAGAAACATAATGTATCTTGAATATAAGAAGACACAGCCTGCATTACTTAAATACAGGTACAATATACAGGTGAATAACGAAAAAAACTTAAAGCGAAACAAAAATGTATATTAAAGAGTCGGCAAAAAAAAAAAATTATTACATGTTTAGATATTGAAAACTTAAAACTAATAATCTGTATACCGAAAATCAACGGTAAATCAAATAAAATTAAAATTAAATTAAATTTATATACCATTATTTAAACAAAAAGAAAATAGAAAAATATAATCAGATGTGGATACGTACTACGAAACATTTAAATCTTTATATTTTTTTTTATAATGAGATACTTGAAGTTTAAAAATAGAAAGTAAAGAGTAAATTTTAAGCAAGAAGTTTCTTTTCACGATCGCCTTCTTTTTATTAATTAATAAAATAAAAATTTAATTAAAATTATTTTTTTCGCATGTCTTTTATACTTAGAGACGAATTTTCCAGCTTTTTTCAACACGCGGCCCGAAGTTTTTGAGATGAGCGCGAAGTCCCCGTGGAGATCGAAATTAATTTATTTAACCTTGAAATGTTTGCGTTAATTTTTGGAAGTAATAATAAATGTTATTAACTATAGCAATATTTATTAGGGTAGTTGATAAAAAAAATTTATAAATGAAACGATACGAAATATATGAAGCGGGGCTGGCGTTCGTTTTATATAATTTGAAGAGGCGTGGGTGAAATCCCCATCGAGCTTGAACTCTCCGTTGAAGAACAACATCACGTGGAAATCGACTTATTCCAAGAACAAGCTATCATGAACATGTGACATCCGCCCTTGGCGAACGTGTTAGATAAACCCTTGACTCTCTTTACGAGAGAAGGCTTCAATTTCCAGGAATACTTAATGCGCTGTTCTATTATTTTATTAATAAGTGCATATAACGATTGTTATTATTTTTTGTATTGTTTTACAAACCTCCCTAGAGACGTTTAGTCTATCGAGTCCTTAACTTTACAAACGTGACAGTATCTTTTGAGAATTTAATTTCAGGACAAAAAAAATCAATCAAAAATTACATAGCGTACTGTTTCATAAGAAGCAATGAAGCTATTCTGCGTTCCTTATTTTCTTTACAAATCTGTATATTTACTGTTCTTTTAACGTAATAATATCGGAAAAATTATATAAATTACAATAGACATTAAATTTAAAAGTATATATAAATGAATATTAAAAAAATCTACGAATATACGAAAAGTTTATTTATCTTCGGAATAGGAAACTCGATGACCAAATTATAAAAAGAATTAAAAAAAAATTATAAATTTTTGTAGTAAGCTGTTTGTAGAAATACTTTCTTAAGAGGACATCGTCGCGTTCCTAAGGAACGCTAATTATTCTTAATAGCATTCAAAAGCGTTAACAGAAATGAATGTAATTGGAAAAATCATTTCAACTTTTTCCGTTCACTCAATGAAGGCGAACAAAGAAAAAAGTTAATTTGTAAATGGTATATAATCATTTATTTAAAAGTTATCTTACGTGAAAGAGGAAATTGACTATTTCATCGTTGCACAAAAAAAAATTATAAAACATTCAGCAAAATTCTCAATCTATAATTATTGCTGAAAGCTGAATCATCTATGAACAAGAGCCAAATCTATGAAATGTCTCATTTTAGTGTGGCCTACTTAATTTTAATTATTACAACCAATGCAATTTGCTTCACGGCCTGTTTTTTTGTCTACTTTAAATGCACTTTATAAAGCGTTTATTCAAAACCATAAACAGAATTTTACTATAATCTAGATTCGCCACATTATAAAGTACTAACGGATTTTCATATTATGTAGCCCCGGAAACAAAGTAAGGGACTCCCATGTTATAATGTGAGCGGTTAGCTATGCGCCGCAATGTAATAGCTTAAACGGACACGCGGTTAATTGAACAGGGTTCATTTAAAAGTTCTATTTTTAGTGTTAAAATACAGGAATGCCTTTAATGTTATTAATATTTACATTTCATTAATATCCAAAGAATATAGTAGCAAATATGTGATGCAAAAACATTTGCGTGGTGAGAAAAGAAAGGAGCGAAGGGAAGTACATTTACGTTTAAGTTGTCTTAGAATTGACTTGAATAGTTTGACGATGGCATAAATTAATGAAAAAGTATAAATCAAATTTTAGCATTAGTCAATTGGAGAACGAAATTCAATTACCAAAAGTTGAAAAACAAAAAAATTTTACCAATTCCAGTTGATGCTGTGTTAACTATCTCCGTGGTGCAGTGGCTAGTGACACTGCGTTAACTGGTTCGATTCCGGGCCCCACTTGTAAAGTTCTGATTACGGCGGGTTTTTTTCGTAACTGCAGTTTAAATTTATCGCGATAGCATTGCTGTGATTTGATACTTTTCATACATTTCACCATTGATAGTCATTCAATACGACGTGAAATTAAGGTGATGCGTTCTCCAATTGTGAAATAAAAAAGTAGAAGTAAAAGAAACTTTTTCTGTTATTTTTAATTTAATGCTTTTTGTACACAGTAAATAAAATAGATCGTATTTCTATATAACTAACAAGGTTAATTACTGGGAATTTCATTTATGTTTTGGCTAATAATTAGAACTCTAGTCTCATGAACTTGATCCCTTTGGTGGAAATAGCGGACAAATGCCGAAGTAAAATCCATTAGTCTTTTGATGTACGAGATATCCTCTATCGGAAAACTCAAAAGAGGAGTTACACGCAATAGGATATTTAAATGTGCATTTTCAGCCAGTCAATCTAAGATGTGGGGGAGTACGGATTGCAATTATTAGACACTTCTCTTTTCAACATATATATTTAATTTACACGTTTTTATATATACAATTCACAAGTCACTGAGTTCACACTTTTTACACTGTCCAAACAGTAATGAGCCCGAGATCCACAGTTGTTCGCCATTTATACCAAAATGACAGCGGCGCTATCTTTACAATAATCAATGCAACTATTTAATTATTGTCAATTTTATGAAAGTTATGGATTAATAACAGTACCAATATTTCAATTACACTTTAAGAAATATAAATACAATTATTACATAAATATTAGTGTGAAATATAATAGTACAATATGCAGTAATTCATTTTGGATTCATTAAAAGTCAATACAATTACTGTTTTTCTAACAAAATGTTTATAACCACAATTATTTATCCTCAATATCTAACACAATACCAGCATACCGTTATATCGAATACTGGTATTTCGAGTATATTCACCTAATTAAATTTCGGTATTTAATAAAAAAAAATTAAATTGTCTCCGCTCTATGTTCAAGGTTTGTCAACATATAACTTAGTGTTAGATGATGCTTAGTGACGCACAAACTCGGTTCACATACAAACGCGCTACTTATTTCAATGCCCTTTTCTCTAAATTCAGCTGACTTTATATTCATACATCGATATTGGTAGCTTCGTTTGCACTCGACACATTTTAATAAGTCTAAACGCTCGATTTAATTTTTACAAGCAACACCATTAGACAAATTATATTATTTCTAATTATTCAAAAATATTACAAATCTACGAGATTTATTCAAAATTCAAACCAGTTCAATAAATCACTTAATGAGAATACAATTGTTGCGTTATGTTTTTTAAGATCACATTTTAAATAACTGTAATGGTAACACAGACTGGATAATAATGTTTACACTCTTTGTGATTTAATTAAGTCTATTTTTCTTTAAGAACTTGTTATTGATAAGTTAATTATTTTTTTGAATTTTAATGACTTGTTTACGCCGGTAGTCGAAGATTGACGTTGCACCCACTCAATAGTCCGCGATCTGTCATTCGCCGTACATTTATTATCATTCGGCGGTCATCCGTGAGCGGAAAGGTACGAACAAGTGCAGCCTCATTCGTATACGCGCAATGATATTATAACACGACTTAATTATTCTCCTATTATACTTTAAACAATTTCACTAGTTTTTATTCTCACTCGGAATATGCCTAAGCGACTCTAATAAAAGTAGAGAGTTTCTAAAAAGTCTCTCAGCTATTAAAAATTTGAGCCGGTATTGCAATTACTAGTAAGAAGATGTGCTGGTAGAGGAAGTAGAAAGTTTACAGCAGGAAAACAAAATATTGAATTGTCAAGAAAATTTGTACCGGTTTTGAAGAAGAATTGAAAGGCAGCTCATATGCGTTTTGGTGTATATTTGTCAATATCCTTAATATCATCTAACCACATTTTAACCTTGCCATTCCGTTATAATTTCAATTGCTTTTTTTCTTTAGAGTGTCTTCAGCTTTAGTTGTTGATCTAATACCTACTGCTCTTTAGCGGTCTTTTAATGCAACTGTAACGTGTTTGTATAACAAATCAATAATAATATTCGGCACAAATAAAAGGTATGATTGGTCTCATTGAAAACGTTTTTCTCGATCATTACGAAGGCCAGGTTACTATTGCCGAGTTACCGAGACTCGACTCGCGATAACGCGCCGATGGCGAAACCAAACTTAACCATAACTAGCGACGTCATAATACATTTTACATACTAACAAGCACATTTGCCGGCAGTTGCTCGTGAAGTTGGAATAAACAAAACCTATTTGTTTTAATACCAGTAGTATGAACATTAAGAGGGCCGCAAAAAAAAAACTTTGTATAAAATTAATATATGAAGATTTCGAAAAACCTAGGGAGGGTACAGGTTACATTTAAGTATTTATTTATCGTTATTTCTTGATGTAGCGTTCGCTGTACGTTATATGTGATGAATAACTTGCAAACAACTCACTGACTGACTGTTTGATTGGTGGTAGGTCTCTGTTGCCGAAGACCGTCTGGATGGGTACCACCGCAGCTCCTATTTCAACCGCCAAATAGTAGTGTGCAAACATTACTGTGTTCCGGTTTGAAGGGCGCTGTAGCTAGTGTAATTACTGGGGTAACGAGACTTAACACCTTATGTCTCAAGACGACGAGCGCAATGTGGTGCAGTGTGTACCATCTTAACTAGCGCCGCGTTGTCATGGGCACTTACCATCAGGTGAACGTCTTGCTCGTTTCGTCGCATAGAAGTATAAAAAAAACTGAGTGAATAATAATAATTGTTTTAGTACTTATGAATATTTAAAAATAACGATGCGTAATAATAAATATTCATCTCGCTTTGGTGAACTGATAATTCGTGTGATGTGTCGTCCGAGATTTTCACTACAGCAATGTATTAAAATATTAACTAGTAATTACTACTTGTTAGGACACTTTATTAGTATTGAATCGATTTATACAAACAACATTTAAATTATAATATTGATAAAATATAGCAAAACGTTGCGTTCGTTTAACATTTGTAGGGAGTTTTTTATAACCATCAACGACGAAGTTTTAATTGGCGCTGTTGTTAACGTAGACACTTTTTTTTGTTTCTTCGAATAATTGTTTTATAAAATATTCTTAAAGCTAAGTTAGTGAATAATGAAGAAAGAAAACATTTATTTGATAAATTATTAATTAACATCGGAGATCGTAGATGCAGTAGCTTCAGCTTGGAAGTGTATGGAGGTACTGCAAGTTGGATAGTGTGGTAGTTAGGGTACTGGTACGGTATTTCTGATTCTGCCCCTGTGACTACCGCTTCCGATTTGAAATTATGACGCAATCACAGTATCACTATATTCTGGCTGTTTGTGTTTGTATATCATATTAAGAATATACCGGGTTGTCATCTTCGGCTTCATTGTTACTTAAAATTACGAGAAGTTAGGTGGTCGATAAAAAAAGGCCAAAATATACAATTATGAACAAAGTCCGATTTAAAAAAAGCTGTTTTTCTTTCTATTTCTAGTTATAGATCTAGTGATTAGCTCTAGTGTTTGTATGTATATTTTGCGAATATGAAATAAAGTCGCTATCAATTACATCCGCGGGGATATAGTTCACTGATTAGTAAATGTACACGATGTTTTCCTTCAACCCTGGGCTTGTACAATCAGCTCAACGATCAAACAACGATCCAATCGGCCGGCATCGATCACGGACCAACACGGGTAAACATAGCGAGTGCTAGTTAACAGAACCTACCTTACTATAACTAGGTGTTTAAGTATAACTGCAACGGTTATTATTTGATGAAGTAGTGCTTTTGCCCGTGGGTAGATTGTTGGCACTGTTATGGCTGCCAAGGTGGCTGTGGAGTTGGGCTGCGTAATTAATTAGTTTTATTGTATTAGTGGCGAGGTAGCCTATCGATGTGAGAAACCCTACCTGATTCGTTAGTGTGACGTTATATTTACGATTCTATGGGAATATGTTTATCGTCTGAATTCGTTTACACTACTAGTTACTGTACTTTTTGTTTTTGTTCAGATACACTTTTTTTAACACTCCGTTTAGTTTAATAACAATGAAATTAAGAAAAGTCGTTTTATCATTGACATTAATTTTTAATATTATATAATACATCGCGCTTTGATATTTTTAAACTAAATTTTTTTCGTAGGTAATGTATTTTTTATTTCGTTTAGCCCTAAAGTGCACCTGTTTATATTATATTGGAAGAGCTTACTCTAATTTCTTACCTCGTAGTTTGCTTTAGATTGGTTTCTATTTTTGTGCACTGGAGGTCGAGACCAAGACGTTACGTCATAAACTTGAGAATACATTAATGAAATTGATTGCGATTTGCAGTTTTTATTATTATAAACACAAAAATGAGAGGTTTCAGAAAATTTATTTCAATGCATATAAATACCATTTCTTTAAAGAAGCCATTACTTATATACTTTATTTATTACAAAAAAAAATCGGAACCGTGCATTTGCAATACACTGTAGTTTTAATGTCATGTAAAATGACAAAGAAGTATTTTTTTTATTTATCGCTGAGAAATAGTATCGACACAAATCAATTATATTATTTGACGTATATTTCGGAGGGTTATTGTAGTTAGTGAATATTAATATGTTTAAGGCTATTTTTGAAGAATTGAAGTTGAAGAAGAAGTGTATATTAACCTGACCAGCGCCACATTTTATGGACGGATGTATCACCATTAGAGGAACGTCTCGCACTTGACGTTGTTTCGTCGAATCATAAAAAAAAACACACATGAAAACAAATAATCCAATTTCAATAAGCACTATTCATTTATTTTAAAATTTCATATTAATTCACTGTGTAAGTGTAATAGACAAATATAAACAATTATATCGCCGGAAATCTGGTCTTAAATTATTGAGTTTGGTTAAACCATAACTTTTTGTGTTTGAGTTAGCTTAAAGAAAATCTGAACCCGATTTTAGTATTGTGGTACACGGGGCGTGGTTTCAGCCAGGCGTGGCCGATTCCCCGCCCACACGATAGAGTTTCTCGCGTTTGCCTGAAGATGAAAACAAGACCTTCTCACGATGAATTTAATTACTATGACACCCCAAACATTACTATGTCATTATATTACGTTGATGCTTAATAAGTTTATGAACATTTATTCACAATTAGAATTTATTATAAGAAATACTGAATTGGTTGATGATTTCCAAAAAATTCTTCAATCAATTGAGGCATACTTGACCATGTCGACGCACATACTGTACTTTATTACGAAATTAACTATATTTTTACAAAAAAATTAAAAAGCGAATATATCTCGTCATACCAGAAATTTTAATACACTTTTTGTTTTAAAACACAATAACAAAACATAAAACCATCCACGGCAAGTAATATTTTAAGCTGCGCATAAGTTTCATCTAGAAGGTTGCAACATTTAAATCTGCTAAAAAAACTCAATTTTATTTTTAATACTTTGTTTACTTATGCCTTGATTAAAAACATATATAAATGGTGAAACAAAAACTAGATCATAATGTCTCCGCCGATTGGGAAGAAAATAAAAAACATTAGCATTACAACACTGTATTACCAATTGCCCTTGAACTAATTGCATTTATTTTAATATAAAACAAGCATTCACGTTTTCTTAGTACAGTGATATTGTTATAAATATAAGAATAAATGAAAAAGTTCGAAGATGTGTCGAAGATATACGACGTCGGTATACGGCCGGCGGTGGAATGCCGCATGACTAAGTACTGCTTTTCAAACAAGTTATATCGGAGTATAACAACGAGCCAACTGCCTTTACTTAGTACGCATAGACTGTTCATACTTTTAGAAATTATGCAACATGCAAGGCATAGGATAGTAAGGACAGGACTAAAGTAAATCTTACGTATCGCAGAAGGCGACTTAAAGGGGTCGACGGACACTTAACGCTCATTTTGCTAATCCGAAGTGTTCTCGTATTTTTCATAGAACTGCAATTGTGCGTGCTAAAAGAGCCTTACCGTCTTACTAATGTGTTCCGTAGAAGATCCAAAAGTCCCTCCTAACGCGCTGAACGAGACCACCTAAAATATTTTAGTGAGTTGAAATCGAATATAATCTTGACTTCCCCCAAAAGCAGGGTATCTTTTGAACAATTCAAAACCAAATATCAAAATCTAATCTAACCTTCTATAATTTTATACGGTCAAATAAAAGAACACTCGTAAGTTTGTTATAAGGTCTTCTATTTTATTTTAACATAGTATTATAATCGCCTGCTTCCAATTATTTATTTTTTTCTATACGACGAGACGAGCAAGACGTTCATCTGATGGTAAGTGATACGCTTGCCCATGACAACGCGGCGCTAGTTAAGATGGTACACACTGCACCACATTGCGCTCGTCGCCTTTAGACATAAGGTGTTAAGTCTCGTTACCCCAGTAATTACACTAGCTACAGCGCCCTTCAAACCGGAACACAGTAATGTTTGCACACTACTATTTATCGGTTGAAATAGGAGCTGCGGTGGTACCCACCCAGACGGTCTCCGGCAACAGAGACCTACCACCAGTAAGTTTTTTGATTAACCAGTATTTTAATGATTAAAAGTAATGAGGCTAATATAAAAAAAATCAGACCTTTTTTAAAACCTTTATTAAACTTGCGTAATATTACCCGTATGATATTAAGGCTTTAAGAATTCGTTGTCAACAATCGACTGGGATTTTCCGCAATTATATATATGCACTATATGGGCTTGTTATAGCATAAACATGTTGTAACGATTCCATATTAATTACTTAAAACTCTTTATAACTCCGGTTAGACATTTCGAGTATTTTATATGGGAACACATTGTGATACACTCGTGCATTGTGTTTCTAACTTTTAAAACAAGAGTGACTTCAACGATTTTGCTGTCAAGAGTGGAAGAGAATTTAAAAGAAAAATATGCAAAACTGCTTCGGCATCTAAAAAAAACCTTTCTAAAACTAATTTCAAACAAAGGAGATCTATAACCTGTATAACTAAACGATTACATATTTTTTTTAAATGAATACGATGTTTCATAATCATTCCCAATTCGAGATAAATAATTCGCTTGTACTGAAACTGAAATATGTTTTTGTAAGACAAATTCAACGTTGAATAATAAATACACGTTAATTCCTTTGTCAAGGCATTAAAATATTCCTGTCGGGGATATGTGTAGATGCTGTGCCGTTTCTCGTGCGTCGACTCGACGGCAGGCCTCGATTCATAATCAGGTGATTCGAATACTCCTACTAATAGACCTATTAATATTTATAACTAACTGATACCCTGCAGACGTCGTCCAGCCTTTGTATATTAATCCTATTACTACATATCTTAAATGAATGTTGAGTAAATACCAACCATCACTATGAAAATTAGTTAAAATAGCATTTAAACTTATTTTCATAATAAAATTTACTGGTGGTAGGTCGCCATCGCTTACCACCAGGTGAACGTCTCGCTCGTTTCGACGTTTTGTCAAATAAAAAAAAATATGTATTCATATACTGTAATCTCATCTACAATCTCAAAAGTAGCAATAAAAGACATACTCCAAACCAATACTTGAAATACCATTTATAAATAAAGCGATCAGAAAAGATATTACGAGTTATTTTTATGGTAATAGTAATTTTTTTTTATAAGTAAAAGTAACCTTAGTTCGCTTACTCTTTTTTTATTAAAAATATCAGAGATGAGTACATTCCTCGAGTAAGCCTATCAGTCTTTTAAAACACAAAACATTTCAATTAAAAACACAAAAAAATCTGTATAGTATGATGGTTTACTCTTCAGAGTAGATAGACAGATAGATAAATCATTTATTTGAACTTGATATTAATATTATACTATTAGTATTAATAATGTTTTTGAGGCAGTTTAACAATGAAGGCGTTAGCTATACAAGTTTGAAAATTCTGCCGCCGAAATCGAACGTGAGTCGTCCATGACGGATAATGAAGCGAACGGTTAACTACTGCGTCGCGCAGTGAGGGTGTTGCTATGATCGCAGTTGCAACACAGTTCCCGTTTCATTAGGTATGAAATTTGCTGTACTGTGAGAACGGACACGGACGGTTTCGAAATACGATATACAATATATACTCATCTTGTAAACGACGTAATAAAAATCAGACAGCTTTGTGTGATACGTAGTTCCACATATTTGTAATTTGACTATGATAGTGAGATTAATAACATGTCACTTTGTGAAAAATCGTTGAAACGTTTACCTGACGTTAAAGATATATCCATACATCTGCCCATAATAACGTGGTGCTGGTTGTGTATTTGTACAGCACCACATTGGACTAATCGTTCAACAAAACATTTCACAGTAATGTTTAGCGAAAAGAAATGACGGAACAGGCCCGATGTAGGGACCTTTAGTTTCGATAATCCTAATTGTAAAACATCAAAACACACCCGTCTGAAACACGTAACTGTAAAGTATAAATCTTTAATCATTCAAACATTACCAACAGTAAAATAACATTTTCGATAGAGACACCTTCAAGTTACGACTGAAATTTTAACTTACTCTGCTTCATTGTTTTAAACTACCTGAAATTCATTTGTAGTATCAATCTATTTAAAATTAAATTATCTCTAAAATTTGATCCATCATTATCATCAACATCATCCGATAGATCATTTAAATATAAAACTTAAAGTTATCCATCGTATCGGGTGATGATGTCTTTGTTTCAATACTCTCGAGACAATCTAAATTATTTTTATTCCTCACCAAATTTTTGATTTAATTACGTTAAAACCTGCAACGATCTTAGTGAACATCACTATTGTGATTCAGTATTGATCACTGCAAATTGACGATGATCGATTTCAACCTTGACGACTATTAGATGACATCAATTCACGATATATTAGTATTCGCGGTGGCTCCTCTGTCGACACTTTCCCTATACTGTATAATTAAACGTGAATCTATTTATTTACACATTAATGATACTTAGAAATTTTGATTTCTAAGTATATTGTTCCTATTAAAAAAAACAAACACTTGGACCGTAAGTTCGTAAAATTATAAAAAAATAGGGAATACTTCAATCGTCACAATGTTATCACTTTTAAATAAGCGATAATTGATAAGGTTTTTCATTTTCTGTTTATAGATAGTTTAATAAATAGTAAGGCTCTATAAATAATGACTGAGAAACACATTTTTCTTTCCAATATTTACTCGATCGACTTCGTGGTAAGTCTCATGAAACTTACTTTAAAAAATGCCTAATGGTAATGAAATGTATAATATTAATTTCTATTAATTGTTGCTGTTGTTGTTTAGTTGTGTAGTTGTTTGTTATTGAAGAATTTATTACAAACCCCTGCTTCGAAGTCGGTTAAAAATAGCTACAGTATTGAATAGCGCACTTCGCGTGAACATCGAAATACGAGAACCGAGGGAGTCTAGAGAAATAACTGCAATTTTAAATTTTCATATACAGTCGCCTACATTTGTTTCCACTTCTAAATACATAGTGGTATATATATATATATATATACATATATAATTAGAAACAAGATTCGTAACCGGAGAGGTAATCGAACAATTATAAACAAGTTTCGCTTAATGTTATTCAACCGTTAACATTTATGAAGCACCGATTGCAACATACCTAAATGACGAGGCAACTTGCTTAGATTCTTCTACGGTTAAGTTAAAGAGTTTTAACCTATAAAATACTGCTACACGTTCGTACATTAGACATTACTGTGCATTACTTTATGTATACACTTATTTATTAAATTCAACAGCATCGAATCCGATAAACCTCTTCAACAGTTTAATTGAACTAGTTTTTTTTTTCCGTTAATCTGTTTATCATATGAATTACTTCAATTAATCGTTAAAATTACACTATTTTAAATACGTCTACTTGTTTATAAATATTGATGATCTCGCACATATATTAGGCTGTAAAAGCCAGAATGTCAAATACGTATGATGTAAACTACACTGTTACACGTAACATGCACCGGTCCGTGCCTCTGCTTAGATCTTAGAGGGGGACGGGTTTGTGTAGATGGGGGAGGGGAAGGGAGGGGCGGCGGCAAGGTCGCAACGCTTCCGTATAATATGCACGATGTGGCAACGCACACACACACCTACGCTTATATACTTTCTTGCTATACCACATATTCATGTTGCAACAGTACGATCACATAAATATAACAAATTTGTAGCAGGAGTGATAAATTATTATTATATCTATATATTATATTTAATCCGATCATCGACTATATGCATCCGATGTTGCCAGGCTCCCTTTTGTGTTAGGAAATCCTTCATTGTAAATTGGATTGATGAGTTTTTTGATTTTCATTTCTAATGTCATAAAACCTATTTTCACCATGGCTTGTACATAGCATGTCCGTTCTTATTACAATGTTACAATATAATTAACTAAAAAAAAAATTACGTCGCTTCGGTTCAGCATATAATTATTATAATTGTTATTGTCCCATTGTCTTGAAAAGAAACTTTTCTTTTCAGTTTGTTTACATTATGCGGCATTTGAAGCAAACCACGTGAATAAAAAATGTTGCGCTATCATTTCGCATTATATAACATACAAGGTGCATCATAATTAGTGTCAAACAACCACTTAACTTACAGGTCATATTGATCACGTAAAAAATATATTTCGAAAATCTATACGCTAGTTTAAAAGTTACTTTATCAAACGAATGATTAAAATTATCAAAAAATCATCACCCTGTAATGTACACACACATTACTTTAGGTACGTAAACACGCACTTCGAAATCATTGTGTGTGTACGTTTATGAATACACTGCGCGCGTACACGACATGCAAGTGTGGGTTAACTGGCCCTGAGCTGACACACACTGGAAGAGCATCTCCTCCAGCCATTACTACACCTCAATCTCGGCGACGCTGATCAGCTCCATTAATTATTCGAGGACAAACTAATGCCTTAAATCAGGTGAGAAAGACTGACTTCCGGTAGTTGCAGCATAGAACCACGTTCAAATTATCCACGTTACAATAACGATACGGAAATATATATTTTTTTTTCAATTTCTAAATATCCGAAAACCAGAAACGTCATTGCTTACGTCACGACTGACTAAAATAGAAAACAAATAAGCAGCAAGCAGTTAGTTTACGTTATCAGTAATTTTTTTTTATTTTGTTGGTGATAAGTATGTAGGTTTGTATGCATTAAAGAGATTGCATCCTCAATAATTGCAGCTATCACATTGTGCTATATGGTTGTTTATTATCGGTCAGATGTCAAGTTTAGTCGATGTTGTTTACGCCGCAAAAACTGCAAAATGTTAAATTAAGTGCCATAAGTATCGCTATTAATTAAAAATCCCCTCCAGACAACCTTCAATGTAAAAAAGCAGTAATAGAAAATAGCGTAGTGTAAGATGGACGTGAAGAGCTTCGTTCTGCGGTGACTCCACCTGAAGCTTTGTATTGAAGTTACCTACGCACATCCAGGCGAGTCTTTTCTAGAAGTGGACCTTAATTCTGTGAGAGCTACGTCGCAGGTTTCATGACACTCGTGTGTGCAAAAGTGACTCATTGTTGAGTGCAGAGGTGAACTACGATAGTGTGCCGTTCTTTGTCAATACAGTAGTGATCAACTGTTAAGGGGGTGATCTTTTTAACAATGTTTTCCATATTTATTAAAACTAATTTTTACAGATTTTATCGCGTTTATTTATTAGTTCCTGACGTTTCGAACGCCTTGCGGCAGTCATAGTCACGGAAGGACTAGTTTTAATAAATGTGGAACATTCGCGGAAATATAAATAAATCATTATGTTTTCTATAGTTTTTTTAGCATAATTTCTCGAAAACTAGCGAATAAACATGCCCTCATTTTTTTTAAGACTTGATTATCAGAACGTGTACTTTCAGCTCTAAAAATGTTTCTAATTACTAAGCATCCTATATACGTAGAATTCAGGTCTATAAAATATCACGTTTTAACAAATTTGATGCGTTTGTAGATTCCTTTAATGAAGCGTGGATTCGGTTTCCTACTAAACTTACGCATTCTTCATAAGAAGAACATCACGAGGAAACTGATACGTTCTAAGAATATAAAGCTTACCAGGAACTCCACTTGTGCAACGTGTCGTGTGAATGTGTTTGACTCCCGGCCCGTGAGAGAATGCCACGGGTACTGGGAACTGTACAAAGGATGCCTATCAAATATATTTTAGTTAAGACACGTTATTCTAATTTTCTAAAATTTCATCAAATAGCACAGGGTACAATATTTTAATAAAAACGTGCTGATCTATTTATACTTTTGTAGAAATATATTTCTCGAAGTTTTTTTTTTCACGTTTTCTTTCTAATGCGGAGGTGAGTGAGATCGATTAGCTGCATCGTAACTGCGTACTGCGTTGCCACCCAGCACTGGAGCTGCTGTAATCTTTCAGCAATTGCGACGCAGCTCGCAGACTCATCGCGACAGTGAAAAACAAGTATATCAATCATCATTTATTCCGCAATACGAATTATAATTGGTCCCATAAATCAATTGGGATCCTTTGTTTTGATTTTACAATCGCATTCTATTTTTAGACCTGTTTACATTTTACATTTACGGTTTATTCTACGCAACTGCACTCACAATTCAGTGTTCGTGAAAGCAACTAGACGTCATCAATAACAGAGCGCCTCCTCTTCTGTTCAGAGACCAAGATCAGCTTAGGCTTATACTTATACCGTTATCAATCGACCGCCAGAGCCTCCTACAATGTCTGGCAGGAAGCACCATACTGTGCAGGTGGCGTTGAGAGTAGGTTTGGTGAACATAAAATGCACTCTACCCGTAGGGCTAATCGTGCCGAATACACGCGCGAACTCGGCGTAAGTATAATTTTGTTATTTTGGTGAAATTTAATTAAACTAAAATTCGACTTTTCATAGGAAGTTTATGTATAGACACCCTTAAGTTGTAAAGATAGATGCCGTTATGTTTATACCGCGTGATTGTGTAGCATTAGTAAATAGCCGTGAAGGCGTCGTTTGACGTTAGAGAAAGATTGGAAATAATCGCATGTGTACAAATTGGATCATTGAGTGAATGTTACGTCAATCGGGTACGCGTACCGCGGCCGTCTATTGCTTGACCGCGCAGTGCGAACAATGTTAAGGTCAAGTATTCATTAGATATAGCAAACCGGTGCGACCTACATAAGTGTTTAGCCTAACCACCATATTCATGCAAAGTAATGAGACGATCGTATACGTGAGTAGAGCGTATGTATTTTTGTATGTATATTTTTAAATTAACACAATTTGTTAACACCTGCTACATGAGTTCTACAGATACTACCGGCGGTGATTAATTGAGAAAGCCTGTACTCATTAAATCCGCCCATTATATTTTTAAAAAAAAATTGTTTACAAAAAAACACGTTTTAATAGCACATCGTATTAAAAAGTGAAAAATAACTTTTAATATAGGTAATATAAAATAACGAACGAAATATAAAGGTCCCATATTCAACCTAAGATTTTAATTGAATAGAAAACACAGTTTTTAATATTTTGATTGATATTTCTTTATTGAATCATAAAGTACAAAGGATAGGGTTATTTATGAAATATCACATTGGGAAATTACCTCAACAACTTTGCATGTGCATACGCATTCGTTTGTCGGTTCTTTGAAGCGGAGTACATGACCTGGAAATGTCTCATGCAGTATCAGGCTGTGTGGCGTGTGGCATCGTCTTGTTGAAACTACATAATGACCACATCAATATCGCCCAATTCCAACAGGAAGAACTGTGTTATCATGTTATATCGAGCACCAGTAACGAATAAAAAAAGTATGCTAAAATTTTTCCTCCAGACCAAAATCCACACCAAACTGGCGAGCCCAAGCTTTCATTATTATTGAAATTTTGTTCAATAATGAAGACACGTCGTTCTATCGTGTAACGCTCCATTTTTTCTCCTTAAACTGTCAGCAGCCAAATTGTTTTTTTTTAAGGTCGCTAACACTGTACAGCACAAATGGAGACACATTCAAATCTTGAGTTAAATTTGGGACAACCCTGTATTAGTATTGTTGCGAAGAAAGCGTGTGGTGCTCAATACAGGAAAAATATGGCACAAAGCGCATCCCACACCCGCCCACACCCACACCCGCTTTTTTCACAATAACACATATATATCTCGATCATTATTTTTTATTCTAACTATATTAAGAATTATTTTTCACTTTTCAGTTCGATGTGCTATTAAAGTGTTTGTATATTAGTTTACGAAGTTTAAATTAAATTTGTCAGCTCAAAATGGGTTCAAAATAAGTTCAAAAGAAAGTTACTAACATACATATATACATACAAGTGAAACTAATATGAAGCGTTTAAATATATAGCTAAAATAAATATTTAAATAATACTAATATACTATGCACATGCCTCCAACAATAGTGAAATAGCATAACGAAGCGAATATTCTTTCCTCGACCCGTTGTTTAAAGTATATTACGAAAATATTTATACATATAAAAGTGTAAATCGACAGGATATATGATATACATGTATATCGGAAGCTTATATTTAATTATGCAAATGGTGTAATATTAGCTGAAGCGATACAACTTTGCGTGCTGAATGCTGTTATCTACATGCCGCCATTCTAACAACATTCGACGAGCTAAGCAACTTTCGCTGTGCCTAGTTTTAATACTTATTCGTCATCGCTCCTCCAGTAATTTTTACTATTGTTCAATAACATTTCAAGATTTAATTTGTGTTATTTTGTTTCATCAGTTCGTTTATTGATTGAACCGTGCATAAACATAAATATAACGGTGATAATAAGTTATACTTTAACCTGTTTATCATACGTGAGAAATTATTTAGCTTCTTTCATTGAATATATTTTTAAAGTTATTAAATTTAAAAAATAAATAAATTCATTTCAGTTTACGTAGATTTTTTCTATTTAATTTATTATCAATTTTGAATACATAAAGTTTTAATTATATACAGAAAAATATATGGTACACATTATTTGAGGACATTAATTTCCGAAATTGGCACCATAAAAATTTGTACGTTAAGTACATACGAGTACATGTTTAAACTTACATATATAACTTTTGATCAATTTTCGTAGCGATATGTACTATCAATAAATTTTAATGTGCAACGTTAAGTTATTAATGTGCATATGTATATAAGTAGTGTTGTTGTCTGTTTGCGTTTAATATTTTGACGCAGTTATCAGCGCTGTGATGTTATTGTTAATGTGGATCACGGAGGTTTATTTTGATTGTTTCTTTGTGGTGTGAACGCAAGCACTGCTCCGGCGTTCGAGCTGACAGTGGAGGCTGGTGGCGACGCGGGCGCGGGCGGTTCACTCATGATCGCCCAGGTGCCCATCAATCCGCCCGCGCCGGTGCCGCAGTCCCAGCAGCAATATTACGACATAAACTCGATGAGGACCCCTCAATAGTGAGCTAACCAATATCCTAACTGTGTTTGCGATCAATTGCGCCTGGATGCCTATACATGAACATATTGTAGTTGCTTTGTCTGCATTTCATTCATTAATGGGTTTTTTTTTTTATTTTGCTAATGTTTTCAATTTATATTCTTAGGGCTTATTCTAAATGCATACAAGTATGAGTAAATGACACCTAAATATGTATTTCACTATTGAGTTTTTTATCAATCTTTCATTATGGAAAGGGCAGCTGCTGGAGTGTTAAGCTTCTTTAGTCGAAGAATAAAAGTGCACCTAATTCTATTCTTACATGGTGTTTTTTTAACACGATTTTGATTTAACACGGTCGTGAAAAAAATAATGATTCCGATTTAGCACGATTAAAAAAAAAAGCGAGTTGATTGGAATTTTAAAGACAAAAGTTTTTACTAACTGTAACCTTTAAAAAGTTTAGTAAGAGAAATCCCTTTCCTAATTTATTTTCACTGCGGTTTAAGTATAAATTTTAGTCTTTTGTTTAGTGTCTCCCTTTTTTTTTTCTCTGTACTTCATCTCTTTTTTACACAATTTTGTCTGGAACATATCTACCGTGTAAAAACAGAATTAGTTATATTGCATCTCCAGTTCACAGTTCATATCAGTTGTTTATACAGAACAGTTCAATGTCATACAAAGACACTTCGCCAAATAGCAAAAAAATGCATTTTTTAATACATCAATGTTGTGTGCATGTTGTTTCATTATCTGGTTGCTTTTTTAATACCTTATTATTAAACCTTACACTTTGACTAACAATATATATTCATGTATAATTTTGTGTACTACTTTATTTTTTCCCTTCGCGTTTGGCTTATATTATATAACATTTGCATGTATTGTATAAACTAAAACTTTGAAATTATATAGTCTTCCAAGGTCTTTTTTATTTACCTCTCCTTCCCGTGATGCCGCAAATCATAATTTTCGTTTGCTAATTTTTTGTCACTTTAATTCTACATATTTAGGTTTGTACATCTTCGAGGTTCCTTCACAACCAGTTAGCATTCCAAGGTTGTTTGTCAGCTCTTGCATTTGGAATTATTAGTCAGGATAACGTAAGGTGTTCCTGAGTGCCATGATTAAGACGTAAAATAGCTTAATTTTTTTGCAATTTTATAGACACTGTTTTTTTCTCTAATAAAAACTTTAAAGGAAAGCAGATCGTTAACCGTGTCAGTAAGCTCTTAATACTAAAATTGATGAGAAATTTAGGTCTAGTGCGCCTGCCCATCACCTTGATATCCCATTAAATTCAATAGACGTTGATGCTGCGGTGGTAACCTACACTGATGGTCTCCAGCTACAGAAACCTACCAGCTCTATCTGACTTACTATAACATTTATGCTACATCATGTTTAATAATATCAATATGTTCGTTCCAATAGCGCCGACAGCTACAATATGGCGAATTGTGAAACTCCGATGGCATCATCTTCGGTGGAAGTCCTCGGTGGACCAGTCAGCACTCCGAGGAAACGTAAACCGTCTTCTTAGTAAGTATCACCTTTTTTTGAATTTTCTTTAGAGATTACTAAGCTAAATTGTGTTTCACTCGGAAAATAATAAATTTGTGCACTAAATTTTTAGCAAGCAAGTTATAACTTGACTATTACATAAATGCATAAATTTCAGATGTTTTGGAAAATCTTACAACGTCTTTTTTAATATCTATTATTTTTGCCACTTCCGCCTTGTATTTCTTAAAACTCAGTTTCCATTTCCTCATTATTTTTGACCTTTAAAACACACAGAAACGAAAAACAAAAACAAAGTTTTGCACACCAATAAAAATTTTCTTCAGATGAAGTTGGGTATACCCGGAAATAAAAGTAATTGGCGCTTTATTTTCTAGTAAATTGCAAAAAGTTAAGTTGAAAGACGTTCACAAACAAGTTAACCTTTTTACTTTCCGTCAGAGCGATGTTAAAACAATGAAATCAATTAACTGGGCGATGTAAATCAGTCGGGGATGCCTGACAAACGTAAACGACAAATTAACAATTCGTTAAAGCATAGGCTATTTGTTTTAACTATTTTTTTTAATTTACTACTAATAATTGTCCCGATAATTATCTAAGCTTTCGGACCTTTTGCTAATATTATCAGTAATCAGTAGTCTAGCCTCTGTCGAAGGATAACACACACACACAGTCCACGTGTTTGACAAAACTGTAAAAATTGGAAACTGTTTTTTATTTTATTCTTTTTATTTGAGGCCCCCCGATTTCCTACTTTAATCTGTCTTCGTCATCATTTCAGCTTATTGTTTTCCCTATCCGCTGACATATCTGCTCACTGCATCGTTTTAATATCAATAGTCTTAGGGTTAATAAACGGTTTGTTTAGTTCTTCTCAGGGTTAATGATTAGTTGTTTTGTTTTATCAGCATTACCGAAATTAGATCGGTAAAATAGCTTAATTCAAATTTGTTTCAAACAAAATTGGGGAAATATGTAAACTTCATTTCAACTTATTCCTTATGCGCTGGTTTAGTTTTAAAATATAAGTGTCTTATTTTTTTGTTCGCCAAAACTGCCTGGTGGTGATTTAAGCGACCAAAACCTGTAAAAGCTACCTTGTGTATTCATTGAAATGAATACATTTGTGAAAACAAAATTTTCTTCTAAATTTTTTAATGTAACTGACAACCCTAAACGTTTTGGAATGGTTGCCGAGGGACGACAATGAGCCGCTTATTTGCCCCGTAGTAACCACCTGCCTCTCACCTCTTTCAAATTCTATACTTAACTATTAATATATATTTAAGAATTTTATTGCTAACGATTCCCTTCCGCTTAAAGAGATAGGCTTACGTCTACATTTACGCTGACATTACTGTTGGAAGAGTTAATTATAAACATTAATACTGAATGAAAAAAAAAATATCCAAATTTTCTATTTCGTGAATAGTTTTAAATAAATTCTTGATAGAAAAATCGGATTATGAAGAGAACACATCGGCAATAAAGGAATTGAGTTGTAAATAGCAACAGTTTCGGTTACATAAACATCTCGTTTTTGCCCCCGCAAAACTTCGCTGAATTCCATTGATTAAAAAAATGTCTCTTATTTAGTAGACTTTTTTTACTTTTCCAAAAATAATTGTATTTACGGTGCTTCCAGTAGAGAAAAGTTAGAAACTTTTATAGGGTGTTTAGTAAGTGTTTAGGTTTTCCCAGTAAAATTTTCAAATTTGAAGTTTCTTCTTACTGTCACACAATTAATAAGAGGCCTGAAAGACTTATGTAAACGTTCCGTAACCGAAATATAAAATTTGATAAAATTAATGAAAGTTGCAAGAAAAAAGTTAAAATCTTACTGGTATTTGAGCACCAGTAACCTGAAGTCACTAAATATAATAACACTATAAGTTTTATGATTAGGCATTATGTAAGGATAATGTTCCGGAATTCAGTTATCATTCATCAAGTAATTGTATTAGACACTGGTCAATTCTAAATAAAAAAAATCTAACACTGACACTTGGCCAAATTTTGGCATCATGTTAAAAAACTGTGAAGTCGAAGATCTGATGAATCTAATTTACACGACTAACGGATTTTATCAATGCTGCTATGACGACTGTACGAATACATAAACGTGTTAACTAATGCAAACTAATTTTGTCTTACTAGCCCCCATAACCTGAACTGCGAGAATGATGATGATAATTTCCGTTGAGACAAATGGAAGTTGGTGTACTCTTGTTGCAGACCGTGAGGAGTTGTCACAGCAACTGTTATATCTTCTATATATCTATGACAATCTACAAACGTGACTACATTCGAATTTGAAGAGAAATATAACAAACGAAATTATTGGTGTATCGAGACGTCTTATTATTATTAGTTTTATGAGGAAATCATGTAAACGCCCAGCAAGTGAACATCCTGTTATATTCATTGCTTTATTATATAAATCCTCTTTTTTCTATTGTATATCGTTATAAAACGTTTTGAGCAAATAAATTTTTTTTGTACTATGATGAAATATTTTCTACCTTGTAGTGATATATAACATAATCATTTACCTGAAGACTAGCACAGCTAAGCATAAGCATTTCTCAAGAATCTCCACATCGATCGCTCGTCTGCTTTCTACATTCAGTGTTTTAGATATTACATTAATCTTCGATAAATTTTTATCCATTATTTAGATCATAAAAAAAATGTGATTTAATGAAAACCTCCATACACTCACTGCCTCACATTGCGCTCCATGCCGTGAGGACATAAGGTTTCTTTAACATCCAAGGTTTCTTTAAGATTTTCTTAATATCTAATTTTCAGTCAATCTATCTTCTCATTTCCTTCTTCCAATCTAGTTCCAACTTTCTCATTCTTCAGGCACAAGATGTTAAGTTTCGTTACCACAGTAATTTCACTAGATCACAGCGCCCTTCAAACCGGAACACAGTAATGTTTGCACACTATCGTCCGGCGGCTGAAATAGAAGCTGTGGTGGTATCTACTCAGACGGTCTCCGGCAACAGAGACCTACCACCAGCAATTGGTGGTAGGTCTTAGGTATTTGGGTGGAATTTGAGGCATTTAATCATACTAAAATAATTTGTTATAATAACTTACTGTTCACAATTAATACAACATTTTCCTTATTGGTTTAAAAATAACCTTTAATTATCTAAATTTAGAATCACACTGTGCTTAATTTAACTTTCACGATAATTCTCGTGAACCGCCGACGAAAAATAGTTTCCGCATAAAAATGCTTTTGTCTTACTTTGGTGAAGAACTTTAAGTGCATGAGAAATTTCTTGAATGAATTCATGAGACTAACACCGTACACCCACTTTGCTTTGCTTTGCTTACAATTATATTATTTATTATACTCTTTACTTTTTATTAATTCATACAGTGTCATGAAAACTATTATAGTAAACTTTTTTGCTTTTTATTGTTATTATAGGACCGTTTATTTTGAAAGTGGTGTAAGTCCATTTTGGAAAAAAATTAGATATGACGTATTTCATGCTTAATTTAATGTAAATTTTTTATGTATAACCAGTCCGTGTTTAATTTCTTAAAAAATTCCCATGTTTTGTACAACTTAGGATCGGTCGGCAAATGAAAATTCATACTCATCGATTATGAAAGTGGTGTAAGTTCAATTGACAGAGATAGGTGGCTTAACAGATGGTTGCCGATCAGTAGTCTATTATTTTTAATTTGTTTTATCGTACGTGTCAAGAGTTGCTCATTTAGGTTACTTATTCAATTTTTTTCTTAAAATGGATAACTTCACACTGACATCAGATAATGGTATAGGTAACAACAAATGGTAAATCAATATACTATTTTATATAAAACATCAATAAAAGGACGCAAAAAAAAGAAATACTGCAACATGCAGAGCATTAGTAAATACTATCAGTATCTTGTAATTTTGACAATGTAATTAGTGTCTAAAATTAAATTTTAAGTCATGTCATGAGTATTTGTAAGCAAAATTTAATTAAAATGAAGAATATTTTAAGTGCTTTTTGATTTTTTTAAATTGAAATTAAACGATATTTACAGTTGTCTAATTTTGAAAGTGGTGTAAGTCCATTTACAGCCCATAAATATGTATTATTGTCGTCTAATTCTCCTAAAACAAATGTATATAATAAAATTATATATTTATAAAACAATAGAAACATTGCCAGACTTCATATAAATTGCCTAAATTTTTGAATTAACAGATATGCTAACCTCTAATTTTCTCGAAACAAGAGAATATGGACTTACACCACTTTCAAAATAAACGGTCCATATATTGCCGATAAAAATACATAATAATTTTTAGTATATTGTTAACTGGATTAGATAATTCCTAAGATTATTTGCGCGAAATCTTCTTATCTCCTCTCTCTTTAGTTTTAATATTGTATATCAAGGGGTTCAAACATCTGTATTATGTACACATGTAACTTTATTACGAATTACATCATCACTAACAGTTGACAGTTTCAGGCAAATTTCCATTTTCCTATTCATTGATCAATAAATGTTTGAATCGCTTAAGTTTCCTTTAAACTTGATAGCTGTAAAGCTGACGACTTGTAATTACTTTCAAAACATCGAAATTATGATTGCTCCAAAGGGGTTGTGTCTCCATTACATTAGTTTTCTATCTCTGACCTTGCTGATACGCAACCATTATTCGGTTATAGGTAGAGCAGTATTTTTTAAGCTCTTGGATTCCGGTTCACGGGCCCTGAGTCCGACGAATCTGTATAAGTCGTATATAATCACTAGTACATTACAATCATAAATATTTAATTGTCATTTATAAGTATAACATAAACAGATTAAACACTAATATGGGTATTTATTCTTATTGCATTTTAAATTCTTAGTTCACATTAATCGCCCCAGTTGTTGATTTGCAGACGGCGAATTAAAAATAATAGTAGTTAGCTGGTAGTAGAAAATCGGATATTGAAACCTATGGCCGCATATCTGGAAACGAGTCCACGTAGAGACCAAAAAGCTAGATGGAAGCTAATAGGAGTGCCATGTCAACTGGAAGCTGCTGCTCCGACGTGACGTAGAGTTGCTTAGTAATCAAATCAGATCGTGTTATATCACGTTAATACCCTTGATATAGCGTAATTCAATAAAACGCTGTAGATATAAAAATACAGACATTTAATTAATATATATATGTCAGGATAGATATAAGAATGCGAAATTGAAACGATTTTATCCGATATTCTACTATAAAGTTTTTCCAAGTAGTTGTTTCTGTCTAGTTTATCTATGTAAAACAAATTATAAATATAAATACGTAGGAACGGTACATAAACCATTTTCTGATCAATGGTTCATAATAGCTTTTATTATATATTATCTATATATAATCTATTTAACAGCGGCACGTGTAGTGCATACGACGATGATGGCACCGAGGATACACGCTCCACACGCACCTTGCCAGACAAAAAGTAAGTATATATCTATTAACACTGAACTATCTCCGTGGTCTTGTACCACAGATGACCCCAGTTCGATTCCTTGGCTACAGTCTGTAAAGATTGGTTTGTTGGTGGGGTTGTTTACCTAGCTACCACCCACACACATTGTAAACGTGCCACTATAACATCATTGCGGTGTTATATTAGCCCGTGTATTCACCATTATAAGCCTCCGTCATTAAATACCATGCAGAGTTAAAGTCAAATGTGAGTCCATGGAAGGTAGAAAAAATTAACACGAAATTAATTCGTTTGGAAAGTTAAAACTTTCTAAAGTTTGATGACCCGTGAGGTATTCGTCGTCATAGCCAAAGTGTAAAGTCCTAATTGAATTAGTATAATAAATGCTAAAATGATTGGAATATATATATATTTTTTTTATTTATGTTTACTACAGTATTCTTTTTAACTTACTATACTTTGTCGTTCGCCTGGCAGACAGAACCACAGCGAGATAGAGAAGCGTCGTCGCGATAAGATGAACACATATATATCCGAGTTGAGCACGATGATACCGATGTGCGGCGCGATGTCCCGCAAGCTGGACAAGCTGACCGTCTTGCGTATGGCGGTGCAGCACATGCGCACGGTGCGCGGAGCGCTGTCGGCCGGCCCGCTCACCGCACAGCCCCGCCCCGCCTTCCTCTCGGAGCCGGAGCTGAACCGGCTGGTACTCAACGCGGCGCAAGACGCCTTCATGATGGTAGTAGGCTGCGATCGCGGCCGGCTGCTCTACGTGTCCGAATCAGTAATCGGAACCCTCTACTACGAACAGGTCTATTGATTTTATCCTTTTCTCAAACACGTACCGGCCAACCGCCTGACTTCACACTGGTGCTTGGTACAAACCGATGTTGGAGTTTGGTTGATGGGTATTTCGAACCTATCTCGCCAGTAACCATCCTCATATTATGAACCTACTGTCTTTACAGCATTACTTTGTTCGGCTGTTTTCATAAAAGACCCTGAGTATTTCGGACGAGTACACTTCAACAGCAGCGGGCTCATTGTCACTTAAAATCATATAAATTATAGGTCTAGTGCTACAACGAATTACAAAACATCTAATTACTAATATAGAATTTCAACTTCTTTCAGTCGGAATTAATCGGGCAGAGCCTGTTCGACATTCTGCACCCTAAAGATGTAGCGAAAGTCAAAGAGCAGCTCTCTTCCTCGGACCTGAGTCCTCGTGAACGTCTCATCGATGCCAAAAGTATGACATATGTCTAAAGTTTCCTATTTGAACGTCATCATGATATCATTGCAACGCATGTTTGTCTTATACTTATCAACTTGAGAAATAGCGACGCAGGGTTCTATGATTCTTAGGGAAATGGATTGCAATGCGATTTTAATGATGTTTGCGTTCTCTTGATCAAGTTTGCGAAGTCTCAGTTAATGTGCCATTAATATCTTGTTATCAGACATGAGTAACAATACTTTAGCTAAATTATATACAACGAAACTAACCATTATTTATGCGTAATAATATTTTCTCGAAGAACAAAAAAACGAAATTGAGTAAATATTTAACGCCTTCAATATTACTTGTAATGTCTTTATTTTAGAGTATTGTTAACTCATGAGTACATATCGCCGATTCGTATATTGATTAAGCGGCGCTGAAATAATCTAAAATAGTTTGTTATTATAATGGTTTACATTGTCAGACTTAATTACAAAACATTACGTGCACCATTAGAAAGTGCTAATATTAAACTTTTCCAACGTTTGATCAAACGTACATGGTACTTTGATGGCGGCCTTCTCACTTGCAAATATATGTGCAGCGATGTTGCCAGTGAAAGCGGACGTTGTATCGGGAGCGTCGCGCTTCTGCCCCGGCGCTCGCCGCTCATTCTTCTGCCGTATCAAATGCCGGGCCACAAACAACGCACCGAAGGGCGCCAATTGTACCGTCACGTCAGCAACATCCAAATCAGCCAAGGACGAAACGGACAACACCAGAAAAAGCAAGAAAAAAAACGAGAAGAAATATTGCGTTGTCCAGTGCACTGGTAATTGTCACCGCTTCCATATTTGTATTAATCCATTGATTATATTTTACATATATCTAAGGCCAAAACAGTGTGTAAAAATTACTGTTCGGATTTGAAGAGTTATCACTGGGGTACCGAGATTTAAGTTCTTATGTCACAAGGTGACGAACACAATTTTTTGTAGTGCACAACTTGTACTCTACATAATCTTGTTTTCATCGCTTTGTATAACAATAATAGATATAAAAGTAATACGTTAAAAAAATTATAATAAACATGAGAATATATTTTTAGGATACTTAAAGTCCTGGGCGGCTGCTGATTTGGAAAATGATGCGACTGGCGAAATCGGCGAAGACGGGGACAACGGTAACCTGACGTGTCTGGTAGCAGTGGGACGAGCGTTGTCGGATCTGTCACCAGTCGTCATGCCACCAACACCACCACTGCCACCCACGCCACCGTCTAGACCCCTGCAATACATCTCTAGGCACACCACCGATGGCAAATTTTTGTTTGTTGATCAAAGGTAAGTTTATTTCTTTCACATTAAAGATTAAACTTACCCAACACACACAAACACAGAGAGAGTCCTAAAACACAGAGTTCTCTAAGTCGATTCCGGGACCATATGAGGTAGAGTTTGGTTTAAAACAAATGGATGAAGAATACAATTGATTTTTAATATTAATAAGAAACTGACGTATCACCTATCACCCGGATGTAATGTTACAGTGTGAGCTTAAAGATCTCTAGATAACTATACTCGTGAACTGTAATGAAAATGAATCTAAACAGGTTCATGGATTCTGTTCATGTATTATGTCTTCATTGTTATGCACCCCAATTTCATAATAATTTCGGAGGTGAATAAAGCAATATGTAAACGTAAATAGGCCAGCTTGTCCATCGAATTTATTCAACAATGGCTTTTACTGTAACTTAACCTCTGTTTTCCTCTACGGCTTATAAACTTTTACTTTAAGCCATTCCATATTCTATATACCACCAGAAATCTGGAAACGAAGAAATTTTACGAAAAACTAAAATTTCACGCCAACAAATTGTATTATCTTAAATGCAGCAGGTAGATGTAGCAATAAGTTGGTCACATCCCGGGAACGTATGTAGTCAGTAAAAATGTGTATACGTGTTCCTTTCCGTTTATTTTCAGGGTGACACTGGCGCTGGGATTTCTCCCGCAGGAGTTACTGGGCACGAGCCTGTACGAATACGTTAGCGCATCGGAGCTGGGGGCGGTGGCGAGCACGCACAAGACGGCGTTGCTAAATCGCGAGTCGACGGCCACACCGCCATACAGCTTCAAGAAAAAGGACGGCACGTTGGCGCGGATCATGACCCAATTCAAGCCGTTCAGGTATCAATCGATTCTCTTTCAAATATTTTCACATCTATCAACCATTAAACTTAATTCAACGGATGAATGAGTGAATCCGGAATTTCTCTGGATTCTAACCAGAGTGGATTGGTAGGCAGGGGAAGAACCGGAGCTGCAACAGCTACGTGTTATCACAATCGACATGAACTGCAGCCATCTTCTAAATGATGATGTCAGGAACAGAGCGACACGCAGAAAAAAAGGAAATAGCCGACACTGTCATAAGAAAAGATTGACGTCGAGAAAAATAAGGTGTTTAATCCAAAGGCTATATTTTCCAGGAACCCGTGGACGAAGGACGTTGAATGTCTCGTGGCGAACAACACAGTAGTGACGGAGTCCTACCCTTCACCGCAACACGACTCCCAGGCCTCCTGCATGTACAATCAAAGTGAGTACCTTTTTTTTTAAGTAGATGCGATTTGTATACCGTGTACTAATCAAACCATTAATAAGTTTTTTAATTCCGTATCATACAAACGCCTTTTTTTATATACGGCGTTTATGTGATATGAATATAATATGCCTATCACGATCTAGCATCCGCTATTGCTCGGCTAACAACTTAATGCTTAATATCTCACTACACTTATAACAAATTTAAGTTTTTAAAATATTTTGTTTGAACTGTATTGAATAAAATCAACACTAACCACTTTTTATATATTATTGTAATTTAGGCATATTAAAAAAGAAAGCACCGTTAGATTCAAAGGGGTTTTCAGTAATACTAAAAACTAACCGCGTTTTAAATATTTTGTTTTAACTGAATTAATAAACAGCAACACCAACCACTTTCTATATAATATTATTGTAATTTAGTCGTATCAAAAATAACGCACCGCTTGATGGGCCTTTTCCGTAATACTAAAAACTAACCTTGGGTTTTTTGGGCGACTTTAAACGGTTTTAGGTTTTACCATATAGAACCAATACAAATCGTAAGCAAATAAATACCCTATGAAGAATCCGTTCTCTGCGTCGGGATCAATTTTGTCATAACTACCGTCAACAAAATATGGAGCCGCACACGCGGAAGTGCACGCGTATACACGAACACGCCGGTTTATTATAAACTTAGATTGTTTCTAATACGTTTTTGTTTTTTTTTTTGGTTAACGTTAACGCAAATTAAATTAGTCAGTCAATTCGTGAAAAAGCAATCGGAAGTAGAACGCGAGGCGCAAGTGCTACGTTTGTTTGCAGACAAGGCTGAGAAGGAGGCTACGCACGGATATGACATAGCTGATGCGCTTTCAGACGCGGACGCCGAGATGCAGCGGCTGATCGATTCGCAGGTAGAGTCGTACAATATCGGCTGCGCTATCGCTGAAGAGGCCCTTAAGCGCTCCTCGCCGGACTTTATTTCTGACCTGCCCGCAGACCTGATCCAAGACGCGGCTTTCACTCAACAGGTGCCAAAAACTGTACTAGACGTGGTACCGAATTTTTTTTTATTATACAACAATTAAATGTGTACAGTTTTTGTTAATCATAAAGCTTCACTGAAGAACTTTGATGCCACCGGACTATTAATATGCAGGTTAATTTAACATAGAAAATCCAGTTTTCGACTTTAAATTTAACGGACGAAAAGAAATCGTATGTGAGGCAAAGCTTTTATTTTAAAAAAAGTTTACAAGGACGACTTCATTCAAACACTCTAATTAAATATTTCTATAATTTTTTTTTGTCAGACATCGCTCGTTGACAACTTGCTTGACATGGATATGGAAAGCTATTCGGAAATCCGCAATAATGTGACATTGAGCGCCGCCGGGGGAGAGATCTCGCCCCCGCTGACTGACACCACCGACGATCTCCCGATTACGTCACCAAACTCTGCCTCCCCGCCACTCTCCACCCTCGGAATGGACGGTAACGGAGAGGCCGCCATGGCCGTCATCATGAGCCTCTTAGAAGCCGACGCCGGCCTCGGGGGGCCTGTCAACTTCTCTGGTTTACCCTGGCCTCTACCTTAAATCTGTCTCATCGACAAATTTAAATTTTTAAAATTAACGGATTTCTCTTTACTTACTCAAAATATAATATTTCTTTTTCACTTCTCTTTATTACACACTATTTTAATATAATGATTAGTTTTAACTTTTTTAAAGTAAGATTTTACGATTTTCGGACAATACTTAAAAATATATATACATATTGAATGTCATGCGTTATGGTTTGTATGGCGTTAATTTATGTTGATGAAATATTTACACAATTCTTAACTTAACAACACTGTGTAGTGTTTCTTACTATCTTTCTATATAGGGTGGCAGTAAACATTGCTTACTTTTAAAATGCATATATTGCGCAATGAACAACGGATCCTTTTGGCAGATAGGGGTAATCGTAGAAGTGAAACTTCAACCAATGCGTTTAACGCTATACTTTAATTTTTAACAGTTTGTGATATATAAAAAACAAATATTAAATACGTTGGTTGTTGGTTTATCTATGAATTTTGATAAATCATCAAAATTATTACAGAAGTGTTTATTTTAAATGTTGAGAATGAAATTTATTTGATATTGTCTTATATAAAGTGATGTTTTAAGAAATTTTAATGTAAGTTTAATGCGTTTATATTATTACTAAATACCCCGACGTTTTGAGTGCTTTACAACACCCTGAGTCACGACTCACGAGACACCTGTCATAGCTATCACGGCATATCTTCATTGTCGACAGCAATTGTTTTATTAGATGGTAGCGACGAGACGAGCGGTACATACTCACTTAATGATAAGTGACACGCTTGCCCATAACGTGGCGTAGGTTAGGATGATATGTATATGATGAGCACTATGTGGCGTAGTGTACTACGCTACATAGTGCTCGTCGCTTTAATTATAATAAACGTGTAAACCTACGCGTAAATATATTAAATTACAATTATACAGATTTTCTAATTATTGATGTTTTAACGTTCTATTGTAGACTTAGAGAAATGCTTAGAAAGTTGTGATGGCCAATATAAAAAAATCATATACATTTTTCCATTATTATTTTATATTACAAGCTCTAAACTCGAACTAACAAAGAACTAAAAAACTAAAACTTACAAAGGTTTAAGTACTAACATTACTAGCTTTAATTTATTTTATGGTGAATTAACCGTTAGTGTTAAACAATTATATTGTTAATTTTCTTAATAGTTTATGTCTTCTTAAAAATTTATATGAGATTAATGATTTTTATACATCGTTGTTTTTTTTTAATGATGTTCTAACGATTGTTATCTGTTATAAGTTAATTATTTTACGGGATTGCAGTTATTTCAGATTTCATGATGCTTAACTAGATTACTCTTAGACGTTATATTTCAGGAAATGCCACTAATTAACTTTTACATGTGTTGGTTAATTAGCAGTTAAGTTTGTGTGAAATGGTTAAAATCTTTGTCCGGGCATTTTATTTACAATTATTTTCAAGACGAGAAAACCATTCACTAGGTCGCCTTTTTGTCTTTACGTGTCTTATTGTCTTTGGCTTATTATTACATATGTAGCAGTGTACAACAAATGTAACTGTGCTACCATATAATGTAACACGTGACCACTTAACATCAGGCATCGTCTAGATCTAACCTTTTTGTTTTTTAAAAAAAATCTGTTATTAATCCAATGTCTAGAAAAAATTCTTCACGTTTGCATTTCGTATTTGGTCCAACGAGTAATTTTATGAAATACCATTTATGTTATTTATGGCAGCACTTATCGGATCGCTGTCGCTTATGGCGGATCTTTTCGTTTCTGATTAATGGTGAGAATTATAAAAGGAAATAGACAAAATTATGCATCAGTGCCTATTATTTTTGTAAAGAATATACAGTTTTTGGTTATAAACGCGTACGTCAGCGGCGCGTCATGAGAATGCTTCGTAAAGAATGTGCCATTTTGTTTATCGCGTATTTTACATGAAGTGTATTTTAATATTATCTATAAATCTTAAGATACGCACACGTATTGTCAACAATTTAATAATGACCACTTACCGACATTTCTACTAACCGTCAATGTAATTATGTCGAGTTGAAGGAATATTTTTAAAAAGTTGCCAGATTTTCTAAATGGTTTCTCCGTTACTAAATTGATGACAAAGTGCGCTCGTAAAGTTTAACTATCATAACCCGATCATATTGTGAAAGGGTTAATGAACTAACAATATTATATTGGTGTTATGGTTAGAAAAGTAGGTATTAGCTTTCTGCTTTACATTTCCGTTTACTATGCATAACTTTTATTATCGTTTAATAAACTTACATGTATCGAATCTTGTGTTTGTTTATTTCTTAAGCCATTAGAGTAATTCTTAAGGCACATTATTTTTACTAACTGTGGACAGTACTTATACATTTTTAAGTTGATTAACAGCACTCTTGACATACCGCTGCTGGGATTAGATGTCTTTGCAAGTAAACAGTTACTTTTATTTCTGCACAATGCTATCTAGGTGGCAGTAGAAATGTTTATTAAAACTTTGGTTAAGAGTCTAGAGTATTCTTAGCGAGCACGCTTAACCATCCACGGCCTCATTGTCATTAAACACCGTATCGAATATACTCGTAGCATATTCTTAAAAAGGGAATAAGCAACAATAAACATAGTTACAAATTTACAACTACATCATGTAGAGTGCGAGATATAAAAAAATTACATTAACGAAAAACTTGTTATTGTCATGCAATTTTTTTCGCTGAGCACAATAAAATTGCTTTTTTTTAATTAGCAGGGCAAATTTTCGCATTGCAATATTATTTGGCGTTCGCTAGGAAAGCATATATTCAATGTACGACGTCGATTACTATATAAAATATATGCATCGATGTATTAGTCTTTAAAACCCATTTTAAAAATAAATGTCTATGAATGAGTTGTGTTTTTTATTTACCATCGCTACAATTTTAAATAATATCCTTAACACACTGCAACGTATGAAAGATGTAATGACCGGGTTATCTTACAGCTGCTAAGTCTAAACGTCGAACTTAACAATCTTTGCAATATTGCTAATCATATTTTTGCAGCTAAGCAGTTCTGTTTTTTTTAAATAACATATCTTTTAGACGATGAATCGCAAACAAAACAAATTCGCAATTGTAATAAAAAATAACAAATACGCAAGTTGTAATTGTTTATTGAAGTTCTATTTCCTAGGAGTCGAAATTAAAAATAGCAAATCGAATCCTTGTTGACTATTTCATTATATTTCCCTTAACCGTTATTCTTCTGTCGACGCCGTGAACTATTTTTTAGTATAGCAACACTTATATGTCACGATTTCACGTCATTGCTACTGTATTGCTCTTTACTCCATGACGTCGCCATATTTGTTAGTGGTGGATGGTGCAGGGATAGGCGCGGAAGGCTGGGGCTGCTTAGGTCTCGTTACAACGGGGACTGCGTTGGGGTCCAACCTAAAGAAAGACGATACATATAAATAAAATCAGCTCAAACCGGATGAAGTCTATATATGTACACTCCCAATAAATGTTTAATCTATAACCAGAAATGTCCAGGGTAACAATTTCCATGGTGATTATGTTATCAGAGTTAAAATAGATTTGGTGACACTACCGCTTAGTAGATTGTCGTCCTACTCTGCTTGTCAATAGATAGTCTACGTTAAAAATTAAAGGACTTTGTAATCATCAACACTACTAGATTTGGGTTATGAACAGAAAAGGCTTTGTTTAATTTTACTTTGTATAGGAAAATATTCAGCCCCTAAAAAAGCATTTCAATCTATAACAGCAAAGAGTTAGAGAGTTGTAGTAAATTAACAAACTTGTAAGGATCTTGACGGGCATCAGCAAATTCGCCTCGGTTCTTACGGCGTAGGTCATCATAAGAGAGTGGTGGATGCTGCGGTGTACTCTCTGGTGGCTTTGAAGTAGAACCTGTAGTCAAAAATTAAAAAATGTTTTAGGCTAACTTTGTCAATACTGTAAAGAACAGCTTATAACACATCTCTGGTATATTTTGCTGTTCTCTGTGTTAACAAATGATAACAAGAGTATTCTGAGCAGGCACACTTCAATATTCATTGTCAATTAACATCATGTGAAATTCAAGTTGAGTGTTAACTTATTGTTGATAAAAAATTATTAATTATACATTATGATAGTTTGGGATTAAGTAATTGTGAAAAAAAAAAAATTCAATTCCAATTCTTCTTCAGGTTTTAATGGAGTTCAAACAAAGCATTGAATTTATAATTCTGTAAATAAACACGTATTTAAATCTGTTATCCATAAATTAAATAAAAGTTAGTAAAGACATATAAAGAACCTTCGTTATCTGGACGGTAGGAGTCGTCGCTGAAAAGAGGACGATCCGTGTCGAGGTCTAGAGAATTACCAGGACCAGCGTCAGAATATATATCCCCCGCGGTGGCGCCAAACATCGTGGTTGTTTGCTTCGGTGAAGGGGATATTGTACTGTAAAATGGAATAATTAGGGATTAAGCCATATGTGAATGAAGTCTTCATTTTACCAAAAGCAATATCTTATAAAAGATTACTAAATATTATATCAACTGTGTACTGAAGTAAAAAAACTTAACACTTAATCTCAAAGCGATGAGCAAAATATGGAGCAGTGTATAACATCTGAAGTAGCGCCACAGATGAATGTGTTGCAAGTCTCGTGTTTTCGTCAACTAAAACAAGAATATCAGTCTAGACGGAACTTTAAACTAACATGACCATTCCGAAACAAGAACCTTAAGGACATATCCAATCTAGACTTTTAAAATTATGCGGCCCAAAAAACTCAAGTACGTAAGAAATTTTCTCTAAAGATTTCTTTCAAGCAGTTGTCTTAAAATAGTATTTCAGTTTCTATCAATGGTAGGTTACTAGTAGTAATCTTTGTTGCTGGCTATCTATATGTAGGTGTAAAAATTACCATGTTTCGATTTGAAGAGCGATAATGAGTGAAATCACCTGGACAATGAAATGAAAAACTTCACGGCAACAGGCCTAAAATTGTGATATCAATTCACTATCACTCATTGTTATAGGCTGGTGTAGCATTTACTATTACTTAGGTTGACATCTTCCTCATCTAACAGATTCCACAGATTAAAAAAAATTATATTGTGTGAAAATTTTTAAACCCAAACTACTTACCTGATTTTTCCATCACGCCGATCTCTGAGCACTTGTCCAATGTAGCTGCCTGGCAACGCCATGAGCTTTTCTGCACATGCTTGTTGGTAAGATAGCTTGCCTATAAAATAACCCATTACTACTGCTAAAGTCATCTTGGGGGCGGCACCAAAGCGGGGATTTGGGTTCAAGTAACCTGCAAGTAAGCAAAAACTTTATGGATATGGCATTGACCTTTTGTCTAAATTTCTGAATTTTAAAATTATAATGTAACAAACATTTTATTCAGATTACTGATGTTTTTGTAGCGCTAATCTCTTGCCTTTAATATTATATAGATAACACATGTGTTATCCTTGTCCTCCCAGTGACTCTGACTGCTGCAAAGCGGCCAAATAGTCGGGATTAAATAAACTCTATAATACCCGTAAAATTTTGTTTAAATAAATTGATAACACATCAATAATAACACAATATTTAATAAAAAAAATAAAATTAGGTAATAATATTTAACAATGTAATAACACATAATTAATTTATAATAATATAATCAATATTAAAAATTGATTGCCGGAGTTGATCTATTAAACTTATTTATAATTAAATTAAAGCAATTTTTGTGTAAATGTATATTGTTTATTTTGCAAATTCATAAAACCTATACAAATGCTTAATCTCCTTTTATTTTGTTCCAGTAATTTATGTTCTGTGTATGTGGTAATATTCAAGGGAGGCCTATGCTCAACAGAGAGCACCCTCCAGCTGATACTTAAATGTCAGTACATTTTTACAGATAGACACATGGTAAATTGACCACATAACCCATCCTTCAATCAAGGGTCGAGACAGTTCACTGTCAGAATCCTCTAGGTCATTTACATTTCAGATTATATTTATATTTATTTAATACAATATTCTATTTCACTATAATTTATAAATATCTGCTTTCTTTATTATAACACAAAGTAAGTACAATTAATCTAAAAATTCTATGTTCAAAATACATAGGACAAATACAGGACTGAATTTTTTTTATTATCTCTTTTTCTGTTAGACAATTATTTAAGTATTTGAATGAAATGTAGATAAATATTAAAATTATAATATAACTTTATCAATACAAACAAATTAACAAGAATTCTGCAATTTGGCTAAAAATAAACAAGAGTAAAAGGGTTTTGCTCTCACTAGAAATTTCTTAATTTTTTTGAAAATGAAGTATTGATTATATAAATTCATGGTTCGATAATACTATTGTATTAGCCAACTTTTTCAGATAAACACATTTATTACCATATATATATACATCCACCTACGTAATTGTGTACATATTTGATAAATTTTATTTCATGAGATATTTAAGGATATCTGTGGGTGGAAATTGTTATACCAAATAGCTGTCCATTAAATAATTATAGAAATATTTGTAAGTGTAACGAAGACATAAATATTTGTATATGACTGACCTGATTTTACAGCCGCATATGTACCAAGGCCTAAAATAGTGCCAAACGGCATCGATCGCCGGAAGAAACTCTCGTTGTTGCATTCAGCTAGCACCTTCAGTTCCTCCGAAGAAAACTTATACGGGCCCTACCCAAGAAACCGTACACTGTTATTTTTTTCGCACGCTGGCGCAAATTTAAAGATAACACTCAAATCTTACCTGACGCGTAGAGGGTTGCGGAGCCTCCAAAGGCTGCTCGAACTCATTTTCATAAACAAATGATCTGGACTCATCCATCGCTAAACAGACTGTTATAAACGCTAAATCTTCAATTTATATTTCCTCATAACCTTAACAATCGCATCCGATAAATACGAAAACGAATCGTATGTCAACTGAGAGTGACGTTTTTGTCTATGACACAAATGTCTTATTTTCAACGATGATAGTAACACCACTAAGATGTCTATGATTTACACAGTAGTGTATTAATTTAAATAAATATTTTAATCACAGAGAAAGGTAATACTCTTTCTAAATACTTAATATTTTTTAACTGGTGATAGTCCCTACTGTCAGATGTCGGCTGGGCAGCTCCCACAATAGCGCCTATGTCTGCCGCGTAACCGTAGTGTGCAATTATTACCACGTTCCAGTTCGAAATGTTGTGGCTAGTGAAATATTGGGATAACGAAACTAAACATCTTATCTAAAAGCGATGAGCACATTGTCGTGTCGTGTATATGATCCTAAATAGCGCTACCATTTTATGGGCAAATGTGTTACCTATCAATAGAAATCATCTCATCGTATATCCAAAAAAAAGCTCGTGTTAGTCTTTCTAATTACAAGCAAAGATTAGAGTGGCGGTAGGGATATTTTAATTCATTAACCCCAAAAATATGAAAAAAAAAACCAATTTTTTGAAATGAAATATTCAAAAAGTTTTAGTTGAAACCAACTAAGAGACATGAAATCAGTTTTCCCAATTTTCTACCATTGAGGCAGAAATTTTTTGGTGTCTATGTGGACAGTATATACCAAAAAATAATCAAATTCGCAGAGTTTTAAGTGACAGCAAAACCAAACGTTTTCCCTGTACATTAATTATTTATATATCTTCCTGGCATCCTGTTATTTTTAAAAAATACAAGCAGGATATTAGACTTATGGCAAGGGCCTGCCTCATGTCATAATGGTGCTGGTTAAGATCTTCAGTCTCGTTCGCTCAGTAATTTCATTAGCTACAAAACCATTTAAACTGGAAAACGATAACGTTTGCACATTACTGCTTGGCGGAAAAATATGAACCGGCGGCAGTTATACTATATATACAGTTTCCGACAATAATAATCAAGTACACAAATACAAGTTAAAATTAAAAAATCTTTGTGGTGTACTCTTTTTAGTAAGAAAATTATTACTAAAATTAAACACGGCTTATCCCCTTTTAACATAAATTTAAAAAAATATACGCGTTAAATGTGAAACTCCTGTTTGTTTGTGATATTAAGTTAAAGTATTAAAATCGAGTCTTAACTGGGACGAAATCTTCATGAAGTAAAATAAATTTTATTTTTACTAATATATTTTAACATTTTTAAGACGTTTATTTTCCATACAGCTTCTTTGTAAAAATTTCAAACAACACAGAACAAATTACATAAATTTTTAATATTCAAGATTAACAAAAACCGCATAATAAATAATGACAATTTACTCCTGTTCACTACTACATTTTCTGTTTTATCGCGACATAAATAAGTTAGTTTATTTCATATATTTATTTACTATCAATGAATAGAACAAAACGTTATAACTAATCATTATGACACATTTACAATGAAATCGGGTCGCGATTTTTTTATAGTTTTATTTAAAATGAACAGGTACATATTAAAAAAGTTGATGTAAAACCAATAAATAAATATTAAATACTTCAATGACTTAAGATTTCATGTTAGATTAAGAAGTTTTAAGTCATAAAGCTATTGAAGTAATTTAAACCACCACAAATGCGTTGACTATTTTTTACCTACTTTGCTTGTTGCAGAATTGTCTGAATGATATTTTCTCATTAAATTTCCAAGGTAGCTGTCACCAGGTAAAGAGCGAAGTTTGGCATCACATTCCTTCTGATATGAAAGTCTGCCGATAACGTGACCAAATAGAATAGCTACCAATACCTTAGGCGCAGAACCGAAGTGCACATTCTTGGCCAGGTAGCCTAAAATAACAAAACATTCATAGAAGTAAGAACAATAGATTAGAATAACAAGTGTAAAATGAGACAAAACAAGTATTCTTACTTCCATGAAGTTCTATGGATTCACACGAGTTATCGTCATTAAAAGGTGCTCACCATTTCGAACAGCCGCGTAGGTCATGGTGGCGAAAATTGTGCTTAATGGCAAGCAGCGTTGGTAAAAGCTCTCCCTGTCGCATTCTTCCAAAGCTTTTATTTCCTCTCTTGAAAACTCGTAGTATCGCTGGAAATAAAACGATCGGTAAGTATCCCACATCGTTACCATTACATTTTTCATGTTAATTATATTTAAAGTTGCCGGTTGCAGTTTTCACTACTACATTCATATCATCTTCGTAATGTTACTTTGTTTAAGTGATATTAAATAGCAAGTTAAAATTATCAGCAGGAAGGGGTCTACTGGCTGAGCAAAGCGCTGATAGTACGCAGCAGGAATTTAACGTAAAAAAAAACAAATCCCATTACGGGATATTTATATTGATTAATGCGAATACATATTTACTTTACCAAGGGATGTGTCACATTCCGCACAGGAGGGCAAAGTTCTTTAGTATGTGTCTTTGCGTAGCATCCGCAGTCCACGTCCTCGTCTTCGTCGTTTTTTGTCGTCCCGCCCATATCGCAATCCTTCATTTATTTCATTGTTGTGATAAGTAAAAAAAAATTTCTATTTACATTATTGCTTGTTAAACCATGATAAAATATTACACGTCAATTTTTGAACATTTTTTTCGACTGCATATAAACGTTAAGTTTTTTGTTTCTTTACTTTACCTTTGAAATTTTTAAGCCAGACATTGTTTAGAATTGGAGACAAAAACTTTCAATTTCATACCTAACAAAATATAATTACGAGCTCATTATAAAATAATACTTTAAATGTATTGAAGTGTTATTATACACACACTGTGTTAATTTTAACTTATTTACTGGCATGTTTTGTGTTTTTTCAAAATTGTCGCCAATAATTGTCAGATTTAAATGTCAAATTCGTAGTCAAAGTCGAAGAATCATGACGAAAATTTTATTTTTATCAATATTAATTTGTTTTCAGACTGTATCATCATAACGTCGGTGAAACAAAACGCAGGAAAACGCAGTAGACTAAGAAGAAAGAGGGGCGGGAGGGGGTTTTCAATGGTGCTTGTTCTTTTACCGGTGCTCATAGGTGCGGCTATTGTGGGTGTTGCTAGAGGCGCGCAATACGGCGACTACGCAGCAGCCAAGATGCCTCAATATGGTTCTGATGAGTACCCAGAATCGGTGCGAGAACTTGCCCCATCTGGTGCTGAATATTCCGACCGTTCCCCTGAAGTACCCGCCTCTCCCGATTATAAATATGAGGAAGATTTTAACTTCAGAACAATAAATGTAAAAAGTGATGAGGTCTGGCGAAAATCTACGAAGAAACTGCCGAGAGCTCAACGACAAGATGTTAATTCACATTCGCAACAGGCGCATCAACACAAATCAAACAAAATTATATCAAAATTCAGGCAAACATTTCGTCCCCGCTTAAAATCTAGAAATTCTGGAAGGAATCCGAACATGAACAAGAATACTTTCAGGAACGGTCGAATTAAAAGTAATGATGTTATTGACAAAGAAGACGATTTTGTAAATGAAGATAGATATCATGATCATTTTGAAAATGATAAAGTTTACATCAGGGCAACTAGTGAGAGAGTTGTAAGACGAAAGCCGCGAGATCGATCGGTTACTGCCCCTGAGATTGATACTGAGGAGTTAGATGATGATGACGACGATGAAAGTAAAAATGAACAAGAAGATGTTAAGGATGCAGATTATTCTATGTCAGAGGAGTCAGCTGGTTCAGAAGAACGATCTGGTGAATCTGAACAGTTAGAATCAACGGAGGAGACCATAGTAGTCAAGCGCCCGTCACCTTTACGTAATGATGATGATATCCTTGCGAGGTTAGAGGCAAAAAAACTAGATCAAAAGACAGAGGATAGTTATCAGGACTACTACGACATGAAACGGGTCAACAATATAAAGAAAAAAATTACCGTTCTTTACCGACGAACCAAAGGTAAGGATGTAATATATTCTATTTAGGACCTATCCAGTTATAACTCGATGACGTCATTATCCTCAAACTTTTAATATTGCATTAACGTAAAAATTTTATACGGTAATTTAACATAGTAGTTTTATAGTACTTAAAAATACAGAAAACTAAGAGATCTAATAGTAATATTGCCGACAAAAACAACCTAAAACCCGTAGTTTGTACCTTAAATTAATGGAAAGTAAGTCATGTTAATTTAGTATATATAATAAGTTTTCTTTCTTTCTTTCTTTCTAACTTACTTTCCATCAAAGTTACCCTGTTAGCTTTTTTAATATATTATTTGATATATAAAGAAAATTCATTAAATCAAGGTCAGCTTGTTATTTCCATTCTTTTGTACATTTATCATTTCACAGTTGAGAAATCTTTTTTGATCGGTATTAAAAAGTGTAAAGAATTTGGTTTATACGTATTTTCATTAATATTGTGCCCAAAAAATAAAACTGAATAAAGTGTAGTTGTAAGTGATCAGCCAGAAGCTTAACTATTGGCTTGTTGTGCTCAGCGAGGGCGACGGGAACGACAACGTCGCGACGGGTTCGAGTATGGACCTATCGCCGCTCCTACGTCCTTGATCGATACGGTACGCCTAAGAGTGATGATGTAGATTCCCAGTTCAGAGGCACCACCAGGATGAGGACCAGGGAAAGAAACAAAACGAAAACTCAAACTAGAACCAGCAGCACGAGACCTTCAACAACGAACCCGCCAACAACAACCGTTAAAACGACCAGAACAACAAAAACTACTACAACCACTAAAACTACAACGACCAAAAAGGCGAAGGCAATTTTAAAGAGCGAATTGTCGTTAGCTGAAAAATCAAGAATGTCTATTTTAAAGAAAGCACAACTGAAGGAGAGTCTGATGAATAAAACTGTAACTGTGAAACCTCCAGTGTTACTGCAAGTATCGCAAAGAATGAACACAATGGTGATGGTAGAGCCTCAGAAGAAAGGTGCCAATTTGCAACTGATGGGCAGTTTAGGAAACATTATGAGCGACACGCCGGAGCGATTGGCACGCGCAAAGAAGATTATGAGGCGCAAACTTGTAGCAAGTGCCCGCAACATCCACGACCTGACTGACAAATGGGATGAAGTGGTTTGTGATTATCTCGATATTTCTCAACTCGACGACGCACCGGAAAACCGCTTTAGTGGGATCCTGTTATTAGTATCATTATTTTTACAATTCTTATTCAATGACATATCGTAATATGTTATATATTTCAATATATATTAAGTAAGCACTACCTCCGTCTCCTTTTTTAACAGTAAAATTATAATGTTTGCAGTGTCCATTGTCTTTTTGTTTAATTTTCTTTGGAAGTACTATTATTATCAGGAAATAGTTATCCACACCGACTAGACCCGAGCTATCGTCACTCGACAGTTTCCTGTGACCTTCATCACTTGATTGGTCCACTTTGTGAAGGTCCTTACCACTACATCATGCTTGCAGCAAACACGGATTTTCTCTATACTATATAATCCTAAACAATCACAGTTAAAGTGTATGTATGTTTAAGTGTGAGCAATTTGTGAATGAAATTTCATTCAAAATCACTTAGAACTTTTATAATCGTTAGCACATTTTAGTGTACGAAAATTACTAGTTATTACTTGGGTTATAAAAGATTACTCGAGAATAAATATATTACTAGTTAGTTTATTTCATTACTGTTACGTCCTACCGGTGCTGCCGCGTAACGGGATTTTATGTAACTATACAACAAAACACGAAAAACATGTGGAACTGATTTTATTATCCCACTTGATATTTTACTATATATACATTAAAACATATAATACACAGCTAACGAAATTACTCGTAGCTGATAAATAAGGCTTTCTCTCAGAAGAAGAGAATTAAGGCAGTTCACCATGGTGAATGTCCGTGGAAGCTGTTGTTCAGGAACATGTAGGTTTTTCCTTCATGGGATGCCCAAGGCCAGTGGGATTTAATCCTTTATCAGTGGGATTGAAACCGTGTTGACTCGGGTCGTACAGCACCATGACACATTCACCTTACACCTAACCATCACCAACTTACCATCACCATACCATGACACCTTCCTATTAAATATGACATATTAATGTGTGATTTATTTAACTATGACAATATTTGACCTATAACTTCGAGATTAACTGAAATCATTAACCGTTTGATATTTTTATATATACAAGACGCGGTCTGAGCTTCATTCACGTGTACTCTTATTTATTAATTAATAACAGGTTTTCTAACATATTTAACTTTCATAGCAAGTACAATCTAAAATATTGTTCATCTATTTTCTTATGTAATCATGTAGGTTCCCTATTAGATAGCAGAGGGCGCTAGTGTCGCTAAAATAGTTGAAAATTCGAAAAACAGAGTACGCCAGCAGTCATGGTGTTAACGAAGAAAGAAAGTTCGCTGAAAAATATATTCACACCTCATTCATTGGTATTATGAATAAGAAAATCAATTAATTTTGAGTATGGGCGCATAAATTATTCTCCTAGTTTGTATGCAATCGTTTCGCACATTTGTAAGGGTGTAAAAACATTAAGTAACTTTGTTTTAGATGATGAACCCACGGCATCGTCGGCGAAATCGGCACCGGTGGCTGAACGAGAGCTTCGCGCCGTCTTGAGCGCGCACAGGCAGCGGAAGGAAGTTCCGGTCTTCGCTACCGCAAAATTAGTATACCCTGAACTGAGCACCAGCAGTGCACCGGCCTCTCACCATTCAGTGCCCACGTTCCCACCGGACGTCGTCGACGAGCGAATGAGAAATGAATGGAACGAGTTTGTCGCAAACAACAAATCGATGAGATTGCAATTTTCGATGTGTATTATTTTTTTAGTTGTAATAAACCACTTACAAAGATATAATAGTCACTTAATTGGTTGTGTGACGTATCAGAATTCAAATCAAATCATTGTATCATTGCATACAATTATGTTGTATACCAGAACTGTAAAAAATATAGAAAAACGTTATACAGTTTTGTTAACCTAAAACAGTGGTATATAACTTTCATTTTTAGACTTTAATTAGAGATTGTTATTAAGTACACTTTCAAATCTGAAATCAGTATTCGAAAATTACCCATGAAACGATTCGCAAAATGAAAATAAATGCCAAAAAGTAATTATTAGTAATATCGATGTAAAGATTCTTTTTAAATTAACAGAAGTGTTCATATAATATAAATAATAAAATGCCAATAAAATAAACCTGTCTGTTGAAGGTAATGTTTCAAGGAAACGGCTGCTCCGGTTTTGACAGTACTCTCATTGGCAGATAGCTAAAGATAAAAGGTATAACGTAGAGTAATTTTATTTTAAAACAAATTGGGAGTTACTGTGCGAGATAAATCCTGTGGTGAAATGAGAGCTATTTAAAAACTATATCTTGAATAAATCGTTGTACGAAAGTGGATGTTACGGCTGGCTCTCTCTGCTGTGGCTTCTGTCCTGATCAGTAAAAATCTTTAACGAATTTATGGCTATCTTCTGCTTATATGATGTCGCGCTATGGATCGATTTATGGAATGGTAGCTCAGCATTCAGCTTTCCTACACACCTCCGTGGCTTTGTCTGGAAAATGATTATTATCACAATTATTTTATTCATCAGACTTCTGTCATCGACTGCCGAAAGTAGACCTCTAAGATAATTAGTATTCTCTGCGTTTCACGTGTATTCGCTTCTAATAGTTTCTAGCGATTTGATGGTTTACCGAGGCTTCATGAAACGATCCAACGTAGTCCACGTTTAAACACCGTGGGCTATATCGACGTTTAACGTGATTGCGGTTACGGCCAAATTTAATTGCAGTCCCTCGAATCGTTACATTGATATCACTTTAAGGCCGTAACGTCCGTCAGCATTTTTTGTGTAACGACAATCATTTCGCATACGGTAAGGTATAATTTCCGACTTCCTTGGGATCATTTAGTTTGATGATTTTCGTATGTTATATTCGGATGTAAATAAGCGTCATCTAGTGCCGGCGGCGCAGTGCGGGCGCTGCTCGTCGGAGGGCGCTGTATGTGGCGATGCGGATTGATTGCGGGGAGGCGCGCGGAGCGCGGTGGCGAGCAGCGAGTTTTGCTGCATTTAATTATTTATTCGCCGCGCGAGCCGCGGGCCGGAGGTCGCTCGTGGTGTGTGTGCGGGGCCGGCATCACCCCCGATCCGTGTTGTTGTTTCGTATTCGTAACCGGTGTTCTAAGTGTTTATTATGAGTGACAGGGACAGGTCGTCGCCTTCCCTCACGGACACGCCGCTGAAGACGTACATAGGTCGTCACGACGACGACTACCCTCTTATAAACGGAAACGGTAAGTACAGTAGTTGTAGCCGGTCCGAGGGTCGAGGTTGAAGGCGGTGACGGGTACAGTATGGAACTGATCGTATGTGCGGCGCGCTCGTGCCGCTGGCAGAGCGACTTGCACGAGCTGCTCGTGCCCGGACACGCAGCTTCTGCAGGGGCACTGGGTCAGCGGCTCCGCGATATGATTTGCCGCATTAAAGACGCAGGTTTGATCGACCCGACGCCAGCCCCTTCCCAAATTTTATACATCTGTACATAACTACACAATGCAGATGAAAACTGGCAGCATAAACGGTGAAAAATATGAACGCCTAGTAAGAAAACGGTATACTGTATGTGAAGATTAGCTACTAAAAATTGGATGAGAGGTAGAGGTGATGTGGTGCGGCACCAGACTACCGATCGATACGAGCTCAGCCCCCAGTTGGAACAAGTTTTGGGGGGGTGGTATTATCGCCAGATAATGGCAGGTCCGCAGCCGCCGCGCCCGTTGAACTTTCGCAGCAATAAAACACCGTCTTCGGAGTCCTCATGAAAATAGATACAGATTTTTTCCAATTTATCCACTAACTGATAGCGATTTTATAAACTCAACTATAGACAAGCAAAAATAATATAAGAAACATTTTATTATTAATTAAATATATACTAAACCGTTTTTTGCTGTTAATCGAGCAACGATAACTAATGATATATTAACATAATATTAATCATTTCTAAATCATAAATTATACAAACTTATAAATAATTGCCACGTTTAAAATTTTTGTCATAACCTTTATTAGATTAACAATGAAAACAGGGAAAAGAACCAAGAAACAAAAACATCCGTAAAACAATATTTTTTGACACAGACCTGCTGCCTATACAGATATGTTGTTGATGCATTACTAAATCAGAATATTTAAAATCGACCATATGATAGAAGTTTCCATTAAACAAGTTATTTAAAAAAAAAATCCTCTCTCTAGACGTTTTCATTTAGATCATTAACTAACATTTTACAAGTTTTAAAACCGCTTGTAAATTTAAAGTGCAATCCATAATGTTCGTCACGCAATCGGCTACAATATGTATAATATTACTCCATACGTGATACTTTTAAGTCACTTTAGGTTTGTAAAGTAATAAATTTAGACACTGATAGGGAATTGCGCGACGCAACTCGACGGAAAAAAATATATATCTATGTATATATACATCGGTTAAATTACGATGCGTAGTTTTCATTAACAGTAGGTATCTTATCTGCTTAATTACTTTATACAATAGCGATATCAGTCTTGACGTTCAAATTCCGGAGTGGTCTTAAATAAATAGGTCGCGGTTGGAGTTGATATAAACTAGTTCGGAGCACTTTAAAGGACCTAGAACTGTAGAGACCCCTGTACGGATGTCGACCGCTGCGATGTGGGCCCGCGACCCTCCGATGTCGCAACTACACAATTAAGAAGGCAATTAATCACTTCCATCCGACGCCGGAGTCGCGAGAGCCTGCTAAATAAATCAGCACTCCACTTCTGCAATCGCTTTGCTTTCACGGCGGAAAAATTGATATCAATCATAACCGTCGGCAATATCATCTGTGTACTCTTCAATGCGAGTGGAGTTCAACGGCATAGGTGTATCTCAGATTCTCTTTATCCAAGATGCACCATTTTATTTACTCGGCAATCGTGTTTCCTGTGCAGAGCACTGGTTCGCTGCAGTGCCGACTAGACGAGGAGGCTCCTTATTAAAGTACAAGCGGAGACCGGCGTCGCGTGTCGCTGATAACGAGCAGGTTCTCAAATTTCGTCAGATGTGTACGTAGTGTGAGGTGACGGACGTACGTCAACGTGGAACAGAATGGATGGGTTGCGCGCGCGCACCCGCTGTTTATCGTTGATCTTTCTTTCGACCGCCGCATAGATAACAATTGTAGCATTGCGTTACTTGCCGTTTGATAATTTTTTTATGATTTACGTCGCACGAGTTTTATGCGGACTTTGCGACTTAGGCGTTATTGGGACATTGTTAAAAGGGAACAAAGTTGATATTCGCTTATATGAATAGGAAGCATCGAAATGTAAACAATCTTTAATTGTTTATATTAAAGAGAATTGTTGTTTATACTGAGAAATAAGCCATTAAGTGACGATTACTCTTGATAAACAGCACCTGGCAACATTCAACAAGATTTAAACACTCGCATGTATATAATTATAAGTTAATATCACGAGTAGATGTACTTTTAAAGTAATTTTATTTAAACTCTGTCTTTTATATTGAACAAACTAGCTATTTTTTTCTGTTAGTATATATTTTATATCCGAATACGATTTTTGTCAGTGCCGCGAATTTATAATATTACAGGACGCATTGTAACAGCCTCAAAATCGGATTAGCATTTTAACAGTTTTGTATTTACTAGTTAAAAATTCCGTCTTTACGATTTCGGTTTAGTTCAAATTATGCTACGTGTGTGGGAGAGGCGTGGTTTTGAAGTTCACCGAGTTCGAGCTTCCGGTGAAGGAAAACTTCATAATTCGGACAGTGGCTGTCGAGGACATGCGACATCCGTCTACAGTAGACACAGTACAGTAACTTGATTCCCTCAAGAAAAATAAGAAAAATCAGAAGGGACTTTATGTCTATATATAGAATAATAATAAATACGCTCGCAGTGAAAAACAGTAATTTTATTATGCGTTAAACTTCAAAGTTTAAAGTTTAGTTACTAACGGAAACCGGACGACATGGTTGGTAACTTAGCGTTCAAGTTTTCTTTTTTACGGAACCTTCTTTGCACTTGGAAGGGGATTAAAATTTGTTAGCGTTGTACGCAAAGTATAGATTTCGCAGAGTGCGCCGCGACCGACGGCGGTGCCAAATGAAGACCGATTTTCGGGCTCGATGATTTGTGTCAAGTCTATCAAGAGTTCAGTGGAAGATAATCTGTCCGTCAGAAGCTCGCGCCCGCTCTGGCACTGGCAGCCGCCTCGTGCCCTGGCAGAGAGCTGGTCGGAATCCGGCGGATTGCAATGCCCAATTTAACATCGTTCAGGTGCCACGGGCGTTCATTCAGCGATTGCTCGGAGTTGCTTAACGCTCGACGCATTATTTTGCTATTTGCTATAGGCTTAGTGTGTAACGATCTATAAAACTAAAACTCGACTTGCCAAACGAGAATTTCATGTCGATGCTGGATAGAAAACGTAACTAAAACATACTTATTAAATACGAATGTTTCCTTTAGCATTTTATCAACAACTTTATTAATTTATTTCAAAGTAAGGTATCCTAAGGCCGCAATCATTTTACTTTATGGGACTTGCGATATTGGTTAAGTAAAAATAGCTAATACCATTCACTTTCATTAACAGACACGACCATTTGATAACGAGCTTATTAAATTGCAGCAGAAACTTTGTTGCATATTTATACTATGCGCAATGACACTATATTTTGAAATTTGAAAAATCTGAAACATTAAACTAACTTTGTGTTTGAGGCTGTGGTTTTAAAATTTTTATATTTCGCCACTTTAACTTTCAACTATGCTGTGTTGAATTTTGTGCATTACTTTGTAATGAAGAATATTTTTAAAAATAGTATATTTGGTTACAATACTGTAAATTTGTCTTTGTCGATTGTAATTAGTGCAATAAATAGTATTATTTCTTTTTTTTTTTCTCAATGTAAAAGTTACGTTAGATAACAATTTGGATATATACGCCTGAAAGAGAAATAAAAATATCTAAAATTTTAATTTGGCGCAGTGTTGATAATTTACGAATGGCTGTACTTTAAACCAGAAATACTTAATTTGATTTGCTCTATCACTTTTATTCGCCAATCATTTATTACTGCAATCAGTTTGCGACGCGCGCTCCTTTGGGAATGATTGTCATGAAACACAGAGGGTCTTTTTTTCTGTGCACGGTTTAGAAAGAGCATTTAAAGCCTAAATATTTCAAATGTCATTTAATTTTATTAACAGATTAATTATTTAAAGATTAATTAAATGAATCAAAACCTTTAGATATGCCTCCTTGCTTTTTGTGTGGAGGTTTAAAAAGTTTAAGTCACATGAATTCCAGTAAAAACTCTTCTATTCTTTGGCCCCGCACCGAGAATTGAGTTTATGATCTTGGAAACTTATAAAGATGCAAAATGGTCCCTGGGTTCACAAACTTCATTACGGCGATACCAACTGTGGGTCGTGCCGTCGTCCACTGATGCTATTAGGGTTCAACTTCATCCGATTATGGATTGCCTCCGGTGCCGTGTTCAAAGAATTACCTTCCGTTGCATTTTTCAGCGGACACGACCTGACTTTCTCTATTTTTATAGGTGCTAACGAAAATTGAGTAACAACTACGTTTCATTGTCGAATGAATTATTGTATATAGATGATGTTAATAAGAAGAATAAGAGATCAGATCAAACAAGTACACTAGCCACAGTGTTCTTCGTACCGTACTTAAGTACACGGTTATTATCATCATCATGGTAGTCCACTGCTGGACATAGACCTGTCCCGTAGTAATGTTAGCGGATATCTACTCTTTCGCAGGAATAGGTGCTGCTGTGGTACCAGGTAGTCAGTAAAGTTTATACACGTTGGGTAAAGCTTATCTTAAACTTATTTTTTTAAATACGTTTAAATTAAATATGTAATAGGTGTTTGTATTGGTTTAACATGCTTGGTATAAGGTAAAGTACTTTAACCGCTTTCGGCTTTACTTGAGCAAACAGTCTTTCGTTGTTTGTACACTAAGGCGGACTTTAGTTTGTACTATTGCATTATTAATACGATTGCAGAACTTTACAGTGCCTGCTCCATATAATGTTTTAGTAAGTACAGGTGGTCTGAACGTTAATTTACCTTCATTCATTTAGGATCAGGAATTCAGCGAATGAGGCGATGTAATAAAAATACATAATTTAATTTTCTTAAAACAATGGAATTGAAAGCTAAGCTAAAAATTATAACTAAAACGTTTAAAATTAACCATTTTCAGTTATGAATTCTTTTTGAGTTTCTTTTTTAATATTTGGAGGTTTAAAGTCGTCGGTCTGTAGAAGAGAGTGCTTCAGAGTGAACCGTGGTATCCAGCCAAAGAGACATGCCACTATTAACTCATTGCCACAAAGCCATTGCGGAAATGGGACAGCGTTGATTGATAAGTCTATATTTGACTGCGTTACCTCAAAATAGATATCTCAGGCACATAGGGCGAAATACTGATCAATACCGGAACGTTTATAATGACGGCTTGTATACGACTGCTGCTAACAGCGAAATCGTATTGAGCCTATATAATGTAATTTCGATACATATAAACGAAAGCCGTCTGAAAATTTTGAATGTTGATAATTTTCGAACGCGAACGAGTTTTAGCATATTAACATATCAGTTAACACTTTCAGGCAATGTGTAATTTACAGAAAATTTCACACGCTCACTATTTTTGTGTTAACACAAATAACAGAATACTTTCCCTCTTATAGGTTAACGGAATTAGATAACATTGATATAACACACACATTGATATAACACACAAAAATGGATTCTAATGAATCTTTCTAGTTAAACTTCCGTGTTACAATATAACCGGTTTATCGCTTCACAGAAACAGTCGTTTATTATTTGTAGACCTGTCGTTATATTTAGATACATATACACAGTCTAACTTGTTAATGAATAAATCTATGTGAATAAAAAAACCTTTTATACACTTGAAAACTTAATTCGATGATACTCAGAATTAACCTTCACAGAACTTCATTACTCTCTTAATTTAGTCGTACACTAACTGTAGTGCCTTTTAAACACAGAGTCATGTTTGCATATTTTTGTTTGGGTGAAGGAAAGAAGACTTAATCATCATCAGGGTTATACCGATGACAGAGAGGCGGATAATCTAACCAGCTGCCCAAACAGCGAGATGTATAAATAAAATTTTATTACACGTTGCACTAAAGTGTTGTTTTTGAATATTAATCGGTTACGCCATAAACAACGAGATGGCGAAAACTGTAAAATGTTCATGTATTAATCATTTACTGTAATATCTACTTACTTTTTATTAGGCGCACGTTCACTTACGGTTACACAAACAAGTACAAAAACATGTAATTTGAATTTCAAATGAAACAACAATCCACCAATGACATTGTTTAACACCATTCATTTTATAACTCGCGTCCCACATAACACGTATGTAGTGAATTAGCGCTGTGTTGATAAACTATGTTAATAAATGTATATAATATACAAAATGTTGCACGAAGTGGTTGTATCGTGAATACTCCATTACAGATCTTTTAATAGCGTTACTCCATACAAATAACGGGTTATAATCTAAAACATGGGACCTGTATTTAACACACGATATCGGAACCAACCGAACTAATGATTCACTTCAAAAGAACTTATTTCTTTTTAACTAACTTATCAAGCCCCGACGTTGGCTTTGTTTACATGGACCGATCATTTAATAGACATTAATATGAGTTTGCACAAAGGGTCCGTCTCTATAAATGAAGTCGACCTTTTAATAGACACAATGGAATCGATATTTACCTATGACGCCCCTACCTATACTAGTACATTAATCTTTTAATTACGTTACACACTGTTAGGTGTGTTATTATATATAATATTCGTTAAACAACTATCACATACCCTAGTGCAGTGAAATAAGAACATTAACATAGATATGTATAATCAAAAGATATTTCATGGAGTCACTAGGCAACGTACACAGAAATCAATTAAGATTTGCAATTGAAAGTTACTTTTAAATTTTCATTTTATGGAAGACGTTTTAACAGAATATTGTGAAAAAATGGTAATAAGTGTGATTACCTGTTTAAAATTAACTTATTAAATAGGTACAGCTGAGCGTATTAATAATTAGCATTGCACAGGCGTGGGTTGATTCATTGCGGCTAATTTAGGCTCATATCGCGTAAACCATCAAAACATCCGCCACTGAACTTGTTCAGGCGGGATCGTTTTAATTCGGTTCGGTTATTTTTTTTCTCCGTTTAACTAAATCACTATCCGTTATACGGTGCGCTTGATTCATAAAGATTTAACTGAAACCGAAGGAAAGACTGCGCAGTCAGGAGCGGAGAACTGTTAAGAGGAAGCACTAAAGTTACCACCTGCATTTACCTGATGATAAATGATACGCTGTACAATGCCCAGCTTTCGATTGCGGAGTATTACAAAATCATCGATACCTCTTAATGATATTTAGCCTTATTACTAAAATATTCCCGCAAGTTACTACCATTGGCGTATGATAAAAGACGAGTGCGACTCCAGTGATCTTTACCAGCGTACGATGCCTGGCATAATTTCAGTTTTCATCAATATGTGATATCGATCTCGTGATCAAGGAGAACTATGTTTAGCAGTGGGCAGCAATATGCTGAAATTATATCGATGCCATATATCGAAACAATTTAACGGTATCATATACAGAACGCTGGCAATGTTAGTGCCACCTTCAGAAACTCAGATTAACATGCTCTTGAGCAAGGAAGTTCTTATACGATTTTATTATATTTGTTAGGATTTTATAACATAAATAAATACACATGCAAGTCGTATGTATATCTTTATTGGACAAATTTTGAACTGGTTGCTTTTTTTCTTCTAAGGAGCCTCGGTCGTTCGATTTATTAAAAAATATGCGTTTCAGTGGCTCGTTTTAATATTAAAATAAATATTATAGTTTTCCCTCTCGAATTGAGCCATTAACTTTAAACCTCTAGTTATGTTTTTAAATAGCACACACAATTTACTGTTATGATACCGAAGGTCGTCTTCGACGTCAGAATAACTAGTTTTTGTGTTAAAATAATTGTGACATTGGATGTAAACACGAAACTACGCAGTATCAGATGAGCTAGTATTTTATTATGTTTTAAATTAAAGATTAAGGCTTATGGTATATTTATTATAAGTAATCAAATTATGTCCACCTAATTATGTGTTAGCTCGAAGAGGTGCGTGAATCTCCATTGAGTTTCCGATGAAGGAAAAGGTTACATGAACAACTGTTTAGATAAATCCATATTTATCTTATATATCAAACCGCACTTGAATGGGCTCTCTCTTTTCAAGAGAATAGTGTCCCAACAGTAACAATGAGAGTTCGGTTCATTAATTTGTTTTAGTTCGTTTTATAGAGCTTACAGTGCACTGCTTCAACTGTTAGCTAATCCTGTTAACAAAACGTACAAAAACTATATTAAAAAATGATTGTATATATTTATAGTAACATCATCTAGATTACGTCACTGGTTTTGTTGAAGTATTCCGCTTTTATAAAAGTTTTCTAGATTTAATTATGCACTGAACGAGTGCAAACTTTATGTTATGTGAAAAAAAAAATATTTCTTCGACACCGAACGAAGCGATGATAAATATTGTTTAGTAAACAAGGATAAACTAATCAATGTTATTCATTAAACTATCCTCTAAAGAATTAACAACAGTTAAACTTCAGCGATTTAAAAACAGTCGTGTGCCAGTCACAGTTAATAGCAGTTTTCATTCGCTTTAGAGATGTGCAACGCATAATACGAAATATATAATCAAAAATGCTGGATTTTATAGAAAAAAAACTGTTGTTAAACCAGTAAAAAGTTAAAGAATTATTAGTTATATTTAAGAGTTACACCAGTCGCCTCACCAAGGTCGCTCTTCACCAACAATTGCACGCAGAACAATGTGCTGTAATCTCTTGTAACGTTCACGACGTCGGTGTTCATTTGGGTCATACAAACACACACACAGTGCGTGTCACTGTGTATTTGTGTGCACGCCGTTGGTTTTTTTTTTATATTCTTTATATTAGAATTCTATTTGAGAATCAGCGGCCACTGCACATAGTGGAACGCGCGCTGTTGTCTCTAAATATACCGAGTAGGAATACAACCGTAAGGTCACCGGGGAAATCATCGCGTCAACTATATTTATTTAGGTACCGTTTAGTATCATCGAAAATATCTATAGCTCCTCATCGTCTGTCATTTTGTCTCGCTGGTGCGCTTTGTTGTGAAATTATGGCCGCTATTGTCTTTTGTTGAACAATAAGTTAAAACAAATATTTTAATGCCGCACGATGTGTACGTTGTTACTATATAATTAAAATATACATCTTTAGTTCTATTTGCATGCGTTTCATTTCCGCGCCGCAGCGTCGTAACCGGTTTTATGTCTTTCAATATTTTGTAACACTGAGAAATATTTATAGAACGAAATAGATAAGATTGATTTGATTACTTTTTTTTTAAATCTATATCGGTTAGTACTCGATCTCGATCCCATTTTATGATGGGTGTACGCTGGTACTCCACTAGCTCTCTGCTGAAATCTTTCGCTGTTCTTATCAAGAATGAGGAGCTAAACCTCTCAACGCGCACCTGTTAGTCCGGTGGTGCAAACAGATTATAGACTTTTCTTTATACATGTATACTTATTATATATAATATCTAACCCAATAATACATAGGCCCGCGACACATTTAACTGGAAAGAATATCTGTTTTAAATTATTAAGTGTGACATAATAATATTTATAATTTGATGAATGCATAGCTACATCAATTATTTATATATATGTATACTCGTATATATAAATTTAAATCTGTAATAGTTTAAAAAGGTTCTCAAGCGGCCTCAGAATAGACACAAAATCTCTTTGAATGATGTCAACGAAGTCGTTTTCGTTATTTCGTGTGAAAAGAAAACAACGGAGTTTATGAAGAAGAAAAACAAATGTTTTAGTCTTTCAAATATTCGTGAAAGTTTTCATTAAATTTTTTTAACATTAATAAGTTTAAAGTACTTTAAAATTGATACGAAAATGTTATGTTGTTTGTGACTTACAAACCGGCAGTCTGTACCGTTTAGGATGTACATTGTGAACATGCGAGGTTACTGTTACTGAATTTGCGAAAGAAATATGCGAACGATTGTAAAATTGATGAATTAGACATTTAGTTATTTTTTTTCTATTCTACTGACGTCCTAAATAGTTGACACGAAGATAGAGTATTGGTCCGCGTGTTGATTTGAGAAATTCCATACTCCAAACTCAGATTTTGGGAACCAAAGTTCCTGTAACTAGTTTACAGATAGAAGGCACACTGGAGACTAATACGCCTTTTCTCTTACTCATCAGCGTGTTTGAACTTTGAAACGCAGCTGCCACAAGCTTTATCATTCAAATTTCCTTTCTCACACAGGAAATGAACGCTTTTAAGAGCTGAATGGAAGCAATAATGCAAAACGAATTTGGAAATGGTGCAGTGTCCTGACGATACATATCGATTCAGGAGCGTTTTCAAAGAGTTATTGTTAGGTTTATGACACATTTGCTGCTGGTAGGTCTCTGTTGGTGCAGACCGTCTAGGTAGGTAACACCGCAGCTCCTATTTCAGGTTCACTTACCATCAGGTGAACGTCTTGCTCGCCCCGTCTAATAAAAAGAAAACGTCACGTTAAATTTGTCAGTGCGATGATCAATTCTCAGCGAAGAGAGTGTATGAATATAATACAAATGTACGATCTGTTTCCTATCTAACCATATAGATAACAAATCATAAATCCACGGCCTCATTGTCAGTTAACATCATGTGAAAATATGTACAAGTATAAGTCCATAGACGTTAAAAAATAATATAAATGTATGTAGTGCAAGATGGGATAAGTAGGCACCTTCCAGAATAATATTTTCTTACTTCTTATAAATGTTTCGTGTATTTAAATATTTTACTTATAAAATAAAGATTTGATGATGATCCCGGTGTAAATAAACGTTGAGGAATATTGCAGTCATGTTTTGATAAATTGGCTTTTGCAAAGGTCTCCGAAGTCGGTGCAGTAACGCGAGCGATGCCCCCTGTAAGCGTTTTGAATGACAATGACCAAGATCCGTGTGATTAAGTTCTGAGGCTCTTCACAATAACGCTTCAACTCACCTTTTGATACGTGAACGGAAAATTATGCCAATACTATATAAACAACAATCTTTCGCATATTTCTCTCGACATTTCGAACATTTTGTTCGCGTACAGTTTTCGCTCCTTTCCGTAAAAATTGTGTTCCTAAATTACTTGAGATGACTAGATTAAATCGTAACGCTGTAGATATTTAACTTAGCTAAAGGAGGTTCTCAATTGACATGTACCTTCTTTTTGTTATTTTTTAATGCAAGCTCGTAACTTAATAAAAAGTAAACCTCTTTGAATGATTGTTTATTTGTTGGAAATACTTGATTTTAGTATTTTCAATTACTAGCGTTTGGATATAAGGATTCTAACCTAACGATAAGGAATAATGAAAAATTTATATGTAACTGTTAATAGTTTTCGTCGGTTTTCGTGTTTATATCCGTTTTTAAAGTTTTTGTCTAAATCATGTGATTTATTTGCTTCACTCTTTATTTGTGCATTATTATGACATAACTAATCTAATTGTGGTTAAAAATAATTTAATTAGTTTGAAAATCACTATAAACGGTCATTACAATTTTTTTATCTATATTTATGTTGCAATTTATTGCTTCGTTTTTGTCGAGTATGCATCTAAAGTACTAAATTGATCTTATTTCCATAAATCACTCACGCAATCATCAAGTAACGTTTGTGGAAGTTGAGTTCTGTTTGTTTAACGATTTCTCGGAACATTTGAACGCACGTGAAGAGTAAACCTTTAATTGCACTACTGAGATCCCTGTTAATATTCCCACTGTTGGGACTGGAGGCTTTCTCTCACAAGGTGAGATTCGAAGCCATTTAGTTTATAATTGATATGCGCGCCCATAAAACGGATTTAGGATGTTTAACATCACCACATTGCGGCCGTCGCTTCGACACAATAATATGTAAACTATCTTTACCACAAGTTATTTCACTACAAAGCCTTTTGAACCGGGATTCGGTAGTTTGTGGACTGCTACTTAGCGGCTAGGTATTTAATGATAATGAGATCTAAACAAGTGGCAGTACCTAACCTATTATATTTAATAGCTTTTATAACCGAACTTATTCATCCAACGTTTAAATATTTAACAAATAGTTTACTACGTTCAATCGCTTTCGATTGGAAATGGAAAAGTGGACGCCGTTGAATGCTTTGTGTTTACGAGGGTCCTTCCGGTTCTCGAGTGTTGCTCAGATAATTTTGTTCGATTTAAATCAGATGTAACCAGTATGTTTTTTTTTTTAGAATATTTCATCTCATACTTATGCTTACTTTATGTATAACTAGATGCTTGTAATGGCAAGTTGGAAGTTTCAGTGTATTCTAGTCATAAAAATGAATTCGATTCTATTATCATAGTGTCGTCTGAAGTTGAGCGGTCAATTAGTGAAAACTATTTCGAATCTTTGTCATTCTTTTAAGTACATCATAATCATCTTTGCAGACGACTCTGTGAATCTTTTCTTATCATTATCTCTTACACCTATATATACTCTAGTCATTATTTTTCACCTCACGGATTCCGTAAAATGGATTTGAAATGACTCATTCATTAATCAAGTAATGTTACGTTCGCTAGTCTAGGTCACCAATCTTTGTTCCTTGTTCTTCAAAAATTTTTAGAAAAATGGAAAATATTTGTCAGTTTTAGATTATTCTCACTAAAAATTTATTCGAGTCTATTTACTGCTGTATGAAAATTGGATAAAGAAAGCTAGATATACAACACGGTGTGTGACGTTAGGGATATTGCGGATGCTGTATCAGGTAGAACAAGGATATTTAATATTGAACGTATACGATCCGAATAACGAAAAAGTCATCGGGTATAGCGGGCTCTGGCAGTTTGAAACGTGAGTTGGATTTTCAATCGTTTGCCGTTTGATACGAAACATGTTCGGACGAAATTTGATTTGGTGTTTAGTTAACGCCCTTCATTCGAACACTGCGATAGCTTAATTTGTAAGGCGGTCGTACGAACATGTTATACATCTTTCGACGTAGCTTGAGCTTCCTGTGAAGCGAAACCTCGCGAGGAAACCGGTATGTACCAAGAACACCTTTGGTGGACATGAGACATTCACTAACCCGCAATTGGTTAGCTCTGTGGATAAGTGGCCTTGATTCTTTCCTTGTGAAAGAAATCACAGTAATGTACTCTGCTAAAAGGACTCGTATCTCTATCGATCATGCAAAAGCTAAATCTAACGTTACCGTTATTACGAAAAGTTACGAATAACAATAAAACTAGTAAATCTTCCGTTATCATATCTAAGTTTGCTCAACTTAATATTAGCAAAGGCGAGCGTAACTCTGAAAAGAGTTTTCTTTCAGCGATTCCTGACAAAGGAAAAACAATAATAAAATGAGTGTATGTATTCGCTAGTAGTGCCAAATAAAATGTAAAATACGTAAACTATTTTATAGATACTGTTTCGGCTTCTCTACTTTTGTATTGAAAGAACCACTGTAATATTTGGGGGGATGTGAAGGAATTTTCATGTTTCTTTAAATCTAATAGCATTATTAAAAAAAATGTGAGACAATGAAAAAAAAATAAGACAAATTGTAAATGATGTCAGTGGTCTATTAGCCCAGATCATTTGTATGAAGTAGGATAAATTTATTGGACCTCCACTTTTAGCTGCGCGCTGTACTCGTATGTAGAACGGAAGTATGTGGCTTGTTAATTATGAATCCTCATTAGCATTTACCCTCACCCTTCTTTAATGCATTCATTACCCTGTGAACTAATTAATTTTCTGTGTAGTTTTTTATATATATCATGTTGAACTCTTAAGCTACTTTTATAAGACAACTCACTCACACAGGTTTAATCAAGCAATAGTGAACTGTGTAGATTTTAATTAAACAAAGAAATCTTCGCAATGATGCCAACGGAATTGAAATTCCTGTTACTACGTTAAGTTGTTACATAATTTTTTCATTATCATTTCATCAAAGATTCATAACAAATATAAAATTTTAGTTTTGCATTGATTATTTCAACAATACGTTTACATCTTATTAAAAATTCAGTTATATTCAATATACTTTGGTCTTTTAAAATCCCAGATTGCGTAGTGAGATGGGTCATGTTAAATTTCATATCCGATGTACCACAAAATGAGTTTCGAAGATAATTCGCGTATATCTTGAAGCTGCATCAAAATCTCATTCCAACTTTATCGCAAATGCGATTGTCATCTTACACGCTATTTCTGTACGCTATTTGTTATAGCGGATCTATTTATATCGATCGGCTTAATTATTAATATGAATGTAGTTGTTATGAAAATATACAACATAATTTTCGTTAAACAAGTTTTTTTTTTGTTTTGATAAAGAATAAGTATTATTAAGGATATTTTTCGTATTACATTATGACTTGATTGCCTTCATAATGAATATATTTCCACTTTGTCCTTTATTATTAATTAGACAAATTGTACGTGTTTGTTTAGCGAACAGTTTAAATTATTTTGGCTGCTTAACAAAATCTCGATGACTGTAGACTGTTTGTGTCACAACTTTTTTGTTTTTGTGTTTAATAATATAAAACAAAGATCGTCAAATCAAATAGACGATCAAACGATGAAAAGTTAAGGACTAATATTTGTAATTCATTTCCTATTTGCCTTTTATCGGTAAAATGTAAATCAATCTAACAAGTAGCAACAATGTCAACTTTGCTGTAACTTTGTTATGGTTACTGTAATTCAGTCGACGGAGGAGGAAAAGCTGAAATGTTTATTTTTAAACACTTTAACCTCATGTTTGTAAATAACATGTAATTAATAGATTAATCGAATACACGTTTCCTAGTGAATATTAAATTGTATCATACTTCTATATTATTTATAACTTATTGGTAAAATTTTAATACCTCGCACATTTACTTATTTTGCACATAAACAACCGAAAGCAAATCTTACTTTTCAATTAACAACTCTAGTAATTTAAACGAATTCTTTTTCAGTAAAAAATGCTGAAAAAAAAAACTGAGTAACGGAGATGTAGTTGTTTGAAATTGTATTCTTATTTTCTACCCGTCTACCGTTTAATAATTTTTCTTTACAGCAAACTACGTCTGAATAATTAATCTTAAATGAAGCTTTGTGGAAAATTTATTACTCGTGCAAGTAACGTTGCATTCTCTCATTTTGCAACGGAGGAGATGCAAGTGAAAAGGTAAACATTCGAGGGATTAATTAAACAATTAATTAATTTATTAGTGTCCGGAGCTGCGGTTAAACGATGGCCATTGTGAACGGAAGGTTTCATTAGAATTTCAAACTTTTCACCGAAGGATTTAAATTTTCCACATTCATCCCCTTGTATACCAAGTGCGGCAGGATAGCGTTTGGTTAATATTATTTTGAGAAAGCTAATCGATATTATATGATCGCTTTGTTTGACCCCGTTTAATATAAAGTTTGTTATTGTTTTGTTACACACACAATACGTTTCGTCCTTTCCGTTTTCCGGATTATACTTTCACGGACTGAAACCTGAAAAATGAGTTTTATTTATTTGCACATCTTAAAGCTTACTGAACAGTCTTGCTTCCTTTTATTGTTTGAAGATAGCGTTATCCGAGTTAGCTATGTTTTGAAGTAGAACATCAAAGTTTTGTTATTAAAGATCTAGAACAGATTCTTCTATGCGCTCATCGCTCTGAAACTAGGTAGCAGAAGATGTGCTTGTTTTGACCTCAATTTCATATGTTGTTAGGAGAGGGCTAAGACGCTGAGGCGCGCTCGGTCAGAGTACTCTGGTTGAAATATGGAGGACTACCGAAATACAGCAATTCTGTTGTGGCGGCAGATTGACAATATGTGGGTAGTAGATAGTCAAGTGAGGGTCCAGAAAATCCTACCTACATTCAACTAGCGTATATGCAGCGAAATAAAACTAGAAGCTCTATTGTCCGTGTGATATAAAGTCGACTAATAGGGTAAAGGAAAGTGTTTTTTTTACCGTTTGTAAATTGATTACCGGATCGGTTTTTCAGTTTATATCAATTTTTTAATCTTTATTCCTTTATAATCAAATTTTTATAACCTTTATTTATTTATTTACTTAAGGACCTCCAACGAGGCATACACGACATGTGACAAGTATATAATCGTAACAAATAATAGTTTCACTTTGCGTCGTGCTCCTCAATTATAGGAGACCACAGCATGCAAATTTAAACAACAAAATAACAATTATTAATAAATTATCAGAAGTTTGAATTGATGAATAATTTCCGTTGTTTCTTTAATAAAAATATGAATAGGCGCAAAAATAAGTACGTTACGGTCTATACTTTTGTAGCTAGTATTGTTTCTGAAACGTTTACCTACGATGAGATATTTAAGCAAGTATTACACTCTACAGGATCTTGCTTAACTTAAAATTAATTATAAAGTTTTTGATCACTTAGGTCTCATTTTCCTTTGAGAAAGCTCAGCGTGTGCGCTTCAGGGTATTCTACTTATGCATACGTCTGCGCTGGTTGTGGCATCCTAAACTATGTGGTGTAGTGTTTTTGTTTATATTAATATCTGTATAAATAAACAATTACTATTTATGTTCCTTATCATGTGGGTTCGTATGAACGGAAACATTGTGGGACCTATTGCCATTTCTCGTTCATAGGGCGCTCATTTATTTTATCTGATAGTTCATATGCGCGTGGTATAAGAACTATTGATTTTTACTAACAGAAATTAAACAGTTTGTTTATAGATTTAAAACGTTACATTAACTTTTTACTTTATTAAAGGTAATAGTCGAAATTTTCCAATTAAGTAGTAATTTTCTTATAACTTGAAAACAAAGGCAGCAATCATATGCATTTTGCATTCAAAACGATTTTTCAAATTTGATACATACCTGATATAATATTTATTTACGATACCATGAAATGTAGTCGATTTTGTTTATAAATTTGTAATGAGTAAACTATAACAAGTGAAAATGCCAAAAATTCTCTATCTTAAATAAGGGATAGACAGAGTTGATAATTATTGATGATGCGCGCATTGTCTCAGTGGTTATCAGCTTAAGTCATAGGTGGTAGAGATAGTCCTGGAGAAACAGAGGATCTCTGTTTTTAAAAGATAGTGAAGACATTTTCAATACGACACGTTTCTTTTCGTAACTTTTTTATGTATAGCGACACATAGTTTTTATATCTGACCACTTTCTTTGAAAGGTTGACCCTTGAATAGTTTCGATTGATATTTCACTTGAGCACCATAAAATCGGTGTACAATTTTTTGATATACAGTGTGTTAATTTTTTTTTAAATTTTCATTTATTATCACTACAAATATTTTAAGTAAAATATTTGTAATACGCCGGCTTCCAACGTAATATTGATCATATTCCGATGAAACACAGATCTATATGCAAATGGTTTATATGTGCTCATACAATCAGTTAGAGTGCTAATGGTACAAACATATGAATTATTAATGAGAAAACGATTCATTGTTTGTTATTTTGTAAAGGATTGTTATTTTACAAATATTTATTTACGTATTCAACTCCATTTTAAAATCATATCATGTGTATAATTTTCATGTTGTTTCTTAAGTAAGGCCAATCGTGATTATACGAGTAAATGAAATTTTAAAAAATAAGACCTTATTCTTAGTTATATTTATCATTTAACTTCTTTCAAGTATTATTGGTTTAACTTTGCGTCTGTTCAATAAACTAGATTTAGTGTATAATGTGTAGCACTACAAAGAAATCGCCACTATGTGCGAGTATATATTGAAATATAAAAAAGTCAGACTACAACAGCGAGAATTTATAATTCGTTCTTTAAATACGGTAACAGGTTTTTCCTGGCGTCTTACACTAAGTGTACTCCGAGAAAACAAGCAGTTAAAAGCATCCGAGAACTATTTCGTCCGAACTCTTCTAGTGTTTTAAGCTGCACGCAGAGAACTTAAGAGGATTTTCGAAAAGTTAGTATCCCGCAACATAGATATTCTTTAACTCTTTCTACATGCAGAATGCTTTAACTTTTTTTTTTACTCTTGGTCTAAAGCGATTTGTGAAAAATTATTATACAGTATATTACCGATTGCATTAAATTTAACGTTACTTGAAAGCATTTTGTACTTTACCTTACTCAGACATACAACCAACACTTGAACTGTGATATAAACTATTAATATCCATTCTTCCTATAAAAAAACTAGTACTGCCGTTGTTAATATTCTTGCTGATTTTAACCTTTGTTGCATTATTTAGTTATTAAAAGTGAATAGTTTAATTGGTCACTTAAGGCACAGCTATACGATAATCGATAGATTTAGAAACTTATGGTAAAGTAAAACACGGTGAAGAAATCGACAAATTCAATAATCAGTTTTCGTGGGAACTCCTTGTTCGACAGTGGTGAATTATCCCTCCTTGAAGAGACTCCGAGTCCCAATTGTGGGAACATTTAGAGAGCTAATTATTATTATAATCGGATCACTAGTTATGCCCTTCTAGGAGGATCAAATGTAAATAAAGGAGTACTTAATAACTTCGCAGCGGAAATTTTAAAAGGTACCGGTGAGATGTAATTATTCTAGCGACGATTCTCAGATACGAGGGATTGATTTCGGAAAGTGAGAGGGGTACCTGGTATTCGGAGAGGTTGTTGTTGTGACTTTGGTAGTGGGGAACGTGCGAAAGTATCATGTTTGTAGGTAATGTAGTGTTGCAACCGCATGGCTTCGAGCCAGCCTGCATCAGCCCGCGGCGGCGACCCCGCGTCACGTTGACGGCGCCGTAAATCACTTTAACGAGACATCTCGTGTCTGATAACGCGGGGACGCTCTTCCTGGATCCAAGTTTTCCCATGTTTAACCTACCCCATTGTCATATAATTTGTATAAATACATTTTGCATATTTAAACTAACAAGTTACGAATGTGTCACGATGTGATCTCTTTAACGAAACGATTATAACGACAAGTCGTTGTATTTAGTAATATAGCATTTTTTAATAGAATTATCTAGGTTTTGTTTCTTGTAATAAAAAATATGTTAATTTACAACGGAGTATTTCTGTTTCGTACATTTCTTGTATTAAAAGGAATCGGACTTATTTTATCTGTCAGCAGTATTAGAAAGTGTTGTTAAATGTTCTAGATATTTATTTTCTTTACTATGAACAAACTAAGTTTTCTCACAAGTAAAGACTACGTATGCCATACAATATTTTTTATAGCCTAGTAGCTCCACACATTGTAAATCTGATGTGTTCCGTCTGTCAAAGTATTGAGTGTGGTCACTGGTGGTCACTGTGGTCAAGTAGTGGTTCATTATCGATTAAAACAGCAATCGCAGTAGCCTAACGAATTAGTTTTAAAACAAGGAAAACTATGTAATGTATTTATAAGGTACATTTTATGTTATTTTGGAAAGTATTGAATGTGGTATCAAATGGTTGTATGTAGAAAACTTTTGAAAATGTGTTATAAATATTTCTGTAAACGTTAAAATACTCGGATCCGCAAGGACAGGTGACACAAGTATTCGGGGACCCATAAAAGAATGATAGATGTCCATCTTCACCGGATATCATACGTTGGGAATCGTTTTCGATCAAATTAATGTGTTGATGGATGGACAAGAATCTTGGAAGTTTTCTATAAAAAGTATACCGCTAACCTTTTATTAACTGATCTATTACCCATTCTAAACACATTGCGAAAATCTGAAAACGGTTTTCGTACTATCTTCTTCTCTTTCATAATTCGTTACCCGTTCCTCTTATGCACATAAATGTTCTACTTTTCTAAGCGTGAGCTTTGAAACCGTATCTAGGTTTTTTTTTACAAAGTGAATAGAAAATGTTTGCGATCATCAAAAAAGTTAACGGAGACAACGACTAAAGAGCAGAAATTATATTTTTTTAACACGTTACTTACAATTGGATGACATTAAGAGGCGATGCTTTAATTGTAATGTGATAGAGTTGCACTCCGGTTGGACACGGATTTATTTTTATTATATTTAAAAAGCTATTTATACTTGTGTGGTATGAAAGCTATTATTTATTTGATTAAGCGACGAAAAGAGCAAGTCGTTCACTTGATAAATTAATTTATCATATATATATATATATTACTAACATTTACTAGAATAAAGAATACAGCTGATGCTACTGGGCTGTTATCTGTGTATCTTTAACTTACTCCGTGGAATTATTTGTACGTCGATAAAACACTTATCGATAAGCGAAACTAGGTGAGGTGTCGCCGCACAGATCGAGCATCGAACACGGATCGTTCCCGCTCAGCTCTTCAGATCTCGCTTCGGAACTTCGAGTCCGCGGCGCCGATTAAATAGGTCCCCGGGCTAACTTTATCGCTGATAGAGAAACGCCCGAGCAAGCTGAACTTCGCTGATGAACGGTGTTCTTTAGTTTAAGAGTGCTTCGAACAAATTACAAACCTTGCACCCCAAACAGTTTTGATTTATTTATAAATAAACATAAACAATCTCGGTCTTGCGGGTAAACGATGCTATTACTTATACCGCCATAAACTCTAGTTGGTCTTTGTTTTAAAACAAAACTACACCTTTAAAGTTTTCCGCTTTTGAAATTACTTCTAATAAAATGAAAACGATAAGTTTTTGTTAAAGAAAGAAAATTACATTTTGTATTAATTGATGTTTGATTATGTAAGCAGTTGTTTGTTTTAACACTGCACGTTTTGCACGCAAAGACGCGTGTTCCGTTTATACCGGTGGCGTCTTTGGTTCAAGGCCATCGGCTGGATCCAAAAATAATAGTTGTTAGTTTCACGTTAAAGCGGCGATATCGTAAAATTATCTTTAACGTTTATCGAAAATCGCTTAAAATTTATCTACTACGTTAAATTTAATACAGAGGTGTGACATCGTATTTTTATTTAATACAAAAAAAAAACCCATTTAGCACAAGTAAAATATCGATGTTATATATAAAACGGGGAACAGAATTAATAGCAAACGAAATAATATTAACGCGTTTGTAATGATTTAATTGAATTTTAACTGGTTGCTATATAACGTGGAGCCCTCTAATTCGATTCTGGTGCCGCATGTGATGACAGTTTGGGTAGGGGTACGAATTCAAACCCATCTGGTAGTTAACTGATGTTATAAACTAGCATTTCTATACTGTGCCTGCCAACAGGGCATCGAGTAAATTTCTATGAGTCTCCAAATCAAATTTTGTTGTAATTTATTGTAAACTTTAGTTCTTGAAACGTCGAGCCGTGTAAAGGATTAGTTAAATCTGTACTGATACGGTTTGCTATCAGTAAGATATAGTCGCTATCGTTCGCCGCTGTATAATTTAGGACGACGGACTGCCATGGAGTGCGACGGCCACGTGGTTACTTTTTGTAATTGTTTAACAAGGTTATTCATTTAAAAATATTTATGTAAACATCTCATGATACACCGAAGGCGATCGAGGAAGAATTCTAGTGGGTAGAGATTCCCTCAATCTCTTCTTTACAAAAGGCAAGGTATCCTTATTGATTACTTCCGCCATATATCTAAGTGTATCTGTTACTGTGTTTTTCTTATTTCTATTAACAATGTTGAAAAACATATAATCATGAAGTATATTTAAAAAAATATTCATTTTTCTTATATTACTTTGACACAGTGTGTAATATAAAACTAAAATACGTTTACGAGGTTATCAAAGTTATATTAAACATTATACAAATATTTAACGTTAGGCAAGTCTAAGAAAACTCTGCGGCGATATTTAAACTAAGTATGATAAGTTGAGAACTGAAGGAAATTGCACAGCACATTTATGGGTTAACAACGCAGGCAAAAAACTTAATTGAAAATTAAAACTTTCGTCGTCTCCAACTCCGGTATCAAAGGAAACCATTAAGTAAGCAGAACGCAGTTATTAAGATCAATTATTCTGTTTGTTGAACGTGTGTTGTGGATGAGCAGGAATCCAACCCGGTATCTGGGCGTACGAGGTTCGAATCCATCAACGTCTAGCTCGTGAAGTCTTGTTTGCCCGCGTACCGCTTTGTTATGTTTACATTACAATAACACGGTCGCTTTACTACGCTAGTTGTTAGTTCTTTTAATATGTTAGACGGTTTATATCGTTTATAACAATGACTTACGAGTTTTAAACCATTGTTTACACGTAATGCTATTATAGAAAGTTACTCACATTCGTTGGTAACACATTAGGTGAATTATTAGTGGTTGGATGGATTTGGCCTTGCGATGAATACGAATTGCGAAGATCCGTAATGCATCATTATTATGATCAAGTTACTATTCGATAAACTTCTTGTTACTTCTTCGAGTAAAAAATGTTGGTGGCATCGATTATATTTGTCATTGATTTATTTGCTATATAAGTATCACAGAAAGTTTTAGAATTTCTTATAATATAACGGTTGAGATGATTCCTAACATGGATGATTATAGTTAACTTAGCGACAATTTATTCTTTGTAAATTATTGATCGCTACAACAGGTAATACAAAAGATAACGAAGACTCGTATAATTCAGTTGGAATCGGTGACGTATACTCTGAACATTTGTTTAGCGTATATCAACATTTGCTTCGTGAAAAACAACGGCCGGCAGAAGAAATGCGGACTCTGTAAACATACGAGAAACTTTTCTATATTGATTGAAATAATACGTTGAAAAACTGGCGAGGTGATGAGTTTTAACGTTGCCGTCATACTTCTCAAGGCGATGTAGTGCCTGTAGCAAACAGTTATATACATAACTTTACTACCAAACGATAGTTAATTTAGTAAAATGGGTCGGTGTTTAAGTTTGATCAAATATCAGCATTTAAAGAAACAATTACATAGTATAAACAGATTAATTTGAAGCGCGGGCAGACGGCTTAAAGCGAAACAGGCCAGCTTTCGAGCACCTAGTGCATAGTTTAACGAGCAAACTTTAGGAAAATATTCCCCAGTTATATTGTGAAGTAGCGAGAAGGCCCCGGGAGGAATGACAACCTATAATCCCATAGGTATAGTCAAGTCGAGCATTTCAACTTTTCCGTGAATGACTCTTTTTCTCTCGGTTAACTTTTATTTAACTTTCTTTAGGATTTATAAAATGTTTAAATTCTTGTGAAATGACCGGTTAATTTTGTACTTTACTGACAGTAACGACAAATTATTTTATTTTCTCTGTTAACTGCTTACTTTGTAATACGGGGTACCTTTGAACCTGTTCAATACTCACCTATTGTAAATCCAACATAGACGAACCCGAGTAACTAGACCAGTAACACCTGAAGATTTGAGGTCAAGTATCGAAATATAATGTCTAATTTTCCACGCCCTTGTAATTCTTATGTGACTTTTGAGACATTTGTGCCCATACTGTTTTGAGCCGAGTCTTTTCCATGGAAATAATCCCATTGCTTTGTTCCGCAAAATCGGTGTCGAGATGCATTTTATTGGAACTCTGAATGCTTTTTGCGATGCACATATATTACGGAGGCTAGTTGAACGCTATCCAAGTCGATTGGTCTCGCTTTAGTCGCATTTTATTATATTTCTAGATCTAGCATATTGTTGGCGAGATAGCCATCTAATTCTAGGTCTCGTCGGAAAAAATGTATCGATTGCCGGTACGGTTTGACGCCCGTATTTCTGTTTGCTGGTTATATTTTACATTTTTTTTCGAAATTTGTGACGTAACATATTATGCAACAAGCAACCCATTTCCTGTACTATTAAGGAGATGTATCTGTTATCTGTCGAAAACCATCATAATTGACATATATCGATGTCATCTACACAGCCTTTCGATGATATGGTAAAGAGCTAGGGTATAGTCTCGTCGGTATTTCCTGGTCGCCGATACCTTTTTTCACCCTCAACAGAATCCTGAAATGCCAGCTAATGGCATCATAAAGTGTTTATATCTTCTATTTTGGTATAGTTTCTATGTTATATATAATAACATATTAAAAAAGATTCCTATTTCCAACATTCATTAAAAATTAACGAAAAGTCTAATACCGGCGCGTCTATTTATAAAATTACCGATCACAGTTTCAAATAGCTTTAAAAGCAATAATTAGTATCTACTTAAAGCTTTTTAGTACGAGCGCTCGTTTAGAAGTTATTTTAAATGGTTAATTTAGTAAATAAAGTTCAAAATATGATTTTCTTCCCGAAATTTACTTTAAAGTTTGTACGTACACGGCGTGCGCAAATTGATTTAGCTCCTTGTCGGGTCGAGACTTACAAGCTGTAAGTTTATTAATATACTTTTTAATGTAGCTCTGTGTTGTTTGTTGTAATAAGAGAATTGAAGTAAAAAAATCATTCGTTACTCACTGCTCCTGTTTGTTTATGGTCTGTGTACTGCAAAGATTTGTATACCTTTTTCCAATGAACAAATACGCAACACTGTAGGGAACTGTAACGTTTGAAAATTTAATGTAAAAGTAAAGAACAGTTGTTCACTGCGATTTACAAAACACTGTAGTAATAATATCCTAAACCTTTTTGACGTGACAACGTCTATTAAATTGGTATAAGATAGGACGCGCGTGCTGAGAAATGTCCCGCACATAAGTGGGCGTGGCTTACGCCGACCGCTAAGTCGGTATGCGTTTGCCCGAATTGGTTGAAAGTAAAAGATGTATTCTATTGCTCAATAATAATTAGAAATAAAATCCCTAACAAATATAATTGAGAGTTAGTATAACTTGATTTGTAACCCGATAAACATGTCAAACAAGAATAATAAAATTTATTATCAAAATTTTTTGTGATATAATTAATAGACGTTGTCACGTTAAAATACATAAGTGCCCTGCACATATAACCCAGAATTTTTAGTTAAGTTAATAGATTTCTATTTTTTTTTATAAAATACCATGATCGCAATAACAATGTAGACTGAAGCACGAGATATATTAGTATCGAGTAATTTCAGTAACATACCTTCAGTACGGTACGTAGTAACTTTTGCATATTACTGCAGGGTAGGCCAGCACATACATTATTGATTAATATTAAAATCAAGACACTAAATACGATTATAAACACTTATATAGTATGTCGGTTGATTTATTGTTAATTGTAGTAGATCATTCATAATTGCACATGGTGTTAAGCAACTATGGATCAAAAACTTGAAGGGTCCATGCGGAGAATTTTTTGGACCACATAAGTAACATAATGGTTGTTTAGACAATACGACATTTGCAAAAAAGAAACTTCATGTAAGTGGATCAAAAATTGGTACGAAGACCTTATTTACAAAGTAAGGATTCAATCGTTACACAATTTAAGCGGTTCTAGTTGGAATAACTGTTTATGTCATCATCATCTTTTTATCTTATTGATGTCCACTGTTGAACATAGACAGCCTCAATTCGTCGTTATTAGCGCACTATGTAAAAACAAACCAAGGACCCCTACCAGAGTGGAGTGCGGTAATGATATTTTAATATGTACGGAGTGTATCATATGATTCTATTGAAATATATTTCACATAATAAATGGAAATTGGTAATATATCTGGGTGAAAATCCCCTTCAGTTAAAATAATTTCAACGAATGGAATATTGAATATCCATGAACACGTTAACACCGGATTTGGAAGCACCACTAATTAGAGAGGTCGGTACAAATCCCATTGTACTGTTATAACTTCGTGCGATTTTACAGCGAATTTCAATTCGTATTAATCAGGATTTTGCGGTCCGCTAGAATACGTATCTGTAACGGAGTAATTACATTTTATTTAAAGTAGGAAAGTTCGTTGCGAGGAAAGCCAGAAAACGCTCGGCAAAAATAATACTGTTGGTAGGTCTCTCTTGTCGGGGACTGTCTAGGTACCACCGCAACTCCTATTTCAGCCGCTAAATAGTACTGTTCCGGTTTGCAGAGTGCTGTAAGCTAGTGAAATTCATAGGTAATGAGATTTAATAACTTATGTCGCAGTGTGCTGCAGTGTGTACCATGTTAACCAGCACCACGTTGTTATATGCAAGCGTATCACTTACCATCAGGTGAACGCTTTGCTAATCACGTCGCTTAGAAAAAAAAACTTACCGACAGCTTATTATTTATTTGACAATACTTGATTTAGTAAAGTAATAAAAGAAGATCGTATAAGTAATATTTCGGTTAATAAAATCTTAAAGTTTGCGAATTAAAACTTCGCTAGGATTCTGGCGTTCTCTACGATCGACTTTAGAGGATATTCGTCAAAATTGGACTACCAACCCTTGCTGACTTGTTGGTTACTTGACTAAGTATAGTGGTGATGACCCTGACCTTCTTTCTTTGTCAGACAATACCTCGATTCCTAACATTGGCAATATGAAGATGTTTGTGCTATGTAAAAGTATTATTCAAATTACCGCGTCAAGTTTTGCTCTCTATTATGTATTGAAAATATATAAATGCAATGTATGTGTATTATTATTATCAAAAGTAGCAGTGTTTCTTGTTAATTTAACACCCACTGCTATGTTGCAATGTGTGTGCAGAAAATCGGTTCAACCGGTAATTAAGTAAAAAGCTTAATTTTACATTATGTTTACATTTTAATTATTCGTATAAATATTTTTTTTGGAATCTTTTAAGAGAAGACTGTAATTTTTTTTATGAAATGCGATTAGTCATATTTACTGGAGTACAATTTTTTGTATATGTGTTTGTGCTACTTACTATTTTGTTAACGCTCTTCATAATGGTAGAAGCCTTTCTTTCACCACTTTTTTTAAATCCTTAATAATATCCATTTATCAAATTAAATCATACATAAAGCGGGAACGAGTTGTTTTTACTTCAAGATGTGATAAAGCACATGAAAGCTTGTTAATTTACAAACGCATCGTCTCCGCTTCAGTGTCCGGAGCTGTGCATTCCCAAATGGGTTACAAAAGTAGATTATATCTGTTGCTTTGAATTGTGCTCTAGCCATTCTAGCCTTTGTGGTTTCGCCAGTGGGTACGACGCAGCTCGTTTATGTGGTGAACAGATTGACATCTATTTCCACTGTCCGGTTAGCTTGTTTCTAGCATAGCCGTCGCGCTGTTCAGTCAACGAGCAAACGATAAGAGAGAAAGTTAATTTTAAATAATACGACGTCAACTATCCAATTCCATTGTTAGTTAAACGCAAAGGACAGCTTTTTCAGTAGTGTACTTAGTTCTTTAATTTTTCATTTGTTAACAAATGCATTTTAGGTTAAATAACAAAGTATTCTTGAAGGATTACATTGAGTTTTACGTTATGTGGTTGCGTACTCATTCTTTTAATATTTCTATTTCTTCTATAGTGTAAACAGTGTGCACAGCGAGGAGTTCCGAGTATATTGACCGTTTTCCTCGAATTATTTGAACCCCTCGGGAAGTCATATGAAGATTGTTTGTGAAACCAGTTATTTTCAATCAAAACTTTGTTCTTTTTTTTTTCAATTTCCTTTACACATACCTTTAATTTTTCGCGAAAATATTTCATATAGTCATTAAACCGCATATTGTTAGTAAATAATAAACATTTTTATTCTCAACATAATATTATACAGTCGCTTGGTCTCTGTTGCCGGTGTTCGTCTAGATAAGTTCTAGTGAATAATTGTAATGACTAAATACTTATTATGTTTTGAAAACGTTTTCTTTCTCCGATTGGATAGAACTAATTCTATTATTGAGAGATCTTGCTACTAACTAAGCCAGGGAACGGATGTGATTTACAATTGTTTCCTCACTTCACTCTTCCGGATGGATTTCGATCAAGCTGAATCACGTTGCTCAACCATTCAGGAACTCTATTTAGCACTTCAAAGCTGCAGTTAATTGAATCCGTGGCGTGCTATGGGTTCAATGTGACGTCGTCCGTCTGTCCATTACGCAAGAAGAAATTAAATCTTTCACTGTCGTCGGATTCCGTCTACAGTTTATGAATATATATGAAAGTGGAAAATAATTCTTTCAACATTGTTATTGGTAGGTTATCACTAATTTCTCGTCGCTTCAGTAAAGAAAATTAGAAAACAAATACAAAACTTTATTGGTTAAACGTGTTTAATATTTTACTAGATTTTAAGATGATTACAACAGCTGTTAGCTTTAACAAGTAACAATGGAAACTATAATGCACGCCTATTATGTTTTTGCAATAAAATAGATTCGACTGCGGTACTCCTGTTCAATTATTAATGAAAATTTACGATTTTGACCGTAAAGCAAGGCCCAATGGACGCTGCTAATGAATATTGACGCACAGGTAATCTGCTTCTATCAACTCAAAATTCGTTTATCTGCCTGTGCGTGTGTATACACGTGTTAGTTAACGTAGACAGTACATAGTACATATGACTTTTAATAGAGAAATTCGTCGTTTGCATATATGCGGACGTGGGAGAGTTTATACAGGACATATTAATATGTGAAAGAATGTCGATATTATTATATTTTGATTATAACGAAAACTAATCTAACATTTTTCATCTTCTAAGAATATTTATTAGTAGACCGTCGTCAAGTTTGTTGCTCCATACAAAGTTGATAAAGCGATTTAAGTAAAAAAAAATAACGTTATTAAAGTGCTCCTTCGCTTGGAATTTTTCTGAGACGAGACACGGGACAGGCGTATATGAAGAGAGCCTTGTCTTGTAGAAGGCGTGTTAAATTAAAACTATATGTGAATAGTACAGCATTTAGGAGAAAATGTTATACAAATTTATAATAGACGAGAACGAGGTGCAAGTTAGGATGTTTACACAGCACCGCGTCCTCACCGTGGATTATCTACGTCGAATAGATTTGCAGAAAATTTTATATTTGTTAGTAGCACCTAGTCTAAGCTGCGCTTGTATCTTTGGCTACCATACAGACTGCCACAGTGGCATTAGTCGAATACATTACATATTTATATAAAAATTAAAAGAATAACTAATAATATAATAAATTAATTATTATCCTAGCACTACAGTTACATATCCAGATGATAACTGTTCTGTCGCGATGTAATCCAGGTCTAATATAAATTTAGTTCAGTTTTAGCTGTGAGGTAATATTTCTGATCTTTTATGTTTATTATTAAATCTCGATAATGTAAAGCATGCTATGCGATTTTTTTTTAACATCTAGTGTTCCAACGCGTTCCGTATTTCATACTGTCAGTTGGTTGGTAGTCATTAGCAAGGCCAAGCGTTGACAGATTGCTGTATATTTAGCCGTCATCAGTCATGGGATGAAGCATGTCTAATATCATACCTTGGGTGTTTTTTGGTAAAGTTTAGTTAGGAGTCGCGGTACAAATGCTGGCGCAGTACGACAATGTCAACTCGCTCTATGTTAACTATATATATTTTTACACTGCCGTATTCAATTAAAAAAAGCGGGTTAAGTATGAAACATAAAAAAGTGAGTTCATTAAAAATATGCGAAGTTAAATCGGCGGCTATGTTCTTTAGAAATATTGTCGAGTATTATTCGCGAGACCGTGTCTGTGGCCAATGCGGAATATTTTCAACTTAACGCTTTTCATGTATATATAAAACTTTAGTGTGATTGTGTAAACTTTTGTAAGTTTTCAAATTGTTATGAATTTGTACTAAATTATTAGGTGTACGCGTATTTTAAACAGTTGCACCTTCTGCTTTGTTTTTCTGGAATTCAGTTAGAAATAGTCATATGGTCGAATCTCTACTCCCTTCAAGTGTATTTTTAAGCACTAACAATAGTAAAGTTCGATTTAAGTTCAAACTATAGAGCTACCGTTACCATTGCAAACAACGAAACCTAAGGTTTTAAGTTCTTTTTGTTTGGTTAATATAAGTTTTTTTTTATTTCATATAAGAAATTTCAAAAGTAACCTTTTGTGTTAAATTGTTTTTACTTTCGTTTTTTTGATTTGACTCTCCGTTTACCGGAGAAAGCCGTGTGTACAAACAAGCTTTATAACATTGAGTATTTCATTAATCTAATACGGATTTTGGTAACTGATTTAGTCAATTTAATTTTTAAATAGTTTGAATCTGATTTAAGTGTTACTTCCGGCAAGTAGGGCAGCTAGTGCACTGGTATTGTGTGATGTTGGCAGGCGGGAACCTTGCCTGTCGGTTATCGGTTCGACAAGCTATGCGGCCTTGGGGCTTTGTTGTATCAACAACTGTATAGAATGTAGCGATAATTAGTAACACTAACATTTACGCTTAAAATAATTCTTGTTTTCTACTTCGGCGTTGAGCAATCCATTTACCCGCGGGATTTTGTTTTGCGCACGGTTGTTAATAACGAAAAATGGTGATCGTTTTCTTGTCGTTACTTTTTCGCTAGTTGCTTATTAACTATACTAATTAATCATTAAACAACAATATATATTGATTCTTTCCGAGATCGCTACACATTCGCAATATACACAATAACAGCACCGACCTTCGTATTGTCTGATACTTCAATTCAAGTTTCAGATTCGTTACAAATTGAACTGTAGTGATCATCGAATAGAATCAATTCGGCTGATGAAGTTTTTAATTGTTTCCGTAGATCAGTTCGTATTAACGAGTAACTTGGTCGACCTCGTCTATTCTTAAACCATGCACGTTACAGTTCTGTGAAATATAAGACTAACCAACCGCCAATTAACTTGGAGATACAAATGATTTAAATCATGATATATCCATAATAGTCAAACTGATGACTTTGAGCTGGTATCTTTATTACAATTATGTAATAAACGTTTAATATGATTGCACGATAAATGTTATTGGTTTAAAATCATCAAAGTACGATGGTTATGAAATTATCAGACGTCCGCTTGCGGCTGAGCTTAGCTTTAATCCTATAGAGGAGCACAGTAACCGCTTTCTCTATTCTAACGCCACGCGATTACATTAAACTGTACCTCCTGGGGGTATTCCAAGTGGACCAATGTCACACACCAGTGAGCGTGTTAACTCCTCTAATAAATTAAATAGAAACGGTTTGTATAATCTCTAACGTACAGGAATTAGATTACTGACCATCGTCTACAAATGCCGACAAACTTCGTTAACATAAATACCTCTTAAGCGACGGATTTGGATACCACTGCCAATTAACGCCGTTGTTAAAAGTGAATAGGAGAAAACAACTCCAGGAAAAGAGCACCAGCATTATCTATGATCTTCACCAACACATAACGCTTGCCAATCCTCAATTGGCGAGTTCCACATTAGAGATCAAAAGATTGATATCATAACAGTGATGATGATCAAGTTATTTTAATCCACGCGTTAAGAAAGCAGTTTTTTAAAATGTTTAATAATCCGTTTAACTTGTAAGAATGTATTGCTTTTTCATGGTAAAATCCTTCTACATACGTGAACTCATAACATAAGTAGCTAAAGCGTTATGTAAATCATATTACAATAATGTTTTATACACGTAAGCTGAAATATAGTAGTCGGTACACTGTTATTAGATGTAGACTTCAATAGTTCGCGATATTACATTAGTCTACGGTAAAACTATGGACACAAACAATACTATATCAAATCTTGTTTTTTTTTTTCCCCGCAACCAATCATATCAGTACAGTGCTCTCTTGGGTGGCAGATTGGCAGGCGTATTTATAAATTTTTATGTTATATATGAGTATGTAAGATGTAAAGCTTTAGTTATTTTCATTACTGTTTAGTTTATATATATATATATATATATATAACTATAATACTAATACAATGTATATAAATACAGTATATGTATATAATTATACACATAATTTATACAAATTCTTATTAATTTGTTTGTAGGTCATTTATATATTATATTTATAATTATTTATTTATTTTCGTTACTGTTATTTACTATATTTATTTATACTATATATACTTTTATTGTATATATATATTCATATGATATATTGATGGCGAACTCGCGCTACAAAGGGCACCAACAGAATACCAGCGCTGTGGCACTGGGTACTAGTGCCGCAGCTTTATGCTGAGTTGGGCTCTAATTCTATTTTATTTATTTTTTGTTCTGTAAATTTCCTGTATGTATGTACTTGTTTCCTAATAAATGGTTTCTTTCTTTCTTTCTATCTTTCTTATATATTAAGACACTATTTACGACGAGAATATGTATATTGTAATCCATGTCCAATCCTCCTCACGATTACGAATGTTATTGTATATTTAATTGTAAAACTGATTACGTTTCCACTTCATCTGAATATCAATAAAATCTAACTGAATAGGAATTACCATTGTATATTCAGTGTAAGTAGCCTCCGGGAATGGGGGTTATGGACAAAAAGTGTATACCTAGAGGTGAACGGACGAGATAAAGAATACATCGGGGAATAACCCACCTCCGTCTAATAAAATGTAAATAAAATGCCGGCATTACTCAGCCAACTTCAATTTAGTCGATACAATTTCGAGAAAGAGTTTATTAAATATGAAGATTATATTAGGGGTTTGCACATAATTTCTTTTATCATCAACATTGGTCAGGTACTTTACGTATACATAACAGTGAAAAGTATTCGTTTAAACATTTGTACACTCATCTTTTAATATCATCATCTCAGATTAAATAGAATTTTGAGTATAATTGATCTGTGTAACGTAGATATGACGTAAATGAATAGGAGGCAGGAGAGGCAGCTTAGCCTTTTCGCATTTAAACTTATTACTGTAATTTTTATGCTAATGCTCTCTCTTGTAATTGTCAAGTGAATAAATAGTTAAGCATTTTTAGTTGCTACCATTAAGTAAGTAACATGTAGTTTACTTATTTTTTTTATTGTTTTGTTTTCAGGTAAGCAATATCATCGGAGGGAACATTAAGTATGTATATATATCTATACAAGATATTAAAAATCATTAACTATATAAATAGTTCAACTAATAGGCTAATCATTAAAAAATGTGTCACTGCTTGGAATAGAGTGACATGTATTCAATCCAGGATTTTTTAAATTCTTCTTCAGAAATTCGCATATTGACTTAAGCTGTAAGTTTTCTTGTAAAGAATAAATAAATTAAGGCAGCATTGGCCGTTCTATGTAAGAATCTACATCACTCTCTGTTATAATGTCTTCTATGCGAACAAATATTAAAAATTCTCATTAACATTTAACTCACGTCAAAAAGAATGAAATACTTCAATATAAGAGATATTAAACTAACAGGGATAATAGTATTATTATCAAAAGTTCACCTGTATGATTATCAGGTCGGCGGTTTAACCACTTTGCTATGTATAGTGAGATACTTGGTTAGTTTCGCAGTCATTGCCTTTTCAAATAATGGCGATAGGATGTCGTGATAAACAATTTATAGAAAAATTCCATCCAATATTGCGAAATGCTTCAAATTTAATTAGTTTTGATCACATTGGAGTAGCTCGGTCAGTTCCACCCATTCATACCAGCGCTATTACAAAACCTCACAAGCTCATGCGGGTATGTATTTAATTAATTTCTGTCTTTGCGGTAGAACCACTTCGTACGAAATAGAACCAGAAATTCAATATTCCGTTTAAACGTTGTCGTTGCCTGCATTACTTAGAAACTATTGCATACGGAGTTTAATGTGAATTAATTACTTGCTTCCTCCACTATGTAATTATAGAAAATTTCTCCTTTACCACAATTATTCCTTTACCTCAGTAAGTTTAAAAATGTCTTTTATATTAATTAGTTCATATATTCTATGATTACATAATCATAATACTGTTTTATTGTAAAAGTCTCTTTTGGAAAGCTAATGTATTGTTAATATACATTTTTGTGTTATAATTGGAATACTTACTCAGTAAACTCATAAAAAAACTACCATATTAATGTTTTTTTTTTTTGATTCTGTTATAAAACTAAGTGAAAATCAATTCATAAATATTTTGTAAAATAAAGCAGTAAATTGGAAATTTATTAATATTATAAGTATCTGATTGAGAATGTGAAGTTATCAGGAATTTCTCATTGCGCTTCAGATCTTTCAATCTTGACATTATAAAGAGTGGGTGATACGAGTGGATGATATTCAGTAGTAAACCTCAGTTTCGATCTAGTGTTGTAGGTTCGGTTGAACACATTATATAGCTGAAAGTATTAAGGACTTGTAAGTTTCAATATCCACCCACAAAAAGGTCTCCACTTAAAAAGGTTTACGAGATAAGTTTGAAAATTTCTTCTATTTCACAAACTCAATAAAATCTATTCAATATAAATAAACTTAAATTTCATGTCATGGTAAACAAAAGTTTTACTCAATATTTGCAAAATGGCCGTTTTCTGATATTGGAAATTGTTGTACATACTTCAGTAGTGTGCAAACTGTTCAAAAGTTTGAAGGGCATTGTAACTAGTTCAAATATTAGAACAACGAGCCATTATGTCTGGATGGTGCTTATGTAAAAAGTCTATCGGTAACCCCGATCAATTATCTATTTTCTAAATAAGTGAACAATATTGAGCCCTGATAGCCGAGTGGTTTGAACGCCCGCCTTCCACTCCGGAGGTACAGGGTTCAAATCCGGCCTGCACCGATGAATTTTTCAATTTATGTGCAGTTAGTATAACTTCAACTAATCACATGCTTTGACGGTGAAGGAAAACATCGTGAGGAAACCTGCATATCTATGTCATGATCATCCGTGCTCGGACTGGTATGTGAAATGGAGAAGGCAATGGCAAACCACTCCATTATAACTTCCAAGTAAGTCGTCGTGTGTTCCATCGCACATGATGTCCACGACCCTCCGTCATGAGGAAAAAGACTTAGAAGAAGAAAAAGACCTAACATATGAACTTTGTAAGTACGGTAATGAATAAGAATCGCCATCAGCTGATGACAACCGTCATGCAGAGAAAGGTTGCATTTTCGGACACTTGCAAAGAGGGTCCCTTTATGAGTTCCCAAGGTTGATCCTGGCTGGCAAAATTCCCGGAAAATGTGCTCCTGGTAGACCACGTAAGAAATGGTTCGACGATATAAAAGAATGGACTGGGCTAAATACCACCAATTAAAAAGAATAGCCCAAGATCGGAAAAGTTTTCTCAATCTGACCGCCAAACTTCAGTTTGAAGAAGGCACCTTATGATGATGATGATCAGCCGATAAATGCTCTCTCTTGGACATAGGCTAACCGAAAAATCTTCACATTGATCAGACTTGCGCTCTTCGCCTTCATCTGCCCGTTTCACCAGATCGCAAAGAATACAAGTAACCTATCCAAAAATCGCTTTTTGCTAAAGTTTAATCCATTCCCTGTCGCGATGCATTCAGTCGCCGCACGAATGCAAATAAATACGACCCGTGAAAAATTCCAATGGTTTTAAAAATTAACATATAGATGAGTTTACTCATCTACAACAGGCACAAATTTGACAACAACCTGATTTTAACGAACAACGGGGCTGAATAGTGAAGTGTACTAGCTTAAAGTACTATCTCTCACATTCTGAGAGCCGGAACAAAGCAATGCTGTTGTGACGGCAGGTTAACAATATGAGAGTGGTGGTTATAAACTTTAATTCAAACTCTGTGTGATCTTGAAATCGAACCGTGCACCGCTGTTTTGTAAAGCGGGAGGTAAACGCTGCGATTGGCGACAAGTTATAGATGAACACGTTGCAAAATTTGATTTTTGGATATAATATCCAGCAGGTTAGCTGGTCTGCTATAATAGTCCCCTTTTGTATTCTATTCGCCAGTTTATCGCTACACTTTGCTCAATTAAGAACAATTGATCAACTAAAGTAATTATTTCCAGTCTATTTCCGGGCTTTGACCTGCCGAAGATCGTCACCTATCACTTAAAGGTTGTTCGTTACTGTGTTATAGGTGATATAATTGTAGCAATCTTATATCTCAGAGTTGTGAGTACATGATATATGCATATATACATAACGACGTACAAAAGTTCATACTTTTGTATGCACTTCACTTGTAAGTCTACGTATTTATCGCATGTATTTATCGACGCTTAGCATTTTACAGAGAAATCATATTTTTGATTACTTAAAAAAACATCACCAGAAGTATATATAATAATTTATCGATTTTTATTTCTTCGAGAGGTACTTTGTGTCATTTATCATATAATGAACACACTAGAACTTTTAATTTTCAGAAAAAACAACTAATACGTTGATGAAGCACACGTGAAACTGATATTGGCGTTTTAGTATTTGAATTTAGATATTTTCAATGTTCATTAATAACGATTCATCCAGCTATCAAAGCGTGGGAGCCATTCAAACAGAATGAAACTTAAAGTACATACAGTTCGTGTTAGTACAAGCGGCCTTCCCAAACCACTGCAACTTCGTGCACATAGAAACGGTTTTCCCGATTTCAATCATTTCCGTTTCAACTCACTAACAGCTAATTTCCGCCTCCAGTATCATATGATCTCCGGGGCACCGTATTGGATTAGAAGTTTAGAACTTTACATAGCAGCCACAGATCCGATGCGGTTCGCAGCCACGAGCCATAACCCACCAATTACCGTTACTAGTTCAAATCAGAATATTATAAGTTATATAATTTTAAAAAGATTTAGTTCTATTTAACATTGTATTGTTAAGTTTATTTTATACGTGAATATTAATATTGATACAACATTAGTTATATATTGATAACACACAAAAATACGCTTAAACTTTTCAAAACTTGTAACCGAAACGGAGGAAGAGTATGATTTAACTTTTCAAGTTAATCTAAAGAAGTTTATGTTGTGGTAAGCTTAAAGTGCTTGCCCGGGCTTTAGTCGTGAATTAGAGCGAATTGGAAACTAGTACTAAGCTGGTTTGGGCGATACAAAGCAAAGTGCAATCGAACATACAACGGCCTTCAATACGATCCTCGACAATCGCGTTTCGTACAACATTGGATACAGCGTATACGTAATAAAGTTACTGTGCTACAATACCATATATATGTATTTTAAAATTTCTTACTATAAAAAGTTGCTTTTTGAAGTGTCTAATTCAAATGAGAACCGTGTAAATTAATCGTTTCTTATTTTATGTTTTTCCGTTCATATTTTTGCAACAATCCCAATCTAACCGATAGAGATCTCGGTGCACTATAATATAATAGACCTTGAAGCCGACACGCTTAGTGCACCATTAGTTAATTTCCGCTGCGCCGGTGTTCTAAAGGTCATTCGATTGAGTCCCTACTCCCGCGGGAGTTACATGCTGTCAATCTTCATTGTCGTGCTCCTGTTTAACTTTTCTTAAAATATTAAAAGCACAACACCTTCAGCAGTCTCGCACTATACATTTCAAGAGTACCTTCAAAACGAGAGCAGAAAACGCAGCGTGTCTCTCTTTCTGTTGCGGCTGTGTCAAGGCCGTCACTTGTAACTTACTCGTTTGTCCAATTTGTTAATAAAAGTTTTTATATACACGTTCATTAAAGGCAATGTTGTTTTCCGTAATTGGTAGGTTAATTGATGGTATCTTTATTGCCACTAGTGTCGTTATGTATAACGACACTAGTGGTAATAATACACTGGATGCATGATTACCTGTAATAGTGGCTGAAGTATTTTCTGTTCTTATTTCATCACTGTTTAATAAAAAATCACAATTATCATATTTCTCCGATAGGAATTGTGAATGTAAGGAATGAACAAAATATTTCATGCATTATATTGAAAGGCAAATGAATGTAGTTATTTACAACTACTGAATAAACATGCCTTACTTAAATTATTCTATATCCCTTTAAATTTAAGTCAAGAAATGTTTGAGCACTGTAATTACAGAAGCTTTCGAAATACTAACTGGTATTGCATTTAAATATCGCGAAAACTAGCTTAACTATGGAGACAAGTTAAGTAATCGAAGCATTCAAGTCTTAGTTAATAAAAATTTATTACTGTATATCGATTTGTAATATATAACATAGGTAAGGTATATTTGTTAAACCAAATGCGGTTTAACTGGTTTTCAATTTTATCGTAGTAAAAGGTAAAATAGATTCTTCTGTCATAGACCAATTAGAAAGGGTTTATTTCGATGTGATAACAAATCGCAAAGTAGTTTTTTTTTTTTTTTTTTTAATGAAATTTTGTAACTAATTTCTATATCAAGTGCATTATTATTTAAAAGGAAATTTCCTTTCGCGTTAACGATATAAACTCTCATTTAAATCGTCTAACTTTAAAGTTATTTAATACAACTAAAACGAAGAAAATCGTCGAATAATTCTAGACAAGAACGCGACCAGGAAGACAGTTTAAAAGATAGTGCGATAACGACACGTCGGTGATAATAAAGATGAAGGTGTTTTTGTGTATGATAACAAAATGTTTGCATTAAAAATAAAATATAATAGAGGTTAAAATAATTATTTTCAATTTGCATTATATCTAAATTTAACCATCTTTCTAGTGAACAGCAAGTTTTATCTATATGTGAAATATAGCGTTAGGTTAAAATATAGCAACACTAACTCGGCGTGTAATTTTAATATAATTTTTATCACTTAAATCTGACTGTTGTAAAAAAGAGATGTTTGTAGTTCCACCTTCTCTCTAGTGTTAGGACAATTCGATTGTAGCTTGAACACTAACTTGGTTGGTTTTGGGAAAGATTCTCTTTGCTTATGTGCTAACTTTTTCAATAATCTACGCCATTCGTTCTCAGAGCGACTTTGTTATATTTTATTTCGTGGATTAACTTTATTTTTCACGTTTTCTCTTATTTACTTTATAAACTGAATGACGGATGGAAGTAAGTACAAGAAAGTGAGAGATGTATTACTTATTGTGATGAATGGAGCTGTGAGAGTACCTTTGATGGGTTTAAATATAAACCGAATAACACCTGTCACGGCTGAGGAAGGTTGCCTTATCGGTAATTTTTTTTTCATAGGGTAAGTTTATGAGAACGTCTCTCTTTGTCCATTATTTCGGAATATGTATGCGGATGGCGTTAGAGTTTTAATTATTAATATAGTGTTGGAGATAAGCGATCTCAACATAAAAAAATATATTTTCTGTATCATATAGCGCATAATTATTATACAAAAGAAGTCTAAGTTTCGCTGTACTTTGATTATATCAGTGTATCTCCCCGCGCTGCTTCTTCATGTCTGAAGGTCAGGCAGCATCATCATCAGTCCACTGCTGGCCACTGTTTACCAAAGAACACCAACGTTAACTACATAAGTCCTATAGAATGGAGATTATATGCAAAATATAAATACAACTTTCCTGTTCGAACTACGTATAATATAGTCTTGTAATGTAAAGCGATATTAGATCACGATTACAAATAGCTTTTGGTACTTCTAACGTAAACGCTATATGGTTTTGCTATTAAATAAATTAAGCCATACACATCAACATCTATCACACACATTACACAGAGTGTTACAAACTCTGAAGAGTTTCAGTTAATTTAAATCGTTCGTGAAACGAGACTGCATTTTAGTAACTTTGACGGAACAGTTCCACAATACTGTGCTCCTTGTTAACAATAACTCCGGCACTAATAATAGTAGACGCTCGTGAACTAGCCAACTTGCCCGGAGATGCATGCGATGGTGGCAGTTTTGTTTACATCGCCCCGGGACTCCATTGTGCTGCAGTACCCGTTCAACTCCTAAAGTTTACTGCTACAGGAATCTCATCGACATTTATAGTTATTTGAAAACGTAAACTCTTAATTTGAAGTACTAGTTCACGTTTATCCTCGAAAACTTTCCGCGAAAACTTTGTGGTTCAAGATGGAAGTATACCGTAACATTTACCGTTAATATATAAATCGTGTATTTCTGTTTATATTTCTTATTGGGTGATGCTACAATTGAATTGTTAATATTTTTGGATAGAGTAGGGGCAGTAGATCTGATTCACAGGAGTATATAATAGTAGTTTTATTATTACGTATGACTTTACTACATTGAAAATCATTAAGCTTACTAATCTAGTAGCTTCAGTTATAAGAAACATCGTTATCAATATGCAATAATATTTACCATACATTAATAACGAATTAATAAACATTTTATGCAAGTATATGAATATACATAAAGTACAAACATGATGAATTTGGGGATCATCGAATTTTGCGATTTAACAGCTAGTGCATATCTTTTGTATTTCTATTCTATCGTTGTATATTCAAAGTAATAAAATGTGTTAATGTTTTATTAATAAGACAATTTCATTATAATATTTCGATAGAAATCATTTCATACAGTTTTTCATGTTTCTTTAGATTTTTGTACTTTGTAAAATATTTTGTGTTTTCTGTCGCTGAAATAGTTTTCTTCATCATTTTCCTTTATTTCCCAGTGGGTGGTGCGGACGTGTGTAGAATCATAGATTTTTACTAAAGAACCACTGAATTCTCTTTGTGAATATATTTAAAATTATAAAACGTTTTCTTTTACGTCATTTTTTGCTTAATATTGGAGATCCGTTGGTTCGATTCGGCTTTAAAAATAAAGGACGAATTTTTACGCCCGAAAGAAATTCACGATTGCATTTGTAGATACGAAAATACGGATTGAGTCTGTCCACATGGTTGGAAGTCAAAAGCGAACTATTTCCGGAGTCTGCACCACTCTTCACTTTTGACATTTTGTTATATGGACGTACATTTCGCAGTATATTTTTTTTTACATAGCTTAAATGCATACGTATATATCACCTCTTATTTTCCCTTTGAGATTTTGTCTAAACAGCTAGTTTAATTTAACAACATTAGCAACCGTCAAAACGGTACACTTAAATGAGCATATTTTTGTAAACTATTTAACTGAAATTGAGCTAATATTTAGCTTTCGAATAAGAGTAAGTTAACCTCCTATAGAAAGCGATTAAAATCATCTTGAAATCTCCGGGGCTTTGTCAATGGAGACTCTCACAATCCACTAACCTAATGGGAATGGGAATCGCGAACATGGAGTATTCTAGTGTTTGTAGTGCAACGGGATGTGCTTGAGGGCTAGAGAGTACTTCTTTCAGTAGAAGATCCTAGGACCTCTCATAATGACGACGAAAACATAAAGGTTTTAGTGTAATACATCCTAAGGCGACAAGCACAGTTTGGTGCTATATAAAAATCGTAAGAAATGCTTAACTATCGAACATAGGTATATCGTATACCACCAGGTGAACCTCTTTCTCATAACGTTGTTTAAAACCCGAAATCGCAATGCGGCTACATTGAATAACAGTGCTAAAAGCTCACACAAACTAATCTACAATCTCGGTGAAGCGATGTAATAAAAGTTCCAACAATAGATCCAACAGCTTTGTGTGTAGTTATATTGACTTTGAGAAGTTGCGTTGATCTGAAACTTGGTAACTTTGTAGAAGTCAGGTGATACGACTAAGTTTCATACACTTCGAAGCACCTTAAAGCGTGGAGATGATGCAATCACAGTTGAGTGATGAGATCCTATGGACAAGATGGCTGGTTTACAATAAAACTAGTTACAACGTTACGGGAATGAACGAAAACTTTTATATGCAAGATAATATTAATCCTTTGCTCGTATTGATTTCTTTTTAAAATAGAAAACAGAAAAACTTAAAAGTTGCTTGCTGTCGCGGAGAGGCGTGGGTTCTATTTCATTTGATCATAGTGTTTCCGGCGAGGATGCTCGTTTAAAATATTCTAACTCATATTTTCACAACCGGAAGACATCTATGCCGTCATTTTTTTTTCTTTTATTTTACTAAGCGACGAGACGAGCGAGACGTTCACGTGAGTGATACCCTCGCCCATAACATTGCGCTAGTTAAGATATATAGTACACACTGCACCACATTGCGCTCGTCGCCTTGAAACATAAGATGTTAAGTCTCGTTACCCCTGTAATTTCATTAGCTACAGACTTTTAAACTGGAACACAGTAATGTTTGCACACTGCTGTTTGGCGGTAGAAATAGGAGCTACCTAGACGATCTCCGGCAACGGAGATTTGCCATCAGTAAAGTGTTATAGTAGTTGATTAAAACAATAAATGATACACTTCATTACGTGTCTCCGGTATCGTGCTACGGACCTGTGTTACGAGTCGGTTATCCGCTGAGACATCGAGGCAATTAAAAAGAAACTTTTAAATAATATACATAATGATCTAGAATGAATGTTATTACTTTTTTCTGTCATGAGTGAGAACATGTAACAAAAGATCTGATTTCCTTATTGCGCTCATTATTTTTACGGTGTCGGAAAACCTTTTTTTTTTCCTACTGTAAGCGCGGTAATTATGGAAATGGATCATATTTATTACATTGTTTGGTAAACAAAAAAATATTTTTTTTTGGTTCTTTCTCATTTGTTATGGAGAGGATATAAATGTTTATGCGATGAATACAAACCCGTAGATTTGATCGTACCAGTATATCTATTTTGTATTTAAATATGTTTACGTATGTAGATAGTTGTACCGAAATATCTTGAAAAAGCAGTTACCTGAGCTAATGAACAAATTATCACTCTAATTTTTTATATACTGTAGCTGCTTTACGCTGGACTTTAGTGGTGGAATATTCTTTAGCACCGGACCTGCGATTGCGGCACAGAATAATACCAGATAGAATCCGGTCCATTACAATTTAAATCAATTAAAACCCAGATTTTTAACAAAACTAGTTGTGGCGAACGATCTGTAATTAACCTTTAACCGATAACAAAGTGGTGGTTCTTAATTAGTCGCGTATATTGTTTCGTTCTTTCTCGTGTGTGGGGGGAAGGTAATTTGACAAATTCTCACTAAAAAGTGGTTAATCGTTGATTTTGTTGAATGCGAAATCTTCTGAGTATTATTTGTTTTCATTCCGGCAGATAAGATTTTTTATTGATGATAATTTTCTCTGCTCAACCCTATGGTGGACTGGTAGAGAATGCCTTATGGCATTAAGTCCGCCTTTTTGTACAATTTTTTTTAAGTGTGCAATAAAAGTTTTAAATAAATAATTAATTTTATATTAAAATGGTTAATGAAGTCGCATGTCTGCTGCAAGTGACACGACGCCGTCGGCTGCGCGACCTACATTGGAGTGCGGTGACTGTACTCCAGCTGTCTAGATGCTGAGTGCTAACTTAATTAGCCAACGTCAATGTTGAGCACGCGACCGGCCCCGCCGCGGACACTCCAGTTTCACAAGCTCAATCCTTCTTTTAAAACGCTAAAGAGGGGAACAACTAAGTTGAAATGGTAATTGAATTAGTAAGAGCCGCCATTTTAGAGCTTACTCAATTACCACTGTACCTTTGAGGCCATATTTTACCGAAAGTTTGTCTACAGGAAATATGGACTTATTATTATCCAAATAAACTATAATAGAGTACCAATGACACCTCTTTTTTTAAATGTTTTCTGGTGACTAAAGTCTAAAGCGTCCTCCACTAGAAAAACCAAATTTATTTCCTTGATTAACAAAAACACATCAATACTTTTATGGCGGCTGATTGACAAAATAACAAAATTAGCCGTATATATTTTTCAAACTTTGCTGCTTGCTTTCTAACACGGAGGTCTCTGGTTCGTTTCTGGGGCCTTATAGAGTATGGATGGCGATAAAGTTTTCTTAACCATCCACTCTCATATAGTAAATCGGTTGCTATGAATGTATCGCTGTGTTCAGACTGTCTTCATATGAGGACCAGTGTTTTAAGAAAGCTTCACCCTACGGTCTGATTTTTGGTGAAAAAATATATATTAACATCGATGTACGTACGAGTAATATCCCAATAACGCAACAAATAACATCTCTGTGTATTCTCCCAACTTTGATATTATAAATCTGCTACATCCGTTGCACGGAGCTAAATTAACGCTACATACCCCGTTACAGTTTGCGTTCGCTATAAATTTGAACAAGGGAACCGATATGTAATTTGTATCGCAACGTACCGTATTCATCTAAGCGCATTTATAATTGGATCCAGCCAAAATATACCAACAACGTAAGATTGAGTACCAGGAGCGGTATTACGTTAAAAATAAAATTTGTGTAGTAGAAAATTCGTTTACATAGTAAAACTTAAAATTTTTGGAACTAAGTTATTTCGCTTGCTGCAGCGCTTTTCAAAATACAGCAAATTTTCAATAGAATTTTCACCGTAAATACACGTGGCTGTATTTAAATAGACATTATGGCTAGTCAAAAAAAATTGCATCGTTTCAAACAAAATTCTGTAGATTATATGAAATATGGCGTTCATCATGCGAACTGTAATTCGTAATGTAAATACCTCTTAATTATGTTCGATATTTCATTCGGGCCTAGTTTATGGAGGCTTTAAAATTTTAAGCCAACAAATAATTTAACTCCCGGAAAGCAATCGATTCTATGTCAATCAACGGCAACTCTCTGAAAAATGTCGAAGTCCGTCACTAATCGGTTAGCTGACCTTTCGATGGATTTATATCGTGCCACTTCCGTGACATTTTGCGTTTGAAATTTTTGAATGGTCCTAACCCAGACTTTGTTAATTGAGTAAACTGTTTTCATATTTCATTACGTAGCCGTAGAACTGAAGCAGAATGAATTTTCAAAATATAATTTCATCACTACAAACTAATAGTTGTTTTCAAGAGTAATACTTATTACGAATTGTTAAAAAATTATATAATTTCTTTACAGAAATAATGCGATTATGTACTATAGTTAATAACTACCTTCTGTACAATTATGAGAATGCACATATCTCGCAATTATCTCAGAAGTAGTAGAAAGTATAATATTCTGGAGTACAAACGTTAAGCTTCTTACTGGAAACATATGAGGCACTGGATGATATAAGAGCCTTTAGTTTCTTAAGAGTACTAAATTAAAATAGTAATTTAAATTTTATTTAACCACAACCAAGTTCTGTTAGAATACAGTAATTTATGTAACTATATGTATGAATAATGATTTATTTGTTTAATAAATAAATCATGGTTTTGTTGTTAATGTGCTGTACTGCTTTTCTGAGTTTAGTTGTTTAAACGTTTACGTTTAAAATTCATGCTCATCCGTATGGCTGACGTGCGGCTAAGTGTTGGTTCGTAGTTAAACTAATTTAGTTTAGCTATGAGTTTATAGTAAAACATACTAATTGTTTTTATTATTAATTACTGTGAAAATATAAAGTGCCTTCTATTAATATCCAATCCAGTATACTTAAGGTAATTATTTTGATGGAAGACTTTGTCCCACGAACCCGTTCACGTTGGGCGACATAAAATTCTTCTCTAATCGGTATTAGCGCACAATTGAAACTTCAAAATAAGCTTTCCACGGAAGTTGTCCGCTTGATAGTAATTGAATTGAATCGGATTACCTTTCAAGTGCTATTCTCGTTGTGAAAACTTTATCTTGCTACTAATGGATTACGGCTTGTATTTCTTAAAAAGAAACCTCGCCAGTAAAGTTTTAATTTTTTTGTTTAGGTACACCGAAATCGCTGCAGTAATTAATTACGGGAAGAATGTATTGAATAATAAAATAAATGGATCCTGTAAAGTTCGATCGGATGATAACTTATTACAAATTTTAAAAAGTACATCGCAATAAAATTGTTTGAAAAATTTATCTCAATATTGTGTTAAAAAGAATGTAGGAACCGATGTGAAGGAGGGCTATTATTGTTCTTGATATTGCTTTTCATTTAACAATGACCGAACTATTTCATCCTATTACAGACTAAAGCCTCTCTTTCAATTTTCTACAATACACGCGTGTACCATCCAGCTTATTGAGGTCTTCAGTTTTCTTGCAACTGTATACTCTTGTAGGTCTTTGGTCTAGTTAAGTACCACCGCAGCTCCTATTTCAGCCGCTAAACAGTAGTGTGCGAATATTACTGTGTTCCGGTTTGAAATGTTGTAAGCTAATGAAATTACTGGGGTAAAGAGACATCACCTTAGGTCTAAGGACAAAGAGAACAATGTGGTGCAGTGTATATCATCATAACTAGCGCCGCGTTTTTATGAGCCAGTGTATCAATTACCATCAGGTGAATTTGCTCGTCTCGTCGAATTAGAAAAAGACATTATTTACATTCAATTTTATTTAATTTTGAAAGCGTTCAGTAACGGCTACGTTGAAATACAGTCAAAACTTTCCATCGATTAAGAAGCCCGTTGGAGTTTATTTTGAATGCAATGTTACCGTAGGCCAGGTCGTATTGTCTATTAATACTTATTACCAGTGGCGGAGTGACAATCTGTCACTGCTCGCCAGCAGTTTTGAACGAGCTCTTGCTACCGACATACAGTTATAGGTTGGCTAAAAGCTAAGTATAATTACGGATAAGCACTGAAATAGCTGAAAACATTTAACCACTTAAGCATTAATTGGACTCTGTAGGTGTCTGATCGATATAGAGCGAAATTGATTTTCTCGCTCGTATATTTGATTTTTTGTCCACCGCTTGAATTTTTATTGAGGAATTTCACATGATATTAAGTGACAGTGATGTTGAAGAGTATGTTATATAGACAGTCGGTACACAGCAGAGCTGTTATGATAGCTTCTTTACAATACGAGATAGGCAGGTTCGGAAAACCTTGCAACAAATCAAACTCCTCGACATCTTAAGCCAAAATCGAACCGGCATGTAGTATCTATTATAGGTTTTACTTATTTTCTAAATAGATAAAAACACTGTAAACATGGTATACCTCCATATGAACTAGTAACAAACTTGGCACAATTGTCTAGACTATAATTTATCGATGTTTAATCGATGAAAAAATACATGTCCTCCTTTTAATTAGTTCGACATGGTATGTCGACGTGTCAGAAGTGGTTTTGGCATAGTTGCCATGTGGAAGACATCGTATCTCACACTAGTATTTTTAGTGACGACATTATTTATTTTAAGGTTGTCGATACTCAGGCCATTAGTTTCACATTTTTCTTAATGTAATCTTGATATCCTGTTTTAATTATATCAAACACCGAATGTGGGTTTAGTAAACAGTTTAGACCAGTAGTTAAAAACATTCAGCTAGTTTGCATCTTTGATTTTCCTCTAAACTATTATTAGTTTTAACAACAAATCCGTTTTTGATTTGTACTTTGAGTCGTATCATAGTTTATATATAATAAAATAGAGAAAGATCCATAAAAATTGGAGAAAGTATATCAAAGTAATACATCAAGCTTTCGTAAAGTTTTTATTGACAAGGATCAAAAACTTCGGATCTTCTAACGGATGGTTGTAGCTTATGAACGTATAAAATATGTAACCACGTTAAATGACCAAAGTCTAGTCATGTCTTAAGGTAACTAGCGTAATGTACAGTGTTTAATTAAATTATTATATATAATTTTATGAAGCCTTCTTTAATAGTGGTAATTAGCTATTAAGAGCGACCATCTAGTTCACGACCGTAACTTCTATGTCTCTCGGAAAGTAATTATCTTATGTATCTATATACAAAAGTAGAAATAAAAGCTGGGATGGTACCTACGTACACGGTCTCAGGTAAGAGATCTACCATCTATATATTTTAGTCTAGAAATACACCATCAATTAAGCTTAACACAAAATAATCATCCAAATGTTTAGCCGTTTAAAGATTATCAGGCGCCTTCTTGTCTCTGATCAGTGATCACAAATGTTTCCCTTAATTCAGGATATTTCAATTTTTGTTTTATTAATATAAACTTAAATTTGTGAATTGCTAAAGTAATTTTTCCGTTCAATGTACTGTAGTATCGTTCCCGCATCGACCACTGCGGATGGGGGCAGTAGTGGTGCGTCACGCGAAGTGGGGTAGCGACAACTTTGGCAACCGTTATCACGAATAAATAACTTCTGTGTTATGAACGGGAAGTTTTTAACCGGAGCTATGATAAACTTGTCATTTATTACGATTTCTAAATGTAACAAATATTCTTTTACCTCTGCTATCTAAACTGTCGAATAATTTTTCTCATAGCTGTCACAAAGATATATAGTGTTCAAAATAGTATATTATAACATAAACGAATTGTCTAACTGAAAGAAAGCTATAACTTAGTTTGTAAGTTTTAAGATTCAGATTTGTTTTTATTGGATGTGACAATATCTTATTTTGTACTCTTGAAAAACTCAGTGAAAACCATTTCTTATGAGATCATAAAATTACTGTTTATGTATTACGTAACGAGCTAATAACAATGTGTCTGCAGAGAAAAACTAAATGAAGTTTTTGTCCTAATTGTAACTTCCCGAGTGGAATGAGAAGGAAGCGTAGTTGTTGTCCGTTCAGTCGTTAGTTCCAGTAGGTAGTACTGTTATATTTTGGTGAGGTGCCAGTTCCGTTTCTCACTAAATGAGCTTACTGATTTTGGAGTCAAGACTGTCCACGTTAAAATCGTCGTTTGGCATTTCCGAGTCGCGCACCGGTCCTAACAGAAACGGCGTTCGCACTTTAGTGATGAAAATCTATGACAGATCTTTTCTATACAACGTAAAATAAACGCAAATGTTCAACAGATTAAAAAAGTGTGATGTAGAAGAATTAAATTAATGTATATAATACAAACGTTAATGTGGTTCACAATTTTTTCAATCCACTTGATCTGTTATAATGGCAATATTGAATACAATAAAGTAAATGTAAGTTAACCGAAACTTCTATTTATAAAAAAAAAAATCTTCATTTCCGCAAGAAGCACGGGAGTTCGGGAACATAAAACTGCCATGTATAATGTAATGTACGTCTGTTTGTACGGCACACACACGCAGCTAAGGCGCTCCGCTGTCTGCGGGCCGCAGAGCGATAAAACCACGGCATGAGAGGGTATGGGGAAAGTAAAGGGGATGGGGTAAAGGCGAAGTTGATACTACAATGCGCTTAACAAAATCAATCAAAACTGTCGCGAGAGGGAACGTTTCCCGTCGCCAAAAAACATTATGTGATTTAGTGCCTCAAATTTACGAATCAAATTTATTAACGCGCATTTTTAACAGGTACGAAATTATATGGACAGAAGCAATAAAGGAAATGCTATATGAATTGTTATGTAGATGAATCGATTTACAGGCGGAGGACTTTCCACGATGGCTAAAGTGAAATAAAGCTGAAGAAGCCCAAGTCTGCTGGGATTATATTTGGTCGATGCTACACTTTCTAGGTCAGCGCGCCGTCTGGGGGCATGCGGGAGTTACTTCACATTCCGCCCCCTAAACGTGCTTCCCAGCTGTCTTTTAACCGTTGACCCCGAGCCGAAGTACTAGTCTATCTTTTAGTTTGACATCGCAACTTCAGCCGGGCTCGCAAACAGCTGTAATTACGGCTTAAAATTGTCCCTTTTGTTCGCTGCATTTTTCTCACTTGAAAGTAGAGGTCTGAAAGAAATCCATGTACTTATTTAAGTTTTGATTTTTGGACTTTACATTTGAGTGCCCGAACCGCATTATCCGGGGTCGGGCGTGCGCGGATCATTGCTGAGCGAATTATCCACTTAATTACATTACATTAGGGTTTGCCTCTCGCCGGCTTCTACGTCGATATTGGGACATTGAATTAACAATGCCACTGCTATTTCCGTCCGTTTCCTGTAAGGTATAAGGTGCACAGTCCGTTGCTTGTTTGGTGATGATCCCGTCTCATATAATGCTAATTCGGGCCCTGATTTAAATATCGGCATTGTGTGCGGCAGCTTGAGCCTATATTTGAGGACGCGATAGAAAATAACTGCCGGTAGTTCGGCTTATACAGTTTACATTACTACCGTGTCGGACGCGCCGTATCTTAATCAAACAATTTTTTTTACATTGTACAAACTCCGTATAAGGACCCAAATGCACTTTAAATGTTGAGCATAAAAGTGTTAAAAGTTTAAAATATTGCTAACGTTTTTTCCAGAATATCTCCAGCGTAGAGATATGTACATATTTGAATTTTAGATGTTACCCTCAAAGTCCATTTATATTCTATACTTATTTCTGCTTTTTTTTCCACAGGTAAGCGCGGCGCATTCGTATGTATGTAACGTGTAAACACTTACCTTAAAAAAAATATGTATTTAATAATCTTCTCGAGTGTTCGTTATTACAATATTAATTTTCAACTGTTACACGAAATATTGAAAGATTGCACTCAATTTTGCAAACATCGGCGAGTGGTTTTAAATTTAACTAACACAAACTGTAGAGATTTCATAATAATACTTGAACGTTTCCGATAACTTTCAGTCTTTGTATTATAACAAAAGGCTTGTTTATAAGGGAAACATTACTGGACATTCATTACTGTAACACAGTAAAGTGTGAAGGTACAGAGGGCCGATAAACAGAATGAACAGGCTGCCACTAGGCTAGTTAACTTTACAATTGCAGACTCGATCACCACTTAACCTCACGGTTAGTTTGCGTTCAAGCACTAAACTTCATTCGACAAATTAACATTTTCATTAAGTATGCGTTTTGGTAAGATATCAGCTATCAGTCACTTTCTATTACATAGAATAAAACGGATTCTGCTAGTCGTTTAACAATTGTGAATCTCCTAAACATAACTTATTTAATATATTTAATAGATATTTTTTTCATATAGTTTAGTTAATATATTTTAATATTATTTATAACTGTTATAGACGTTATCAGCTAATGCCTACGCGTTAAATTTAACCTTGTTTAAATCTAGGAATGCCTAACTGTAATTATATTTGCATAACCGTAACCAAACCAGCACAATTGTGGAACTTATGTAATTTTAAATGGTTTCTGTGTCATTTGCAATGTTTGCTTATATCCGGGGCAACCTAGTACTTGAACCCCGGTTCCGTGAGTCGAGGGTTCGTCGAAAAGGTTAACGACACCAAACATCATCAGCGAATAGACTATGGGCTACGGTGCGGTTGTTCCTCATCTCTTGGCTCCATTGCTTGGAAATTGCAAACTCTCTCCATTAAATATTTTATTTTTATTAGCAATAAAAAAAGGCAATCAATAGTAACTTTTGTACGAGTATATTAGAAATAATTAATACTTTTAGAATATCAAATTACGAGTACATGATTGTATTGGATAATTGAAACGAAAAAGATATCTAATTTATTTTATAACTAAAGCCTTCTTTTATAAGTGAGCATAACATCTTTTTTAATGATTCAAAAATATTTTAAATGAACGGAGAAGTCGGACAAGTTTTAATTTTTTCCTCATTTCATATTAATCTTTAATTTGAAGAATTTAGGCCAAATTTTATTTGATGAGTATTACCTTTAAAGAAAATTCATTCTGCGTAATTATAAATTGAATGAGGCTTTAAAATATTCATACGTCTAATTGGTATAAGCGGATGTTAAAGAGATATAAACAATGCCCCTTGTAAGATAAATTCTTCGAACCCAGTTAGAAAGCCTCGCCGAGTTGTTTTAATGTTGGTTCTGATTGTATAGAGGATTATTCTTATTTAGTGCTATTTAAAAAAAATCTCGCACTCTGTCAAGGATCCAGCAACTGCGTCAATATATCGTTTTCAGTTACTGTTCCGTTCGTGTAATGACGTTCAATTTTCGATTTCGTTTAATTGACACGGGTGTGCGATGAACGATCTTGACTCATTTGCTGCATGACCCAATAATGATTGGCGCCATGGCACGTGATATTCATGATCGGGAATATAAACTCAATCGATATTGACTCTAGAATATTGGCAAGTAAAGCTAGTATCTAATATTGCCGAACGGCGTACAGAAGATTTATTCAGACATGTTTTACTTTTATCATCATAATTTCAATTCATCATCATTAAAATTATTTTTTTTTACTTCTTACATATTTAAAATACATTATAAGCGACTATTTTTACCGCTAAGTAGTAACTTTACAGTATGAGTTTAGCGAGCGCTTTCTGTTGCTGGTTGTAAAGCACAATGGTGTGTTATGTTTACTTACTGATATTTCATTCTTATTGGCTATCGTACTTTTTAGAACTAAATGAGTCAATTATTCATATAACCACTTTGACATATATTTCCTACACCCTGTATGTGTCAAGTATAAGGTAATATAACATCGTTACGGCAGTGTCGATTAATAGTAGTCCTCATATGAGGGACATTTTACTGGTGGTAGGTCTCTGTTGCCGGAGACCGTCTGGATGGGTACCACCGCAGCTTCTATTTCAACCGACAAATGTTCCGGTTTGAAGGGCGCTGTAGCTACTGTAATTACTGGGGTAACGAGACAACACCATATGTCTCAAGGCGACGAGCGCAATGTGGTGCAGTGTGTACCATCTTAACTAGCACCACGTTGTCATGGGCAAGCGTATCACTTACCAGCAAGTGAACGTCTTGCTCGTCTCGTCGCATAATAGTATAAAAAAAGGGACAGCAGGAGATTTTGGCAGATTAAGTCTTGTGTTTGGGTGCTACTAAAGAGTAATCCATTTTGAGTTTATGCACGAAAAAAAACTATTCTGGCGCTATTCCATTCGTCAGTTACTAATAACATTAAATAAATTAAAATTTAGGTATACCTCTTATACTTATTTCGTGAGTGCCAGGTGAGCCCGGCTTACATCCCCAGTCGTAACACGAGAGTAAATGAGATATATATTTTTACCAACATCCTCCAACAACCGCCTGCAGCTGGCGTAAGATTTCAGAATGTGCCGCATCTCATTATAAAATGTTGTGATTTTAACACTACTTGTCTACTAAGTTAAAAAGGAAAATATATTTAGTAAGATATTTTAGTAGCCGCTTGTATAACTTGAGTAATCGTGATATTTTTTTTATTTAAAACATGTCTAATAACCTGCCGAAGTGTCGTCTGTCATTATTTTAATGTATATACGTAAGATGGTAGATGATAATAAAGAAGACTTGAAACATGGCGGACGAATTGACCACTCAGACAATTTTTTAAGAATTTGTATCCTTTTATTTTATACGTCTATATATAACTCTCGCCATCAATTGCGAACATGAAAAGATGAGAACATGAACGATTGACCACGCAGACAATTTTTAATGGATTTATATTCTTTTATTGTGTACGTACACATGACATTGGCTCACGCACAAACCGTGCTCATGCCATCAATTGGGAAGAAGAAGATGGTAGATAGGCGTGAAATGTATTTCGAATGATAAGTTTTACACAGAGAGGATTTTTTTTTATAAATCATATTGCAATTGAGTAGTAAGCCGTGATAGTTGTTTGTAAGGTCTACTGAGCTTTGTCTTTCGTGGACTTGTTACAAACACCAATTCGCACTTGGCTAACGTGATGGATAAATTACATTAATTTTTCCTTGTGGGTGAAAACGCCGAGCCGCAGTAAAGAGAACAATAAAGGAGTCGTTTCATTTTACAATCATAACTGGTCTTTATAAATTGGACGACACTTTAACCGTCAACAACATTAACATGAAGAAAAGACGATTAATTATTTTATGGAGAAGTATAACATTTGTTCAAAAAACAGAAAGCAGGGAACTTGTGAAAATAATAATTTAATACGCTGATTTAACCTGATGAGCGATTTGAGAAGGGTGTTTACCTACGCTTTAAATATTCAAGTAATTCGTAGCCTTCATGATATTTAACAGGAATTTATTGGAAATCAAGCAATGTTTATTTGTAAACGGGGCGTTATTAATAAAACCGACAAATAGACAATAAATATATATCGTCAATTATAGTTATTGATACACAAATTTAAGACATCTTAATATCAAATTAAGTTCCACTTTGAGGTTAGTTGTCAGTTAAAAATGAGATGTAGAGGGAAAGAAGACAGCGCTTTGAATAATTCGAAACACTGTCTCCGCATAACAAACAGTTAAAATACGGCGGATTTCTGGGTTCACTTCCGGTCAAAGAATTCAATACATCAAATCAGCTTTTTACATAAAACGGATAACGTTACCATGAGCAAAAGTTTTGTATCTTAAAAGACATTAAAACAGCTAATGGTGCATCGTTATTACAATAACTTTGACCATGAAAATTATTTAACGAGAAATGTTTTTTTCCTTATAATGCTTATATATTTTACTTTACAAATTTTTTATTACGTAACAATGAAACGCACACAAAAATATTCTACTCGAATGAAATCGCTGCAGGCGGTATTGTGTTGCTTTGTTAGACAAAAGAATTTAATTGATTGAAATATTTCCACCTTTACTCTCATATTTGCAGCGGATTTTATTAATTCAACTTGATACGGCATCTGATTCACTGGTATCTAGTTTACTGGTGTTTAGGTCTCTGTTGCCGGAGACCGTCTAGGCAAGCAAAGCTGTAAACTAGTTAATTATACCACGAATTCTTTTGCATGAAAAAAGAATTAAAAAGATTTTATAAAAAATTATTTAACAAATTGTAAATGAAAATTTAATAAGTTGCCACGAATTAAGTTTTCAATTGTGAGACGAATCTGTTGCTATGGTAACAATATGCTGAAAAGACCGCGAAATTGAGCATCGAAAAAAATTGTTTAACAAAGGCCGCGTGCTGTAACACCCCGCCCACCTTCCCCCTCACAGTTAATTTGTGAAAAGTAATCAATTAAGTTGCAACAGAATACAAGCCTCCATTAAATTCAAGCACTCTGACCCCGGACCCGCTAAAACCAACGCCAATGCGAATACATTAGAATATTAACAAACCGGCCACCACTTTACACTCGAATTGTCAAAAATGTTCTTTCGGACGTGTTGACTATTAGTCAAGGTTCGGCCTTGTTGATAGCTCACAGTTAAATGCGTATTTTAACTGTAAGCCGGCGTGTCGAGGTTGCCGCTTGTTTGTTCCTCGTGCGCAACTCATTCGTGTGCTGAGGTGTTTGTGCACCTAAATAATCTACCGCCATCCCTGTAACCGGATCCGCAAATAAATACAGCGGATTAATACATCTTTTATCACCAATGTCAGGTGATTCGAACCAGCGACTCAAAACATAACCTCGCTGAGTAACAAGAGTTTTAATTGTATATATAGCATATATAATAAGCAATATTTTCCTTAATAATTCTTTTGATTAAAACTGATGATCTTGGCTTTTGAACAGGTAAAACAATATAAGTATAACAGAAATGCAGTTACAAACAGAATGATTCCGTTTGAATTTCCACGTATATGACGTATGGAAAATTTTAATATAGTATTATTAACATCACGTGCTTCTGACAGGTTCGTTATGTTATTCCATCAACTTGCGGTTCGGTCTGTCGGTGACATCTAACTTAAGCACTGCGACAGAGCTGCATTAGTGGTGCATTACGTAATCGACACGAAATCCATTACTGCTGTTACTTTAAATGCTAGACGCCCGTTAGGGTCGTTAATGAAATCATTCAGAACACTTCGTGCGGCGCTTCTGAAAAGAGTGTTTCGTTTTTATAACAAGCCAACTGTTCACGACTTAGTCACGATTGTAAAATCTTAAACAAAACACTGACTGCATAATGAGACAATGTTTCAGCGGAACTTGGCTGATGCGAAATCAATCTTTCCGTACTTCCGCTTCGGGAGCGGAATATTATATTTTATTTATTCATACAGTTGAAAGATATATGCATTAGTAAATAAAGCGTCAAGTTGAGAATATTCTCGTTTGTCGGTAAAAAATACAACAAAAAGGATTGTAAATTGAATTACAACTAAATTTCATACTAACTACAGACTGAGTTTGACAAGTATCACCATCACTTAATAACACAAATCATAATATTATATAAACAAAGTAGTTTATAATTATTTAATAATTCTTCGCTATAGCTTTTTCTTTACTAAGTCTGTGAGTAGATTGGATAAGTGTTATGGATCCTACTGCGCAATTATTTATTTAACTATGCAAGGGTACTACGTAATGTTTATCGTACCATTTACGTATGTTTTGTATATATATTTGCAACTAAAACACTACCGTAGATTAAACAAGCAAGTCGCCACACCCAGGAGAGCGATTTGTATCGAAAGTTTGTTTAATTTCCGGTTGCCGCGGTTTGCCGATTCACGCTTTTAATATTTGGCACAGCGGTACAAGTATTTTCAGTTAACTATAACAGAGAAATTTTGCTCACAGTGAAATGAAATTTAACAGTTATATTTATAACAATTCTAATATTATTACTATGTTGCTCTTTGGGGGATAGTAACAGTTGTAAATCGTATGCAAAGGGTACATCATCGCACTCACTATTATATTTCAAATATTTGTCTTTCTAAGGATTAAATCTTGGAACTTCTTGGAAGTTTGGTAAGACATCTTTATCTAAAAAGGTAGCGCTAACATTAACACTGGTTTTGTTTCAATTAGTTTGCATATGTGCTTACGTGTAACTCTTTAATCAAGTATAATGTTTTTTTAAGAAAACAATAGGAAAAGTTTACATTGTTAGGCAACCCTGAGCTGCCACTCAAGGTAAAGGCGTGTATCCTCTTCCTGGAGGGCGCTGTCGTCGGGATACGACTCCTCAGTGTCAATTGAGCAATAACCGATAATCCGACACTATGCAATTGTAAAATCAAGAAATTAAAGTCATACGCATTTTTGCTACGCTGTTTACATTTTAACTTGAAAAAGCGGACTTGACATAAGTGACTTGAAAAATGTATAGTTATATAGTAGTATAATCTGCCTACCCCAATTGAGAAATAAATGTGTTCATTGTTAATGCCGAAGCAATCTAAGTATACAAAAAGTCTGTACCCATTGTGACGAATAAGGGTAAACAATGAGAAGTGAATAGAATTCGTCCACGATTGCGACAACCATAAATTCAAAGTACACCGGCTTTGTGAATGTCGTAATTCGAGAGTGGATCCAGTACGTACGGAATCCGGCGAGGGAGTGGAAACGCCGTCGGAAATTCGTTGTATTTTCAAAGTTTTACGTTCATCGTTGGGTCTTTTAAATGATAGTACAAGCACAATAAATATGCTGACTTTGAAAGTTCTATCACGCCTTTTGTTTTACTTGAAGGTAATTCCTTTGCATACCTTCCTTTTCATCACAACAGGTTATGATGGAGTATAGCCAAGAGAACGTTTTCACAATAATTAGAGGTACATAGCATGCTTTTGTACACGACCTCATATCCTCTCCTGGTCAATTGTTTCCTTCGAACCCATCATTCAAAGACTGAAAGAACTTTCTTGTCTCTCTAGTCTCGGGCTTCTTAATTAGAAAAATGCAATAGCGACACTCTTCTTCTATCGCAGCCCCACCAACGCCACTTGTGTGGTGTGATCTTGTCTGATCGGGTTGCGAAGAAATATAACACCGATACCGTGTCCAATTTATACTAGCTTTACTCCACAGACTAACTATACAGCTTTCTTCGCTTTACTTCACTGAGAGTGCCCTTAAGAATTAGGCTTAGTATTACGACTGTTCGAAATTCTACTATTCAGCTTTCAAGATACAGCAAAGCTTTAGCTACAAGAACATTAAATATTCCCCTTCGCCTCTCATAACAATAAATTAAAATGTGGCTAATAAAAATACAGTTACGTGCACTGCACAATGAAGCAGCTAATAAAATTATTATGTAGCCGCCAACATAATTTATTGCCCTGTTCCTATCTTTAACATTTTTTTATAGATATTATAAATATTCTTCTTGAAATTATCTTTTTACTTAATTCTTATAACTTGATACAATTAACACAATCAACAAACTAACCAAGGCATCGTCTATGTACTTCTAAACTATGTATATCTCGATAACAAGAAACATATTTTTAATATTTAAATCCTATTCTAAATGATTATATTGTGAATCAAATATGGTCAGAATCCAAAAGGTCTTCTTTGTAATTTTACAATGTGACTTCTCTTAAACTTCTTCTATTAAACTTATGACTGCCTGCCATTAACAATGTAACACATATGTTACCTATCTTATTACGTTCAATAGCTATAGCGTCCCTAAAACCGTAACACAAGAACGTTTGGTACCTAACAACACGGTTCTGGAGACTTAATAACAGTAAGTACGAAATTATAACTTAAAAATGGACAAGAAACCTTAATACATCCAATAACAAACAATGCTGTAGTGATTGCTTCTTGAATATGTGAAATGTTTTCTATGCAATGATGAAATTCTCCTGTTCATCGACACAAATTAATGTTACAAATATTTGCTATACTAATGAGAAATTTGTGGAACGACACATTTATACGATTGTATTTTGCTTATCATTTCGGTTGTGGTGAGATCCGTATTCGTTGAGTGAAATGCGCTCAGAATGACCACCGTCCGACGAAGCTGGTGTCCAGCCGCCGTTAATAATACGGTGCGGACTTTACCTTAGTACTGTTTACTGCTCGACTGAAGAGATTCACAGCAGTCTATTCATTAAATATACAAATTGAAATACCTTCGGTGTTACAACGCAAAATCGGTGTATTTCAAATGTCCATCGCAAATACAAAATGTTTTGCTTGAAATGTACACTCAAAATCTTTAGTGTTAAATTGTATTCGTGAATGTTAGAAGCTGGGGACCGAGTTTGGTGGAAGATATTGAGGAAGGCGATTCAGCAGTTGATGAATAAAGGCTAGTTCTGTGGCTCAACTCTGTTATTAGGTCTAGGTCACTGTCCCCTTAATGACATTCCTACCTCCCTCCTGCTAAATGGTGCTACCGTCGTTTATCGAATGCACTGCCAATCTCCCAAGTGATTTGCAACCTATTCATCAGCCGTTCAGTTTGATACATCACAGTTAGCGTTATGCGGCCGCTTAATGTATTGAAACGTTATTATCTGTGCAATTAACCAACACTTCGTTCAATGAGCCGTACGACGATTCTTCGACCGTATAAAGCGAGCCGCTAATGCGAACTGTAAACCGTGTAAACCTTGTTTGTTTATTTAAAGGCTCGCCTATTGAGATGATCGTATGTTTTTTTCTCGCAGCTCCTGGCAGTGTACGTCCCCGGTACGCTTACATAGGTACTTGTTTGTGTGCGTTCGGTTTTACTCGATCACGGGACCCGAGCGTCGGACGGGAATATTTATAGAGATAAAATGAAGCCGGTCGCTTTTGCCACTTGCCGCGGTGTCTTGGCGGCTTCGACTTCCGTCGCGAAATTCCGCAACTCGTGATCAATAGAATGACAAGCAACGATAGAAGTTTAGCATCACATTTAGTTTAGTCCCTAAATAATAAACATATACTCTATGAATTAAAATGTGCGCGTTGGAACTGTGAGCTAGACGATTAGAAGAGGCACGAGTTCGAACCCCATTGAGTTTGGTCTTCCGGTGAAAGATAACATCTTGTGTAAACCGACATATTCCAAACACTTCCGCTTTCGTGAACATCATGAACATAATACAAGAAAATGGCAGGCGTCGTATAGTTTAAAACAATAACAACGATTATTTTGTTAGTTCTAATTTAACGTTATTTTTACAACATTGAAAATAGAAAAATTTTGTGGTATATTTCTGCCAAAACCGTTATATATGAATTATTGTTTTTCTACTTAAATTTCTTTTGAAACTTTTCACACTGTATGAGAATAAAATAACAATAATATGAACTAAAGACACGCGCTCTGATCATCCAGTCGTAAACGTTAAATTTCTGCGTTACGACTTTTATTTATCTCGGCAATGTCGTGGATATAATTTAGTATTTTTAGTCTAACTCTACGACATCTTTGTTGTTTTCATTTTTTTTGTGTACCTAAAATTTGCTTTAACAAAGGATTGTCTTTCCGCTGACAAGTTTATAATTCAGTTCCACGTTTCCTTTTGTAATATGAACAATAAACGCAAAATACAATAGTGATTTTGATTGTGGTAATAAGCGACATAGAGGCGTAAGATGGTAAACACTCTTCCGGATTACTGAAGCTATATGATTAAAGGAAAACAGTAATTATGTTATACTGACAAGATTAGGGTTATAACTATGCAATTTTAATCGAATAAACTCCAACCACAGTTTTTTATTGGTGGTAAGACTCTGTGGCCGGAGACCGTCTAGAAACATACCACCGCAGCTCCTATTTTTACCGCCAAATAGTAGTGTGCTAACATTAATGTGTTCCGGTTTGTAAGCTAGTGAAATTACTGGGGTAACGAAACTTAACATCTAATGTTTTAACGCGACGAGCGCAATGTGGTGCATCCTAACCAGCGCCACGTTATTATGAGCAAGCGTACCACTTACCATCAGGTGAACGTCTAACTCGTCGTTTCGTAGAATAAAAAAATACTATCTATTCTCCACCAAACATGTGACTCCAAAATAAATCCTAATATAGGAAGTGGTTAGCAGGATCCGTGGTGTTGGAAGTTTCTCAATTTGATTTCCTGTGTATGTTCAGTTGTGGAAGACAATTGGTTGAGATGATGATGATAAATGAATTGGAAAAATCACTGTGTACTCACATGTTTAGATTGTGTAGAGGCGGATTGGCAACGATATATCGGTCAGTGGAAAGCGGCTAAATATAAATTTCATTGTTGTTTTATTATCACTAGATTTAATTGATAATGCCTATAAAGTTAGTTGCACTATAAATTTGTTTATCAAAACCCAATAAATTTAGATCTAGAAACCTTGACGGGATTATTACTAGAGTAATTGATTCGCAAATATCTCGACGAGTCCAAAATTATATTTCATTGAATAATTTGTCTAAATACAAATCTAGATGCAGTCCTTAAATTTATACCCTTTATAATATTTTTGAAATTCTTGATTAACTGTATTGTAACGACGCTTAACGATTTTAATTCACATTCATCTATATTTTTATGCCTCATAATTATCGGTAATTGTTATAAATAACGACATACAGCATAATAAGAACCCGCATGCTGGAAATTTTAACGTAGTTAAATAGATATCACTACAACGCATATTAAAAGTGGCAGTAGTAAAAGTGACTTGTATGCTATTGATATAAGTCATCTAGTCAATAGCGTAATATGGTTATAAAATATATAGAGATGTGAGAATCTTTTCTTGCTTAATAAAGAATTTAATTTTTTGTTCCTAGGGATTCTCTCTCGAAATATCTAAGAGCGACACAATACGATCTTCTGTATCAAGTTACTCCGTGCAGTTGGCCACAGCCTAATGTATTTCTGTGCGTACGAATGTATTGGCTTACGGGACGTATCTGGAACAACCGTGTGTAACCGTAACGGTTACGTCCCGTCTGTATTTTTCTATTTACCATCACAGCTGGAGTGTTGCCAAATGATAGCTTCACTAATTGACTTTACGGAGATGCGTAAATAATTATGCGATATTTGTTACTCAATATCGCCGTTACAATAAACTTTCTAACACTATTCATATAATCAAAAACGCTAGACGTATTCTCCAATGAATTAAAATGTGGAATTGTAAAAAATGGTACGGTCTAGAATTTTTTTTCATTTACAATGGGCTTGCACTTAAACTCAATTTCACATGATGTTAAGTGACAGATCAGACCGTGGAAAGGCTGTTTTATCATATGACAATTTAGCCAATCAAACTTCACGATATGTGGTCCCGGAAACGTGTAAAGGACTTATTTACCCACAACGCAAAAGAGACAGTTAAAATGTGATATAACTTCTATAACTAATTAAAGATAGTTAAAGTTTTGGTTAGCTTAGTGGCAACCCTAAGTATAATGTCGCATGAAAACTCGTAAATCTCTAATAAACTCGGTGGGGTTACGGGCGTTACTTTTAATTGGAGGAAATTGTAAAGCAATATGTAGTATTGTAGATAATATAAATTGACTACAGAGGAGTTACGTATAATAAGTATAGTTTCGATAAAATTGATACAAATTCATCATTCACTTTCAGATGTACTAAGTAAAGATTGTAGACCAGCGAAAACGTCTCCCGCGTTGACCTTTAAACAGTAACAGGTTGTAACTACTAAAACGAAGTACCATCGCATCCATTTCGCCTTAGTCTTTGTTATCGTTAAAACGGAAAATTTATAGCTGTTATTTATTTTCGCGGTGTGTAAAATTAAGATGTTAAATATAAAAGAGAACATAAAACTTCAGCGGGAATCACCTTTAGCAGCTGCGGGCGTTTATAGCGTATTTGTTGCCAATTATTAAATGATACATGGTGATTTCGATGGACTAAAAGCAAAGAGTCTTAGCTGATGAACTGTAGGTGTTGTGTTGGTGAATTCAATAAGATCGGACGCCAAGGAGGACGGAGGGCGGATAGCCTCTTATTTTTAGGTGGTATGAATTACACTCTCTGTCACTTGCTGTCATGTGGCAAGAAACGCGTTCCAAACGTTCAAATGAAGGTAGTTATATTTTTGTTATCACTCAAGTAGCAGAAGCTTCAAACCACTTTGTTCACACATGCATATATTTAGGAATAAGTTATATAACGTGAACAGGATCTATTTTAATACTTTTTATTTTTTTTCTTGAAAAGCATTAATTTTTTGTTTAATTAGCTAATTTCTTAAAAGTATTTATATTATTAAACTAGTACTCAATGGATATTATTATGTACGTTTGTTTCAATAAAGAAATATATTATTATCTATATACCGTCAGTTAAAAATTTGTAAAGTTCTTCAGAATTACTTTTCTGTTCCTTTGAGGGTGCTCTAGTAAAGTGAGCTTACTATTAAGCTGGTCATAAGAGGGCCAATATGTGAGGCTTACGTCCAAGAATAAGACTACCGCTTGCAGACGGTAAAAAAATACAATTTAATTAACTTTACTAACTTCCAGTGTAAAGGGCGTCGTAGCTAGTGAAATTACTGCAGTAACAACACGTGTGATACAGTGTACATCATGTCAATTAGCAACACGTTATCATGGGCTAACATCGCGTTGTGCTAACAAGTTATGTTATTAAAGTCCAGAGACAGAAGGGCCCGTTGGTAAATTCACAATTTTCCCGATGTCCATTCATCGCCGTATTCGTTAATTAATTCCGAAAAGATAATATCTCTCTCCGAAAGCTCGGAGCTCGTTGCCGTTTGTTGCTCGTTGTTACCGTTTACGTCATACCGTCAAAAAGTTTTGCTAATGATATTTGTGATAGGTAAGCTTATTTACTAGCTTACCTAATGAATTATTCTATTATACTGAGCCTACTTAACCAATTTAAAAATCAGGTTTACGCGTTAATTCCCATATAGCACGTTAGATATATATAATTTGAGAATGGATGGTAAACTCTGATAAATTAATAAATTTTCCTGTAACGAATCAAACTTTGTTTATATTATTTGTGATTGGAAATCAAAGCGGATGAAAATTTCTTTTTAAATACTAAAACATAAAAATTAAGGAAACGAATGTCGTTCGGCGTCTTGTGCGGCGTGAAACATTTAATGTAACAAACGGGCCGTCGTAAAAGAGATTGTATCTAAGGTATGATTCTATCAAAAATTTTAACTCCACACCTTGCATAAACAGCTTTTAGACAAGGTGACGAAAGCTATTTCACACCCGTTTCACAACTAACCACCCGCTAAGGTAAACTTATGATGAGTGCAGCAAACGCTCGCTGCCAGCGATGCGTTATTGCAGATTTTAAATTTAAAACTGAATAAACAAGTTGGTAGCGTGTGTGACAATATAACCAGCTCCAAAGCTGGCGGTCTTCACATTCTTCTTTTTAAAACTAAAGCTGAAAGTCGTCGTGATTATCTAACAAAATTTTTGTAAAAGGAGATGCTGTATAAAGATTAGGGTGGATACTAAATTTTTATCCCTTCTAAAGAACTTTGACATTTTTTTTACTCGAAGAAACGAGCGAGACTTTAAGCTCTTGGTAAGTGATACTCTTAAAGTTGTTTGTTGTAATTGCGACTTTTCAACCAAATATTACGCGAATAATCGCAATTAAAACTTGTTTTTAATATTTTTTTTTTGATCATGTTTAAACGAACCTGTCTAATTGATTAGTTTTGTTAAGTTAGCGATCTGTTCGTTTAACATTTTACGTAGACCGTGTCGAGGTGATGGAAGAGGTTGCACTAACTAATTACCAAGTCGCCAGTTCCAGAAGCTTAACTTTCGCTGCGCTGTTTATTAAATTAAACATCGCGCTGCACTTCAGATTATTAGGCACTAAGGCTGTATTTACACTTCCAGATAGCTAGTTAAATCTTCATAATCAAATATTGGTATATCTAACAGTTTACATGGCATTAGCAAATATGAGTGTGGATGCATGTTTTGTGTGTAGCATAATGACGACTACAAGAAAAACTACCCGCTGCCCAGAATTTGTTTTGGTGATGAAAACAAAATTTTCAATCAAATGATGGTCATGACTTGTAGTTTTACTTACAGGACGTTTATCTGATTGTAAGAACTTTGTAGTTTTAATAAGGCTCATCGTCTTGAGACACAAGATGTTAAGTAACGATAGCAACAGTTACTGTTCCTAACGAATTCTTTAAAAATGTATTATAATACCGCAAAACAGTTCACAAGACAAAATAATGATTTTAAGCGCTCGCTCTTTTACGACCGAAACGTAATATCGTTCATCAGTTCTACGGCGGTGTATTTCTTGTCTAGATATTTAGCTCAAATGTATTCTATGTGCTCTCAGCTTAGGCCTGTTTGTGCTTTAGACAAGATTCATCGCCGGCTTCAAGATGGGGCGAACTAATTGCTCACACAACTCGGACGTTTATTACGACAGTGTTTGGCGTCGCTACTGCTAGATGTTGCTCGGTTTGATGCCTAATGGAATAATCTAATCAACGTTGCCGCGATGTTTAGCTCCATTTAATATCAACTTAACATTTCCTGATTGTTCATAATTCAATTGGAAATATTACTATGGCCGCTTTTGATGTTTCTATATCACATACGATACTAATTAAAATACGTAAACCGCTGGGTACAGTATAAAGTTTTTTTTTTTATCCAAAAGTTTACATGGCATTAGCAAATATTAGTGTGGATGCATGTTTTGTGTGTAGCATAATGACGACTACAAGAAAAACTACCCGCTGCCCAGAATTTGTTTTGGTGATGAAAACAAAATTTTCAATCAAATGATGGTCATGACTTGTAGTTTTACTTACAGGACGTTTATCTGATTGTAAGAACTTTGTAGTTTTAATAAGGCTCATCGTCTTGAGACACAAGATGTTAAGTAACGATAGCAACAGTTACTGTTCCTAACGAATTCTTTAAAAATGTATTATAATACCGCAAAACAGTTCACAAGACAAAATAATGATTTTAAGCGCTCGCTCTTTTACGACCGAAACGTAATATCGTTCATCAGTTCTACGGCGGTGTATTTCTTGTCTAGATATTTAGCTCAAATGTATTCTATGTGCTCTCAGCTTAGGCCTGTTTGTGCTTTAGACAAGATTCATCGCCGGCTTCAAGATGGGGCGAACTAATTGCTCACACAACTCGGACGTTTATTACGACAGTGTTTGGCGTCGCTACTGCTAGATGTTGCTCGGTTTGATGCCTAATGGAATAATCTAATCAACGTTGCCGCGATGTTTAGCTCCATTTAATATCAACTTAACATTTCCTGATTGTTCATAATTCAATTGGAAATATTACTATGGCCGCTTTTGATGTTTCTATATCACATACGATACTAATTAAAATACGTAAACCGCTGGGTATAGTATAAAGTTTTTTTTTTTATCCAAAAGTTTACATGGCTACGTTTCCATAAACATAATTTAAGTCTATAAACTTCCACTGCTATTTGATGAGGACTATGTCCAGACATTAATATGTTAAAATGATGAAGTCGTCACCTAACTAAACTTTTCTTAATAAGAATTTCAATTATTTGTTTAAACATCATTCACAATCTACAATCGATATCACTGCATATACTATTATGGCAAAGTTAACATACTAGATAATAACCTTAAAAGAAAAATAATGTTGTGGTTCTGTTGTTATTGTTAACAATGGAAGTACACTCCACCAAACGAAACATCTCTTTATGAACAGTGCGAGATAAAACATTATTCTAGACACTCAGTGAAATTCGACTTTTGCGAGATTGTGTCGCAGTTGTACGTAGCCGTGTCAGGGTAGTATTTTATTAAGTTTTCAAAGCAGCTGTGTTGGAGGCACTAGGTGTGGTGCGGCGTCGCGAGAAATATTCCGCGCGATACGAGATGCATCTTGAATAACAAGGATTTGAATACGTAACAGTGTTGAATGTGCATCATTATTGTACTTCCATTCGGAACTGTTTCGATAAATTTGTGTGTGTTATATTAAAACATTCAAGCATCACCAATGCTCGCGTGAAATGCGCTAGATGTCGCACGGCATATTTTAAAACGTAGCGTCGTTTACTTACCTCATTAAATTTGTTCTATCAATCTTAAATAAATTGATTGTGCGAATAAGAAAGTATTTATTTACTTATATACACTCTATACGTAGTAACAATAGTCCTTCGAGCCGGATTAAATTGTTGCATATAAAAAACTATATACGTTTTTAAAAAGCGATTATACAATGAATATTTTGACAGCGTCTATTATATATACATTAATGTAATAAAAGTATTAGGAATTCTTACAAAATGTTTTTTTAATTAACTTCATATACATTAGTATAATGCTTGAGTTTTAGTTACTCTGCGTACTAATGTGAACACTAAATGCTATTAGTATCTCAATATAGATCACTCCATGTGTAAGGTTCCTGATAAACAGATATTATTCAGTCATAATTGCACAATACTAAAAATAACTACACGAAGATCCCGAGTATAACGCCTATTATTACGAGGAATGCAATAAATTGAAGCGGGATATTTCATGTTATTTTATTAAGTTTTCAAAGCAGCTGTGTTGGAGGCACTAGGTGTGGTGCGGCGTCGCGAGAAATATTCCGCGCGATACGAGATGCATCTTGAATAACAAGGATTTGAATACGTAACAGTGTTGAATGTGCATCATTATTGTACTTCCATTCGGAACTGTTTCGATAAATTTGTGTGTGTTATATTAAAACATTCAAGCATCACCAATGCTCGCGTGAAATGCGCTAGATGTCGCACGGCATATTTTAAAACGTAGCGTCGTTTACTTACCTCATTAAATTTGTTCTATCAATCTTAAATAAATTGATTGTGCGAATAAGAAAGTATTTATTTACTTATATACACTCTATACGTAGTAACAATAGTCCTTCGAGCCGGATTAAATTGTTGCATATAAAAAACTATATACGTTTTTAAAAAGCGATTATACAATGAATATTTTGACAGCGTCTATTATATATACATTAATGTAATAAAAGTATTAGGAATTCTTACAAAATGTTTTTTTAATTAACTTCATATACATTAGTATAATGCTTGAGTTTTAGTTACTCTGCGTACTAATGTGAACACTAAATGCTATTAGTATCTCAATATAGATCACTCCATGTGTAAGGTTCCTGATAAACAGATATTATTCAGTCATAATTGCACAATACTAAAAATAACTACACGAAGATCCCGAGTATAACGCCTATTATTACGAGGAATGCAATAAATTGAAGCGGGATATTTCATGTTATATTTAGCATAAGATTTTACAGCAGAGTGCGCTTACGATCAAGGCTATTTAGATATTATTCTATTATTGTTTAGATTTTGTTCGGCAGCTTAACTAATAATTTAATGTTTTGAAAAGCGCTTTAAAAATTCGTAAGCCTGCGCTTTAAATGGATATGTTTGAACAAAATTTACTCCGTCAGTGTGCTGATATTATATTTTTACAAAATGATTTTATATTTTAGTTTCAACTTTGAATTCAGGTCGAGCTACATGCAATCTGGGCATCAGTGTGGATAGGACAGGCAGGATAAGTGTTCTCTATAGGGCGATGACAGAGCATGCGAAGGGCAGCCGGCACTGTCGCGACGCACTCCGCCTCGATACTACACGAAGCCATACAGTGTCGCGTCCTTTCATTCCTGTAGTGGATAATGTATGAAACTAGTGCACTGTAAAAGAAAAACAAACGCCGGGTTTTTGTTGTTGCCAAGCATACAATGCGCGTCAGAAATAACTGGTTAATGCTGACGCGCTGTTGGAGCCAACGTTGGTGCCAAGCGAATCACATGATTCACATTTTAGGCAGGTCACGAGTGACTCCCACATACGTACGGAACGTTAACGGGCCGATTCCGACGGCCTCGCGCTAATGTGGGTGTCCGATGGCGGCGGTCGGAACACCAAAACATCGATCGAGACATTGACGATCTGGCGGACAGGCGGCTTCGAATGTTGCGGGAACAAACGAAAACAAATAGCGTTCAAGTGTCACGTTAATAATTGTTATGGGGGCATAAAAGCAAGGTATCTCTTTCGCGAGGCTGGTCAGATGGCGCGCTCGCTGCGTATCTACGAAGCGGCCACAGTATTGGCGGCGCGTGATCTGTTGGACTATGCGCCGGCGCAGCATCCGACGCGACCGCGCGCCCCGCTGACGCGCGCTCAATAAAATTAATCTCCGGCGAGCATTCGTAACTGTGTCAGTTATTCGCATTCTCTAATATATTTTTTTGTGCTATTTGCGTTGGACACAATATTTATTTTCCTTGGAATTGTTTGTAGCCGCTTACGGATCTTTTTATTTATTTATAACAACACCTTCCTGTTACTACCATTACAAGATTCTACTAATGCAGTAGAGAAGGTAAATAGGTAATTTTTTAAACAAAACAACATTACATAAAAAATAATATAATATAATATATGTATGTATGTATAATAATATATGTAACAAAATTAAACACTAAAAAGGTATATTAAAAATTCCTACATTTTATTAATTTCTTTTATTAACTGAACGCCGAGACGGGTAGAATGTTCATTTGATGGTAAAAGATAAGTATGCCCATAACATGTCGTTAGTTAGAACAATATATACTGATATAAAAGATATTAATATTCGTTACTTCAATAATTTCAAAAGCTACAGGGTACTTCAAAACGGAAAACAGTAATATTTATATACAGTTTGGAGGTAGAAATAGCCGCTGCGGTAGTAGCTAGACGGTCTCGGACAACAGAGGCCTACCTCCATTCATAAACATCAAATTTCCGTCCGTTTGGGCTAATGTATAATCAAAGACACGTCAATGTGCACGACGGTGCGGAAAATGTATTATATGCCGTATGTCTTAGTCATTACTGATAATTATTAATTCCCGCTTATCACTGTAAGCGTGGATTACGTTGAGAGTACCACTTACGTTGTACTGCAGTGGTTAAGCTTGAAGTTATTTTTTGAGAAACGTCCATATCTTATACAACGCGTGTTTTTTATATATAAATCAATCTTATATATTTACAGAGATTTATTATTTTGATGCGACCATCACGGTATCACGAATGGGAAGAGAGAAATCTTTTCTACTTTTATAATAGTTTATGTAGGTCATCTCTATATTAATAATAACTTTTTCATGAGTATATATATATTCAGAGTAATAACCGCTGCCTCTTTTTTATTCTACACCTGATGGTAAATGGTACGTTTGCCCATAACAACGTGGCGCTAGTTAAAATGGTATACACTGCACCACATTGCACTCGTCGCTTAGACAAGAACTGTTAAGTCTCGTTACCCCAGTAACTTCACTAGCTTACAGCACTCTTCAAACCGGAACACAGTAATGTTTGCACGTTACTGTTTGGCGGTAGAAATATGAGCTGCGGTGGTACTTTCGTGGATTCTACCACAGTTTTTATATGAATGTTACTTTATATTAAATAGGTAAGAGTTTAATAGATTATTATTTACCATTAATAATATCATATAAGAGAAATATTCTAAATAAATTATTTCGAAACTATAATGCACCTGTTGTTAATTTCTGATCAGGTACATATATAATTTGCGCTGCAATTTCCACATATATTAGTAACTTGATTCTTGTTAAATCGTAATTGATGCTCACTAGTATTCTGTTTTACTAATTGGGACGGTGTACATCATCGAAATCAGCATTGCGCGAACCGTGTAATACGAAATTGTGTACCTCTATACAGATATGAACGCTTGCATCTAGTACATAGGTTGAGTTATCATTGGAAGCCGATTCACAATGATATCGCGCTCACAAAGGACCTTAACTACATTTGCGTGTAACCAATCGCTTAGTTCATAGCAACGGACTTGGATTGTCCCTTTGATGGACAACGTTCAATGTATAATAGTTTAATGTTTTAGTGTTTTACAAATGGGTTAGACTTTGAGTGTGCAGGCATTTCTGATCTCAGAGCGCGTGATCAATTACCATCACCCACGCATCGTTACAGCACAATTGTGTTTGTACTATTTACACATAAAAACCTGAGCAATTAATAAGCTCTTGACATTTGTTTTGAGTTTTCAGTGCCACGGTGAGTTATCGTGACAAAACGCCAAGTGTTGTAACCCATATTCTCATGCAATCATTATTTGTTCACATCTCGAACTGAAATGAAATATTTTTTTTTTGCGACATTGAAAATACTTTTACATTTCATATTCAACGCCGTATAATAAGAGATCAATACTTTATAATTATACAAATACCTAAATTTAAGAGTACAAAAAATTAATTGACCCTGTTATCAAAATTATGAAGATGAAAGGACGAAATAAAATTGTGTAAAAGACCCTTAATTATACTCACGCTTGTTTATTACTTTGAATTGTATACAAACAGTATACAGGTAACAAATAATAGATGGATTAGAAGAAGAAACGGATAAATTTTTTAAGATTCACGAAGACGACAAGGTGCACAGCGTGTCGTTGTTTACGTACAACTTAAGCAGAGTTAACTTCCTTATCATAAGATGGCTTTATTACACTAATTGCTCATTGGATTAACAATGATGAAAAACCGCCGTGAGATTAACCATTAAATCACTTTTAACACAGTTTTTTTAATTTGATTGCCATCACTAAGAAGTTCCCTGTCATTAACGATTAACCTTTAAAAAATCTTACTTTTCATTAGAATCTAATTTATACTTAATTATTATAACTAATTAGAATATAGTAAGAAAATTTAACTTTTCACTGACAATTTAAAATTAACAGTTTTATCTTTCAACAATTTCAATGCGTATTCTCTAATCAAGCGGGTATTTAGCACAAACGAGAACGTGAACGATTAAACACTGTATCGTTTAATATTACAGCACTTTTACGCTGGAATATTACGAAACGAGGTCAGAACATTGGTGTATGTTAAACAAAACACACTCATCTGGAGGGATTGTAGGTTTTTTGTTTAGTGTTGTAAACCCGGACCTGGACACTACAATAATTACAATTACATGTAAAGGACAGTCGTAGAGTCTAATTGCGAAAGTGGGCCTTATCACAAGTCTCTTAGTAATTAAAAATAAAATTTGAGTGTTTAAAAAGGATACGTTCAACGTTGCCTTAAACTTCGGCTCGTGACGGACCATGCGAGGAACGATATTAAGCACTAAGTAGCGCAATACGAAACCGGGTGTCAATACGTCGATAAGGGAAATCAGAAGCGATTGAATTATCGATCGGAGTGGAGCATCCGATCTGCGCCGATCAACCAATGAACTGTGAGGAAATAGGAGCTCTTAGTAACCCGACAAGTACGTCGACTTATAACCAAGTTTTAACTGAGTGTTATATCCGATTGTTTAGGATTGTGCCGCGCTGGACACTAGACAGATAAAACATAAAATAATATAGAAATTTTTAATGTATGAAGTATTTATAAAATTCTTAATATGTACCTTTATAAAATATCCACATACAAATGTTGTTGAGTTATCGGAGTACGCTGACCGAAGCCGTATGATACTAGTTGTATGTTTCGGTTGCGTCAGTGGAGGCGAGATAAATTGTCCCGCGACCTCTACTCACAAATTAATTACCATACATCACAGTTGTCATCCCAACGTCCAAACATACAATGGTGCCTTTCACAAACATCGAGAAAAAAATCAGAATATTTTTGTCCATTGCTGAATGTAGACCTTACCAATTGGTTTCCAGGGCGACCGGCACAATATCGCCTTTATCCTTCACGAGCTTCACCAGGTCTTACTTAGAAAGAACTAATTATGAAGTTGTTTACTGTGAAATTTTGTTGAAATCTAAAAGCGGCTTCGTATTGAAGTGTTTAAGTTTATTGGCACCTGTGATTATTTTAACCAGTCTCTAAAAAAATTTAATGTAAACATATTTTGTTTGAGAATTTTAATAATGTAACTTTATCCCGTTTAAGCTGGCAACACTATTAAGTAAATTATACTCTTTGTTACACCAATGACTCGTTACGGATAATTTTATTATTTGCTTTCATCTCATATTTAGGCATAGTCAACATGTTTGCGATGAACTGTTTTAATTTAACCAAAAAACTATTTATTCAGAATTTGGCGAAACTATCCTACATATGTATCTATTGTTATATTATGGATATCTTTATATTGAACAGGAAAACTATGATCAACTAATTGGTCAGAAAAACAGCCTTTAAATGGTTAATAGGGAACAGGGACCATGTATAATCACCAGTAGCGAAATTTCAAATAAAAAAGAAAAGAGAATAGCATCTAAAAATAGCAGAATAAAACGCTTTTGATGTTATGAGCTACCTTCGCCAGATAAAAAATAGTAGTAGCCGAAAAAAGAAAAATCGGCAATTGAAAATACCAAAGTAAAGAAAAACAAGAAACCTTACTCCAAACGAATTAGTCCAGAAAAAGAAAGAAAGTGGTTAAGAAAAAGACCAAGATTGCTTAAATTATAAACATATCTAAATTAAAAAAAAGGGAGTACAGAAACTTTAATTACAAAGTACTCATTAACAGCGGAAAACCTTTATTGTACTGATATTTGCCGATTTTTTTCAGTCTATAGGAAAAATTTCTAAATATTCAAGATGAAAACAGTCAAGATTTTTTTATAAAAGCAAGATTTTTTCCTACCGTTTGTGTAGCCGAGTTTCATTGCATTCCTTTCAACCGTACTTGCTGTTTCTCTTTTCCTTTACTTGAATTTAACTTAGAATTTATTTTATTCAATGAATCGTGATCGGGTTTTATTTTAAAAATGCTTATGTATAATGTTTTTGAACAAACATCTATTGGTAGAACCTCGTACATAGCTTCGTGGCCTTCGTGGCGCAACGGCTAACCGCTTTCCCTTCGTAAGGGTTACCTGGTTCAAGTCTCGGGCAACTTGATGTAAAATTACAATTTATAAAGTTTAAATCCTCTCTCGTCTTCATCATTATCATCAAGTCATATTGGCCAATATTTTTTTATCTCCTGTTAATTTTCTTACACTCTACACACTATTCATGAATAAACACACAGTCAAATATTTAACTTTATTTAATCATATCGCATGGCATAGATTTGTTTCTATTGCAAATCGAGATTTATTTGCAAATTTCTTAGAGTGTAAATTGAAGATGTTTGTCGAATGTATATCACAGGTGTTTACCATCAAAAGGGGCTAAGGCCATAACTACGGCGGTAAGTAGGATCATCGCTGACTACTATTCTAACGAGTCGTTAAATATTTATATACACACATAACAACTTTTTGTAATTTATGCAACAAATGAAAATACTGTGCTATAATAATTGAATAATACCCAAAAGTTTTGTCTGATGATCCAATACTGTATGGGGATTAAGAGAAAGAGAGAGAAGGTTCCAAATGAAGTTTTAAAATATAGTTTTTGATTGACATTGTATTAACGTCAAAACCTTGATAATTTTACGACAGGAAATTGCTGTCTTAAGAACATTGATTATTTCATAGAACAATATCAGTGTTGCTTTAAGATAAATGACATTCTCTCGTTAATCTTGAGCTGCTCAGTGTTGCCTGGTTTGCTCTTTGAGTAAAATGCAAAGGCCGGGTATTGCTCGAGACCGCAGGATTATTTAGTAGAATATTGTAATTTACCCGTTTGTGATACGGTGCAATATTGCACGTCAATGGTGTCGCTTAGCAAATGCAATATTGGATTCTATATTCATTAATATTAATGCCTTTGCAGAATATTGCTCGTTAGTGTAGATCGCTGCGCCTTAAATCAAGTGCACATCCTTAGTGGTAAACTAAATTTATTTGTTTATTCACACACGCTGCGATATCTTACTGATAACTTAATTTATCAACATCTTTGATCATTATTAGTTGGCATACTAATTTCTGATAACAAACAATCTTACAGTATTGTTGAATTTAGAAGAAAAATAGTCTTTAAAGACATGCGAAGAGTTGATTCAAACATTTTTTTAATCACTAATATCACGACATTCTGCTTTGGATTTATGTGTCTATGAAAATACAAATCTTTCCTAAAAGGATCTCTTTCCATTAAAGTACTGATAAACTTTTTATCGCTGAGCGTATTTCTTTTTTAATCCATTCTTGGCAGAGTCATATTGAACAAAAACTAAGCAACATTTTCTTTAACCGTTTCATATCTACGTCGATATGAGTTAAAAAAGCAAAGTTTGAATAGAGATTGACAATAACCTTAAATCAACATTACCAAGTTCCCATTGGAAGGATTTTGTTAATTCAAATAAAAATTCTGAGTTTTGCTCTTCCGAACAAAAATAGTTGGAAAAGATTGGCGTATTATTCAGAACTTGGTTCTATTCCTCGGCTAGAAAGAGATTAATCTAAGCCAGGGGTCGGCAACCTATGACCCGCGCTTCAAAGACCGACCGATTTGATACTTTTAATCGACCCACTTTACTTCCGAAAATACGGTATAATATTTAAAGTTATAACTTTAATGTCTGTAAGCGCAGTCTAAAAATTATGATTCGTGCCTTCAACACCATCGACTGGTATGAATGGTGAGAAATATTTTATTCATTTATTAAAATAGTATTTTTTAAGTTTTAATAAAATGTAATGTACTGTAAATGTCGGATGTACATTTAATTCAGCGTAGTGTTACGTGGGTGTTTTGTCACGTTACTTCCGGTGCCACGGGTACTCGCGCCGCAGCCCACACTGCCGCCCCCTAGCGCCATCCCCCTTTTAATTTGGTTAGGTGTGAATGTATTCGGCGTTGTATCGCAGTGCTGCAGTACGTTGGAGTTAACAAAGCGGCCACTTCACCATGTCAAATTGTTCACAATAGAACATTCTGCCGAATGACATCATTGGCCCCTGAACAGAACACTATTGGAGTAGTTCTCACTGTTTTGGTCATTTCTACTTCGCCTGCAGATAAAAGGATAGTTGAACATCGAAGCTTTTGGCGCTAGTTAGTATTTTTAAAAAGCACATTTCTCTTATCGATAAAGGATGATTGGTACTGTAGAAATATTCGCTGTCCATTACATATCTAAACTGCGATGTGTTAACAGTTTAAAATGCAAATACTAGCTGAAAATATTGTTTATCATGAGCGCAATCTATTGCGTAACAGGAGGTATCCATTGTTATGTTTCGTTCGATGTATTGTTACCGTTATTTGTAATGTTAACGTAAATTATTCCATCACATTCATATTTCAACGGTATTGATTAAATTTTAAATGCACGGTGACAAATACACTCAAAATTTTAATAAACCGTTTTAATATTAACGAGCTTCACTTTAATGTATAATGGAATTTTGTCGGCAGTTAAATTAGTTGAACAAACGGTGCGAAAATTCACAAAATAATATGTTTACTTGTAACAGATAGCTTGTTAACCTAATCGTAAGAATATATCGTGTGTATATAATCAAACTTTAACCATGTTACTTTATTCGTATTAATTTTTACATGATATGAAAAATAATTGAATTGAAACATTTCATCCGTCTTGTTGTTCGTTTGTATCGAAAAACCCATCGAAACTGCGAAATCGATATTGGGTGGAATAATTTGAATATAAATAACATTATTATATACTGGCAACTCCGCTGATATTGTGGTCCGGGATCATCCAGCCTTTAATAATAATGCCAGGCTTACAACCTCGCATTCGTAATTAATTTTACATTACATTACTATCGTTCATTAGACACAATTTTAAATTACCATGATAATATTGATGCACCAACACTTTTGCTAGATTATATTCACGTTCTAGATACGGTATGGAATAGTGATTTTTTACCATGGTATATCAATACCACAAATATAGACAAGCAACTGAATTAAATGATTAGACTGTGGAAAAGTAATGTCTTCCTATTTCTAATTTTGTATAATATAAAGACGTTCACCAGCAGGCTTGTGGCAAACACCACAGTGCGATCGTCGCATCGTAATATCTTCAAACTCGTGCATTTGCATACTACAACTACCAGCAGAAAAAATATACTAAACTAAATTATATGACACGCCATAAAGAATAAGCGAGAATGAGTAAAACGTTCGCGTCGTCAAATTCGAAGGGAATTGACATGAGAAAAACCAACGAGGTAAACTAAAAATTAATATAAAGTAAACAACTAAATGAAACCAAGTGATTGTAGTAATTAAATGCATTGGAAACAAAGCTTGGGTTTTATGGAAGCGCTTTGATTGCGCCTTCCTCTCTAATGACGGAGCAGGAGTATTCAATTAATGAAAAGTAAGCTCCGCCGATAGCTAAGTGGAACGAAGGTATTGTTTTATACAATAAAATGATTTTTCAGAACGCTACAGAGATTTTAATTTACATTTAACTATAAACACGAACATTTCATTCGTCTATAAGATAAAATAGATAAATGGTGGATTTGACATTTTAAGATATCTTCTACATATTTGCAAGTCATGTAAAAAAACCTAATTAAAGTATCGGAAATTAAAGTTTGATACATTTTAATTACTTTGTCTTAGCCTAGACAGCGCTGTATTTAACGATATAGCAAAATGAGTGAGAGGTCTTAAGTTATGGCGATCCTTTCCGTCAATTAATGGCAATTACTGGTGTTAGGTCTCTGTTGCCGGAGACCTGAGTAGGTACCACCGCAGCTCCTATTAATACCGCCACACAGTAGTGTGCAAACATTACTGTGTATCGGTAGCCGCTATAGCTAGAGAAATTACTGGGGTAACGAAACTTAACAACTAATGTCTCAAGGCGACGAGCGCAATATGGTGCAGTGTATAACATCTTAACTGGCGCCGCGTTGTTATGGACAAGCGTATCACTTACCATCAGGTGAACGTCTCACTTGTCTCATCAGTCAACAACAAAAGAAAAGTCATGTATACTGCTGAACGTAGTTTCTTTGTTAAAAGTTAAAAAAGCTAGTGATTTTTCATTGAAGAATTGAAGAAAAGAATATTCCTTTTATTTGCTTTTTATGATACGCTGAAGTAGAAATGGCATGGGGTAGTATAAGTTAAGTACAGCAAATGCCGTGGGGACCTGTTTTATATGTATTATTAATCTGTGGCCGTCCGTTTCATCGCATCGCCACCGAACACTCCGTATAATCCCCAACAATCGCATTGTCATCGCAGTTGCATTTCGATTTGTAATTCAATTATATTCTAACCCTCATCACTTTTCAACCGAACAGCCTCACTTCGGATTTAATATTATAATATCTACAGCATTATCACATTACGATATTTATTCATTGTCTGCTGGGAAAAAACATAACGCATATGTATATCTTTGTTATGAAGTACTCTGATCTATTTCAGGTAATTTTCTTTTGATATATCACTTCAATCTTTCCTGCAAAATCGACTTTTCTACGAAGCGGCCATTATATAAATAGAATGTTATTTGTTTCGGCGGCAATAAGGTCGATAATATGGTTTAGGTTCAGTAAACGTATGCCGAGTTACGAGTTCGCGTGTCTTGGAAGCAATTTCTTAGGGACAAAGAACGATCAGATAGAACGATACGTTATTTGCATTCCGCTTTGATTACTGAATGTTGCATCGTGTGCGAACAATATTATGCCTGTATTAACTCATGACTGCTTACTTCTATCTGTACATGAAGAAACTAGGTGAATGCAGCTAGTGAGTAAACATCTTTAAAAGAACCTCATTGTCTGGTGAACGTCGTTCCTTTCCCGATACCAATTTTGCTTTAAAAAACTTAAAGGTTAAAGTCGAAAAACAAATTTAAGCTTCTAAGAATTACAAACTTCTGTATACTTATAAAGTTGTACTAAAAAAATATTTATGCCGACTTAACTAAAGGATAACACCAGTCTGATATTACTCATTCATGAGTCTACCGCTTGCGGACATACATCTAATGGCATATAATTTTACTAATTTGCCCTCATTGTGTTTCTATGTACTGAAATTATGTATACATGAGTCACTTTAACTTAACAGTTCATTGTTTAGCTCATAAAGTTAGAAATCCAAAGCTGTTGTTAATTTTTAATCAATAGATCAACTAAAATTCGAGAGTTAAAATTTTTTAGCAATTATGAAACCGAGCTCACATTTTTAACAATATATTTATTATTCGTACGTATTATATACATTGGATTATACTTTCATATTATAAATGTTATTAAGTATTATTAATTGTATAGTAAATAAATAAAATTTTACATAAGCAAATAAAGCAAAGTTTTCCTTCCGAATAGTTATATAAAAATTATAATCTTTGATGTCATTACACATAGTAATTGGTGGCCTTTGCAATAATCTTCATTTTATTTACTTCATGTCTTTGGATATGCGCCATATTTAGCCGTGTGTATTGGTTTGGTGCGCTATTATCGTACATTATTGGACCCCAAAAAAGAACCAGTTTTAGTTAAGGTTCGCACAAATCGGGCCGGTTGCCAAGCTAAACCAATCGTTAAAGTCGTGTCATAATCTTGACTAACTTTTAGTTCTGTCTATAATTCGTAACTTATAAAGCTATAATACATCTTATCATTTGTTTTCGTTACATTTAAAACGGAATTATTCAAAAAAACATCGGAAAAAGTATTTGCGAGCGTATCGTTGTTTATATAACTCGAAACGGTGGGCGATTTTTCGGATGAAATACTTTGTTTAAATTGGCAAACTTATAAAAATAAACAAGGATAAGAATAACAAGAGAGAGAACTTGAAGGCGAAAGATAAAGTTGTCGATCGTAATGTTCACATCTAATTTAATGGTCCCGTAGGTTTAGGAAATTACTTTATGCCCAGCCTTACAGCATCAGATTTGATAATATCCAAAATTGTAAATGTAAGCAAAAGAAAGGTGGGTTTAAAGGCGCTCCCATTATTGAAAAAGTCATTGAAAGATAGGTAACATGGTACAATCATCGTCAAGTACCACCAGAAGACCTTGTTGTCAAGACAGCAAACGTCGAAACGTAGACGCGGAAGACCTTCCCCCACTTGGCAAACAGTCTAAAGAGAACTGAAAGAAAAAGACTCACCTGAAATTGTGCTTCTCGAAGACTTAAGGCAAGGATGACAAAAAAGAGTAGTAGTAAACAGAAGTAAAGGTAATAACAAAGTAATAAATAAAGTTAAGCTCGTTTCTATAGAAAGCAATCTGATAAATAATTCGTAGGCCATTCATCATAATCAATAATTAAGTGCAACGTGATTAATGCAAATGGAGAACACCCATTATCCCTTATTCGTAAAGTTGAATTGATTATTAAACGCTTAAGGAAAAATACACTAGTTAATACTACAGAAGATTGTACGTATCGAGGTAAATAGAATTGAAAACGTAAAATGGTTTGTTTGTTCAATGGACCGTATTGCAGATGCAAAACTGTTTAACTATTTTCCACGGCTAATATTTTAAATTGGACGAAATTAGTTTGTGGTTTAGCTAAATGTATACAAACGGCGCAGGTTTTCAATGAGATGAATTCTTTCAGTTAGGTATTATTAGATTTTATACTACCACCGTCGCAATTATACTCTGTTGAGTTACATAAGAGGCGCATAATTTTCTTTGTGCTCGGTATGTAAAAATATTCGCCGTTCGTATAAAATATTCAATGTTATATGAATAAGTTGCAGTAAATCCAGACAGTATAATGTTTGTATGATGTAAATTTAACATTGGCTCGATTTATTAAATTTAGTTCACCTATAAAAAGTTCTTTCGGTTGTTAAAGAAACGCTATTTATACACGCTAAAAAAGTTCGGCCTTGAACTGAAAGCAAAAGATGTAAGGAAATGAACCTCCGCGGAAAAAGCCTGCGTAGGTACCCAAATGCCCTAGACTTTCTGGCGCGGCAAGAGTGTGGGGGTCGTTCAATTCCAGGTCACGGGGTTGGGGGGTTTAGTCGCAAATGCCGCCGAGAAGTGCCGAACAAAACCGATCATCCCTCGGCGCAACTAAAAACCTCACAACACCGCACCATGTCTGGTGTCACGCTGAATGTAGCGGTATTGCATACAAAACAAGCGGAATCATGACGGAATTTATGAGCATAAATTGCTTAACCGTATAAAATTGCATTTTTTAACTTAGGTACCTTATTGTGCTTGTCCGGCGTGTTATTTGTCTTTCAACGTAACGTAACGCAGTGGTTGTTGTTATATGTGTTATTTGATATGAATTATTCACAACTTAATTTTCTATATTTGTCGATTATCTGTATATAAATATTACTCCTTAAACCATCTTCATCGTGTCTGAGGATCGTGATCACCTCCGAATAAATATTTACATTTACAAAAATGTGGTTCCCAAAGTGTTTTCATCAATCGTCATTCTTCCCAAATACAATAAATCTGCAGATTTCATAATGAAGTGGAAGGGATTTGAGCCAACGCCCTCTATATTTATAGCATCGTCTTGTTTTCGCTGTTACTCTTAGATATACAGTATTTAATATCTGTAGGTATATACTCGTATATATTTATTTCGTTGCCACTGTTTAGCGTTGATTAATGGTGCTAGTAAGCAATGTTTGTAAAAATCTCATCACACACAGTTGCTAAATTCTTTAAAATATACGTAATCAATGAAATTACCTTTTTGTTATAATATATTGTTAGTCACTTAGAGCGGGCGTGATCATCAATTTGTGATATATCGATGGATTTTACAATGCAAACATTTGCGAAAATTCTCAAGACGTGTCGTGTATAAATAACAATTGGGACGTTGGTAGTACTTTTGGAGGGGACTGGTAATGAAACGCAATTCTGAACAGCTTTCAAGCGCTTTCTAGCGGAAATTAAAAAATGGGTCACTGGACCATACCGCAGGAAAATTGGAAAGAGGTGGACTAGAACCAGTGCTTAAGCAACGCTTGGCGGTTTCAATCTGGTATAATAAACTTTGTAGGATAAACTCAAGTGACTCGGTTGTTTATGATCAAAAAATGCAAACTGCATATTATTTTTATATTACTTAATGAAAATTTTCAATGAGGCCATATTATTTACTGATCCAAATACGGTAGTTCCAATCTTCGAAAACGGTTTTCTGTACAATGGCTGGTTTTCCGGGCTCATACAACTAAAAAAAAAAAATATAACAGCAGCTATTATTTTTCATATAGACGAAAATAATTTTAACTTATATCGTGTTTCCAATGTAGCAAACTGAATAATCTGAATTAGAAGTAACTGTTCAGACTAAGTTGACACTTTTTATCGAAATATAAATAATGATAGCTAAGATAAACCATATGAACTCTTTGTCGTCATTCAGAGCTGTAGTGCTGCCAGTGTATTTAATTGTAGGTAATATAATGCGTCTTTCGTGCGATTTGCCTGCACCACGAGCGACGGTATCACCAAGTTGAGATAACTCGATAACCCTCAACCCTCGGCGATCACGACGATCTTGCGACAACTTTTTATCACTATCGTCGATCGGCCTATCACCCGACTGCCCTCAAATCTGACCCTGTGTTTACTGCTTATATATAGGACGTGCGTTTATATGAACCGCGACCAAAATCGATTTGCTAATGGTTTTGTTCAGCGCTCTCTTTATTTGGTAAATAGTAAAATAATCCATTAGATGTGAGTCGAGTTCGTAAAACGGGTAATTCTGTACCTACTCTGTGATATTACAATAGTACTAATTCGTTATGCTCCAAATGACTAACTATGTTAAGCTTTTCAGCAGTATCGCCTAAAATCAATGAGTGACGTCATGGATTTGCTGGTAAAATGTATGTCCTCTTCGAAATTAGTAGACGTAATACAAAATTGTATCTAATAAGTTATTTTTCCTAATATCAGTGCATTGATCCCAATTTCGAAACCGGATATCCGCAACTGTGTGTATCTTAATCATGTCTTTGTCTTTTGAACTTAAATTTAAATTCCGAATAAATATTTAATAAGGTACGACTCATAAATGTAACCTCTTTTAGATTTCGGAACTCCGCTTTATATTTGTATTTTACTTTATGATGCAGAACTCTGTCAGAATTCACAAGTGACGTATTGCTTTCGTGGAGTTATGGATATTTGTAAAAACAGTATCTAGAAATTAGTAAGTACACTAGTGACGGTTAAGGACCACTGTTTTATAATGTATTCGTAAAACATCTGAAGTTTTTAAAGCAACGGAAGGGGTTGTTCAATAACTTGGATATACATAAATATAAAGACGTTGGGTGACAGTAGATTGATGACGTACTGTCGCGGTCTCTAGCAAACGATGAATAAATGAGAACACTTAATCTTATTTATGATCTTACTGCTTTACGTTGCCGTTTCCCGTTCATAGACTACTAATAGTTTACGTTGTTAATCTACAAGTTTTATCGATTATATTGGGCAACATTAATCTGTTACCTTACAATCTAATCCGAATGCCACATTTTAATACTTAAAAACGAAATATAACTTGATATTTATATTTTCAAATAAAACATTCATAACTGTCTAAACGCGATTAAAATGTTAATTGTTGATATCTGTCCAAAGAGAATATAACTGAAAGGAAAGACATCCATACACTTAAAGTACAGAGAAAATTTATTATTTAGACGTTTTTAAAAGTCTTTGTTTAATAAAATAAGAATGTACGAAATGAAGAAAGAAAATAGCAGAAATAAACGATCATATTTTTGCGGATTTCAATTTTTTTAACATACAAAAAAGGTAACTTGATTTATTTTGTCACTTTGTATGGAAGGTGGGAAGTTGCAGGATGAGATGTGAATACAACGCACTTGGTTTTATGGTCTAATTAAAGTATATACACCTATCTTAGACTCTTTCTAGTGTGGTCGTCGTTATAATTTATAAATAACCTAATTATACCAGGTGGTAAGTCTCTGTTGCCGGAGACCGTCTGGATGGGTACCACCGCAGCTCCTATTGCAACCGCCAAATAGTAGTGTGCAAACATTACTGTGTTCCGGTTTGAAGGGCACTGTAGCTAGTGTAATTACTGGGGTAACGAGACTTAACACCTTATGTCTCAGGCGACGAGCGCAATGCGGTGCAGTGTATATAATCTTAACCAGCACCACGTTGTCATGGGCAAGCGTATCACTTACCATCAGGTGAACATCTTGCTCGTCTCGTCGCATAGTAGTATATAAAAAAAAAAAACCTAATTATACTAAAACTCTTAAAGCAGCACTCGAGGTCTTATTCAATTTGATACTAGTAACATCGAATAGAGAAACCGAATCGACTACTAAGAGCTGCCGTATTCAAATAGTCACTATAAAAGGCGTACTTCACGTAATCAAATGGGTTGCTGAAAATGTTGCCGTGATCGGAATTTTTCATACAGCCGGCTTGTTTATAATCAATTAATGTAAAACGAAACTGGAATATGACTAATGAAACAGTGTAAACAACTTTGATATATCTCTTATTTGTCTTGCAAGATAACCTTATTGATCACCTCGCGTGTTTGTGACAAATATTTACAAGATCCTCATAAAAGTCTACATATTCGTATATTATTGTACATTTTTATTTGTTCCTACGTTTCGTATTGAAACTAAAAAAAATCTGTATTTAATATCTCTAATAAAACTATATTCATATAAACCGAACAATGGTTCGTAAACAGATGTTGACATAAAGAAGTAATAGAAACAGCGATGGCTGATGAAATGTATGGTGAACAACTTTCGTGAATTTACGAACACAAATTCGTATTTGGCTGTTATGTTTGTATTGTCTTGACTCTACTTTATGAAGAAGGCCTCGAGTTCCAACCGTGAGTATATTATATAGATTTTTTTTCGTTTCTGAAGAATTGCTGGTGGTTGCTGAAAATTGCGACTATTTGAAGATAGACGAACGAGTAGCGTTTATTCCGCAATATGGTCGCCGGTGCTAATTTATGAAAAACGAGTAAATGTAAACAGTGGGTCGCAACGGTTGCAAAATAATTCAGTTTCGCGTCGCTTTCAATTTTGAAGCGTTAATTGATTTACAATAGCCGACGTAGCATGTGATGCCACTATGAACGTTTTTTTTTTTGCGTGGGGAATCCTATTAGAATTTCGTTATGTGAGTTTTTGTCACCTTTCGGTCAACCTGTCAAATTTACGTAGTTACATTTTCGTTATTATCGTTCATCAAGTTAATATTTATTATTATCTTCGCATTTGTCGATGACGTATTACTGTTTACAGTTTTAGTGCAATAAATAAAAAATCGATAAACACAGCGGTAAAGTTGTCCTGAAACAGTATAATGCCTTAACTTGTCCTGCTGCAACTTCCTGAACGAAACAATTTGTCGATTCAACTTTTATCGTTGAACAGTAAAGTTTTTTAATTAAAAAATCTTTAACGCGTAGGATTTTCTATTTACAACTAAAAGTTCGGAATAAAGACATACCTATTATTTTCATTTTGATAATTTTGCGTTCTAACTTGAATATTAAACGTTTGGTGATCAATGATGTTTCAGTTAGTTTTTAATACGAAAATTGTTAGAAAAATTACATAAACAATTCTCAATTTTAAGAATTCGCCTTTCGTGATTGTATTTCGAGAAGTAAACATGCAAAATTCCAGTCCCGTAAGTGAGGTGTCGGCGATATAGAGCGTAGTTCCTGTTCGGATGTTGGGGTGTCTAGGTAGTGCTTTGATTTGCGAATACCACCCGGAACCTGCCGCTGCCGCAAGTCGGAAATATCAGTCTCACCACCACAACTTAAACGAGATGTTAAATTATTTAATTCGAATAGATGTTGTGAACGTGTAATAATTTTGGGTGTGAACCTATTAGTAAACTTCGTACATTCACCCACGCACAATGTTTAGTAATAAAGTTATAATAGAAATAAACATGATTTGCGAACGGTCAGAAATTCGTTAGATAAGTTTAATGCGGGAACAGACATTTTCGTGTATTTAAACTGACGCGAGGTCTCGTGATCGTAACGGTGATGAAATGGATTATTTTCCAATTTTGGATAAGATTCAAAAAAAATTTTTTAACTAATGTAAAAGATACATTTTCGTTATAGCAAAGATAATCTTAAGTAATACATAAAACTATGTTCTGTTATATTTTACACGTGTTTAGAAATGATGCGGAATGATGATGATATTCCGAGCCACCGAATATTAGAACTATTGTATGTATATCCATTGAACAATGTTACACAAATTTGAACCATTGTAATAGATTCGTATTTGTGTGATTAAAATGTTTATCGAGGGCTGTACAAAATATACAGAGCAATTGAGAGTACATCGTATCGATAACCCAGAAGTGCACTCGTGTCGAATCCGAAGAGTCGGTAATTATAACATTTATGTTAATGTTTGTCAAAATATAAATGTGTGCGACGCCACATAGGAGATTGTGGTAATTCATTATCAGATATCACAGCCAGTCTATTATTATTTATCTCTGACTTATAACTACCGAGTGTTGCTGAATCATTTTAACTGTCACCATAGAGCAGTGGTTAAGCACGAACACGAAAGTGGTTCCGATTCCGAGGCTACATGTTAAGAGTTTAGTTAATGGTAAGGGTTATTATGATCCTCCTGGCTATACTACCTCAATAATTTAAATCCGTCAACAAATATGAGTCAAAGTATACTGAGAGGGTACACATTGCCTTCTGCTGCTTTTATGTTACTCTAAATAAAGTTGAGGTCATCAAGAAAATAAAAAACTCATGATAAAGTTAAGTAAAATCCAGATATAATAAACAATCCTGGCTTGGACAGTTTCGTTGGGAAAACTGTTGTTATAGTGACTGATGTAAACAAGACACCAAGCAGAACCAAGGCCGACGTTCTAATAAAAAAAATTAAGCAGCTGTGTTATCTGAATTTAGGTGGACGAAGCCGTATCCTCACTTCAATTTAGACATGTGTACGACGTCAAGGAAGACGTTCAAGTGGTCGGACGAGGAGTTACTGGACCCGAATAAATTAATTATCTCGACGTCTGGGTTTTGTGGCTCGCGTGATGTAAAGGCACTAATACATCAGCTGTCTCCTTCATCATTAAACTGTAACTTACAATCGTTATCTAATTTTATAATTAACGAAATTATTCATCGCAACGTCTTAATGTTTGGTACGGAGTGAAATACTAATAAAATTTCACTTAATCTCCTAGACCTCTCTTCTCGGAGATCTTCTAAATTCATTCGGCATCTATTACTGGCGAGCAGTAGTGTGCTAACGTTAGTGTGTTTTGCTGAATAGGACGCTGTTGCTATTGAAAGTATTGGAGTAAACTAAATAATTCATGACGCGAAACGATGTACACTATACAAGTGAGTTAAAGATCAGGCTAAGTGGTGTTCTTTGGGCGGCCTGTGTCCAAGTGGAGACTGATGATGATATAACACGCCAACATGTAACCAGCTTCCTACCAGATAACCTTGAAGGAAGATCAAGCAACCTATTTACAAAATTTGGCTTGTAAAAACTCATAAAAGTTAGGCCGCGCTTTACTATCTTTAGTGATAGTTTCGTTGATTTATTTGCATCTAGTAATAAAAAAGTAACATATGAATTTGTAGTAAATCATGTAAAACTAACAATACTGTAATTTGTTTATAACTGGTCACATCGGTTAGAGGTTTAATATTCTCGGGCAGTAGTTGTGAAAGGATGCGTCAGTGTGAATGTACATTTAGACCCAGGGCGATGTGGTCCGGATTCCGGCGCATAGTCCGGTGCGAACCCGACAGATTTGCTTTGCACTTGTCGCTTCCAGTTGCTATTACTGGTTATAATTCTTCGCATATGTCTGTATAAGTATATTGCCAGTGAAAAACAGTTAAATAATAAAGGTTTACTAGTGACAGGTACAGCGCTTATATTTTCAACCTAACAGTAATTTGCAAAAACTGTGTTACGATTGGCTAGCGTTGTAGCTAGTGAACTCTAAGGCAGTATCTTATATCTAAAGCGACGAGAACAATGTGGTGTAGTGTCATCATCTTAACTAGCTTTGTCGAAAAAAAATCGAAAAGTCTGTTCCTACATTCAATACTTTAATTGCACTATTTACTTTGGAGTTTGGAATTATCTCTCTCATATTATTAAAAACGATTTGATTTTCAGTACATTATGTTAATCATTATCCGACGATTTAAAAAGTACAAAGGAAATGACATAATACATCATCGTTCATTGCGAGTTTTAAAATCCCATTTCCGCATCAATTTATTTTTTCAACGTCCTCGCTCTCTTTTAAGTTGCTTTAGAGAATACATAATGTATCTTAGTTTATTTATGATAAATAGTAAGTAGTGAAAAACTTTGTTAAACCGACGTATGTTTTCGGTTTAATTTAAATCTGAATTTCTTTTAATTTGTATCCGGACTTTGTAGTTAGTGTACATGATTGATTATGTTTTAGGCGATCACGATAGCTCTCTCACATCGCATACATTCGCACGGCGCTCTCGTTTGATCTGATTGCAATAACCTTGGAAAAGTTCGAGGTCTCGTTACGACTCAACAGTCCCGAATAATTCAAAACTCGTTCGGCTGCCCCTTCAGCCCCTTCACCCTCTCCCTCCCCCGCGGCCGCCAATTTCGTCTCGTCCGGGCGGCGTGGAATGGTACTGCTCTGCGCCTCTTAGGGGATTTATTTCCTCGTTATCTTGTTACCGAAGTCATTTCGTGCCAAGCTTGGCTCTTGCAATTTCCACGGCAGTTTTGTCGTCAGCTATTGCAATGCAAACGTATTGATTTTACTGACCTTAACTATTTGCATGCAGAATTCCGCAACGGGTCGTTTCCTTTTTAATCGTTACAAAAACTTAAATGTTGCTTTCGTAATTTTCAACATGTGTTATAACGTTCTATGCGATAAGTTTTTATCAAGTAGCAAATGTGTGGACTCGCTTGTGTGCGGAATTAATAACTTATTCAAGTTATTATAAAGTCTATTAGAGAATAAAAAACATTAATTTGGAAGTAAACGGGAGTAGATGTATAATCTTTTAGAGGTGTTAATAAAGAAATGGATGCACTGCATGTAGATCTAAATGGAAATTAAAATCTTTGATATTTCGATGACCAAGCAAGTACATCGATACATAAATGTAATGAGACTTACCCGTTTTGATGGGAAAACCGCTTGGTTTAAAAAACACCCGCAGTTTAAGCACGAGGAAAAGAATCATAATATTTATTACAAACATTTCCTTGCATGTATAAAACACGAGACGGTCTTAAGGATAAACTTCATGTTAATTAAATGTAAATTGTTATGTGACAGGTTTTTTTTATTATTAAATAACAAAAATGACCCATCAATCATCAATTTGTTATAATGAATTACAAAGCTATTGCTAAGTTATGTGGTGAATGCAGTAATATCGAAATGGTTATGACATTTTTGGTTATAAAATATATTTTCTCATTTAACTCCATTCTCCGAACTTAACGCTGTCAGCTCTTCGATTTCAATTTATACAATGGCCTGAAACAGATGCTAAAGATGTAATCTGTATCGTTTTGTGGAGTCATGTGCATTGTACTGCGTGTGACTAAGGTTACGAGACACTCGGTATCGTTTCATTCCGTTTTACGAGCCCGGTGTGAGGTCCGCAACGATAAACAATCCACTGAATACAATTGCCGGAAGTATATTTTTAGTACCCCGCATTTTGTAATAAACAACCCAAATAATGTTTATTCGTTGGAAACTCTGGACCTCTCGTAAGAAGAAAGTCAGGGCTATTTATACCATACTAATATCAGAACAAGAGTTGCTGCTTTTACTCGTTTTCATTACTTTCAAACATCGGAAGGAAACCTCGCAGAACCTCTGGTTTTCAGTGCGGAATTCAACCGCCTCTGTACCCTTCTAATATTTATTATATTACTTGCGGACCAATTATGTTCCGGCCTCATGTTCCAACCGCTGCGCTATAGTCTCGACGTCTTCTTCTGCTGAGTTTATACATACAGTTACCCGACTAGGAAACCATCTACATCCGTACAAGGGTAAATAATGAATTAACGTTTAAAGACTTAATAAACGTTTAAATTCAATATCTTAGATTATAAGGAAACAAAAAGTTAGTTTTTTATAAATTATAATATAATAGTGTCCCCGTTTCCAAAGGTGTGCTGCAAGTACACCAGACAATTAACTGCTTGATATAATTAATTCTAGTTGGAGAGGCACTTTCTGAATAATAAGTAAAGTGTTTAAACTTTACCTCTCCTATTAAGTAATACGCCGAACTTGTTACAATTTACCATAATTTTTCTTACAAACGGTTCGCAGTTATAATTTTGTATCGCTACAATTTTAGCGCGTCGGTTAAAGTTAGCGAATATGTTACCTCCATTGGTTAACACTTGATTTCAATACCACGTGATGTTAAGTAAGAATTGATGAAGATTATGACGCGTGCTTACCTTGTTGACAGTCGGAATACAGTAAAAGCGAGTACTGAAAAAGTAATTTGTGGCTTCCGAATCGAAACTGGTAAATCCGTGTTGCAGAGCAGGCGGTAAGCCGCTTCGCTGTGGTAGTTAATTTGCGCTGGCAATTTGTATTCTCCGTATGATACAAGGTAAATATAATAGTCTATCGTTTGTATATTAATCTATTTAATTCTGAAAGGGCGCGACGCATAATAAAGATCAACATGGAAGCGATAAAGAGCACTTTGGCCGCTCCATGCCACTGTGTCAGCGTTATCTTTCCTTCAACTCAGTTTACCTACATTCCGTATCACGAATTTAGCTATTTTAATTTGTGAGTTTGTTTTCGGGGATTTTCGAACGTCAGATTTGTGATACGATATCTTTACATGATAAAGTAGCCTTACATGAATGTTTTTTAGAAATTTTATACATTTATACTCATTGATTCCAGCCTGGTGTCTTGTGACCACATTTTGAATAACATTACGACTGGAGTTGAGGTTAGAGATAGACTGGTGAACCTGGTGAAACAAGGAACTTTTAACCTGGAACCATAACCTTTTAGTCGCTTTTTAATTCGAGATTCTAAACTCACTGGCGCACTGTGTTTTATATAATTTACATAATAATCTTTATGGCTTTGTAATTTAATTTGGGTATTAGTACACATAGAGCTAGGGAAACCACGTTTATGAATATTTAACCTGTTAAAGGAATATATTCAAAGAGCAAAGTTGCGGTAATTTTTGTTTTGGTTAAACTTCTTCATAGTTTTGAATAGTTAATAATAAATGGTTCATCAGTATTTATTTCTGCATACCGCAATAAATAAGATTTTCTCTGTCTCATGATGCATTTGGTGTGAATAGCTACCACTAACTAATAGGCTTCAAAGGTTGTTTAAATATTTAAAATTCATACATAAGTACTACCTTTACCGTATTTCAGACAACTCTCATATTACTGTATGGGTGAATGTGTATAATACAAAATCATAAGTAGTGATAACGAACCGGCACCGAATCCTGAATATAACATTGTTACCACCAACGCGAATGGTAATTTATAAAATGTTTCCGTAGTTTTGATAATCTGAAAAAGACCGCAGTGTTTTAGAAAATAATATACAATTCTTTGACAAATCACAGCGAAAGGTCTACATCCACGAAAATTTCCTGGAGGCTATCTATATGAAACGGAAGGATTTTTTTTAAAGACCTGCCTATTTATAGTCAGGATTACGTCTAGTATTGGCAGAGGCTTCGAGCAGCATAATCTCTCTTATCGTGAGTCTTTAGTTTCCAGCCGACGGATAGACTAAAACTATATTCATATGACTGGTTTGATATTTTTTATATTGTATTAACTGAATTAAGCAGACCTTGAACTGCTTTTGGTTTTCTCTACCTATGAAAAGGAATTCACTTGATGGTAAGTGATACGTCGCCCTATAACCATTCAATTAGAATGATGTACAAATAACATTAACGAAGGCAAAAGGAAAAAATATTTACATTTTTTATGATTGGTCGTTTGGTAATTGATGACTCTTATTTTTCCTCACCGCTGGGACTCGTGGCCGTCTCTAACAAGGAGAGAGTTATCAAAGCAATTTGCTCACCACGCTGGTCAAGTGCGTGTTGATAGAGGCTGATGGGAGATCAAATTTCTAAAAACTTTTTATTCAATCCATTATTATTTGTACTGATAATTATAACTGATTATTTGTTATCGTTGAGATATTATTATACATATTTCTTTTAAATCTTGTTTTTGTTTGTTAAAAAGGGTCGCTAAATGAAAACTAATTAGGGAAATAAATAGGCAGCATCGAGAAGTTTGGACATAGGGCTTACATAGATAAATCAATGCTTTTGTACTTATCCACTTTCAACACGGACTTATTAATTAAAAATATATAAATTTATAGTTGTTTTGAAACAAACAGAACCATAGGTTTTATTTAATAACTACCGGTAATGTATAGCTTCGTGAAAATTCAAACACGAGGTAGTTGTTTTAGTAAACACAACGCTACTGTTTCGTGCAAAGTTTCAACATTTTAAACTTGATTTTATTGATTTGCTTTAAACGAATTACAATTGACACAGTATCCGTCCGTATAAAAGAATTTACCTTTTTTTTTCGATTCGTTCGTTAACGTTTCCGTGAATAATTCAAATTCACTTACGTCTCATTCAGTTGAGATTTTTAAGCTTTCATTTGGTTCACATTCGAGTATGTGACGAAGGAAATTATATTAAACATTTAAATTGTTACTGCGACCGGATACAGAAATAATAAACAAACCATAAAGGTTATTGAGCATAGCATCACCTTTTATTTTTATTAATTGATTTTCTTAACAATATCCCGAATAACAACAAACAGTTTAATAAAGTTAAAAGATGAGAACAGATATATGTAAGGGTTGAAACAAGTGTCAATATAAACCTTAAATAATAAAGCACTAAATGAGCCTAATGTTTCTAAATAATTGCGCTATTTACAAATCTATAGTTTTTATAAATATAGCTATGATATGTCTTACATTTTAGGTTAAACGCTGTTGAAAGTCTTCCGCCGTTTTTGTTACCAGGGAATAGAACCAAGTATTGTAACACAAATGGTTCGTTTCACTTTGCAAATGATTACATTTCTTTTATTATAATAAAAACATTGTGTTATACTGCTCTTTTTCGATTCATTATAATTTAGCACAAAACTAATATTCCCGGGATCAAAACTAATAAAACTTTTGTAATTAAATGCCATCTACGAACAAATAAAAGCGTATTAAACTTAATTTAAATGAAAAAGCCATTTTCGGAATATACGGGATAGTATCGTTGGTATCGTCGGAGTCTCGGAGGGTTTTAGATATTTAATTGCTACTATAGCGATTCATCTAGTTACTAACTGCATTCTTGTTTTATGTATAGTTGAGTTATTTTTTTAACAGTCAAGGCCGTGAGCGAATTAGGTTCTCTGGTATTGTTTGCTGAGATGCTTCGTTAACAAAAATAATAAGTTTAATCTACCTCCTAACCGAGGTAATCAGGAACGGGGAAGGTTCTATCCACCGTTGTTGTACAGTTTTTTTTTTTTTTGGATATCTCAAAGTTAATTAATGCCTTGTTTATCTTCCATTTTGTTACGGGTGAAAAAAATCGAATGAAGCCCGCCATTTATTCGTAACGTAATGAAAATGCGCGTGTTTTGCAAAAGCCGGTGCTGCAAATCATTGTGCTTTGTAAGCAGCTTAATGGGGAAATAACCTTCCACAATGGACGCTCCTGGCGAACTATTATAAATTTCTACTTGCACACAACTTTGCAACGCCTCAGTTATTCTTTCAAACACATTAAAATTTTACCATCAATATCACTTTTATAAGTTACACCAGAAATGCACAGTATGTGTTAGAAAGATTTATAACTTAATTTCACTGCTTTGTATCTCTGTTTTTTAATTGTTATTTCTAAAAAATAATATCTTTTTCATATAATATAACTGTTATAAACCAAATCATAAGATTATTTATTAGATTACTTTATGTTTTAGGGAAATATATTATGTTTTAATATACAACGCTGTCTCAATACTCTCAATAATGGAGAATAGATATTATGAAATGATGTGGCGCTCTCTTGTGTCGAAAGGAAAGACTCATACTGCCAAAGTAGTAATTAATTAAATTACTTCCTGTCACTAACTGCATACAACTCGACATCGGTAAACTACTTCATAAGATAGTTTATACGCGTTAATATAAAATTAATTAGTTAGAAATAAGTTAATCAAATATTTTTTAAAGGTACAAAGGTAAAAAAGGCAAAATTTCATGTTTTGTTTGTTCGGTGATAAATCAAAGCATGAATTTCTAACAAGTTTACATAAGAGAAATGCAGAATTGTACTGATAAGTATCCCTTGTCAGATAACGTCTAAGTATCGCTTTTCTTCAACCTTCGTTATTATACAATGATTACTTTGTTCCAGTTTGATGGATGATAACCAAATTACTGTTGCAAGGATTTAACATTTCGTTACCTTCAAACGGGATTTCGCCGGTCGAAATATCCTTAACAAGCACCTGGTTCTCGTGTAGGCGTATAATAGATCAATATGGGAACGTGTTGGCGTTCGTTATAGAAATTAAAATTACACGACAAGTTCAAGCCGCTATCGAAGAGCGAAACATTTTTATTGTTTCCTTTTAGTATATACCGTATTACCTGGCACTCTTGATATATTAAGAACATAACGTTCAAACGTAAAATACCGGCATCGATGTCAAAGGTTCCTTTATAGTTCGGTGTTAAAATTTAACCGCAGGTCGCGGCCGATTACGGCGTAATGAAAATTAATATATTTTTTTCAATGTTGAACATAGGTACTGAAGACGTATTTTTGTCATGATAAAAATGTATTGGTTGTTGCTTCTATGAACCTTTGAAGACTATGATGAATTACGATATGTTATAATGAACTTTATAAATAACTTGGCAGTTCGAAAAAAACTGTATTTTTTCAGCAGTTCGCGAAAAAAGACAAAACTTTTCAGATATTTTAAGCGGTGGAGCTTAACAAAAATTGTGGATATACTTCAGTGTTTGCTTCTATTAGTTTGGGATCGAACCAGAAACGTTAGACACTATTATTATTGGATTGATTACAGTATAAAGCTCAGCCGTTACTAAGCTCTTCGCCGCATCATATCGGCTGCGCCGTGTAGTTTTAATGAGGCCGCTGTACTTTTATAAGCGGTGAGCTCGTTCCAAAGCCGCGTTTGTTTACGTAATGGCAAATAAAACGAGCATCTGAGCGGATAATATACTTTTTGCGAAACCCATTGAACGGCGCGACCGACCGGAACAAAACGAGCGGCCGGACGTACCATCGCGATGCAATTTAAACGGTCGCCGGGTACACGCGCGAATAAATGCTGTCGTCGGTCATCGGGTACGTGTGCGCCAATTAAACGGATAACCGGTTTTCAACTGTAACGATCAAATCCGTCCAATAAAGCTGAGCTAATAATACAATTCACTGCTGGTAGGTCTCTGTTGTCGGAGACCGTCGCAGCTCCTGTATAAACCGCCAAACAGTAGTGAGTAAACATTACTGTGTTCCGGTTTGAACGGCGCTGTAAGCTAGTGATGTTACTGGGGTAACGAGATTTAACACAGCACGTCTCAAGCGATGAGCGCAATGTGGTGTAGTGTATACCATCTTAACAAGCTGCATTGTTATGGGCAGGCGTATAACTTACCACCACGTGAACGCGTTGCTTATCTCGTAGCCCCGTAGTATTAAAGAAACTTTAAAAAGTGATTTTATTTAGAACATAGATTTCACCACACGTTTGTTAATAGGAAAAGTTAATAGAACTAATATGAGTATATTGTACAAATTGGCTATTAAGACTTGAAGAAAAGGCGACTAAAAATGTCTTCTGATTCGTATTCGTCATAGCCCTGACACTCTCTAGCAAACCTCAAATGCATTTTTATGAAAATTTAACCTGAAACTAAAAAAGGACGACGCCTTGCTACTTCTGATCGGTTATATATAATTTCAGTTCTTGTTCAGAACCATGTTAACAATCATAGGAATTTAACTTGGTAAAGCTGTTATCGTATATGTATGTATCGATAGAATGAAAGCAGTAAACGATAGTTTCGCTGAACTTAAATTTATGAAAAATTTGTTTCCAAAGCCGAGAAGTATTAGCATGTATACACGTATCTATTTATAACTGAAAACGAAGTTATCACCGATTTCTTCATGTAACTTTGACAGGAGGAGATACGGAACTGCGAAACTTAACCGATAAACTTCGATTGAAACGGACATTGTCCACCGCGTAAAGTTTAATTTCACATTAAAGTATATGCTCGAAGTGAAATGAAACGAGAATCTACGACAACATTCTCCATTCAACTGTTCAGAGTTCTATTATAGAAAATGTTTATGAATATTTTAATTATTCAACTGAATAAATCAACTGCAATAATGGAGCAGTGACGCGATCACCCCACCACGGGGTACTCAGGTGAAACAAACGCTTTGTGACGTCTGCCTTTGCAACTTAAGCTCAGACCGATGTTAGCTTGAGCGAATTTGGAAAAAACAACTCCTCCCCCTAAGGTATGACGTGAGCTTTCTAGTTTCCTTTTTTAAATTTATTGATGTTTAATATTCATAAAATACAAGAGAAGAGAGCAAAACAAAAGAGACATCTATACATACCTCCTCCTAACCCCTTCGTCATATGCGAGAGGCTTCGATGGTCTTCTACTCTATTTCTTAGTCCGTCTCCGACTTACTTACCTTAAGATCGTGAACCTGCAGAACATTTTATTTGTATTCTAATGCAGACAGGGTTTAACTTCTATTATTAATAGCTTAAGATTACAAACAAATTACTGGTAACGATTACATTAGATTATTCAACAAGACGTGGCCATTGACAATGAACTTCTTTGATGTGCAGCTCTTTACAAATATGTGCTTTATCATGTTGCTTATACTTTAGCAGTAAATATATACGGTTATTATTTCATGAACAATTTATGAGAAACCCTACAAATGAAATGTTAATATTTATTATATTAAGTGTCTGCTAGGTGACGGGAAGTAGACGACAGGAGTCTATTCCTCGCCTAGAAACACTGTCATGTAATTACGACAAAATTGGCAACTGTTCACGATGAGAAAGCGTGTTGGTTTGTTTTTGCGGTCCAGCTATTCTCTTTTGTTATTTTTTTTAATAATCATGGAATATACTATTCTTATTCCTTATTGTTACGCCTCAAAAAAAAAACTATCTAAGATTTTCGATCTATCGTGCAACATAGTCGCGGATTGCAGTAGTAGCACATTATGTACTGTGTTCTAGTTTCAAAGGACTTGTAAGCTAGTGAAATTACTGAGGTAACGAGACTTAACCCGCGCAATGTGGTGCAGTGTATACCATCTTAACTAGCGCCGCGTTGTTATGAGCAAGCGTATCACTCACCATCAGGTGAACGTAGCTCGTCTAGTCGCGTAGTAGTATATAAAAAAAATATTATAAGCAATAATGACAGTTACTTGGTTCATCAACACACTCAATGTATTTTACTACTCACAAAATAGCTATGTTTACAGTTATAAAAAACTTTATTAAACTTACACCGTAAGCCACTCTGAAATTTTCGTTAATACTACTTTTACGTTTTGACGTTTTAAGAAGAAAGTTTTGTTTCACAAATCGCGAGTTCGAGTTTCCGGTTAAGTTGTTACTTGAGCAAGTAATGTAATTACGCGCAAATTGTTATTGTATAAAAACACGTGGTGTAAATTCCGCAACGAACATTTGAAATAGGTCAAGATCAACCCACTTAAAACGAATAGGTACCTGTCTACCGACCAAAATTCGTTCGTTGCTTCTCACCGCTAGATGTCTCTGTTTCACGTTCCATCAGTTTTGTGCAATAACAAATTCAAAATAGAATTAAATATGTATTATAACAAGTTTAATCATGTTACAGTTAAACAATGAAGTTTTGTTAGTAAACGCTACTAGAAAGTTTAACAAATGTATATTCAAAGTAATAATTTTTTGCGTTCGTTAAAAATTCAACAGTTAAAGTACGTTAGCTAAGAAACAATGATGATGATTATTCAGGAAATTAAATTTAATTATTCAAAAGTGTATATTTACATTTTATATATCAGTTTTAACCTTGTAACCGTAACTGCGAGTCATCTATCTCTCGCGTCGTATATTCAACGATTACAAACAGAAAATTACCCAAAAATATATAGGAAATATAAACATTGGGAGACACGAACCATGTATATAGACTTTAGGTTGCTGAACTAGTTCAAAATACGCTGGCATTGGAACCTCACTGGCTCCCATTGATTTTGGAGCGTCCTCGACCTTTGTTCCTCTCCACCCTCCCCCCCTCTTTCATCAAGCCCCTGCGGACCTTGTACGCGACTTCCGAATTCCCACCGTCCCCTGCGATATAACCTATTTCATTAATCTCACACAGATTATATATATCTTAGTTAGCAGCGAAAAGCAAAGTATTGTTGTAAAGTATTTGTAATCACACAAAAGTAATAAACACCCAAATACTTCTTAATACTATTCCGAATAAAAATTGTAAACAAAGTAATTATAATGTACATAATATATAAATACATGAACGTTATAATTTCTGATAATAACAATGCGAGCTAACTGGTTATTATTACGGGTCACGTTCAGTTTTCTATTTACTGCATCACTAACAACTATTATAGCTCTAAAAATATTTATTACATCTTTTACAAATAATATGTTTATGAAAATTCTGATTCGGAAATATAAAGGAACTTCGATTTCTTCATCATCATCAGCTGATAGATGACCACTGCTGGACGGTAAAGCTGGACATTTAAAGACCGTCAGTCCTTCAAGCAACTTGCCATTACCGCTTAAATCTTCATTTCCTATTTACTTTTATAATACAAAAATAGAGACGAGTGCAATTGAAAATTTCACTACGACTTTTTCTTCGAACTACTCGTACTTTTAAAGTGGCTTAAGTGACAATTAAGTTACGCGTAGGTTATTTGTGTATAGTTTATATTCCGAAGCAACTCGGTCGGTGTCATCGACACATAATCAAATAAGTTGGTTTTAAGGTCGGCTGTGAGTAGCAGTCGCTACAAGTAGACAATCGAGTTAGGAATGTGTACTACATTATATACAATATGTACGGTGTGTACTAACACTTCTATTTTGTTATACTGTATATATATATCTTAATAACGTTCATTCGATACTTATACAAAAAAGAGAAGTTGAATATGTTCGTCTATCTGATAAATCGGTTTGGGGATGCAATTTGTTTGGTTAATTTTACTGGCAAGTGTTTAACAAACCCATACCCATATCGCCTTGTGGTCGTGGGGCTCATTGACCAAGGTCTGATAGTCCGCGGTGAAGTTAAAAGGACACTACCCGGCCGTAATCAATTTTCAATAAAGTATAATATACGTATAAGAACCTTAAAAATAAAAAAAATCTTATATTATATATAGAATTTAGAGAATTAGTAAACCCTAAGAAATGTTCAAATGTAGTTGAAGATATATAATACCTAATTTCTAGGATTTGCGTCTATTATTTACGACGTTTTTGTATTTGATAAATTTAAATCTCATTGTTTAGACTTCACTACGATAAATATTGTCAAGTAAAATAATTTACCTTGAAGCAAAATGAATCGGGCGCTATTTCTGTAAACCCAAACACTAAAATGAAAAAGGGTATTGTTCCAGCAGAATTAGGACAGACGACTATTCTCTATAGAAGCAGCGGTCTGTGTATTATGCTAACCGTGCCTCGGTATATTTTATGGGGACGCATCGTTTTCAAACTTTAATTTTTAACTTTTGCATTAAACACTTAAAAAATAATAATTAACATTAACATATATACAAATCACGACCAATAAAAAAAAAACGCTGTCGTTTGGATATAAGTAATGGTCTTTAAGAGTAATATGTGGAAACAGGCGGTTATGAAATAATTCTCCAATCCCCTTTCCATCATCGACGACCACGACATCCTCATGCTGTAAACACCTGCTTGATATACAGCATCAGTTTAATATGTTATTTCGCTTTACCACCGATGACGTCACAACACCGGGTGGGATCTTGACTAAGCACTAACCTTTGAGTTTAAAATAAAATAAATTGTAAACTAAAGTAAATCTTGTCTATATCAAATAGGTATTTTACTATGTAATAAATTTTTGTACGTATAAATAATGTTTTATCTGTATATTACAATCTGCGGCAATGTATTTGCATCGTTCAACACAATGATAATATACTTAACGTAAGTTTCGTGCATCCGATACCACAGTTTGTTAATTTTTCTTTTTTCAATAATTAGGTTAGAAGTGGATTTCAGGGTCAGCGTCAGTCTCATCGAAATCAAAGTGATTTTTTTTTTTAATTTAGCTATTGAAGCGTTGTGCTCGTCGCTCACGTTGCGCGGGTTATTTCTACATTGCCTCGCTCAAGGCCGCAAAGCATTTCGCCAGCCGACCAGTTACTCACTTTTGTTGTTGTCGCTCGAATCGCGTCTACAAGAGCTATTATGTGGAATTATGTCACAGTCGTAATCTCGTGGTTGTAAACAAGTAACCGAGGCGCCATCTGTCGCCTGCTTACCGATATTCACCCGCGGTGATTCGAGCGTGTTTGTCACGTGCTGGCGCGCTTGCTGCATTACCCACGGAACCGTTGGCAGCCAATCAGAGCGCGCGCTGCACCACCGACAGCATATTTTTTGCCAATCACGGCATCCCACACTTTGCTCACAGTGAATACATGTGACCGGAAATATTTTTTGTTGCGTGCTTACGTTAAATTATTCTCTTTAAAACCTTTCCAGCAGATTCACTAATTAATTATCAGTTAAAATGTTTTAATTTTTCAAATTTAAAGGTAAGTGGATATTTGTTGAGTTTTGTCTTATAAACTATAGTTTCGATTAAAAAATGTCAGCGCCACCCCGGCGCCATTGTTAAACATTCTCGTACAAGCTGTGTTGGAACTTGTTACGTTAAAAGTAGAAACATGTAGATGGCGCTGTTTTACAACATTTTTAGATTTACAGGTTATCTTTAATCAATTAATAAGGCATTAAGGCATTCATAGACAGAAAATAGATCTTAACTCATGGAATTGCTGGTTTAGTTAAATTATTTTTTTCTGACTTTTATATATATATATGTCGACGGCCTCTAAGTACTTACCGTGAATGAAGTCTACATACCAATTTTCTTTATTGCGTACGGCTTTAGACTACCCATACACTCATGTATGTATAATAATACAATAACTTTCATAAACATAATTAAACAACGAAAAAAAATCTTCAATTTATAACTCATTTTCTTTTTTGATTTGAAGTTTTATTTCGCTCTTCTGTTTACCTTAGTTTTTGAAATGTTGCTTCATACGTACAGTCAGTACGTCGATATATTTATATATTAGGTGGCACATGAACTTGGCGTTTTGTCGAAATCGCGACTTTGATGTGAAATAATCTGGCATTTGGTTAGGAATCATTTGAAATTCAGACTTTTGTGTATTTGTGTTTCGAATTTAGTAATTTATTTGTTTTTCTTTGACCTCGCTTTGTTTGCCAAATGGTGAATTTTATTTACGAATATGAGTTTCGCCGCGGCACCTGCGCTGCAGAAACAACTCGAAGAGATAATGTGATCCGGTGAAAGAAAACATGGTATGTTTTTTATTGTAACGTTTTCTCTGCGACGTGTGCTGTTATTACTTAACAGTCACAATAACGAAGGAATTTTAAATCGTATCGTTACTTTTGGTGAAGAATAGTTAGTTCAATTATAGAAGCTGCGAATGTAATAAATATAATACCAATACATTCCTATTTTTTCCGACATTTGGACAATTTCCTTAAAGGAAAAAAATCTATTCCAATGGGACAATCCGAATCGCTTTAAAAGTTTTTAATCATTCCCGTTTCTAATTATTTTTAACAATGGGATCAACCTATAAAAAAAGAAAGTCCAATGATAAGAATAGTAATATTTCGGTTAATTGAATATATGTAAAAATATCTAACGCCAACATATAAAAAGATTTGATTTGTAGTAGGCATCTTTCAAAATGCAACCAAATTAAAACAATAGTTTGTTTGTTTTACAAATCACTCTTTTTGGGACAGTAACAAATATGTATCTTTTTAACTAAATATATTTCTACAGATTTCCGGTATAGGTTAGATAAGTTAGGGTTTGCCTCATCAAACTCAATTATTGTTATCTGGCAATTCTCATTCAGTCTGCTCCGTAAAGTTTAACTTTATTAAGTATTTTAAGTATTGACTATTGTGACTGTCTAGGTAGAAAATTTAGTATAGAATATCTCCTTAATACGAAGCAGCAGTGTGCTGTTACTGTGATCTGCTGCTAAATGGGAACTGCTGTTAAATATCTTGACAATGCCTAAGGTATCTTATACCTAAAAAACATTTTGTTCGTGTTGCTTTATTGTAAACACATACGCCGTACCTTGTTACCAGTAATAACTGCTTTTTACTACATTATACAGTTAGAAACGTTAACAATATCAATAATAATGAATATGTGTCTTTCAACGAGAGTTCGTATAACAGTTTCATCATGGTAATGATCATTGTTTTTTTTCCAAGTGCATAATGATTTTCCCACATCGCCTGACCTCACAATGGTTTCTTTATATGTATAACGATATCCACGTCAGGACCTTGTTTTTTTTTTGTCGACACACTTTTTTTTTTGTTCTCATCACTCGCTCGTTGTTCACAGATTTCCTGAGCCACGGGGCGGGTTTCAACAAGAAGTACGGTTAGTATCCACTCGTTTCAATTCATTGGCTTGCAGGCACTTGTGCATAAAAATGTGATCTTCATTACCTTTTATTTTGGCAATGGCGAGGAAGAACAGTAAAATTACACTGAACGGTTTTTATTTATAGTGGTGAGTAGGGACTGCGTATGCTGATGCAATTGTAACAGAACTGCGTACCGAGTTAATATCATTACGAACTTATAAACAATTAAATAATACTTTATTGGTTTATATAATTAAAATCTACCTCGTGGCCCTTATTTTTACAGTTACAATGACCCAAAGGTTATATAACTGTTACGACTTATCTATAATAATTTGGCAAAACTAGCAGTAGATATATTGACAAAAACGATAAAGTTTTCACTATACACGTTTATTATTTTTTTCTCTACGTTATGAAACTAGTATCGATTAAATTCTTTTTGTAACCAAAAAATAATTCTTATCGCATCACGCCTTGACCTTGATCATTATCATTTATACTAATTATAATATAAAAAAACTGTCGCGCAGCATTGGTTGATGAAGTTTTTCTTCGATAAGTGCTTTTCTTAAATCATATCTGTGAAACACTTTGTGAAATAGCTTCTAGATATTTAAAGGACATTAGATATAAATTTCTTTTTTAACAGTTACGAGCAATTGTTACATAACAGTTAAAAGAGTATTGGACTACAATAAAGCATGTTTCGAAGACTGAATTTATAAAATTCAAATATTGGAGACAACTATACATTCTTCACTTAATTTTTCAATGGTCCTGTCAAAGGTTATATAAATAGGAGGAATCTTGTCTAGACATTTATAACACGAGTTAATGCATTTATATATTCAATTTAATATATGTATTTATTTATTTTTCCGCTAAATTCTAATAGCATTCACTGCCAGCCAACCCTGGGAGGCAAAAGATATTGTAGGTAAGTGTAATAAGACAGAACAATACATACTTCACATAAATAGTTAATATACAATAATAGAGAAATAAATACGTATAAATAATTCTGCATATAATATAATACATAAGTAAGGAAACGTAAATACATGTTATATATATTAAATATAATATATAGCGGACGACGTATCTGTAATGGTCAAGGTCGGTGTAAAGTAATGATAAATTTGAGACCTCCGTTTCACATGTTCAATGTTGCTTGTTTAGAACTTATATATAAAGTGCGACGATCATTCCAGACCTCAGTTGTTCGTTTTTAACACCCGAACTAAAAATAAACGTGTTTACCAATTGAAAAGTGCGTCGTGGTGTCTGCTGCGTTATTGATATCAATTCTCGTTACAGTTCAGGGTGAAGATTTTTGTTTGTTTCTCTGTGATGGAGTGGTGTGCTGTAAATAAAATCATAACATAGTATACTTAAACTTCGAGTTATTATTTTTTTGTTATTTCATATTTTGAATAGTTTTTTTATTTCATATAAACATCGTTCAACAAGTTAAAGTGTTTTGTGGGCTTTATAAAGTTTGATAATACTCGTGATCTAATTACATTTGAGTTTTTTTTTTTTTATTGATAAATTTGGGTACGTAACATAATTTAGTGTAGATCGGAGTTTAAACGATCACTAAAAGGATGCACTCCGTGATGAGAAGGTCGTCAGGACATTTGTCAATTAAGTCCTCGTATGACCACGTCTGCTGCAAAACATTAGAAACGTAGAGGTAAAAATACTTGCTATTTAAAAAAAAATAGTTTAACTAGCTATTTGTTAAAATTGATGGTGAAACAAAGATCCTGTAATTAGTTTTTATTGTAATTTTTTTTTCTTTCGGCGTGCTGCCATCTATATTTTCTCTATGCAAAACAATTTTCACCATAGCTGTTATGCTATAAGCGAGTATGCTTTCAATTCTTCAAGCTCATCGTCACTTACCATCATGACGACGAATGGGTTCGGTTAAAGAAAGATATGATGCGGTATCCTCTCGTTGATTCGTCGTACGAATGATCGAGAGTTCATATTTCTTATGATTTAAGTGAAACCATTTTGTTGCTACGTTTCGTTTTAATCTATACATTTTACATGCACGAAAATAAATTGCTCAACGCAGCGGCTAGTTTTTGCTACACCACGTGCATGCCGTAACCGCGATCACGTGGCATTTAGTCACAGGCTGTGGAAGTTAAAAGAGTGCGGAATGTTCCTTCTGGAGAACTGCTCTACCATCATCAGATTATATCGCCGATTACCATCAGGTAGGAACTTACTCAAGCGCTAGTCTGTTTAATTAAAAACGAGCCGGAAAGACGCACGCGACTTCTTATCCTAGTTTCTGTTACTTTGTAGTTAGAATGTGCCAGAATGGTTCAGTGGCTAATTTTCATACTTTGAGCACATTAGTCGTGAGTTTGATGCTCAGTGAATTTTTATGCTTGTTCCTTCCATTCCTCAGTGCTAACTTTGACCTTACACATCTCTTTAAACGGAGTAGACCTTTTAATTCGGATTTATCGTCTCCTTATCCTGTACTTCATTTTATCCCGAAAGATTATCCTAGTTAGTTACGTAGTATTCAAGTCTCTTTCACGCAGAGGCGATCGGTCAATAGGTAGTAAACACGGTAATGCATTGCATATGCTAATTCAAGAAAAGTGTTCTCGAAATTTTGGTTGAATTTGATTGATACAGACATCATGCGCAGGAGTCTCATGACGTAATTGCTTATATGATTGTTTTCCGGCACTCGCTGCGACGAACTGCATGCAATATCCTTTGTTATTTTCGTTTGAAGGATTTAAGTTAAACGATTTGCGTGCCTTTTTTTTATGCAACGCGAAGTTACGTACCACATCTCCAGAGCAACTAAAAAAAACTACTCGTCGTCTGATAAAAAATTCTGGGTTATATGTGCAGGGCACTTATGTATTTTAACGTGACAACGTCTATTAATTATATCACAAAAAATTTTGATAATAAATTTTATTATTCTTGTTTGACATGTTTATCGGGTTACAAATCAAGTTATACTAACTCTCAATTATATTTGTTAGGGATTTTATTTCTAATTATTATTGAGCAATAGAATACATCTTTTACTTTCAACCAATTCGGGCAAACGCATACCGACTTAGCGGTCGGCGTAAGCCACGCCCACTTATGTGCGGGACATTTCTCAGCACGCGCGTCCTATCTTATACCAATTTAATAGACGTTGTCACGTCAAAAATCACTTAATATTTATGTAAACATTTTTTATTTACCTTTACTATGTGTTATTAAAATAGACGTTTTAGATTACCAGAATTTATTGTACTGTTTCTTATTAAAATTATCTCTATTATTTTGTTAACAATGTTGACATATTTTTTGTTTTTACTTAGTTTCTTTACTATTTTCGAGTAATCTGTGATTGCGTCTACGCCGTAGATCTAGTCCGTACCGCACTGAACACGGAACGACTACGGCTGCTACGAATTTACTTGAGAAAGTTCCAGACGCTACTTACCGTGAAAAGAACAGTGAGAGTTCAGTTATCTTTTTTTTACTGCTACCGATTAAATCAAATATTTCTTCACTATTACTTTGTTAGTTTGGTTTAAACTTAACTAAAATTTTACAAGAATTGAGAAGTACAATTTGAGTGGTTACGGTAGCGGCTAGATAGGCGGATTTAAAAGATCCCACCACGAAACAAACTGTACATCATGGGGCCCCGGATTCAAACCAGGTACCTCCGTGCTACAAAGGATCCGTTTAGCCACTGCGCCATTGAGACAAATCAGCAGCCAATTTTATTATTCCATTTGCTAACCAATTTGAATGTGTAATATATAATGTTTCGGATTCGCGCATATAAGTTCTAGATATCTAAATCTATACACTTTTCCTCATTTAATCATGTACCAGATCCAGTTAGTAACCAGTGTTGTTAATAATTTAACTGCGCATTTGAAAACAAGCGTTTCGCAAATCTTTACAGAAGTTTTTCATTCTTACGTCTTCTTTAAGTTTGGCAATGTTACATGGATTTGTTTTTAATTCTTTCCGCACGGTTACGAAAAATGTTAAATGGCGCAATCCTCTCCCGAATTTCAAATTTTCATAATCGTAACTTAAAAGTTTGTTTCCTTTGAACTGTTAGGAAACCATTTCAGTTAATATTTACGTAAGGGACGGCACACATACAATATAAATATTATTTAAGATAAAAAATAGTATTTTAGTATTTACAGGTCTAACGCAGTCTTTCTGCAATTCCTGCGAGTAATATTCAATTCATTCATAAATTGACCTTGTACGATAAGTGGACGTACTTGAATTGTGTTCTTAAATGAAATGTACATATACAACAGTTTCAATTTATCCGACGATGATAATAAAACATTAGCTGGATATGTGAAAAATAATGAAAACCGCGAATGGATCGTCGGAGCGTAACTGTATACATGTGTAGGATTAATACAGGACGATCTCATTTGACACGGGTGTGCTAGGTTCTGAGGCTAGGTTGAAATGTGGGGTGCAAGCAGATGAGAGAAGATCGCGGCTAGGTGTTGTTGTTGTTGGTGTCGGTGTTGGTGGGGTGTAGGGGGGGTGTGCTGCACGTGTCCGGCGGTGTGCACGTTGTGTGCGAGCGTGCCGGCGGGGGCGCACGTGTCGCCGAGTGCGCGGAGTTCTCCGCGGCCGGCTCAATCCCGGCTCAGGTGTCAACGGGATCGGTTGTGTTCGTTTAACCACAATTGAGCTGGTGTCCGCAAACACGGGCGGTGCGCGATCGCGATGCTGGTCGGCGTGCCGCCTCGACCGCCACGGTTACATCGACATGGGGACCGACTCCTCGCGGCCACCGCCGACTTGGAGCGTGCCCGAACCCTACGGCCCTCCCATGGCTGATCGCTTCTTCCTTCCGCCGCCTGCGCCGCTACCAGCTATGGCGCAGCGCGTTTCCACGCGGCCTTCACTTGCAGGTATGGTGTGCAGCATTTGCTTCTAGATGCATCAGCGCTGAAGACAAAGAATACGGTTTAATGAAGATATCTTAATAATAATTTTAACGTTAAAAATAACGACACAATAAACTTATCTGTTCGGAATGTAAAACATGAGCGTTATTACGAATCAGTTGAGTCCGATTTAAATTATAATGATTTAATACAGTGGCAATAGTGTGATAAATAATTAAAAAATACATTACGGATTACCGGATTATCGCGTGAAAATACTATGAAGGCACCTGCGATAAATTAGGAAGCTGTTTCGTAAACGACGAATTTACAACGAACTTTGTTTAGTTTTGGAAATTTCCTTTTTCCCTCGCGTTCAGTAAACAATAACAATATAAATAATCAAATCGTTGATGAGTCAAAAATAGGTTCTCTAAGGCACACGTGTCACCACTACTGGGTTTGATCTCGGAAGCCAGTGAAACCATATCGCGGCACATTCGCAAGGTCGGATAGATAAAAAACAATCACTTGTTTACATTGTATCGATCAATCAAAGTGCGTTTAATGTTTTAATAGATGTCATCATTAAAAGAGAATATATGCAAATACATAAACTTACATTGTATCTAATATTTGATTAGTAGCTCTTTTTATGTTGTACAAAAGCAAAAAATTTTACTTTTCGATCTGCCTGTTTGTACTGACCGGAACGATTTTGATAGGCACTTAGTGTGGTTATATAAATAAATAAAAATGGACGGTACATATTTGGGTAGGAAATCTAAAAAAATATTTATACCATAACTAAACAAATTGGCACATTTATGATGTGAGATGGCCGAAACATCGGAAAGGCTATGAACGGTATAAGCTTAGAGTTTAGTTAAAATTTCGAGTCACCAGAGCAATATCATTAGTGAGGTCCTAGTATCCTGGGCAAGGCAAAAGCGAGTTTCAACAGCTCATATACAATTACTTTCAATTATGAAAATATCTTTATAAACGTTTAGTTAATCGTTAAAATATGAAACCGGTGCAACAAATTTTAATCAAAAATAAAAAAAATTAAACTATTGAATCAATTAATGGAAGTTCTTTATAGATAGATTTAAGAACCAACTAATAATTTTACGGCTATTAAAAATTTTAACAATTAAACTCTGTTTTGATTAATAAAAAAAATTATATGAATTAATTTGGCGAAGTAATGTCATTGGATATACTAAAGACAAAGATCCAATTAATAGTTGTTACTTAGTTAAGCAATGAGATCGTTAAAAAGCTACTCGATGCCTTTATAGAACTTTTCTAATTCTCGGAGATTATTGAATTTTTTTTTTATACTTTTCTCTGATAGTTCAAATATTCAATTATATAAGAAATCTTGGTTTGAACAAGTGACGCCAAAAAGTATTTCTCGGAAATCATTCTTGGATTAATGAATTTGATTTGATTGTGAATATGAGTTTTGGTTATTTTTTTTTGTAATGCCTTTAAGCATTGTTCACTGAAAGCTTACTTTTCACAAAAAATAACCTCCTATCAATACAGTCGGAATGAAACAAAACATCAACTATCAGATGCTTAATTACTTTCATTTAAACAGTCTTAAAATTTATCTGATGATTCTATTCGGAAAAGTTCTTTTTTGACATCGGATAAATACAGTATTTGTTGTTTTTAAATTTTATAACCGGAAAGTAGATTTTCATATAGTTCAATTGTCATCATCACCATAATTCCAACCTATCGATGTAGCCTGAATTCCAGCTCGACCGGTCTTTATAAACACTTAACTATTGTAACAGACTTGTTAATTTTTTTTTTTAATTATCCTAACAGTATCAATAACAAACGTATGAATGTAATTTTCTCAACCTTATCCAATAAAAAATAAATCATCATGAGTAGAGACGGCTTGCTTAAGTTTATACACAATTTCAATCTCGACACGGCAACGTTATTTAATGTACTGAATAGATTTTAATCAGTTTTCCACATAATACAAGGTTAATTATAACGTAGAATAAAATTTCACTGTGCACGCTTGAAAATCGATACATCACCTGTATTTTGTTATGATAGTTTGAATAACAGTTCAACAGACAACATTTAACGTGGTTATTAAGTGCTTATTAATATTTCAAGTATTTTATTATCGTTAAAGTGCGCAACGGATAGTCGAAGAGGACCTGGCGTTTTGAAATAGATTAACGAGTAGCATTTAAATGTACTAGTAGTTAGAACTACAAATCAACGGAGTACATGCTAACAACAGGAAAAAATATTATAGGTTGCATATACGGATCTATGTAGATATCGCACACATGCGCCTGCGCAGTCGGCGCCGTACACAATAGCTATGTAGCCTTAGCAGCTCACATATATTTTTACACCAACTCCGATAATAGCCTATTAATAATTATTATACGTATACAAATATCATTTATAATTTCTTCGACGCAGTGATTATAACTTATTAAATATGATTACTACTTAGAGATATCAATAATAAGTAAGTAATATAGGATATCAATATAATTATGAAATATAAACATTCATCTTTTTAATTAAAACTCGATTTTACGGATTTTATTGCGTTTATTATTTAATAATAACAAGGATGGACAGGAATAAACAAACAAATAATAAACGCGATAAAATCCGTAAAATCGAGTTTTAATAAATGTGTAACATTCGCGGAAATATAAGAGATCATTATATAAACATTCATCGTTGATCATCAGCCTTTATTGATCAGTTGCTGGTTTTCCTTTTTTGAATCCACACACTTTCGTCAGCTCTTGTGATGTCGTCGGTCCATCAGGAGGGAGGACGTCCCACACCTCTACATCCTGTACGCGGTCCTCCACTCCGACACTTTCCCTCCCCCTTCGGCCGTTACTAATACAGATTTTGCCGTCCCACTACCACTTCAGCATACAGATGTTTCAGAGCTACCTCGACAAATTTAGTTTTCTGTCGGATTTTTTCATTCCGGATCTTAGCTGTTAGAGGAATGTCCAGCATCGTTCTCTTTCGCATACTTTGTGACTCTCAATCAGTTGACCAGCACGATGATCAGGTGCCATGCCATTGCGCTTTTGATGACCTCACGATGATTTCCGATACAGTAAAATCAAAGACAATGAGCATCGAACCCGCGCCTCTCCGAAGTGTAAAGCCACAACCGCCTTACAAATTGAGCTATCACGGAATTTTAGTAATTAGCGACTTCCAAAAACTGCGAAGTGATAATTTAAAACTTTTTTCCACTCGTTAAATAACTTGTGGGAAAATATTGTTCATTAGAAAGGCTGTGCGTTCGTATTTGTTGCGTGTTAACGGTAGATGGCGTTAAAACACAATTCACGCCACGAGTAGATAAAGCGCTGTGATCAATGGTTCCGTAGCACTATTTATATTATCTTATTCATAATTCGGTTTTAAAATGTATCTCCTGGGATATATAAAACACTCGATTCCGGTGTTCTCTTAAGTGCGTCCGAAATGACTTAGTGAATCGATCAGCATATAGTTATTTAGTAAACCGTAACTTTACAAGTATAACGAGGTAAACTTCGTTACTTATGATTCCCAAAAAAAAGGGGTGTCGAGGTCGATTCGTTTTGCATAACTATGAAATACGCTGTCCACACGATCAGTTGTGTTAACATTTGGTAAACTTCTGTAACATATCAAACGTTGTCATAAAATTACTTTAATCTTTGACTTTTCATACTGATTTTAACGTTTTGGCTGCTATAAATCATCACTGAAACAGTAAATCATTTAAATATTTTTATATGACGTGCGATAATGAATACGCAAGGTAAATATAAACAGCTCACGTTAATGTTACTACTGCAAGGACTAGAGACAACAGTCAAAGACATTGTAAAAATTAATTGTTCATCTCGCAAGCAAGTGCGGGTTGGCGGATGCTTCATCTCGGAAAATGCCGGTTTCCTCGTCTTGTTTCCCTTCACAATCCATTCCTCAAACTAAATGATCTCGAGCTGAACTACTCGCACTAAACTAATAGTTTAACTTCATAGGGCTTATGTTAAGCGGTAGACGTCTATAGGTATCAATCTTATCTTAAATTATTAATTGTTAGTTGTAAAAAGCAGTAGAAAAATACAACAGCACCTTCAAATAAATTTAGGTTAGACCGCAGACTATTTCTTCACAGACAATATTTTGTATGTAGTGCTCAATCTAAAAAAAAAATAACTCATAACTAACACGGTTTTTTCATTAAATTGTATCTCTGCTGAAATTGTTGCTTTTCGTTCGGTAGCAAGGGATAACGTTTCTTATTTATTCAAAGTGTGGTTTAAGATAATAATTCTCAAAGTACTCTATCAACGACAAATCCGATCACGTTTTCTGTTTAACAGTGATACATTAAAATATATGGTCATATTATCATAAAAATGTGGCCATAATGTGAGTCTGTGTGCGTCACATGAAAACCGTCACGTCGGCTTGCGAAAAAAAAAGGGTAATGTTTAATACAGTAGTGTAAAGAATTATGTTTTTTTACTTTCTGGAGCTGACTTTGAATTGTACATGTAACTTACAGTTTATATATATGTACGGTATCCAAGTGAGAAATGATTGTGAAGCCAGGCAAATAAATATACGAGGTGCCTCGTGACTGAAAATTATTCGAAAACGTTCAGGGCACGACGATTCTATTCACATACATGGTGATATGTCTAGTGAAAACTATTTTTAAATGCGAAATATATTTTTTTTGTGATATTAATATATTACTTAGCTTCTCTTAAGTTATATACTTATTTTGTTTATTTTGCTTCAATTATTTCGTTCGATACTGAAACGTTACGAGACTCTTCTACTTTTCTGTGAATGTTTAGAGAATTTTTTTATGAAATTTGGTTTAGTTGAAAACAGTAAGTTTTGGATTTGTTGAAAATGTTATCCGACGGCAGCCTGTAAATTATAATGAAATACAGATTATGTTAGCTCTTGAAACCCCTTAAGTTCAACAGTAAACACGGTATAGCAGCAGCTTATGCACGTTCTGCGTCAGACCATGTAGGTTTTACTACGTAGCAACAAGTAAGGTCTTGCATGTATGTAACTACCAACTACTAAGCCTAAACGCATTGTATTGGCGAGGAGTTGCAGATGTATACTAAACGATAAGATTAATTTTCCATGAACTTCAAGTAATATTTATAATAAAGTTACCGAACATTGAATTAATTGGTTTCTAAGTTCTTGATACTCGCGTTGACTAAATATACTACTTCGTTTATTCAGTCGCAGCGCATTTTGATGATTTTGTATTTAAATTATTCGACATGCTGTAGGATCCTTATCAAATTATAATTTCAATGAAATGAAAACGAAATGATATTCATGGTTTGCCTTTTCGCAAAACAATATGGAAAAGTTTACCCATTACGTAGGCAAAAGTATATACATGTACAGGTTAGATTTTTCCATAGGTTTTTTCATAATTGTTATTAATTTTTTTTTTTTATACTACTAAGCGTCGAGACGAGCAAGACGTTCACCTGATGGTAAGTGATACGCTTGCCCATGACAACGTGGTGCTAGTTAAGATGGTACACACTGCACCACATTGCGCTCGTCGCCGGAGACATAAGGTGTTAAGTCTCGTTAGCCCAGTAATTACACTAGCTACAGCGCCCTTCAAACCGGAACACAGTAATGTTTGCACACTACTATTTGGCGGTTGAAATAGGAGCTGCGGTGGTACCCACCCAGACGGTCTCCGGCAACAGAGACCTACCACCTGGTAAAATTCATTTCACATATTGTTATATTTATAATGCCGTCTAAATACAAAACTACTTTCTTGTACAAGGTGAGCCAAAAGAAGTAGTCCGATGTTTGGCTGTCATTTTTTTTTCTGTATGAAAAACTTTGATTATGTTTATTTGAACCTTAAGAATTTTATTGGTCATGTCGAGAGGATGACATCGGCCAAATGGGCGCCGCCACAATTTAATGATTTAATTTGGGCTACCAATAGTGTGATTTCTTTTTGCCCACCTTGTACAACTACTCCGTATATTGACGTAATGGCAGACTTATATGACATAGGTAGCAACGAAAGCCTATTGTAAAAAAACTTGTTATTATATATATATGTCCAGGCAGGCATGGAAGAAGGACGTAGGCAGTTAATCAACGTACTAACGATGCTTCGATTTAAAATAGAATTGAAGACTTCACTGTATAATACTTAAACTTAATTCTTTATTAATCATCGTAATTCTCAAAGAATAGTTATTAAATGTACTTATGTAATTACGATGCTAATTTAACAGTTTTTTTATAATATCTTTATAGAAAATAATTTTCTTTATTTACATCACGTTATTAGGTTATTTAATTGAACTAGCCATTTTGATCTCAAATAATCTGGCGTTTGTACTTCAGCTTGTGTGTTTGTGTTTAGAATTAGGTGATTTGTTTTCGCTTTTTGCGTTTTGTTTTTGAAATCCTTCTGTTTGCCAAATCGATAACTTAAAGTATTGCGTTATTTATGAATGTAAGCTTTTCGTACACGAGATCTGGACGTCCAAAACAAAGTCTGCGGCGGTCGGAAATCCAAGTAAACAGCGAAGAATTAAAGGTGACCGTGGCACCGGATCCATCGCATACTACGTCCCAGTAACCGACAGTTTAGTTCACTTGAAACAAATCTGAATAGTAAAAAGGCTCGAGATATGGGTAACGCATAAATTGAATGAAGTGAAACAACAAGCACACATGAGTGACATTATATTTCACATAGGTCACATTATTCAACTGTCACAAAACGAGGGAATTTTGGAAGGTATCGTTACTTATTATGCAAAATGGATACTGGACGAAAATTATGCTTGTCATTGTTGTGCCCACAAGAGCCGTATAAATCCTGACCCAAGTTGACACAGAGCTACCACAGCTTCCTGGCCAAATGATAACGGCAAATCTGTGTTATCAACAATTGCAACACTAAACAATCTAGAATGATCAATTGCAACACTAAACAATCTAGAATGATCAATTGCTGATATTTTTCTAGCCAATTGCTGCTTTATGACAACGCTAGATCATACTTCACGACAGACGGAATAAAAGGAAACCTAAATAAAAGGAGCTGCGTCCGAAATGTGTCAGACACTTACCATTCTCCTGAGATCTTGATCAAACATGTTACCACTTTTTTCGGAATTCGGATAATTTCTTGCAAGGAAAAAATCATCTACAATGAGGCAACTTAAATCACTTTCAAAGATTTCATTGATTCTTGCTGCCAATTTTTTTTTTCAGTAACGATACCAAAACTCTTTTAATAAAATGGCGAAAGTGAAGTGATAATAATTAAAGTTCATTGACTAACCATATAATTTCATCTAAAACAGTTTGCGTTTCCCATCTAATACGCTAATTTGATATACAAGGACCTAATATAAAGTATACTATTTCCTAACCTCTATTAAGAACGGAGAGGTGCAACAGAATGATTTTCAATGTCGTTCCACTAACTCTTGTGCTGTTGATATAACAATAGCTTATATTTTAGAATAGCGTTAACGAACGAAAGCAATAGGAAAGGTGTGAACCGTTTGGCGAAAGGCGGTTAAAAGTCAAATATGCTTAATTAGTCCGTGAGGCCATATGTGTGATGGTCAAAGGAGCAGCGGCGTCGCACGAGAAAGCCGCTTTGTTACAAGGAAAAGATTTGGCGCTCGCAAAGATTCTGCTGTTGTCTAACCGAATCGCCACTTTCAAAATATCTCGCCGATTTACACATCCACCGGACTTTTTTTTTTTAAATAAAACCTTGACCTCGCCCTGTCTCCGACGGACACAAGAAAAGAAACATCGAGCTTAGTGACGCCAATAAATCTATCCGGCGTAAAAAAAGTCTGAAAGCCTTTAAAACAAAAACAGTAATTGCATGAAATATAAATAAAGAGTAACAAAATAAATGTTAAGGAACAGGGAACTGATAAAATTTATTACGCTATTAAGGCATTAAACAGTAAATTCTTATATGTTTACATCTACATAAGGTCATATATATAACCTACGAAAAAAACGTTCTGTATTCATATTTGTATATATGAAACTTTCTTTACTAACTTTACAATATTAACAACTACGAGTAAATAAACAGAAACACTATCATTGATGTACAATAAAAACATTAGGATATATTTTTTAGTTTTTTTAAGGTTTCATGAATACTTTTTTACAAGGGACAAATTTATCAAACAGTTAGTACAATGAAATTTTATTTCGTCATTTTACCATAATGCGAAATATTAAATTTCTCATGATATCCATTAGGAAATTGTATTTTCCTGTAATACTTTTTTATGCATCCATACATCGATATAAAGATTAGTCGTATATTTATTATGATTTAGAGGAAAACGTTCATAAAGTAATATGTGAAGCATTTGCAGATAATTTCTGTGTATAGTTTTTATAAAGTTCCCTGTGTCGAACTGTGTAAATGTTAGCACATAACACACAAACAAACAAAGCATTGCGTGCTGAACATTATTTGACGACGGGTATAAAGTAAACGCGATTGCATTTTTCTCGTCTCCATTTCAAACCGTCGGTTTGCCGATGGGTTTACAATCAAGAGATTGGTTTAACGCAAATTGTTCATTATGTTTTGTCATTGTTGGCAAGCGTTCGTTTATATTTCTCGCTGGTTTCGGCAAAGGTGAAAGTGTTCAGGTTTTTGAGAAAGGAAAAGTAGTTTATTTTTTTCTTGCGGTAAGAGGCTGTGCGCGGGCGCACGGACGTCCGTGCCGACTGCCCCTCCCCCAGGTGCCCCACCACAGGCCCCCGCTACGAAAGTGAAACTTACCGTTCGCTTAGCTTTCGGGTCTTCATGCCTTCTGCCAGCATTGCAACTAGTTTCGAATTACTTTATACTTCTAGCGAATGTAATATGTATATTATTCAACACTACATGATTAAGTGCACTTTAGTTTTAAAAACAATTTAAATTTTCTGAATATCTACCATATACTAATCGTGATATATAAATATTTATCGTGAAATAATTCGATGACTTTATATAGAAACGAAGTTGAGAGTAACATTTATATGTTCTGTTCTTTTCTTTCTAACTCAGTGTTTGACATTTAGAATTTTTATAAGTCCATGTATATTTAACATAAAACAAAAAAAAGATGATATCATATAAAATTCGGACCCCTCATCACATAAAAAGTAATAGCACATATACGTGGCAATTATAGAAGCACCTGGCGGTAGTAAATAAAAATACTAGGTATAACTCATTGAAAAATACTTTTACGGTTAAGTTTCAGCGTCAAAACAACAATGTATGAAACCAACGTGCCGAATCAAATGTCGACATGCATTCCTTTATAAAACTCAGTTCAATACCATGAAACTCTCGTCTATTCACGATTATCCATAAAACGATATAAGAATGATATGTGCAAATGTTGGTAGGCGAGTCTGTTTATACTAGGTTCGAACCTCGAGTAGTTCATCGTCAGCAACCTCTCCTTTATTCTGTTCATCTAATATTCTTTTTACCGTAACATCTAATTTGAATAAACACATCAACGCTTGTAAATGCATAATTAATAACAAATTACTGAACACACTACGTAATTATTGAACCGGGCAGATAAAATGTTATACGTCATGGAAGAATTTGCTTTACTTATAAGAAGGAAAATCCTTTCAGGCCTCGTACTATCACTTCAAATTTTATTTAAATAAATAAAATAAGAAGTGATATTAATCATTTTCTTTTAACTTTTTATCCATGCTGTCGAATCAATAAAGTGGCACTACTTTTTTTAGAAGGTATCGATAACTTGAATATTGTATATATACTTAGTTTATCAGTAAAAATTTCATTTGAAAACATTATATTCTTCACAGTGAAATAAGTTATGAAATAAGTCGTATATAGTGTTACATAAATCAATATCGTTAATCCAGATTTGTTCGATATATAAGTAATATGTATATACGTAAATAGATAATGATTTGCGTGTTATGTTTTCTTGAGCAGTGATTAACGTTATTTGAATCACACTTGCTATAAAACAACCTCGTACATAAACCATCCATTTGTGTAAACCTACAGAAGTTATACTGTTTTTATTATGTATTATTCAACTGTTCAAACATTTTTACATTATTTTTTTTTTCATCATAAATATATTTCGCAAGTCGTCTCAAGAGTTTTTCACATGTATCGATACACCTTATCCTTTTTTAATGCATTAGCTAAGTTTTCACAGCTCCCGTTTAAAAGTAATATACTTATTTTCAATTAACAAAGATGTTGTTTTGTCTATCATACAGTGTTGATTATGTTAAGCAATAAATTTCTCATTAAAAGTACGTAGATATATTTTATCTGTACGTATTGACGATAACTTCTAATCCTAGTCAGGGAACACAGTTGGCCAATGTTTACAAACATTTTCTTTGTTCGACCTATTTAATGTCCGACATTGTTTCAAGTTGTAAAAAAAAAGGAAATAATGCGGCGCATACGGTCCGAAGTTGTTTAAATTCTTGTAGAGCGGGTGTGAAATGAGTCAGGGCCTCTCAGCACATCTGGCGAAGGAAAACATCATTGTTTGAGCTATCGTGCCGCGCCCGATAGAAACACCTGCTGCCCTATCCGCCTGTCCCACTCGCGGGTTTTCAATGATGCTACAATTTAAGGAAAACCGCTATAACTATATGCTGGATTTCATATAGAAGAATTCAACGCGCGATACTTTCTCTTCGCCACACATATGCATTTTTACATAAACTGAGATCGATTTACGTTAAGAACAAAATAATAGAAATAGCTGCTCTTTGTTTTTCATAGTGGTTAAACACATTGAGTGTGAAAATAAAAACAGAATATAGAAACGCATAGACAAAGAAGACAGTCGTCCACCTTGCACAGATGCGATGTTTTGGTAAAGAAGCGTGCACCTGGGAAGAGCAGGCCCCGTGGCCTAGAGGCCGAGTTGTTTATATGTGCAAACGACACGTGCAGCTTCGTGCGCACATAACATGTGCCAGTAATCAGTTATCGGAGGCGAGAGTGATCGCACATCGTCATTATGTCACCCGCAATTAAAAACTGTAGCACGCGGTGAGGAAGCGGCTGCAGCCGGTGGCGGGGCGAGCGGTGGTGATGGTGGCGAGAGTGTGCGAGGAGGGGGAGGCGCGTGTGGCGGGCCGCGGCGAGGCGACTCGCGCGCTCAACGCCGCCGCGTTCGCACGCCCGCCTTGCCGCGCCCCGAGCGCCCCCCTGCGCGCGCGCCGCGATGTGTGAATAGTGAGAGAGCGCGTTGTAAGCGCCTCGAGCTGCGAGCTGCGCCATGGAGTACCAGCACCCGCAACCTGTCCAGCCGCTCGGCCCCCCGGCGCCGCCGCCGCAGCTGTTACCGCCAGCGCCGCCGCCGCCGCTGCCGTCTTTGCCGCAGCTTCAGCACGGCCACGTGCAGGACGACGACCGATGGAGCCAGTACCACATTTGGAGGCAGCATGTATTCGTCAATGGTCAGTGAATGCAACCAGCCGCCGACCGGGAAGCGCTCGCACACTTTCTCCCGCGCTCTGCACTCGTCGCCGCCCCAGGGCCCGCGAGAGCCGCCGAAAAGAGAAAGTGCGCGACCGTAGCCCGCCGTCGAGCCTCCGACGGAAGTTTTTGGGTATCGGCAGATCTTTGTTTTGCGGTACCGTTTCATTTACATTAGTGCCTTTACCTATGGTTCTTATCGCACTATGTACTTGCTAAATTATTCTTAAACCATTTCTCATCATTGTTACCGAAATAGAATACCTTGCGAAACTGTTTAGAGTTTTGTCATGTGTAATTTTTTGATTTAAGCGATAGCTTAAATATTTAAATATAAATTTTTTAAAGTTGTTAAGTTGCTAACGATATTCTGGTCAAGTATAAAAATCGCCGGCTGGTTTAATTTATCAAGGTTACGTCGTGCCCATAATCCTTTAATGTAAATATTTGACCTATTTAAACTAGAAATTTTAACAGACATGTCAATGTTGATAGCTCATTATTTGATATTATGACAGAACAAAAAAAAATGTCTACAAAATTATATTTGCAACAGATATAATAACTAATAATCGAAGTACAAAGATAGAAATAGTTAAGACGGTCTGTAAGGGCAGCCGTCTGATCACAAATTCCATTAGTTTGTCCACAACGTCGAGAAGCCTTACAGCAGCACAAACTTATGGGGCAAGGCTTTTCGTTGTTTACTTCATTAGTATAAACTGTTTCAGATATTTCGAAAATGTTTTAAATAATACAGTTATATACTTGACTCTTACATTTGAATATTTCCGAATACTTCGCCTGTTAAAGTTTTAACAAAAAAATTGTTTTTAATGTATTTAACACTAAAATCGTAATCGTGTTAACATCTTTCCTCTTTTAACATTTATATACCTTAAGATTAGTGGTAAAATCACAATTTAAATGTACATATATCTAAATGAGAGTTAACAGGATCAGTGATTTTTTCTCTGTCGGTTTCATAAATAATTAATAACGGAGGCTTACAAGGGATAGAGCGGCGATATCATAAACATATTCGATTCATTGACCATTGCCACCGGATACACGTTTATTTTATTATTTTCTTTATCACATTTGATCCTTATATATCAAATATTCATAACGACATCCGGCCAGACGACAACCCGTTTTTATTTTAAATTTTTCCCTGAAATTAATCAAACTGCGAACAATACAAAGAGTTAGAAAAACACGAGTGATAAGTGTAGAATATAAGATTAACATTCGTATACATAATAAACAAGGTCACACACAGAGTGTCAAGTAATCGGTAGAGACCCGATGTCCTCCATTTACCTAATCAGTATTGACATCTGGTAAAAGATCATTTAAACTAGGAACCGTCGGCGTGAAATTTTAATAGTAGAATATTAATTAAGCCGAATACCCTTGAGGGTTCCGTACGGCGTCATTTCGTATCTTATACCTTGCCCTAACGCCGCCACTGCCCTTCCTCAGATTCATGAACCATATTACATTGGTTTTTTTAGCTCGAAAACTCTTGAATAAATTATCTATTGAAAATGTGTCGTCAAAAAAACACATATGTTTAGTGACGTTACAATTTTTAAGTATTGTACACCACGCCGTTTTGTAGCTTCATTGTGAAGACGAATATTTTAACTGAACGTTTTTCAAAATTCCCAATTTTCGAGTAATTGTCTGTTCAAGTTATTTAGATGAGTTGAAGATTGAAATAATCGAATAATCACACGATAATTCGCGGATATAATTATTTTTAACACGTAACCACATTTGTGATGCAGCGGCCACGGGTCCAGATATGAAACGGTTGTTCAAAATACAGAAAAAAAAATCTATGTTCCGCCTTTGTAACGGAGATGTTCATTCACGCAATCTGCCATTTTACGAAAAATTTTATTGCTAATATCGCAAAACTTGTTTTTTTGCCAGTTTAACTTTCTAGCGGTGCTGAAATCGATTCTGACAAACAGTACGTTTTACTTTTGAATATTTTACTAAAGCGCATAACTTATAGGCTTTCGTTTATATTTATAATAGATTCGTATTAGTTTATGACCTTAATGTGATATATAACTTATTTCTAATAATTTTTTCTTTTTTGCTTACTATCGAATGCAACTTTTTCGACCTTCCTTCCTGTTCTGTTCATCTTCCTCCGCGACATACACGTGTATAAATCAAATGCATTCAAATTTAAGTAAAAGAAAATGCTAAATTATTTTTTTTTATTAGTTTACAGACTAGTCTAGTATATTCTCATCAATTCTGTTTTTCCGTTAAATGTAGTGTTGAGGTATTTACTAAACTTCCATATTAAATATTCGTTATATATTATTTTAGTGAGCTTATACTATTAATCCGTACACCATGTTGTATAATTTAATTTTATAAAATCAATGATAATGACGAAAAGCAAATTTTCTTGATGACTATCGACCGTCTGTGGCTTGTGATAAATAAATCTTTATTAATTAATATAAAGGACGTTGAGACGCTCTTTGTCTATTTAATACTGTTCTCATTATTTAAAGTAACGGTTCGCTCCTGGCACTGGCGGTTTTTCGGTTAACGCGAATTGCCTGCGCCAGTTACTTCTTGTGATCAATTCGAGCGTGGCCGCGCACTTTCACTCCGAATATTTGGGAAAAAGTGTCGACCTTTTCGCGACTTTCACCCCCCCCCCCTCTGCCCCTCCCCGCTAGCCCCCTAACACGTGCTTTCTTCCGCGTGCGCGTGGGTAAAAACCACTTTTACTTTTTATCATCACGACGCCAGAGAAGACACATTCGCCATATAGCAATCCTTCGCGAACCCCAGGCTCGGTTAAATATTTATTTTTAATAATTACGACTCGTTCTAATAATAAAATTTATCGCGTTACTCAATATCGCGTTTACATTAAACTTAAGAATGATAACGGGTCAAGCTAGTGCGGAAAACTTGGTGTAAACGTTTTCGAACAAGATAACGTTTAATATAAAAATCACCATTGAACCAATAACACATGAGATGATAACGTGATTTATTAATGTGATCAAATGTCATGTTATTGCGTTTAAAATTTTGACAATTACTTAAAATTATAGATACTCGTATCTCAGCTCCGGGTGATTTTTATAAATGTCATCTAACACTATTTATGGATCGTAGGAACCGCAGCCACTTTGATTTATTTGCACAAATAATAAAAACTATAATAATAAAAAACTATCGCTACGTTTTGAAAAACTGCAAATTTTGGAGTTTGTTAAATTTTACGTTTTTTTTTGTAGTTCTATAAATAGATATACATATTATCTATTGTTTAAAAAAAAACGCTTTTTTGCTAAATCACAATAAAATATGTATGTACGTGATTTACATCGTCGTAATTTACTTTCTTCAAAGAACATTTCATTAACTATTGAAAATGAGTTTACTACTAAATTGGGTTATTTTGATATTAGTTTTAATTGTATGTTGTTCATTAATAACTTAACGTGGCAAATGTTCAAATTGAGCGTTTGTAAAATTATGAAACTCGCTGCAATAGAGCGGTGTATCGAAAGGAAAAACAAGTTTGCCGGTTCTGTTGTGGTTGGGTGGTACGCAACGGTTAGGTACACACCCCCGCACAGCTTCCGCTGTCAGACGAGAGTAAAAGTTATCTTCCGCTGGATTTCCGCATCGGGCTGCTATGCGGCCCCACCACCACCGTCCGCTGCCACCTTCCGACTTTTACTTTTGTAACGTTGCGCCGGCACAGCTCCATGCTACACTCACAACTACATCAACCGCTTGCTTTATTCAATGTCCTATAAGCTAGAGCATTTCTATTTTTTACTTGACTTTTATCGACGGAAACCAAAACACTTTCTCTATCACATACAAGTCTAGTATATTTTATGTTTATATTATACATAATGTATTCCTTTCGAGTTTCTTTCCTTAATTAATCAGACAAGTATTTGTGAAATTTAATTTGTATCTCTTTTTATAGGTCTCCTTTCCCTATCAAAACAGACTATACATTTATAAGTTAGATTTGAATTTAAATAATGAAATATTTTTAACATATATACGAGAATTTCCTATTGCGGAAACATTGAAATATAGAAATAGGTATGTTTCTAATATGTAGTCCAAAAACAAAGAAATGGATCGAGAAATTCGGCCAATTATAAACCTGCCTATACTGATCATGTTTAATGGTTAGGTTGTTTACACTGCATCACGGTGAGCATGTTTACTGCTGGTAGGTCCACCGCAGCTCCTATTTCAGCCGTGAAACAGTAGTAAACATTACTGTGTTCCGGTTTAAAGGGCGCTATAAGCTAGTGAAATTACTGGGGTAACGAGACAACACTTAATGTCTCAAAGCGACGAGCGCTGTGTGGTACAGTGTATACCATCTCAACTTAATAAAAAAAAACATCTAAGTTATACCCCTCATTTCGAAATACTTTCATTAAGTAATCGGTTCTTCTAACTAGGACCAATAGTGATATTATGATTTGGGAGACGAGTTAAAACCAGTAATTTCCCTCGGCATGTTGTAAAAGCAAACTTAGAGGGAACAATTCAGCAGTAGCTTCTTCCTGTGACCGAATTAATTGCCAAGCATAGCTTGTTTCCCAATTACTTTCAAAATAGTGAGGCTAAGGTTTACCAGTTGTCATCAACAGATTTAAATAATACCAGTGGTAACCAATTAAATTGTTTCAGCCACGGCAGACAGTTTTAATCGTCACCAGTAGTTTTCCAACGTTTATGTTGTCTACGTGTATAATCTATATTGACATTCCTTGACCTCAAGTTGTGTCATTTTTATGTTTTATAACTTACACAAAAAATGCTTATTCATTCCCTTTATGGGACTCCGCAAGCAAACTACGGTATCAAGAAAAATTAGAGTTACGTTGCGGATTGTTTTTCTGTGAGATGTAATAGTTTGATTTAAGGTTTTTATCCTTACTGAGTAATTGCCACTGTAATATTGTAAATCTACCGCCATAACAATGTGTTCCGACAGTTAAGTTATTAGAGCAAGAGTATACTGGTGCGTTGTACCATCTTCGGCTATGTTAGCATCCTATTAAGCTCATGTGGATAGCGAGTAGAGCAAGATTATTTTTCATATTACGGCTACGTGTGTTAATTTCTATGGTTATCGTTGTTAAATATAGTTTAGGTCCCGTTAAATACTCGCACGCCGTTGTCGGTGTTCAATCTCATTATTTTGCGTTGCATCGGACTGCGGTAGAAATTATAATCGGCCGATATGTGCGACGTATGGGTAAACGTGACTCTACTGATAAGCGTTAGAACGTGACATGCTCTCCCCTCCGCCGCTTCTATTCAGCTCCCCCTGCTCACCAGCTCCGCGTAAGCAAACTACGTGATTGGTAACTAGCTGGTGAGGGGGCAGTGGGGGGGGGGGGGGAGACTACTATCGACAGGTCTTGAAGTCGTGCTCACTGCAGTCCCCAAGAAAACATTAATTTGTTCCCATCCAATTCGATCTTTAAAGTTAAATACCCATGGAACTTAAGTCATAATGATTTTTCTGCAGTAAATGTTTTATTATCCAATACATACATTTTTTTTTAAATCTTTATTCCATCGCTAAAATTTTACTTAAAGGGACTTTAATGCATGTAGGCATTCTCTACCAGTCAACTTAGGAAGCGGGGGTTATGCAGTGATAGAACATATAACAATTCTCCACTAACAAGTAAATATAAAAATAATGTTACCTAAGCTTTTTTTTTTGATACGAAGATGTACTTTAATAAGATTATAATGACTTTAAAGGTTTTTGCTTTAGCAGTTACCCGGATACTGCGATCGCGAATCTAAAGTAGCAAGTGTAGCAAATAGCGAAAATTTTCAGGTTAATTTGTGAAGGATTAGTTTAACAGTTTTATAAAAATTTAATAATAAAACGTTAGGAATTCTTAATTGCAATATTTTCTAATTCCACTCCCATCATGCATTTTCTGGTACTACAACTGTTATCACTTATTAATAGCTAAGTAGTACAGAAAAATATTCTTCGATTAATAACTTACGTGCAACTTATACTTTTTCCATTTAATGGCTATTTACAAGGTTTAATCAAATAAACTTAAGTCTTTTTAAATAAATTCATTCTCGCAAAGCGTTTTACGTCTCGCGTCCAATTACAATAGTCACGAACTACATGGTGTTTTTTTAAAAAAATGCGAAAATAAATAAGGAAATCCTTTGTTTTTCTAATTTATTTCCATTGTGTTCCGATACAATGTAAAACATTAAAATTACACGAGTGGGTCGAAGTTTGCTGTATATAAAGTGTCTTTAATTTCCAACCTTTATGTGCCGTCTTTAAGAAGATGAGATGAAATTTATAATATTCTTATCACAATTATTTTTTCGTAATTATACATACTTGTACGGGAGTATTATTATTTTTTACATTATATAAAACACACATGAGAAAGAATTATAGTCTTTCTCGAATTTGCGGGAATGATGTCACGATTAATAAGATGTATTTACCGAAATTAAACAGGAACTATCATCATCATCATCGTCATCATTTCAACCGATGGACGTCCACTGCTGGACATAGGTCTCTTGTAATGTATTCCACAAAATACGGTCTTGTGCTGTTTGAATCCAGTGACTCCCTGCGATTCTTTTAATGTCAGGAACTATCACAAATTTATAATTGATTAGAGATTTTAAAAAATACGTGGTTTTTTTAAATAAACACTCGGTTCTTTATTTTAAATGTTTACTTGTAAGAATGAATTTAAATGAACAGCCGTCTTAATGTTTTAATGCTACTCGGGGCCTTCACTCACAAGGAGAGAGAGTAAAAGCAATTTATCCATCACGTAGGCCAAGTGCGGGTTGGTGGATGTCACATGTCCAAGAAAGCTGTCGCACTTGGAACACGTTTGTTCTCTCACCATGTTTTCGTTTACCGGAAGCTCTAGCTGAACTACAGCAACAAACATACAAACTGAGCCATCACGGCTTCTTTATCTAATTGCACAAAAAACGTAAGAAAAAAAATCGCTTCGGATTCAGAACCTCTTTACTGGTTAAAATTGTAACGTTGAATGTGTTATTTAATTTTTTTTTAGAGTAAAAATAAATTACTTCGTGATCTAAACTTAGAATATACAGTTTAAGATAACTATCAACCAAAACCTACATTGGTTTTCTATTAAAAATTGCAGCCTATCATCCTTTAGAATTGTGTAATGTATAAATGACATGGTATATTACTTATGTACACGTTATAAACTAAAATATTTTGTTTTAATATAATAAATAATTGACTAACAACTACGTTCGTTATATACTGATTTGAAATTGCGCAATATGTAAGACGAGTACGTGTAAGTTGGTTTCTATTACCAAGATACTGCATTTTATAACATACCGTTTAGGCATGCCGCTTGCAATTTCCTTTTCATATATTATTACAATTTTCTACAACTTTAACATTAAATAGCACAAGATCGGATTACCGATTATAATGTTATGTCGGCAACCGCAACTAGTTGTGCAAATATTTTCACTATTACATTTTAAAATCGTCCCTAAACTGTATCACCGTCAAACAACATTTATTTATATTAATATTATAACAATATAATTTTACTTAGCTCCCTCAAATTTTATTAGCGACAAAACGTAATAATTTAAGTCATCACATTGTGAACTTTAGTAAGAGGAAATCAATCAGGGTTTAAATGAGTAAAAAGAAAACCTTCTATATAACATTATAAACGATACATATAATAAGTATTTAATTATATTCGTCAGTCTTATCGGTATATAACAAATATAGTACTACTCCTTTTTTTAATAAGAGATCCAACCACTAGTTTCAACCTTGTATGATCTGGAATTTAAATATCATCGTAGTTAATATACTACTATATTTCTGTTTTAAACGAACTTCCGAGAAGCTACATCATTTCTGAGACTTCTGTTAATCATTCTACATAATATATAATGTTCATGATAATAGTCGATGACGTATTCGATCCAGCGAGGGTAATTTTTCAACACCCTCTCCAGTTATGAAAGAAGACGATTGGCAGGTGTAGAGTTCAGTACGTTTTGTTTGAATCAACACTGCGACATTTAGATTTCACTAAGATATATACATGTACATAAAAAGGAAGTAATACAGCCGTAGTACATAAAAAACAGCAGTAAATGTGATAATGATTATTCTCTACGACCAAGCAACTGAATGGAAGATTTATAGTCAAAGATCATTGTTTTTTTTCTTAGATTTTTCCTTGTTTGCGTTTAAAGGCTCTCATTTTATATTTTCAGTTATTTCACAATTATTATGTTAATTATATTATTACGGTAATAATTACTGTCGGCTGATAGCTTCTCCGTTCTACTGACTATGATTTTAAAAAACACCGATTCGATGATAGAAATTTTGGGAGTAAAGTTATTTTTTGTATTGGTGTTTATTAATACAAAAAAAAATATACGATTTTTTTTTGCGGTGTTAGTGATTTTAATTGTACTTAAAGAGTTAATTTTTTTTTAATTTCAAGATAATTGAATGTGTAATTAAATTTTCTTTAATAATTGGGTTATTTGTTAGGAGCGTGTTGAAAGTTTACCAGCTCTCAGCGATTATAAGTAGCAGAGTTATTGTTTGTATTACGTATGCACTTGCGTGACGCCAGTCGGTTGGCTGTGTCACGATTCACCAGTACCCCCGTGGCTTTGTTTGTTTACGCGTCCTTGCGCGGTGGCAACGTACCTCTCTCAACGTATAAACAACGAAGTGTTCACACTGACACAGCAGCGGATACCGTTATTCGGGTCTAGATCTAGGTGTTGATGCGGACCGGCTGTTATACCTCGGGCGGCGCTCGTCTCGCTCGCGACTTTCTCGTTCACTTTCGCTCAATTCACACGTTTACGAAAATGATCGCACGTCGCCGGAAAATGCTGGCTTTCTCCGTTGCGCAAGAGCAGTCACTTCCCGTTGTGCCGGCTCCTCCGTGCCAAAGCCCCCTCCACTCCGACTCCCCACCCCTGAGAGCCTGTCAAGCAGCGCACTCCTCACCTATATTTCCCGAGTAGGAAGCGTGCCGTGGTGGTTGCGTAACCGCAGCTTTCCAACGGCACTCGCACAGCATTCCGATTGCCTCCGCCGACGCCGATGGCGAAGGCGTCATGCGCTTGCACTTTCATTAATCCGCAATACTGTTACTACTGTGTCCGATGAATTGAAATTAGATGACACTACGCAAAGCATATTCAATGCAGTTCAACATTATGTACTGTTAATTGACTAGTTCCATATATAAAGTCCTTGGTAAATAATAGCTGTTAAATAACAAGTTTACAACTCTGTTTACATTTGTTAAGCTGTTACTTAAAAATGTTATTGCTTGTAATATTCATATCTAATTTGCAAAGTTATAAACTCATGTTCTAAGTTAGTGCCCTAAGTTATTACTAAGTTGCACAACAATATTAGTGAATTTAATTGAATTTAAGTCGCACTATTCCTTGGAAACTGCTCGTGGATAAGTTTCTTGAGGAATTTCTGTTAGAATCGAAAGTTATGTTTATACTTACTGTATAACTTTAACTCTTATTAACTATCGGCGTTGTCGAGTTTCTGATAATACTATGTGATTTTGAACTATATCAGGAATTTTCAAACGTTTTACTTGGTACTACTTTAATTTTAGAGCGCTCTAAAGCTTTTGCGATGGACAGTCGTAGACATCCAAAAAGTCTGAAACGGAAGTTTAATCCATTATATCTTGATTTACGATTTATGATCAATTACGATTTCGTAATGCCTTAATGAAGAAAAATATCTTTTTTCAATATTCCTATTGATATTTTAAAGTCGAATGAATAACAATAAATTAGTTTTTGAGTGTAGAAAATTATGAAAACCGTCTGACGAACAAGGTATTGGAATAATCGAAAGTTGTATTTATAAGAAATAGCCATGCTCCTCCTCTGGGTATTAATTATAATCCGCCAGATGTGTTCGCGTTTAAGTATTCTAAATATTCATGAGGTCAGCTGATCGTTGCTTACAAATTGCGAAGCTAAGTGTAATTCGGGTGAGCCTCGCTTTCTACCATCCGCCTCTTAAGAAAGTGAGAGTGGACGAGTCATCGCTTATTGCTCATTTCGACAACACTTTCTCTGACATAAGGCGCCAGTCACTGTCAAATTTACAATATTTTTTTTTCATTCAATCCACGCCAAATGTATCGACGGTCGTCGCTGATTTATTCTATCGAAAGTATCATTATTGATCCCAGTCTTAGTTTTTTTCATACGATGTTTATGCACCTTTTTTTCAACAAAAAATTATTTTGTGCCGTCTCTATTTTAAGTTTAAATTGTAATGTTAATTTTTTTAATTATCGTTTAAAAGAATTTAACGTGTTTTTACCGATTTAAACGTTTTTAACTTGTATGAATGTATTATTTTGGGTGATTTTTTAAATGTGACCATAAGGTCCGCGCCGGTTCCGCTCGTATCCGTCGAGTGAACGCCTTGTTGAGAGGTTCGTGTTGGGTCTCGATTGACTTTGCATAGCGTCGCAATGACGACATCGCTCCGACTTTCTCTAGCTCGATGAAAGTGAGAGCGGTCACCAGCGGCCCCGGAAGCGATCCCAGCTGTATCGGCCGCCCCAGTTGCGTCCGTGCGCTTTGTTCGATGTATTTACCAGCTAATACTTTGCCACAATAATTGCATTAGTTGCTCGACCCAATTTAATTCTCAAAGTTTGTACGGCGGGTCGGCATCGAAATCAATTTCGTATAAAGTTAATAATCAGTAGACTAAACGAGATGTTATTCTAACTCAAATAACATGTTTTTATATTTATCGTGTTATGATTGAAAAACGCGTTCACGTACGCTATGTATTCTCGAAACATTCAAGGACTAACGCGGAATGCTACTTTACTAGTAATCATAGCCGGCCTTATATAGCGCAACAATGCAGCTACACGGTGTCATTACGCGTTAGTTTTTCCTTCATACGTGTATAAGTGTGAGGTGAACACTGAAGTTATAATCGATTATTGCACCACGAGATGGTTGAGGGAAACTCTTAAGCGTGCGTGTTCCGACCGCGCGGAACGTCGGAGGAAAGCGTGGCGGCGCACGTAACACCGCCAAGTGGGTTACTTCCCACTTCCGCCACCGCCACCACGCGCCTCATCACCATGTTCACACTTCGAAGGTTTTCGTTATTCGCATATACGAGGAAACGTTTCACGGTCCGCTCTAATCATAATTATCATGACTGATACTTAATTAATCGCTGTAATTATTTTCTACAATAAGACTTTTATGTCTTAAAACGACGGGTGCAATGTGGTCCAGTGTACACCATCTTAACTAGCAGCACGTTGTTATGGGCAAGCGTATCACTTACTATTAGGTGAACGTCTCGCTCGTCTCGTACAATAGAAAAAAATTAGGTTTATGTTTCTACCCTCCTTTCGAATGTTTGTTAATATCAATATCGATTTTTTTTATTAACGATTGCAAATTAAGTGACAATGGTTACTTGCCCATAACCGAGGGTCTAACAAACTCTATAACTTGCATAATCAGAGTCAAACCAGAACCCTCAGTGTTAACAGACGAGCAGTTAGCTTTCACGGCTGTTAAAATTTCGCCTGTTGAAAGTTTCTATAATGTTATAAATAATTCAGAAAACGGCTATAAATTTAAATTAGTAGTTTAAATTACTTTGTATTTATGCAATGGAGATAAAGTAATAGCAATATGAAAAAGTGTACTTTTGACCATGTTTTATTACCACATTTAAATTTCAGTTTGTTAATCTGAAAAAAACAAACAAAGACGACGAAAACAATAATTTGTGGAGCGAGAGTAAACTTAACGTTTGATTACTATTGTATGAACAATATTTTTTTCGCCGTAAACAAAAGCTCGAATGTTATCATTAGGGAAAAGTGAATTAACAACGGCGCCTGTTCCGGCCGTAACAAAGCTAAATGTCACGCGGCAGTCCGTTACATGCGTGTAGTTGCCTCGTGATGCCCACCCATCGCCCCCACTCTTCTACGCTCACCTTTTGCTTTACAACTATACACCAGACACGTGCCCTCACCCCCCCATCACCACCCTCCCCGATCCATTCAAGCGCGCCTTCCGTTTAATTAATACAATATCATTTTATTTATAAGAAAATATGTTCAATAAAAATCTCTTAAGAAGAAACTGAAGTATATTTCCCTAGGGATTACATATGTGTTTTTTGTTTTACTATTCTAAATCAATTTCTTGTTATACTGTCGTATATATCTTTTTCTAAACTGTATATGTTTGTCTGATTACAAGGGATTGAGTATAGATAATCCTGTTACAATGTTGATGTTGTGACAAATTAAAAGCGATTATAATTTTCAAAGAACTTTACATAAGTTATAGCGATAAACGAACAATAAGATCGTTTGTTAGTTTATGATTGTTGTAGTACAGTGGTCAGCTGTATTCAGAGTACTTGAGCGACATTGAAACGGTTCCGCTTAACAAAGTTGTTGTAACCTTTGACCGGACGTAGGCATAATGGTTTCTTATACGTTCTGTTTTAATGTTTACATTAGTAATATTACAACATACAGTTCTATACTAAATAATATTTTGATCTCCATAACAACTGGATCGATCGTAACATGTTATTATTTATAAGAAATATTTTTCTTTCGGCATCAATAGTTATGTTAATAAAAGTATAAACTGTTAGTACCCGTATCTCACGTGGGTCGTACGTAGGTGTTATGATTTCTTATATTTGTGTTCCGATTTATATAACCCAAACGGATAAAAGTCTTTTGTGATCGGATCACATAATATACTTAATAATTTTATTTTTAATATAAATGAGCAATTCTTGGCTATTTTATTAGTGAAAAAATTCAAAGAATTAAAATGAAAAGAAACATAAAAATCACGTTTTTTCAAAAGTATTGAATACACTGTGATTGTAAAAACAAATTTAAATAATTTCCATCACTATCGTCTCAGCCGGTTCTATGAATTTATAATGTAAATTTCTCTGTTCATTATAGAAATTATATTTAATTTGTTAATTACAGTTAAATCCTAGATCTCTATTTATTTGCATAATTATAATGGTAATTTTTACACAAATTTATTGGAGAAATAGCATCGGAAATCGTTTTCCCAAAAAAAAATTATACACACCTTTCCTTCGTCATTGCCGATTTATTTTATGTTTTCTGGTAACAAAAGTATATGTGTTGTTGATCTAAATCTACTTATGTCTCATAGCAAATAATTCCGGAATAATATGTTTAATATGTCTATAAAACTATTTTCTTGCTCGATGTGTTCTGCCATTGCGATTCGATTTGTCTATGTGAAAGAACACGTGTCTCGCACTGCGAATGTTAGTTCTCGAAAATGCATTATAGATAGTATACGTATATTATAGATCATGATGAGTTTTAATTATTATACTATATTTATTATATTTGTGCTCCGCGCCTATACACTCACGGGGCCACAACGACAACTGTGCACCATTATCTGTTTACCGGCAACTTTGTCTGATATATTTTGAACGCAACCGTGTATTGTGATTACACGAATGCATATATATCCGTATTGTGCATTGTCGGCCAGTAAATTGGATAAGTGGTTTTGCGTTCTTTTTCTGTGTGTGATGTTTTCTGAATACTATGAAGAAGGACGGAGCGCACCGTTGTCGAGTGTGGGCCGCGGCCGGCGCGATCGCGGGCTCGCAGTGACCCGGCACACGCTCTTATTGTTGCAGGCAAGTCGGTGAACGCTAAGGACACGCTCGAAGACAAGAAAGATGACAATGAACTGTGGGAGGCGCAGGCCGCCTTCCTCGGGCCCAACCTCTGGGACAAGACCCTCCCATACGACCCAGATCTCAAGGTACAAGAAGTCAGTATTAACAAACTTTATTACCTATTGCGTGTCGTGTGCGTCTCCCATCAGCTTCTGTTTTGCTCGTGCTCGCATTAGGTAATAGAGTCGCTTCCGCTGTCTATCATACAATGCTCGTTTCTCGCGCCGCTGTGCTTAATTATTTATTAGTTCTAAGTTATCTTACGATATACACTTGTTCGCATATATTTTTGTGAATGTGTGCGTGCGTATGTTCACATTGCGAATTTCTTTTTGTTTATTTACTGTAGCGCTCCTTCATGTCAACTCTGCGATGAACGTGTACTGTAACCCGCACGACGTCCGGAAGGCTCCCGGCGCTGCTCCCAGTCGAAGCGGTTGGGTTCAGCGTGCGATGTGTGACATGTGACGTTGGATGATTTCAGTACGTGGACTTAGACGAGTTCCTGTCGGAGAATGGCATGCCGGGCGAGGGCTTGGGCGGTCCCCACCTCGGTGGCACGGCCTTCGGGCCGGGCACGGGGCTGGCGTTGGGCCTGCAGGCGCCCGTCACCAAGCGCGAGCGCTCGCCCTCACCCTCCGATTGCATGAGCCCCGACACCATCAACCCGCCGCTCTCGCCCGCCGACTCCAGTTAGTACCATTTACGATAACTACCCAAATTCAAATTACGATTTGGACGTCGTAGTCGTACAAGTCGGTAAGATCATCATTTTATTATACTATTTTTAAGCATTCTATTTGAACACGTTTAAATGATAAGAAATACATACAATAAAATACAAAATTTGGCGGTATACACGAATTTAACTCATAAATGAGTTCTTTATCCGCAAATTAACAAGTGTTTTATCTTCACCTTTGAAATTGCCATTCTTCTGTACTATTGGCCTTTACAAAAAAAAAAAAAACCATTTGCGCATAAAGGCAATTTTGGAAGCTGATGCTACTGATGTACAGCTGAGTTAGTAGCAGCTTTTATACTTAGCATTAAAAAGAAAGCGTTGAACAACTTATTTAGATAATGGTTCTGGAAAAATTATCCCTAAAAAGATGATGGTATATTTGGGGGACTAGTGCCGGTTTAATTCATCACAGCTTTTTACAAGACGCATGAGCATTCTGCAATTGTGAACCGTAAAGAACTAAAGACAATGATGAATAAGCTCGCACATCTTCAACCAGTTTTGGTCCATCGATCCTACCCGCTGCTTCTTCACCACAACTGCACGACAGACGATCTCCAAGTTACAAGAGTTGCGGTTGAAACCTCTTTTACATTTACAATACTCATCAGATCCTGTGCCTACCGACTATTACTTTTTTTTTTAAATTTGGTCATCTTTTTAGCGGGAAATTTTTTCAATCCTCGCGAGGCAATACGAAGTATCTTTAAAGAGTTTATTGCTAATACAAGCAACGATACATTGGCAAAATGCAACAAATGCACGAGGGGTTTGTTACTCTAACAGAAAAAAATATTTTAACTTGTTTCATACAGAACGGCAATTTCATAGGTAGAGATCTATTATAAATACTCCAAAATAAAATAAAAATAGGAGTGATAAACACAAAAAAATATTTCTTTACATACATACATAAACACATTGGACACGTTACATATACATATATCATTTAATTGACACAGTAAATTACATTTTGCAAGTAAGTTCATTGATATATTACTAGAAAAGAATAATACGGCCTTAATTTTTTCTAGGAAAAAATAGCACGGCCTTATTTTATTCTAGTAATGTGTAACACATTTATTTATATAATACACATGGATATTTCAGCATTCTCGATGGCATCTTCAGGGCGTGACTTCGATCCACGGACGCGTGCGTTCTCCGATGAGGAGCTGAAGCCGCAGCCGATGATCAAGAAGTCCCGGAAACAGGTAAATGATGTTAGTGCGCTGATCATTCCTAGCGGCATGCTGCAAACAGCCTGCGGGGTCGGCGTCACTCACAAACTAACACTCATTCACACGTCGTATATTATTTCTTCAACTTATAAAAAATAACCCGGTAAGTTTTCTGATCCTTAAAGACGTAAAATTTAAACATAATTTAACTAAATTTTTCAAAACAGCTGAAATGTTTTCTTCAGTCTTATTGCATAAAAAAACTAGACGTATCCCTCGAACATTAGACCCTTTGAGCTTTAAACTTCAATACATTTAAGAGAAGAGATATCGCCATTGTAGCTTTGGTATATACCATTCAACTTGTTTTCATATAAATATAAAAAAGTGCAGTTTTATTCAAATAAATCATTAAATAATTGACACAATCATATAAACAAAACAAATTGACACAAGCTTTTATAACGCTTCCCCAAAAAACTACTAACATTGTAAATAATGTGTTGTCTGGCTCGCATAAGTTACATACAGTTAACGGAGATGGAATATTCTGGTTAGTATTACCATATCACAGTTATCTTGTTTACTACGAAATTTACGCATTAACCGGACTTATACAACTTGGCGTACGTCTCGCAGTTAAAATTAATAAACAATACACCGTTTACTACACTCGGTATACATTTGAACCCCCTTTACAGTAATTAGTAGAATACAGATTAGTTTGGTTTTATATTAAATTACTAACTATATCACCAATATATAACAGCTTTGAAATGGGTATTAGAGGTAGATGAAGATATTGCATGAACGAGTTTAATTTTACTGCACATTTGGTATATGGTTTTGGGTTTTGCATGTTAAATATATTTAAGCTTTTTATAGTATTTTGATGGTACTAAAGTAACTGATAATTTCTGCAAACGTTTCGATGTTGTTAAACCTCATACACCGCGCTTCATTATTTTGTCGCGCAATTATTCGATAACTACAATATTATTTACTGTAGTTGAGTATAAGGGGCAAATTTAATCACTATCGTTTTCTCTTTATATTTGAGATTAATGTCCACGTTTATAATAGTGTTTTTCCAATAACATAATATATGGAAAGTGTTGTGCGAAGTTAATATCGAATTAGTATTCACTTATATCAGATTGTAACAAAGCACATTGATTCGTTTTGATATAAAGCCTCTCCACTCCCAGCAGTGGGAACATGAAAAGGGCTTCTTATTTATTTACAATGAAACATTTTACAGTCTATAAAAAATATTACATAATTCTTGCCTATTTGTTGATCTTTCATCAGGCCGTCCTCCAAATATAAATATCTTACAATGGTATTAAGCGAGTCCTAATATAAATAGAAATAACGCGCAGTTTTGCAGAAATTTTTTGTTACTCCGTACATAGTGAGATTGAAACACCTATATACTTTCTTTTATTAGCTATTACAGTAGGTGGTAGTGGTTTATATAAGCACGCACACGCAACGTGTAGTTTCTTAATTTATATTATAAACCAGTGTTTCTCAAGGTAACTCTTCCGATTTTCTATAGCCGCTGGGATTTTATATAGAGTTGCCCCAAATGTACTTTGAGGATATTGCTTGTTATTAAAAAGCTTTAGAGAATTGATTACAAAAAATTTTGAGAAGCTCTGGTTTACTTGTGAGTTGTGAGTTGTCCGTAGTGAGTGTTAGTTTAAAGTTTGTAAGATCGTTGCGAGTGCGTAGCGAGGAGAGTGGGGTTCGTTCGCTCCCGCTCGGTAGTAACTCGCGCGTTGTGTTCCACTGTCGGGTGAAGGGTGGTATTAGTGTGTGGAGCGGCGTGTTAACCCCATATCGACGTCGTCGGCAGTTCGTGCCCGATGACCTGAAAGATGACAAGTATTGGGCTCGCCGGCGAAAGAACAACATGGCTGCGAAGCGCTCCCGCGATGCCCGTCGCATGAAGGAGAACCAGATCGCTCTGCGCGCCGGCTATCTCGAGAAGGAGGTGAGCTAGATTATTACAGTTGCACCACAAGCGAACCGAAAATTACTAATCTCAAGATTCGAAGTGCTCACTAACTTTGAGCCTTAAGCTGAAATCGACTAGCTCAGTGAATGTCTCGGTCACTGATGAACGTAATAAACAAAGTGATAGTCATTTATGAAAGGAGAAAAGGTTGTTCTTTTAAACAAAAATAAAAATCTAGCTTCGCAGGAATTTGTTTGAGTAAGCAATTTAATAAGGAAAAGGATACACATTTTCACAATCGTCATTAGACAAGTCATAAATCATAAGTCTATAAATCTCAATGTAAATTAGTTACATATAACTTTTCATCGCTTAATTCGGGGATAAGAAAAATATATGTATATTTTGGCTTATTTCAATTGTGAACGATTGTTAATTGTTCTCCTTTCACGTTTCAGAACATGGGGTTACGGCAGGAAGTTGAGCTGCTGAAAAAGGAGAACCACATCCTCCGCGAGAAGCTCTCCAAGTACGCAGACGTTTAGATCCGCGATCCCACCATCCCGTATAGCACAAACACGCCAACGATATGTAAGCATAGATTTTTTTTTAAGTATTGTCGTCGTACCGTAATCATTAATAAACGTTGCTGACGTCCGCTGTGTACGATACATTGAAATCGAGACGTAACTTAAAACGATGTATGAACTTAACATTTTTTTTTATTCGAAGAAGCGACAACACCGTAGTACCGTAGTACACCGACCAATGACAACGAGGCGCCGGTGAAGATGTTTCCAACACACCACATTCTCTTCCGCTTGAACATCTCATTCGTCTCCTTAATATTGATGTAGAAATACTTGAGTCACGAATTTTTACGAAAGAATCACTAATACCTATTCACGTGATACGAAGGATTTTTCTTTTAGATTGTCAATCAAGTCACTTGCCTTTGTAGTTCTCATTATCATCATTATTTCAGCCTTTTGTCGTTCAATAATGAGCATCATCATCTGATAGACTGTCTACTCTGGACATGGTCTCTATATCTAGAAATATTGTATTGTAGTTTTTGATGGGTAGATGTAACACACGGTTAAAGACTGCTTCAGTCAGTTAAAGTGGAGATTGTAATTTCTTGTAAGTTCGTACAAGATAATAGAGTACTTACATGAATGCTCATATAAATGTGGGTAAGTAACGTTTTTGGATGATGATTAAGTTAATCGATTTATTTATCTCAACAGATCGCGGGCGACGCCGCTGCCGGCTACGGGCACATCATCTACGCCATCTATATGTGATGCTTCTTAAATATTCGTTTTAAATGTATTCTATAGATGTGTAACTGTTAAATTTATGAGACTTATGGACTTATTAACTGTGACTTTGGTCCAGCTCTTAATCCCTTTCACCTGAAGTGAACCACTGTCGAGATCCCGCTCTGCGGCTCTAACTTGTACATCTCCTTCTCCAGCTCCAATATTCGCGCGTTCGCTGTCTCTGTTTCTTATGCGGAGCCATTTCGCTAATGACAAACTCGAGTTTTAATTCCCTTCGCACATTTAATTAGTGCAATTGATGTGACTAAATGTTTAGAATTAAATTATACGCTACTCTCCTGAATGTGTATGCATACATAAATAATATACGTAACTTTTAACGAGTTTGGTATGGGTGAAGTGGCTCCATTTCAACAATATAATTTTATCTAAAATAGTTTTAATCGATATTGCAGTTACCGTAAGTTTTATTTATTAGTGTAGTAGGTGAGATCTTTACCAAAGTTCCGCTTCGAACTCTGCTTCTATCGTCGTCTCTAATACCTTTCATTCGGACTCGGTTCGACATTCTACAGGGTTAGTAAACGACGTCGGACCAAAAAGTTTATGGGAGAGTCATGGTACTGTGAGGAAATGGTGTTTGTTGCCCCCGTCTCGCGTGCGTCGCGCCGCGTGCCGGCGCGCACCGGGCCCCGCTGCGGTGCGCCCCGGACGCGGGTCGTCGTTTAAGTTAACGTTGTTGAATATTTATATTGTACCGGCACCGGTCGCGTGCGCTGGTTTGCTCAAGTGGCTCCTGTACGCATCCTGTACGCGCAAGTGTAGTGGCTGCGTCTGTATATATATATGTAGGTAGTATTAGTACGCCCCTTACCGCCCCGGACACCGCGGCTCCTTATTGGAGTGACTCGAAAACTTTTCACGTCCATTGCACGGATGATAAATTATTTATTTGGGCCCTCCGTCCATAATGGAAGGCAGTAATCTCTAACTCTCTGTTACTGTTAATCTCGCACATTTGTTTACTGTTCTAAATAAAATTTTACACTACTCGCCCCGGACTGTCGGATTTAATTATACCAAATGATTTCGTTAAGGTCTTCTTGCACTATTGTTTAGTTATGGATTTTTGTTGTTTAATTAATTATCACAGCTATTAGTATATTAGTTCCGGGAAGTTGACAATTGTTTTTTTAGTTTTCTAAATCAACTATCAGTCCGGGGTCGATTGATTCGTGCCTGTTCCGCCCTGTCCGTCCCCGGTCTACCACGCTGCTGTGCACCCTGTCCGTGAGCGCCGCCTGTCCGGGGCCGAGGGTCTCTCGCTCTGGCTCGCTTCGTAGGACCGCTCCGTATGAGATTAGCCCGCGAGACGCTCGTCGATCTCGATAAGAGCCGTCGGGCACAGGAAGTGATGCGATCGCGAGCATTCTCCGCTAATACTGATATACATACATATCTATGATACCGACACTAGTTGCAACGCGGTTTATTATCGTGCCCATTGTCGTGTAGATGCAAAGCGTATTGTAGATTTACGGCGCTCCTATCGCTTTCTGTGTGCATAGGATCTGATTCGTTGTATCCCCGGGCGCCCCGCTCGCGCCCTCTGTCGTTTCTGTAGTGAGCGAACACTAGTTTCGTTTCAAATTTACATAGTAGATAGTTTAAGTAGTACCTAGATTCCGTAGCGTAGTTGTTATTAGTCTATTTTTGTTATGGCTGTAGTCGTTAACGTTTTTAAAAGTTTATATTATTTTTTTTTTTAAGTTTATAATAGATACGTCGCGTTAAAATGGGTAGGACCCGCGTTTATAGGTATGGTTCGGCGCTGCGCTCCTGAGACCACCCCGGGAGCGGCGCGGTCGCGACGTGGCGTATCTTTCCCCCCTCGTGACGCAGTCGCATCGTAAACGTAACGTAACCATCGCGCAACCGTCGCGTCCCCGCCGCGCGGCCGCGTCCTCATGCACTGACTGCATCATCTGAATGATTCCTCTGCACTCTATTTGACTCGTGCTGATCTTATAATATATTTTTGTAGGTTTTTGTCGTTGATATATGAGTCAATTGAATGTTTATTGAATTGATTAAAAAAAAAAATGTTTATGATCTAAGACTAAGAACTTGTTGCATTTGAAAGTATTTTACGAATACAAAAAAAAATAAAGCGAGAACAATAATGTTTTTTCTATAAAGGTTTACATAAGAGGGATACCATGAAGGTGTGACGGTCAACCTGTTGAATTGCACTGTTTCATATCAACAAAAGAATGTTAAAATTTAATTAAACTAATCTTTAACGGTCGCGCATGGCGACATTTGATATTCCATCTTGTTTGTTAAAAGAAGTATACAATGAAAACACGTTATGAAATATATATAAATATATATGTATGTGTATGATACCTACACAGTAGACATAACACGTATTGTTTCCCCGAGATGTAATATGGGTATATAAGGTAATAATAAGGTATCGTGATAAGAAGGAGTTGTATGTAAGAGCATCGCGGTAGAAACGCCTACCCGCACCACCACCCTCCCTTTCCCCCCCGCTACCCCCTTTCCGCCTCCGTTATTTATTTCCTCTCCCCCCCTTTGTCTAGAGACAACCCCTCCTTGGATGTAAAGCATAAAACCATATTAATTAACATGTACGAGTAGTATTTCGTTTGATTATAACTTAAATGGTTCTATGGATTGAAATAAATGTTGATTGTTGTATTAATGTTTGTTTATTTTGCCGCGTAACGGGCCGGGATCGCTGATGTCGAAGCATTCGTCGCCTGCGGCATCAGCCCGATTAGCTGCTGATATCCTTAATCGCTGTTTAATGTAATAAATAGTGGTAAATGTACCTTGCACAAACATGACTTTTCATTCCCAACCTATCCCCCGCCGCCGACTACAGGACGTCACACTCGCATCGATTACATTTTATCTAATTATTCATTTATAAAAGCGCTGTAACACAAGTAATAAATATAAACAAACATTTACCATCCGAATCCAGGTTCAATCATAATATAAATGTGTATCATATAGAACAGAAAAATTTGGACTGTTTTATAGATTTTTTAACTGTAACTCATCCTTTGACTTGTGTCTGTCTAAATCGTATCAAACTTGTCAATGTATTGTAATAACGGACAGGTAAATGACAAGCGATAAATAAACAAAAAAACACAAAGCTTAAAAACTGTAGGTAGATATTTAAATTTAAGAATTTTCACTCATTTAGTATTGATCTTTTAGTTTAAAAATATGAAGTTCAAATCAAAAAGTTATAAGTTCTGCAGACTCAAAAAATTTTTGAAAGTACAGCTATTTAATTTCTCGATACGATTTTGAATACAATCACAACATGATCACTGTAAATGTGAACATGTTACTGGAATAACGATATCCTGATTTATGTTTTTCATTATTTGATTTATGTTTACCAGGTGGTAGGTCTCTGTTGCCGGAGACCGTCTGGATGGGTACCACCGCAGCTCCTATTGCAACCGACAAATAGTAGTGTGCAAACATTACTGTGTTCCGGTTTGAAGGGCGCTGTAGCTAGTGTAATTACTGGGGTAACGAGACTTAACACCTTATGTCTCACAGCGACGAGCGCAATGTGGTGCAGTGTGTACCATCTTAACTAGCATCGCGTTGTCATGGGCAAGCGTATCACTTACCATCAGGTGAAGTTCTTGCTCGTCTCGTCGCATAGAAGTATAAAAAAAAAAATTGTAACAAGGCTTTATCAATCATATACGGAGCTGATAGGAGGTAAGAGACTGAGACCAATGGAGAGTTAGCGAAGGTCTACGCAACAGAAGCGACTTCTGCAACAAAAATATAATAGAATAAGTTATAACTTTTTAGTTAAGTTATAATTGAATTAAAGACTATATTTATTATTATCATAAATAATATGTTGAAAAGGATGCAAGCGTGTTGAGGAACCAAATTACGAGGGAAAGTGTTCCCGCAAATTTAACTATAATCGTTAAAAGGGACTGTGTTTTTAGTTTCTCTCAATTCATACAAATGCTAGTAAAACTTGAACGGACTGATTTAATTTTTAAATTTTATTTGTTTTATATTGACGTGGAAAAGCTATTCCTTTGACCTGTCCAGTGAGAGTCCTTGTAAAAATACATATAAGTATAAAGAGTGTATGTATACTAAAATAATATTATTACAGTAACGCACATAAACTATTTAAATTCACTGCCTCTGAGTTTCAAATGAAAAATGCCAACAATTATTCTTGCAAAAATAGTTGGGTATCTTGGTTTAATATATAAAACTTGCTGAGGTTAAAACTAGCAAGTGAATTCATTTACCTGTGACCCAATACGGTATTTTGTGAAATTAATTAAAAAGTAAAATTCTGTTGTTACCTAGTGGCAAGTCTCATGTCAGAGACGGTCAAGGTCTTATGTCTCCATACCACGAGCACGAGATGCTGTATATCATCCTAACTAGCGCCACAGTCGTCTGTTTGAATAATAGTTCAGAACCAATCAAATCTTGGCGAGTGTACTTTGCATCATGACCCAGTTTACGTTACCATACGCAAGATGGAGCTGTAGTAAATCTGTTGAGGCGTTATATAGCGATAGAATCGATCACGATAGAAACTTAATATCGCACACCGACTTATATATAACTTATGTGAAATCAAACAGAAATCCAAAGCAGAGTACAGGAATTGGCTTTCAGTGCCACCTAGCGTCAACCTTGCGCTTTAGGTTCAATAATAAAACTACTGAATTATTTATTCCAGCCTATTCGTCTAGATGAAACTTTGATAAAATTGACATATTTATAAATAGGTTTCTAGACATTTTAATGTCCAGGTCGTGAGTTCTCAAGGAGACCGTGTCATCTGAAAATATCTATTAGAAAAAAAACAGAAGCTTTTACGTTAAACTTAAAAATATCCGTTAAACGACCTTTTTTAATCAATCAAGTATAAATCCTTGTTATTGGCAAATAGTCGGTATATTTGTAAGAAAATAAACGACACGTAAGGTAATTGATAGCCAATCGAGATTAAGCTCCGGACAAGGGTAAGAAGATTGATTCGACAGATTTCCGATGTTTACAAAATCGTAGACTACGAACGAGAAGTATATAATGAAACACTCACAAAATTGAACTCTAAAATTAGTGAATTATGAGAAGAATCCAGAAGAATTGTAGCTAGTGAAATTACTATTTTAACGAGAATAAACATTTTAAATTTCTATGCAACGAGCACTATGTGGTGGTAGCTTATATAATCATAACTAGCGCCACTTATGGGTAAACTTATAACTTAAAATTAAATCAACGTACTGTTCACCTGGTCGCTTCATCAAATAAAAAAAAGATACTTTCGTCGCCCTCGTCGTTTAACAAAGCTATTACTTAAACTTTTTTAAGTTTCCTTTTTAATAGCAGCTTATGAATTAGCTAAATTACAGCAATAATTTCTAGAATATTCCCTCGGCGAATTAAGCTTTTAGTCTGCCCGTAAAGTAGGCGAATGACTTTTTAAATTTGAAACACGATAGATGTAGCTTAGCCGTTTCATCTTTGTAATATCTAAACTGTAATCTCTCTGCACACTTGAGACCATCTCGAAGATGATGAACATTTCTTTAGCTTTCTATATTTTAGAAATTGTAATCTCCGGCGGGTTCTTGAATCGGGTTCGTATTGTCTATCCCGTGTCTTTGAGTTCAATAACTGTGAACTTAAAGTTACAACACACAGATGTAGGATATTTGTAAGTGCTTTACTTTCTTTTTATCCTGAACAAAAGCGGAAGAAATCAGGTGATATAAATGTGTGAATGGAACTTAAATACCATTAGGTTAATGTTGAAAGCCGAAATAGTTTTCATAATTACGGAAGCAGCGCATCGTGATGTAGAGGTTCTACTTTTCAGTAGAGGTAAAAAAAAATATCTTCTTAAACTATAAGATTAAGTTTTCTATTTCACTACACTAATTTCCATTAAGACAGTAACCTTTTTCTACTTTAAATCATTATTAACCGCCACCTTTAGAGATTTCCACATAGACTGAAACATGTCTAGACTTACTTATATCCGGCGACTTTCGATCGACGAAAAATGTTTTCTACCTGTATTTAATTTTAAATAACTTATTTGCAGCAATTAAATATAGACTACTTAACGTAAGAGGTTACAGTTTTACTAATAAATTAATAACATGATTGTAACGTTTATAGAAAGAGGAAATGATTACATTTCTAAACTTTAGTTATCCTAATTTACATAGGATATCAATTAACTATAATAATTTCAAAGACTTAGGTACAAAATCTTACAAAGCAATATTTAATATCTATTATTTTTCGTTCAGTTTGTTGAATAGAAATAGAAAAACATTGTAGAAAACATTTGCAATGTTTAATGCCTTAAAAAAGGTTTCGTTACTCATTTAATTAGTACTATGCGATTTTGTTTTTAAATCCTGTATATAAATGTTGAACAGTTTCAATTTCTATTTCCCTTTTCGTTCGCTGTTTGTGTATAAACGTTTTATTAAAAAAAAAACTGACTTCATCTGCGCTGCTCGTGTGTACATGTTATTCGTTTCCAAATCACCATAAATTTAAACAACTCTATGTACAGTTGATTCGGACCCACGCTTGGCTCCAATCAATAACGTTTGTTGTATCCTCGCTGCGATTTGTTTGTCGCCGTTTGAAATATGTATGCGAGTTTATTCAAAGTCGACTTTTAAAGCATTTTCTATTTATTAATAAAAATGTATTGTTTTAAGCGAATAACGCTTTATAATTGTTGAAAGTCTAGAAGAAACTTTGCAGCGTTATTCGAAAATAATAAACATCGTCATGACAGTGATGAATTGGAATATTTAGTAACGCATTCTTTCGCGTAGCAATTTCATTCTTTTCATGTGTAATAAAGAGAAATACGAGGCTACTATACTGTGTAACAAGAAATAAAGGATACTTTGTAATCTTTTCTATACAAGGATAACAACAGAACTAAATCTACAGTATAGCCCTGTGATTGAGGTTATTATAGCAGAACGATGAAAAGCAAACAAAAACTATTGTTGGTTTTTAATTTTGTCGTATATGTATCTCATATTATTATTAATTTTACGTAGATTGTAGTCAAGTAATGATATATTTAAAATCATTACAGTAGACGTTTTTCTATGCAAATCCAAGAACGTTAAATTTTTTGATTCCAAAGCCATTCATTATAACACAAAAATTAATGCAATTAACGGCGCTGAATTATGTTTATATAGTAGTGAAGCTGTTCTATAAATATTAAATCTTTTAAGTGCTTCTAAACATCTTAACGTAGATATTCTTATGTTCTAATGTAATTAAACAACTTATTAAACGCAAATAATTAAAGCAGTGGAAGGGCATTCGTTCAAGTTACACGACAAACCGGCAATTCAGGCTGACTTGGGGATATTTTCCTGCAGTTGAAATTCCCAGTCGAGTTAATTACTAGAAGTCAGCGGATGGTCGTTAAAACTTTGCTTCTTATTACTTCCCACGCATCCCCGGGCTAACCTGAACTATGTATATTTCATTCGATAAACTTTTGTGCTACAGCAACGTTACATCTGTTTTTTTTTAATTTATTTATTGTACACATAAAAAGGACAAAATATAAGTACATAGATAAGATAAAAGTACAAAGGTGAGCTTAACCCTAAAAGAGTTCTCTTCCAGCAGACCTGTGAAGAAAGGAAATCAATGAAAAGTATAAAGCAGGTAGGTGTATACAATAAGAGGAAACATGAATTCAAGAAGAGAGAAGCTTAAGGAAATACTACTACATACACAAATACAAAATACAAAGGAGACCAAACATGAATTATCCAATATAACAAATATTATTGTATAGGTGATGAAAGGAAATACTTTTTAACTTTCATTCGAAAGATAGTAAGTGTTGGACTAGCATCTGTTCTGCGTTTTCATATAAGATAACTGGAGATTATCATGATATTAATAACATGGACATTATTTTAGCTTACTCTGATGCTTCGGCTATTAATTCACATTCAAATGCATTATCAGTCCGATCGACTCGATGACAATTGCGTCCTGCTGGCAGGAGGTCATCTTAAGTGGCAGCTTGCCAATATGCTTTAATAACATCAAATAGCAAGCAAAATTACAGTAGCCATTTGATTGTAAAATTTAAGGTCGATTATAATATATATTTACAAAAGACGAAATCTTTAAAGAAGAATTATCAAGTAGAAGCATTTAATTTGTAAAGAAAAAAGAATTTCGTGTTACATAATTTTTGTTAATATCTATGGCGTTAATATCTACCACTGTATTATCTAATAAATCTATTGCTCGATGTTTTTGTTAGATGTGCGATTAAAAAATGTTTCCTCTGGTCTACAGCTCTTTAGAATCCCAAATCACATCAAAAGAAGTTTACAAATATTTATCACTGCTTAAGAAACTCAATGGAAATGGAGGTCGTATTTTATGCTACGTCAAATCCCATTATCTAATGTTGAAAAAAACTCGCGTAAGAGGGCGCCGGTAACGTCGATATATAGCGCATTAAAACCAGATTATATATAAAACGTATTTAATATATTATTCTTACATTTATATTACACTGAATATGGTTCAAGTTGAGACGTTTATCATAAAGATGTTATTTATTTTTGTGTTAAAGCTTTACTGCGTATTTAATCCTATACTTACAAAATACTATATTTAATAATACTGAAAAAGATACTTAGTATATTTATTTATTATTCAACCTACATCGCGTAGTGGCTAAGCGCTTGCCTTGTACACGGAGCTGATTCGAATCCGCCAGGCTAGCTACCATCCTCAAATTGTAAATCTATCATCATAACAGCATTTTTAATATGCTTAGATGTTAAATGGTCACCAAAACTAATATTTTGGAAACATGTCGGTTTCCTCATCATATTTTTCGTGACCGTAAGCTAAAGTGCGTTGGGGACCGAACTCGAGCCTATTGGAGAACTTTAGTGGGTACTATCGCTTCACTGAGCTGTAAGGGCTTTTAGTAGCTCCATAACCATTATAAATACAACTTTTTCAGCTTGAGCAGTGTTCACACAGAAAAATAAAAAGTTAAATATTTCTCTATTTAAAATGATAGAAGACAAATCGGGAAGAAAAAATCTGGTCTCCAGATTAGCGGAAACATAAACTGTTAATGTAAAGTAACTCGTTACGAATTTCGATTGGAAACGGAGTTAATTAAGTAACCATTCCGCGTTCAATCTGCTATCCATCCTAGAGTTAAAACATCGTGGGTATCTGTGAATAATGTCCACAGCAAAAATGTTGTACCGCCGGCTGCAATGTGCTCTTAAGCCTATTTTATCGAACTGCGAGACAATAAATTGTTCATGCTGCTCTAGCAACAATTACTCCGACTATTTTAAATGCATCTGATTACTAGAACACATTACTAAATCGATCATGAGAAATTAAACTATGATAATTAATAGTAAGAAGTGCAAACCAAATAATATAACTGCAATCATTAACAAATACTGATACAATCATAATCAACCAAAATTTTTTCCTGCAATAGTTTTGTTTTCACATCCTCCTGGTTATTAGGTAAATATATACAGCTTTGAGCTATTTTATCTCATTGTGTTATAAATAGGCGCAAGATAGGGATATTACAGAAGGTTTACCCGTATTTTTCGTTATCTTAATTAAAAGTTGGCCGGTCCGGTTAATGTTTTTAATTAATATTTTTCAGCTGTTCATTTCAGCGGAATTGAACTAAACTTGTTTAAATCATTATTAATTTAGATATAAATAAGATACACAGAATATTTCTACAATACGAATGCCTTTTTTTGTCCGGTTCAACTTAAACGATAACTTGAAATACGAAATTAATTTTCGCACAGCTTTATCGGATAATATTTAATAAAAAATAATTTTGTTTTGCTTCCTGCTATTAATAAATTTTTGCGCTCCTTAAGTCCTCGATCAATCCACCTCTGTTTAGGAAAGGAGTATTTTTAACATATTTCTTAGTATTCAGTGAAAAGGTATAATGAATCAAGGTCGCCCTGAAACGTGCCAAAAATTTCCCTAATTTTAATCGTATTTTCGTAGCAATTAAGCGAGAATTCGTGGAGAGTTTCCAAAAGGCACTTAACCTGTTTGAGTATTTCCCAGAACCAATTTTAATCATACATTTCATAATAAATTTCACTTGTAATACATTTATCCATTGGCGTCTTAATCGTTGTTATCATTAAATTGTTTCAGATGGAGTCGCCTGAAGTGGAAGAGATTATATGGACGGTAATAATAATAAACTTGTTCATAACATTAAGGCTTTGGTAAGAATCTTGACATACCTTCACATTTGCTATAGCAAAGATAATCCAGGACAGGAACAAATGTTTTATCTATATAAGACTCGAACTGCGAGCTTTTGTAGTGGAAGAGCTAACTTGTTCTCCTCCTCCAGGTAGCCGAAGTACTTGATGCATAATATCAAGTTTTCGTCGAAGATATAGTCCTCGGATGTAGATAATTTAGGAAACATCCAGTCATTACTATTCACTAGGAATCTTAAGCAACGAGTGCCATTAGTTTTATTTGACGACAATGACATACCGCTGGGAGATATCCTTAAGGTGTTTGATGTTACTATAGACAAGGTAATAAAATCTTATTGATGTTGCTACTGGCTATTTTGCCATTAGACCTCAGAGCGGTAAAGCGCCTGGAGCTATATGAAGCTAAGAGAAGTAATCAGCTACCAGAGCGGTTGCGGTGTGATTAGGGGTCAGAAAAAACCAATAAGCACAGTAGGTCCAGATCATTACTGAAGTTATTTCAGACTATAATTTACATAATTGCAAAAGCGTCGGATATGGTTATAAGTAACCTGTAAATGTTACCATGACGTCAACCTGATCTCTGTCTCCAAATCGGCACTTCATTATATTCTTCTTCGGTTTAACATATAGCAGAAAAGATACGTCGTCTCCTCTTTAATATCGAAACCACTAAGATAAAGCTAGCCTAGATAAAATCATAAGGAGCTTCCGTTACGACAAAATTCATTTGCAAAAAGTTATCAGAGACCGAATTACAGAGCACTGGCAGGAATTCTTTGATGCATATAACCCGAAGTATGTTATGAAAGTTTCAGAAACTTGAAAACTTCACATAAAGCATTTAACACGTATCTCAGCCCACAGTTCTTTATAGAACATGGAGGCTTTAAAAGTTACCTACACAGTTTTAACCTGGCTGCTGATCCAATTCTGTCTGCGTTGATACTAGCGAATAAACAATAGAACATATCGTTACTGCTTACTCACGATTTACACTACCAAGACTAGAATTTGAACAGAGAATTGATCTGAAAATCACAAGGGGAATACAGTGCAAATGACGCAGGACGATGATAAAAGAAAGACCTTCTTCTTTTATTACTTTAAAGTAAGAACTGTGGCCAGAGCAAATGTTTCAATTGTTAAGTAATAATCGTTAGCCATTCAAGAACAAACAATAAGACAGATAACTATAATAAAAAATTATAATTAACGTAATTTATTCATTTATACAGCCTAACACTAATTCTCACTATACTCGGTGCTGAGCTGAAATAATGCCGATTAGACATAGAGTCCGCCATTTGTTACATACTTTTAAGTATTTCAATAAAGCTTAAATAAATAAACACCGTGAGAAGAACTGACACGAATAAACGACAAGGTCCATTATTATTTTAGACCAAGCAGTTCCCTCCGGATATTACCTACTAGGATGACACTAATGAATATTTGATTATGTCTCCGGCATAGGGGATTCCATTCTAACGTCACATATAGAACATTTGTGTACAATCCAGGCTGTCACACTTCGAGTTATCAACATGATAACGTAAAGATTTGCAAACAGACATCCTTCCTGTGCATATTTATTACCAGGACTTAGAATAAAGTTATAAAGTATACATAAACGTTAGGAGAAAACAGAGACCATTATAATCCACATAATAGTTTGTAAAATGATTCAATTTGTTTTTAAATATATCTTTTACCTATTTTTTATGATTATTACCCAAAAAAACTTACTCGTATATCATCATGTGAAATGCACAGATTAATATAAGGGTGTCATATGCCTCTCACAGACACTATCTGCAATCACTGAAACTGGGACGTCTGGCGTTTTACCAAGCCAGCTCCGCGCTTACGATGTTTCAAGTTATTTAAAACTATTTCTACAAATTCAAATATCGCAATTAAAAAAAACAATACGTAAACTTAAAAATTTAATTTTATTATAAACGTATATCATATCTATCTGTCCTACAGTTTGCTACGCAATGAATTTAATATAATATAGCTGAAAACGTTAACGTTACGCTGAATAATGAAAATGCTGTAAACATGCGTTATTACCGCTTTCGTGTACACGAAAGTCACACTTTTAAACATTATAAAGTATGGTAATTGTTATTTATTTAACAATCACATTCAACAACAATGTAGACGGGAAGGATGGAAAATTTTGACATCGCTGTACTGTGCAGATTATTGCGATTTTAAATAACCACCAAAGGCAAATAACAAGTAGTTTAGTATTTCATATTTGGTAATAATAAAAACAAATAAATAAATTATTTAACTTCACACATTTTTACGTAAACTTCTTATCATATAAGTACAAAAGTTATTAGTTACATCAGCGCTCATAAGTTGGCCAATAGCTAGAAGTTTCCCCTAACGAGCTTAAAAAAGTTTCTTCGTATTACAAAGCATAGAGAATTAGCTAGACAAAGACTCTAGCTTGCCGCGATAGTAATTTATAATGCAATAACCATTCGAAACTTGTAAGGCTCTTACAGCCAACATACATATAAACCTTGATTTAATAATGAAAGCGTACCACTTGACAGCGTAAGTAAACACTGGAGGCTTATTGTTTAAATTTACAAATAATCACAACGTGTGTATAACAAGCAATTTTATCGATTCATTCAATTGATATAACAGTATACAAAAATGATGAAGGTCACTGAAACAATAAATTAGTAACTATATATAAAGTTAATGTTAAACGAAACTGCTAGAACAAACAAACCACGTGAAGGAAACCACCTGGTTTGTATGTCACGACCGAGTAAGCCGCAATACAAACAAACATGGTTCCTTTGTAATAGTTTTCACACACAACTCGGATAGTGAAACAATTTAAACTTCATGCTTATCAAAGGAAGTACTCTATTTCTATACAAATGAATATTTGTAACTTAAAACCTTTTCATTCACCGTTTTTATATGAATGTTATATAGCAGGAATAGTAGTATATGGTTAAAGTATAACTGTCTAAAAGAAAGGTGAGTCAAAAAATTACTTAAAATTTTTGTTTTTCTACTGTAAATAAACAAGACGCTTACATTTCTATTTAATTCTAAGTTATACTTAAATCAATACGAATGTATTCCTTAATTTATATTTATTATTCTTCTACCTTAACATTTCATTATTAACACTAGTGTTTCTTCAATCGAGCGAGTGATGTCCACGCATTTTTGCTTGGCACCAGAACATACGAAGTTTATTTGCATCAATCAAGTTACGTGGTCAAGTTTCGCAATTTTAACTTCATAATACATTATTTAAACAAAAATAGTTTCTAGCTAAACAGATAGACGTTTTGACATAATTTTAATGGCGATGTACGATTGCATTAGATGTTTTACGTGCAGCAAGAAACCACGTCTACTTGTTAACGTAGAAGTCGTGACGTCATTTAGCTTTGTAAATGGCGGCGAGTTGTACACGTTCGCTGCATCATGTCATATTACAACAGTGCAAAGTGTAATATCTCAGTGCGGTATAGTTTTAATATGAAATGAGAGAGGGAATGTTTCCGTTAGGGAATTAGATTATGAACGAAACATGATTATATAATAATAAACACTTTAAAATACAAAAAATCAAACCGGACAGAACGTGTCGTCGAAAAGCCGAATATAACTTATTGAGTTTACTTATTCTTCATTTATTTGGCGGTGAGTGTACTCACCAATAACAAACAGAACTTAAACGATCTGCTGATGGAATGACGGAATAAAGAGCAGCAGTAGTGGACCCAAAAGTATGGAAATCGATTGGAGATGAAGATCTGTGCTAAGGAGTGAACAGGAATTTGTTGAAACAATAAAGATGATGCTGATGTTTACCTGATAACTTTGAAATGCGCTGTAGCTACAGAAATTACTGAGGTAACGAGATTTAACATTTTGTATCTCAACGCGACTAAACGTTTGACACTAAACTATAATATAATCGAAATTTGTAATTTATGTTCTTTATTAACATAACTACGTTAGAGAATCATAGTTTAAGCGCATAGCTAGAAATATATCCACCAACCAACACTTTGCCTTCTCCACTTATGGGATAACGCCATGAGTCCCAGTAGTGGGAACAATAAGAGAACGTTCAAATTTAAACCGCACTGGCACTAAAACCCTATCGCCGGTCCAATTCGAGTAGGGTGTAATAAAATGGCGTTAAGTAATGTTCACTAGTCGTTGACATGGCTACAATCTAGTTTCTACAGACGTTGCCAATTTGTGGAAATCGCTCGCAGACGATAGGATTGCCAGTATAACTCCAAGCGCCTGGGCGGAATATAAAAACCGGTCCGGTTGAAAAAGCGACGAACGACAAAGAAAATACCACAAGCTATTCAACGTTGAAATTATTTTTGTAATAACTATGGTTTCTGGAGGTTTTTTATTAGGCGACGAGACGGGTGAAACGTTCACCTTGTAAGTGATACGCCTGCCCATAACAACGAGATGTTGGTTGAGATGGTACACTGCACCACATTACTCTCGTCGCCTTTAGACATAATATGTAGTCTCGTTACCCCAGTAATTTCACTGGCTAAAACGTCGTCGAACCGGAACACAGTAATGTTTGCACTCAACTGTTTGGATATCTAGACGGTCTCCGGCAGACCTACGCCCAGTGAGTCACTGGATAATTCTCATTACATTCAATGGATGGAAAAGGTCAGACAGACAAAAGAATTTGGAAGTGAGCAATTCAGCGCAGGTCAACATTTTACGTTTCCAAATTTGTGAGTTGATTTTAAGAGTGAAGACCTTGTAGAGACGAAATGAAATTTAAACGACCGGACGGAAATCCGATAGTATTTTGCACGCCGGTGAATAGAATTATTTCACTCGGTTTTCTATTCAAAGTGTGTAAATCGACATTGTCAAAAATGTCCTTTTGATATATTTTTACTATTGTTTTTAACTGTTTTAGTATAGGTTTGCTAAGATGTCTAGATGAGTCCCGAGCTCTATTTTTAACGGCGAGCAGTGACATTCATCATTACCGCGTTTCAGGGTGAATAGAACATTTGCTCCTAATTACTGGGTCAAGATGTTTCATTACAAATCATATAATAAAAAGAGTAAGTAAAACAATATTAACGTTTTCCGTCTTAAGTATCGTTAAATATATTAAATTTACAGAACGTTTAGTTAAAAAAACATCATATATGTGCAATAAGTTAACATATTCAAAGGTTAAAAAATGTATAAGCCTTAGCTTAAATCGTCGGTACAACTCGATTTGAATATGGCTGCAAAATTTTACCTCGTAGCAAGTTACTAAGTTATGGTGTTTGCGGCCCTGGAGAATAAGTTCTTTACGTATGTAGGTAACATATGGAAAACTTAATGTTTTACTGCGAAACTTTGCCTGAACATCAAGTCATCGAGTAATTCCTGACGGGAAATTCTTGAAATAATTTTTCCTGTATTAGACAAGTTATTATTTCTTTTACTTATTTATTTAATGAACATAGATCATCGTTAAAAAATCGTTATGTTATTTAAAATATGAAGACAAAATATATTTTTGTACAATTTAAAAAAAAGTCAACTTGTCGTCATATCATTATTGCTATGTTAATATATGAGAGTAATAATATCTAAACTATTATACTTTTTTTTCTGTAATGTTTTCCTCGAAAACTAATCAATGATAAAGATAAAAATTTTGTACTGAGATTAAAGGAAATGAGCTGACGATCTCTTTGTCCTATCCCCGATAAAGGTAATACAAAAAAAAACTATTTCACGCATAAACCTTGGTTGACGGAATTGCTACAAGAAATCGTTATTTACTTTGCCCCGTCTCCGGCAGATGTTCTGTGAAAACATCTCGACGACGGAATATATTTGCCTTCTCCTTAAACCAGACACACGTTCAAACCTTACTGTGTGCTGTTAAAAATCGATATTTTCATTTTATAATAACGCTCGGCGTAAAATAACAAGTTATCTTACAAAATCGAAGCGATAATATAACAGAACTTTACTGGTAGGTCTTTGTTATCCGAGACCATCGAGCAAGGTATAAAACATTGCTGTGTTTCGGTTTGAATGGCGTCATTGCTAATGCAATTAATGGGGTAACGAGACTTAAAATCTTATGTCTCAAGGCGAGCGCAATGTGGTGTAGTGTACATCATCAACCAGCGCCACGATGTTTACAATCAGGTGAAAATCTCGTCACTTACAAAAAGAAACAAATGGGGCTGTTAATAATTTCTGATATTTCTTTGAATCTTCTCTACAATATTTCTAGTTAAAGATTAACTTTTCATACCTCGAATAAGTCGAAAATCAGTTTACTTAAAACAAATTGCGAAATGGTATAAATTATAAATATTTGCAATATAACCGACCACATCGTATAGGTTTCTGATAAAAATATACTTCCGGACACATCTATCGGCCCACCACCCAGTGTTTAAAGTTTCGACGGTGCCTAGTTAAAAATAAATGTTAGGTGGAGCAATAAGTTTTAATGCAGTTTTGAAGCAGATTTATTGGTCAACCCTTATGTATGTTTATTTTTTATTTTTTTTGTAATTTCGAATTGATTTGGCCGGCAGAAGTTTTACAACTTGGGCGACAATTTCAGGCAGAGTATCCATATTTTTTGGTCAAAACTGGCTCTAAGTTTAGGTTTGCCTTTTCATGGAACCAATAATCGGACACATCAAAAAAAAAATCCAACTTGTGCGAAATAAAAAAGTTTTCTCCATTCCTGAGTCGTTGAAAACAATGAACAGACTCGAATTTTCGTTTTTTTTTTTTCATAATCCTGAATTCAAAATTAAAAAAAAAAACATACATAAAGGTTGACCAAAAAATCAGCTTTAAAACTGCATTTAAACTTATTACTCCACCTAACATTTATTTTTAGCTAGGCACCGTTAAAACTTTTAAACACTAGGTGGGCCGATAGATGTGTCCGGGAGTGTATTAACGGTTTATTTGTTTACAAGTAAATCAATTAGATTGCCAGATTCGATGCTTAAGTATACATATACTTAATGCTTTCAATTCAGAAACTACAGTTAGGGGCAGAGAAGTGAACAAAGTTCTGTGTTCGGGTGAACCCGATCGTGTACGTTTGTTAATTAATTAGATTTTAGAGTAATTAAACACATCTGTTGCAGATTTAACTGACCTTTTAATTTTTCTATTAAACCATAGCAGTTGTTTAGTTTCTTTTGTTCAATTAATATTACAACGATGTTAGATAAGTACAGAATTGATAAATTTTAACAATGTATCATCAAAGACTGTAAGAGGATTAGAATATAAATTGGTTTCTAATAACAGGAACGGCCGCATAAGAAAACATAATTTGCATTGTTTTACGAGCTTTAAGGTCGCGTGTTTGACTTTGGTGTTTCTCGATCAACTTCTGTTGTTGTTACTGAGAAACTTTGATAAACCCTTAACCGAGTTGAGAAGCAGCTTGGAGCGAACATGAATATTTTATGATTACAATTTTAATGCTTACTCATGTCGAAAGATGACCGAATTTAGGATGTGGTCAAACGGTTTTATGGTAACCTATTTTATCTTAAGAATAGTTGTTGTCTTTTACCACGTTCTTATTATTCTAGATTGATCAATAAATTCCAGAAGGTTTTTGATGTCCAATAATGAAAAAGAACCCTGAGATATTATAGACGAAGGTTTATAATAAAAACATGAGCGAGGAATCGTTGTGAAGGATTTTTCATCGCCACTTGATTCTTCATGTTTTATTTTATTTAAAATTGTCCAACACTTTATAATTGGCCGCGAAGTTACCCGCTTTAAAAGAAACCGCTCTACAAAGCGTGTTCTGCTCTTTTCAGTGATTTGTAAAAAATATTTATAAACAGAAAGTCCTACTTTTAAAGAATGTATTCATCTACATTGGAATCAATAGATTTAGACATTTTTTTTTAATATTTATTGTCTGTTATATAGGAGATGAGGACATTCCCAAATTTGGATCTAAGCCAATCTTTTGCGCCAGAACACATTAAATAATGTCGTAATTATACGGTTGATATCATATTTTAGTCCTAGAACTATTTAAAGCATTTTAAAAATACATTTGAGTTTACAGAAGTACTTTAATTTCTACTCTAATATATTTATTTATAATCTAATACCATATGAAAGCTTATTAAATGTTCGACATAGTCAGCAAATTTTAGAAGATAACTAGGAGAACCGACAGGTCCTAGTTTCTTTGTCTTTAGCTTTATTAGGCTTCATTCATGATATCAAATGAATAGTAATTTATTCTTGTTTTTTAGGAGTAAGTCATTTGCCGCTAAGCAAAAAATAAACGCCTCAATTGAAAAATTTAATAAACAGAAGTTGTATCGAATTTAGCTATTGCCGATTGTATTCCTTTGGCTCCTTGCCATATGAGCACATTGTTTACGATACTGCTTGAAATTCAATATCAGATGTATATTTCATCAAATATTAGTTGTTTCAATGTAAAAAGTAGCAATTTTTTTCAATGAACTATGTATTTCATGTTGTTGCATATAGCAATTTTATTTACTCTGTTATACAAAAATTTCAAGGGAAATGTTACTCGATATATGTAAAAACAAATCGATCTACATGTTAAAGTTAATGTTGATGTAAAAACTAGAACTGTCCCAAAGACTTGAAACCATCCAAAGAATGGGTCCATTTAGTGAAACTTATGTAGGTTGCTTTTAGAGACTGAAACACTACAACTTACTCTGCACTATCTAATTGGACTTGATCCGCCTTTACTATTTTACTTTATCATGGAGATGGGAAAATGGCTGTTCAAACACAAATTTGTAACACTAATTATAATTGAGCTATATCGAGTTTCTTAGCTAAACGATTACTGTAAAGACATGTGAAACAATTTTTTCGTAAATTGTCATTATTGTACAGATATCATTGGGTTGTTTTCTATTGTAAGTTCGGAGGGTACATAACCACTCAGGTATACGTATAGCTGAGTAAGTTGCGAGTAATTTATGGCCCCAACTTGTCCGGGAATAACTAGAGAACAATTTACCTCAATGTGATTAATTATCACACAACAACGTTACACGTAACCAACGCTTACGGATGCAATCAATCAGCTTGAGGAACATAGTCATAAATATCGCCGGTATTTCGAAATGAACTATGTTTTTTCTCGAACTTTAATATAGAAACATTTCCATAACAAATAGAACCGGTGTTAAGAATAAACTATAAACCTTATAAGATAATTTCATAATTAGTTTCTGTTTCGCTGGAAATCCGTATTTGGACGTAATTCTAATTTAAAAAAATATCTACGAAATCGTAAAGTGGTTTAGAGATTAACAGATAAAAATACCCACACAGAAGTAGAAGAGTTTTTTAATTTTATAATGAGCTACTACCGGGTTAACCAAATAGTTGATTACCGACGAAATTTGACTTTGTATTTCCCAAAACAAACAATTTCAGTGTTAATATATACTTTGGTTTTCATTTGATTATAAAAAAATATTCACGAGGAACTTAGACATATTGCGGTGTAATATAATTTTAAGCGATACGCTGTAAACATTATTATAACTATTAATTTATTGCTACTACCTCAAACTGAGATTATTTTCATATAAAGTTTTTGTTAACGAATATATCGGTTTACTCTTGTGTTGCTAACAGCGAAATATCTCGTAGCTCGTTTCGAATTTGTTAACTACAGTAACTGCCTACTACGAGACAAGTCGTAACAGCCAGTTAATAGGTTAGCGACGTCAACTACTGGAAACCATTGTGTAGCTCGGACAATAGTTATTGATTGATGTTAACGGAAGCTGGAAACAATCAGCGGTACGTATTGTTTAATGTGTATACTGGTAACGTTTTGGCCTGCGTGTAATAAAATTTATTGGTACGACAATTCATTTAAATCAAATACTAACACATTTACGTAATCTAAAATTGGTTATTGGTAGAAGCTTACTATATTTCTGTATACATCTAAATGGATATTTCACATATCAACTATTCTCAAAATAATTGGTAGTAGTTAACATACGGACAGTCATCACATGGCAACATACCACAAATGAGGTAAAATTCGTCATCATAACAAAATAATAAAATTACATGTAAACGGAATTTTTTTAATTCTTGATCTAATACTCTGGCTCTCATATACCGGAACACAGTAATGCTTAAGGCGATAGCTAGTAGCTAACCATGAGTTTAAAATCCTACTTAAACTCCTCGTATATCGTTGTGACTGAACTAGGAAGTTTAGCGTTTAAAGTCAACTCAATTTATAACCATTGAAATCTAGACCGCCAGCTACATTTGAATCCGGTTTGAACGAATGTAATTGAATAAGTTACATGAAGCCGCTTCTCCTGCTACCGGTCTAACATACACCAGTTATTAAAAACTGTTTGCTTTATTAAATAGAAACTGGGTTGTGTTAAATGAAACTAAATCGTTTACAACTTTACGGTATTAAGTTTAAAAAATAGTTTCTGATCGGAAATTTAATTTTCAATGATAAAACTAAATACTTGAACAGATAATACAGTTGTGTGATAGAGATTTCGTCCAGGCTACAGCGTTGTACAGCTGTGTCAATATTTTTGATGGTACCACATCAGACAAAGAAGACAGTAGCTTAATAGTTCTCACGCCTCTTGATTGTTTTAAGGTAAATCCTTCCAAAACAAAAATAACCCGTTCAAGACCTAAATTGACTATTGACTTAAAATAAACTTGATTTATATAAAGCGCCGCCAGGTTTTAATAGAACTAAATGCCGTTTAGGGACAAGGTTAAACTACTTTGGTGGGAACTTTTCGTGGCATTTACAGATAAAAGAAGTAAGCTATACTCACTTTTATAATAGCTTTAATATTTGCGATGAGTTACAAACTTTCTTCCTACTGCTTCTATGATTAGCCTGTTTACAGTTTTTCCAACTCATTCTCAAATACTCTGTCAGATTTTAATGAGAACCAAATAAATAAGATTAAGTTACATTAAAACCTCCACTTACATATTACTATACTCATACATGTTACTGTTTCAAATACGCAAAATTCGAGTTAATAATGTGATATAATAGAAGTTTTGAAAGAATCTTATTCAGGCCTTGCACCAGAAGAGATTCAGTTCACTTAAGCATTCTACTCTCACCAAATATCAGTCTTCAATCATAACAAGTTCATGAAAACGTTGTCTGGAAGTAATAGCTTTGAACGAATTATCAGCTTATTACGTATTTTAATTCGGAGAAATATATTGTGTACTTCTGTTATTTACACAATGCATACTCTTCAAATTTGCCTAAAGTTCAATCTCTCAGTATATTTAATAATCAAGTACAATCTCTGTGATATAATTTAATGAAATATCAAAAGTTAATCTCGGCGTCCGCAAGACGTTTTATGGCAAACGCAAATGAGAGTTTTCTCGTTAAAAACAACACGACGCCGTTCACAATTAAAACGTTGAATGGTTCAAAAGCATCGCAAAACACAATAGTGCACCTCCAATTATTATTCTTGGTGCACTAAACAACTGTTATTAGTGAATACTCTTATTCTGTATAACAAAAACTATAAAATTTATACTTCTCCGGTGTAAGTTTAATTTTAACGAAAAGCAAATATTACGTCCGTTTGTAGTGAAAAACTGTTACACTATTGTCTAAACGTACTTAAAGACAGAATTCTCCGTTGAATTTTTTTGTTCCGGACGGCTATTCTAATTTCACAATTGCCGAGGTAAAATAAATATTATTCTTTCATTAACTGCTCTGTAGTTAAAATGGAATGGCTTACTGAAGTTTTTTTTTTACCGCGTTCAGCATTTTAAATTACCAATTCGCTTAATGCACAACGCCTTTTATAAACACAACCAATGAAAATAAGTTTATTAAATGTTTTTAGTATTTAACAAGTTGTGTTAGAAATTTAAGGCTGGATTATTTTTTTGCTTGATATTGACATAATTTAGAAGAGAATTTGTATAAGTTATCATCTATTTACTTATGTAGAAGTTTATTTCTTCCTTTTATATTTTACGTGGCGATACGACGAGCGGGACGTTCACCTGTTGGTAAGTGATACGCTCATGGCGCTAGTTAAGATGGTAATCACTGTAGTATATTGAAGTATTTGTTAAGGCTCGTTCCCCAGTAATTTCACTAGCTAACACCGCCCTTCAAACCGGAACACAGTAATGTTTACTACTGTTTGGCGGTTGAAATAAGAGCTGCGGTGGTACCTACCTAGACGGTCTCCGCTAACAGAGACCTACCGCCAGTTAATGAACTTCCTAACGTTAATGAAAACTTTTAATATGCGCCATGCGATCACAATCTACATTTGTAGAGAAATCCGAGCGGATGTGTCTTTTATAAGTATTCGAGATTGGAAAAGTTACAGATGGTAAGCCTGTATTACCTGCGACCGTTTATTGTTACCACCACTACGCTTATTAATATCGCGTAGAGGTTATATGCAACATTATGTTTATTGATGTTACTGACGTAACAAGTTTTAAAACCTTAACCCGAGGGGATGAATCAATGCGTTGTTGTTAACATCTCCATTTAACACTTGATAGTATATTACACTGGAATACGAATTTCTAAAGTCTTAGTATTTAATCTATTTTGTTCACTTATTTAACTAATTTCCTTAATTTCAGTCGTTATTTCTTTTATTTACTTAAAATGTTATCATGTTGTCAATAACCAACCGCTGTATGTATATTATATTGTTCAATAGCAAATGAAGTTATGTCAAGTAACTTTTGAAATTTTCATGCGAGGTCATATCTAAGGAAAGATCAAGCTATTCTTCTTTACATTTCCTCAATAAAAGAAAGTAGATAAGGGTACGACAAGGGTCCGATTGTCAAAATGGACTCAATAAAATTGTAACAAATAAACTCCCATCGCTATTTTTTATTCATATTGACTTGATGTGTATTTAGTACAATTAATAAAACTTTACTTCACAGCTTACTACCATTTATTCGAGAGCTCTTGATCTTTGATTAGACTTTGCTTTGCGGCGAAGTTGACAAACGTACAATTAATTGATACAAAGTGCTTCTAGATACAGAACAATGGAGGTTAAATTAACCATTTGTTACGTTCCAGTAGACATTACTATAGACTGAATATCTGAAACGTTTTAGGAGTTAAAATCTGTATATATTTAATGAGTAAATTTCGTTAAATGTAACTATTGAATGATTTACAATGTTTATTCTAAAGCCTTACAGTCTGCTATCAATTTTGCTGTTAATCATCAGTGATTCAATTAGCGAGATTTATTGGAAATTAACTTTCTCCCAATGAAGATACCACAGCAAATGAGATTGTAAAGTACTTAGTATTCAGCGAACGCTCCTCGGATGGAACTTTACGCAATCAGAGGCGCCCGGGGCAATGTTTCATGCTCGGAGCTAGACGATAAAATGACCACAGGGCCACCAAAAATAAGCTATCGACCAACATGGGTAACATAATATAATAACGAAGACACAACCAATATATACATTTGCTTCTTGTTACATAATTTTCATATTTCCCTCAGATATGGAAAACGTCTCGATGAAACCGACAAGCCCTTGAAGACATGTGACATATAATTGGTGAATGTGGTGGATAAACGGTGTTGGCACTCTCCTTATAAGATAAGGCTCCGAATCCCATTAGCGAGAACATTGGAAAGACTATTTGTTATTTATATTTGTTCCAATACCGAAGTGACTATGGAGAAATAAATGATTAGTTACATTATATAAACTAATCCGTTCAATCAATTTTCGTGGCGATAATTTAATGTGTACTATATATTTTCTAAATATACTGAAATAGAATGAAGCAATGAAATCTTTATAGAGGTTGAGAAATATATAGTATTATGAAACTAGAGGTTCTTGTGTATCTGAATAATGAAATTCATTAGTTTTTGTGACGATTATGCAGTTTTGTCTCCGATGCGCTTACGGAACTAATGTAAAAAATTTATAGATTTCACTTTTAAAATAATGTAACAAACTTTAAATGGTTGTCATTAAAACTGCATCGATTTAAAGTGCTAATGGTCCGAACCCTATTGTGTATACTCTAATCTTACTTAAGTACCGTCCAAATGAAGCCGGAAGGATTTGTTATTCATTTCTAACAAGCATAGCGTTGGTCATATAAATTTGATTTCAAGTATAATTAATAACGTCATATTTCGTAGATTTTCTCTCTGTTTCCCACCAAGCCTTCCCCGTGGGAATATAAAAAATATAACTTAATAAATTGATCGGAGGGAAACCTTTTCAAAGCAATCTTGAAATTGGTTTGTACCCTTGTTTTCCGCTGTCACACGCAATTCCCAACCTCGTAGACAATTATCGGAATTAACATTTGTGCTCCACCTCAGGCGATAGGTATTCTCCAGGCAAAATTTATTATAAAAAATACGGTATTCTTAAACTTTATTTTTAAAAGGAACTAATAATTTAAGTGTAAATTGACAACATAAATCAAATAATCGAACCAGCGTTACCGCCATTCATTCAATAAGACTAAGCAAATTCAAGTATATTCTTTTAAAGCACATAGACAAACTGTATATTTATCTGGTGTTAAGTGTTGTAGGTTAACTAGATAACGTTATTAGTAATTATGGTAAAAGTGAAATGATTATAACGAAGATATTATAAATTCTTCTTTGTCATAATATAAGTCATATTTGTAATATCTCATGAACTGTTAAAAGGCCTCCTATCCTTTAGACATATAAATCGCAGTTAAAAAATGCGTTACTGAACGATGAACTAATTATTTTTATCTTCTAAAAGTTTGTTAATTTTGTTGAATAAAACTTAACTAATAAATAAAAACTCTAAACAGTTATAACTCTTCAAAGTTATCAATATGTAAATATAATAAAAATATCTGTATCTATGTTAGGTTATTGGTAACTTAATCTTTTCTCGTTGACTCTATCATTCTCCGATATAAATAAATTAATCAACGAATACAGTTTGTCGCTTTTCTAGAAATCGATTGGGTAGACCCATGTCCAGCTATGGGCAGTGACAGAGAATTCTTTGACTTGGACTCAAGTGATTTCGTTACGCCATCCCGGCACAAAAGAAGCAAGAAATTTAATAAAGCTGAAACTTTCTAAAAAAAAAATCATTTTTATTCCATAATAAAATTACCAAGTTTTTATCAAGAGCCTAGTTGAAGAAAGTCCAGCGGTTTTTGCAAATATTAATTCACACTTCCCGCCTGAAACGGAGGCCGTATTAAATTGTCTTGGACGAAATTTATTTACTTTGGTCCTTGTAGACGTCTGCTTGAGAGATTTCCAGTGGGCTTAAAGTTCGGTTTACCGACTACACTTTAATATTGGCGTCTAGAAATCTCACAAGACGGAAAGTATTACTGTGCTTTGCAAAAGAAAGTTTTACTCAAGCTATTCTTTATGTAATGATTTATCATTTAAATAATGTTACGTACATTGTACAAAACAAATGTGAAGCATGAAATGCTTTTTTGTAACAATTTTCGTTGTTTTCGTTAAGATTAATTATAAAAAGCTTAAACATTAATTTAAGCTACATAAATTATAAAAGTATGAAACTCTCATTTAACTTCTTACAATTGCTTCTTCAAAATTATAAAAGTTTTATGAAATATATATTGTTGATAATTTATATTATCATGTCATATTGTGGTGAAGTGTCAACCAGAAATTTATAGAATTTATTTTAATACCTAATAATACCACAAAGCAGGCTAAAGGTTTTCTTTGAACATAAGAAAAAACGGTCTTACGCTAAGTAACAATGGGCATGATTTGTATCCGTAAAATTTACAGGTCCTTAAAGGATCTATAGCTTTAGAAATTATTCCTTTCAAAGCTTTTGTGAAAGATACAATGTATTAATTTTCCGATAAGTTTGTGTAAAGGTATTTTAGTATAACACACTAGAAATTTATTTATTTTTCACCTTTTTGTACTTTAGTACGAAACTAAGTAACGATATTTCACTTACTAACAAATTTTGAAACAGCATGGACAACAGAGATTCAGCAACGTCTAATACCTGCTAGATTAAAGATAATTATATTTTACTAGCCGACCCGGAAAACGTTGTTTTATCATATAAATTATTTCAAGTCAATATTTTGGAGGTTAAATGAAAAATAACTAAGTTATTGTAAGTGTGAGAGGACGTCGTCTATGACTGGAAGAGGAATGTAGAGTGTAACTTTTTAAGTTCAGTTTACTTTATTAACTTTGGCGGAGGCTCATAACGCGCGTTGAGTAATGTTGATTTATATAAGGTACTCAGTTAACGATAACTGATCGATTGGTAACTGAAAGTTGAAGATTGTTACAGCACTGATATCGCTATAAAAATGGGGTTGGTGGTAGAAGGGATAAAATTATGAGTTATATGCATTTTTAATGCGGTAACATAAAAAAAAATAAAAATAAAGGATTTTTACAGCCTACTTTCTTATTATAAGGATCAGTCGCGCCGTTTCAAAAGAGTTTGGTTCACTGTGACTCGAGAATTTTATATAGATATAAATATATACTCCCGGACACATCTATCGGCCCACCACCCAGTGTTTAAAGTTTCGACGGTGTCTAGTTAAATGACACCGTCGTTAAATGTCGTTTTTTTTTTTGATAATCCGGAATTCAAAATAAAAAAAAAACATACATGAAGGTTGACCAAAAAATCAGCTTTAAAACTGCATTAAAACGTATTGCTCCTCTTAACATTTATTTTTAGCTAGACACCGATAAAACTTTTAAACACTAGGTGGGCCTATAGATGTGTCCGGGAGTGTATTTTAAATACTTATATAGTGTTAGTGATGTTTTACTTTAGTATAAAGCTAATCTATGATATTAATTTTCTATTATTCCAATATATATAAAATCGAAGAACAATGAAATCGCATCAATTTTTTTTTAAATTCTTAAATGTTTTGTGACATTTTGAAAGCCTTTCACTTAAGTTTTGTAATTAATCTACTGAAGTGAATATATGGCCACACGCTTAATGGAAAGTGGTCGAAATACAGAGGTATTTACTATGCCTCACGTGAATAATTGAGTTAGATGAGCGCTGTCACCTGAACACTACATACTCCTTTGTATCCAGAGGTAGCGAGATACGTAGCTGAAAATCTGTGAAATTATAATATAAGACACTATGCAAATATCATGTCTATGCCTTGTTAAGTTACATATAAACTTTTTTATAATATTCAAAATTCTTGAAAATTTGTTAGTACTATGCGAATACCGGTATATTATTTTAATCAAAAATGGCTTTTATATCAATCAAAGTAACTTTACTTAAAATCGCCTCTTACATACATGAGAGTATTATATCATTGGAGCCTTTTCCTTATTACTTGTAAAACCATGGTATTCATAGTATTCCAATCCGATATAGAATTAATAGAATAAGAAAGATAACTTTCCAATACAGTTGAAAAGTTTCGTAAAACTTTAATCTCTTGTTATTCGTGGAATGAAACAATGAAATTTTATGAGCGGAGTTTTATAACGAGTAAGAAATTATATTTCTTAAAAGATATCATTTCATTTGTGACTACTTTATCTAGTAGAGTCGTAAAGACGGGTTCTTACTTTCCAACTTTGGAAGAGATCATAAAGCAAATGCTAAATGAATTTTATTAACCTACTTAAAATTTAAGTAGCCGCTTATGTTAAATGTATTACAAGGGTCGAGGAAAAGAAAACATTTCTGATTTCTGTATTCGATAAAAACATGACTTTCTCTTAGCTGATATAAATTCATTGTGTTCATTATTAATTATATTTACAGGGTGGTTCCTGGTTCGATTCCATGGTCAAGTCAGGTTGGCTAGTTACAATCCTGGTTTAGTAAATCTGCTACCGTAACATCGTTTCTGTGTTCCGGCAGTCCACGGCTCCATTAACACTAGTGCAAATAAGATCAAGTGTTAACTCATTGTTAATATAAATATCTCCGAAACTGCTGAACTAATTTTGAAAACACTTTCTCATAAAGCATAATTATTATTATATAATTTAAATGAATTATATATACACGGGCAGTACAAAGTCTATTGGGTTCAACTTGATATGAAAATCAATGCAGATGATGGGGGATACCATCACCCGCTTGGAACCCCATATCAAGCACTAAGCATACCATTAGAAGACTTTAAGAGACGAGCTCATTACTCTTAAATAGAAGTGTAAACAATAATGATCTAAAATCCTAAATTTTATAATAGTTTGTGCTTGTAATGAATGCAGTGAGTGCGGTCAGCTCGGTCTATCATAATGCTGCAAATTGATTAAGCGTTTACCACAATGCGGGCTATGAAATTCTAACACAGACCTGCACCATTTTCATTTGCAAATTAAACTTTCATACAACTAACCTCTAATATATTTACTAGCCTTTTTAACTTGAAATATATATCATAAATGTCATGTATTTAAAGATCATCTATATTATATAAAAGCAGTAATTTCGTGAGGCCGAACACTAAATTACCGGCGATGAGTCCCGGTCCTCAAGTTTTCCTTATCGTGGTACAACGGTAGATTACTTTAATCTGCGGAGACCATTCCAGCATCAGGTGAACTACGTACTTATTTCTTCAACCCCTTTTCTTTGTGTTTTCTCTTTAATTCAAATGAAACTTACTTTACTGCTATATTAAATAATTATTTTCTCATAGTTTAGTTACTTTTGGTAAGTCTCTGCTGGAGAGCGTCCAGGCAGGATATCTGCCTCTGACAGTAGTGTGCTAAATATTATCATGATCCGGTTTAAAAGGCGTTATAGCTAGTGAACTTACTTCCTATCCTAAGTAGTGTCACATTACTTTAAGGATTAGTTACTATAAGGATGTCCTACTTGTCTCATTGTATTCGTGAAATAAGGCATGGTTCGCGAAAATTAAGTCACTGATTCGAAACTAACGTTAAAAAGCATTTTTATAGTAATATACTGATAGACTACTTCAGACATTATCCATAAAAACTTTTTTATAAAATATAATTCATCGATTTATCTTTTAAATTGTTTGCTATTGATTATACTTCAGCTGTTTCTGTGCGATTATACTTAAGGCTCGTTCCACATTGCGCTCAGGTTCAAAGTACCTTCGCGATTCGCCAGGCTTCCGCTTCCGTCGGCCGTTGTTATAAGTCCGGTGGATTTTAGTTGATACGCATTGTGAAAACGAAACCTTTCTTTTAGAGAGCAATACGTTTATTTGTAACCACGCCACGTTCGGTATCTATTTTAAGTAGTGTAATTTAACGTAACATAGAATGATTATTTATACATTTTGATACAATTTTTGTTGAATCAACTTCCGAGTGAGGTGCCGTATATACTGCCTTCTCGAGTAGAAGTATCGACACCGTAATGGTTGGTGGTGGAGCCTAAGATCTGATCCACCTTTGAGCTGGCAGATTTTCTCTCTAGGTCGAGTGAGGATAAGATCCCTGGAGTATGGCGTGATACACATTAAAGAGACATCTTTTCTGAGACGGCCAGCTCTGGCGGGGCTGCGGAAGTAAATGAAAGTGTCCTCATAAAGCTGAAGAAAAGACATCATAGGGTTTATAGTGAATCTGTCGCCATACAAGCATTGACATGAGAGCCAGAGAAATAAGAGCTCATTGTCATTTAATACCATGCGAAGTTAAGGTTAAATGTTAGACGACAACAAAAGACAGAGCAGTAGTAGGAATGTGAAGAGGGAGCCGAGTTTTATCAAGCGTGTACCGCAAAACGGAATTAATTAACGGATGTCCCAATCAGTGCCATTTGATAGGAACGACAGCGTTCACCGCACATTTCTATTGGTTAACAAGCAATGAAGTGAAGATGGTAAACTGGTTGTTTAATTGAAGGACTGTTTGTGATGTAAATACAATTGATTATCGCTATAAATGCTGTAATAAATACCGTGAAGTAATAACAATCATATTTAAATCTACAAAATTTAACAACATTAACTCAGTCACACGGTAGGAGGCATCATCATTATATGATGTTTGTTAAAAGAGAATGTAAACTTTTCAGTTTTTCACTTACAATGTTTTCTGTAAACTCTTTTATTTACTTTCTGTTATAAGGTTAAAATATTCTGAATAAATATACGTTCTCCTAATTCGGTTAAAAAGTATGTTACACTTGCTATAACCTCAAATAAGATTTTACATCGTAATTTAACTAACACAGTAAACATTTATATAATTCTGTGTCTACCTCTTTTGTGTGCTCGATAAGGCAATTGACTTTGCTTTGCGTTAAAATTTTTATGTTAAACTGGTCGTAGGTGCAAAGATGATCTCGATAGATACTTCCACGGCTCGTATATCTGCCGACAAGCACAATATGTTTATCATCCTAACTATCACTTCATGTCTACTGAGAAATAGCAGTGAATAAATAATATAATGTCCGTATTCCAACCCGACCACTGCGTTGTGAAAAAAAAACATAATTTCCTTCATTTTTATGAACGACATGATCGTCCAGTAGCTTTCGCATTAGAAAAGTGTGAAAAAATTCAGCCCCGAAACTAGTAAAAGTGTTTCATAAAGACTACATTTGTAAAAATTTAAGTCATTCTTAAACGAATGCCTCAGCGAAAAGTAGATTTAACGTAAAACGTTAGAAGCTTTTCTCTTTTACAAATTTCTAGGAAACGGCTTTTACAATTCCGAGTTTGTTATTGAATTGTTCGTAGAAAGATCTTGTCGGTTATCTAACTGTAACGGTAAAATCATTAACTTTTATATCAGCAAACCGGTAATGTCTCGCAATTTCGGAAACATACTTTACAACATACTTTTAACAACAATGAAATAACTAAAAGTATAATATTAAAATTTTTCATGATAATGTAGTGAGAATTCCTATGACAATACTGAAGTACAGTAAAAAATCTTCAACACCTTGCTGATTTTTATTTTACTTCACAGCTAAGAAAACAATGCGAATTTATCGCCGGGATTTTTATTACGGATAAAAGAAAATATTTCTTTAGCAACCTATTTTATCAGTATCTCATTTATCAAGAATCATGAAACACCATCGATAGTTAAATTCTGTGTAATTATTTAAATCGCACTATACTATATACACGCAAAATTAAATACTTTCTACAAATGGTTTATAGTGAGCCATCCCCCTTTTTCATTTCGAGCTCGTTTTTATTGATTACAATATAAATATATCATACTATATATATATACAAGGAATCGACATTTAATTATTTCTTTTAGCTTACTAAGTACTAGTTATAGCGCGCCAAATTAAAATGTTTTAATTTAGCTTGAAAGATGATGTAAAGAAAAATCTGTATTTTTTATATTTCTCTATAGAGATGCAAAAGTAACGTCGTCCGTAAGCTTCATTGAACGACGTTTTCACAATATCCTGATGTGAGCTTTTGTAAGAGATAACGATATTTGTCGTAGCGTGAAATACGTATTCCGTTTCCGCATATACTTACATCGGGACAAATATTTCGTTTGCTTTGCAAGTGATTTGACTTTTCTCCACGGTTCGCGAGAAGAGAATAAAATTACCAATACATCCAACCTTCCTCTGAAACCTACGCTTTTTATTTACAGATGGATCAACAACAAAAGAACGCCTTTTTCTTTAAGCCACTATGTTTTTCGGACTGGAATCGCTATTTTCTAATGTCATATTTCTCTTTTTTTGTCCGTCGTTGTACGGTTGAACCATTTTGATTCCTTGACAGGTTAAATCGTTTGATGAACAGAAGAATTTTCTGTTTGAAACAGAAATTGATATTCGGTTATTTTTTAATACATATACGCCCAGCACTATTTTGATGGTAAACCCTGATCGATAGTGTTATACGCTTTAAGAACTTGCACAATTCTTTAGAGTTTACAACAGGAATCCAACTTTTACAATTTTAAAGCTGATGAGCGGTAATGATGACTCACAAAGTTATACTATTATTTTTCTACCATTGAACTTTACTTTATAGATAGTAATTTTAAAGGCAGACTCTGAAATTATTTAAAAAGTCTAAACCTGATTTAGTAAAATACTTAAGAATTATGTTAAACTTAAAATTGTTGCATGTAAACCAAAACAGTAGCAGGTATCGCTATTTTGTGAACAAACGAAGTCAAGAGCCAAAAGAAAACGATGTTTTAGCAAAAAAAAAAAAACACACGCAATTTTGCAGTTCCCCGTTGGATGAATACGGGGAGGACAGTTTTTATAGACCTTTGACGTAAAATTCGATCAGGAAAATAAAGGCTTCGACGATCCATATTGAATAGGGTAAAAAAAAATCGTACACGTTGATTGCTTTCCACGAGAGCGCACTTTCTAAGTTTTTTAAAGTGATATCTGATTAAACGTTCATTTAACTTTTTTTCATTATTTCTTTATACACACAAATCTAATCTTTCATTCAATGAAATTCAAATCAATGATCATTGTTACGCTATATACAATCGTTAACAGGTCAGATCATTAATTATACTTTTTCGACACACCAAGGGGAAGGTGCTCAACATAAAAACTAATATACTACACTGAAAAGTTATACTTACATGACCTAATGTTTTAAGAGGACATCTGTTGGAGACATAGACTAGGAAAACAATTGTTTCCAGAGCCAAGCGCAGGCAACAAAACAAAGAAAATGTTCATGAGAGAAAAAGAGACATGTACTGAGAGTAATTCTTTGTGTGAAGACGTCTGAGCTTCAATACTGCTTCTACACTCAAAACTGACTCAGTGGGGCAACGGCTTACCGCTTCCCATGAAACTAGGTTTCTATTTCTCCGGCATGTATAGTGGAGTTTGGAAGGTGTTAATTCTAAAAATCCTCATGTTATAAATCAGCCACCATAACAACATTGCTCTGACCCAAATGTCAACATTATAACAGCATTACTTAATGTATAAAATGATGTAGTGTATTATCAATAAAATAACATGAATTAATAAAACAGTAAGCTCGTTATACAGTTTGTAATTCTATAATCTTATGTATTTTAGAAATGACTACAACCAAACATTACACACATTTCTTTCTTTATTTGTTTGTGAACCGCCATTTGTCAAATAAATAATGTTTAACGTATCCATAATTTGTTTGGTGAATAGGCTTTCGAACATCAAACATTTCCTACTGTCATACAAATGTTTTGATTCTGCTCGAAAAATGTTTTCGAGCTCTGCCTTTATGAATTTAGTATGTTTATAAAGAGACATTTCTTTTCTTGTTTAAATGTTTGCGTATATGACAGAAAGAAAATTACTCACCGATTCTTAGCATCATCATTCCATCCAGAACATTGTTGAATATGATTCCCCTCAAATGATATCCGATGAGCTCCGATGCTGCCTGTGTCCAGTTCCATCTTCTCCATACTTAATGTACTTTCTGCTCTATCCGCACATGGATCTTTGCGTCATGTAGACATTGCCTAATAAACACTAGACTTAACCGTAACAGTTATTTATTTTGTAACAGCGTCAGTTGGAACACTTTATCATATTTGTAAATGTTTGCTCTCTTATTCTACTGAAAGCTTTTAGAAACTATAAGTGTTGACGGATTCATTATCCACGTATTAAGATTTACGATGTTGTTTCAGCGAAGCCTTCAGCAAAATGGCGGGCGCACTTCACTTAAGAAAGCACAGCTGCCGTCCTCTATTCGCATTCAAGAGTAGCAAGAATGTTGCATTTATACGAGATACATACGTATAGTTATCGCCAGTATCTAAATACATACCAATCCTCCGTATTATAAGAAAATAGTATATTATTTAATATTATTTCTGTCTTCTACAATATATCAATTATAACTATTACCTCTAAATATCAACAAATAAAACCAGCTTCTCTGAAGTTAAATACAATTGTCACGAATGAATGAAATTATATAAAGTTGAAATCAAATTTACAGTAGATTCTGTTATAAATGAAAGTCTATTGAAAACATCATGTTAAATTAAATAATTTCTAATGGATTTAACAATCTTGTAATAGTTGAACAGTTTAAAGTATATTAAAATTTATAGGCAGCGTTTACGAAAAACTGTTTGCAGTCACGCCAACGTTTGGTCAACGTAACTTATATGCTGTTACCTTGTAAAGATTTTACTTCACTCACTGGTCATCAAGTTTACAGCTACCTGTGTAATTTAAGTATTTTATATCATCGATACTTTTAAAAATCAATTATCCAATTTCTTAAAACATCGATTGTTGTTCAGTTTGCGTATTATTATCATGTGCGGAGTGTATTCTCATAATTTTTATTTGTGAATATTATAACAAAAACGATAATAACACAACTACCTGTCGTTTTTCCATTTTTATTCTTGAAATATTTTAACGGTAATGTATCACTACGGACGTAGTGAAACTTGTGACTATTTTCCATGATTATGACATACAAAGTTACAAGTTTAAAGCCTTTTGATTCGGAACATACGAAGCGGGTCAGACATACGGCAATAATCTAATCTAGGATCTTACAGCAATCTCGCAAAGTCCAAACACGTTAGTGTAAAAATATGTTCACACTCATATTCCGATTTGATCATAACTTCAACTCTACTTTTATACGTGCACCCGTATTTTATGAATAAATTCACCAACTTAAGTTATCTTAAATAACTTTTATAAAGACATAAAAATACTTTAAAATAGTGTCCTATGTGCGACAGATTTAAAGTAAACCCGATTGTACTTTATAAAAGTATTCTATTACTTATAAGCAGTAGTTTCTTCACGTGCTTCGTTTATCGTCAGCTAAACATAAACAGTTATTACAGCAAGCAATTGGAAAAGTTACATTTTATAAGTTATATTAGAAAAGGAATGTATGTATCATATGATCATAAATTTCATATAACTTTGAAACAGACTCCGAATATGTTTTTGCATATGTTGAAAATAGTTGTAGAACTTTCCGTTAATGTATTTCTGAACTTCTAAGTTGAAGTTTATTGCTATCTAATACCTTACACTTTAATAAATCAGACAATTGAAATATGAAAATCAAGTATTAATATAAAATTAATTAAATTAAACAAAAAATTCAGGATTTCTAAATCTACTCAGACGTTCTGTTGCTCTGGATTGTGGATTAATAAGATTAAGTGGGAAACACGTTTTCGGTTTCACTTTTATTAAAATTAAACTCAGTTTAAAAAAAAGTAGGTTTTATACTTTTTATTGAAGTGAGAATATTCAAAATTATCTTAAACATTTCGTCGACAAACATGTACTGAAAAAGTACAAAATAAAATAGTGTATTTATAAAAAAAAATCTATAATATTTATATTTATTAGTAAAATCGTTATAATAATAGTAATCCCTGAATGCAAGATCGTATATTTGAGATATATCAGTTAAGTTAACAAACGACAAAAAACACGAACGCTCTGCACGTAACTTGAAGTGATATTTGCAGTCCATTGTTACGAATATATCCAACGCTATTTGGTTATGTGCCAAATGTATGCGACTCTGATTAATTTTTTGTCCTATTTGCGAAGAGAAGTCCATCCGGGAAGTGGGTTTTGTTTAAAATACATTACAGAACATCTATTTACCATTTTTTTATACAACGAACTTGTGTAAGGAGCAGGATGTGTAGAAGCAAGACTGCTTGTTACAATGAGGCATTGAGTAATATGTTCAAACTGTACTCTCATCTCATGGAACTTAAAATGTTAAGTCTCGTTAACGTTTTAATAAGCTATTTAGTGTTCTGCAAATCGAAGTACATAATACTTTTAGCAGTATTATAGTGTTACTTAAAAATATAGTATAGCAATAGAAGCGTATGACCAGTGATATTAAAATAAAATTAAGATCATTTCGAAGTGAAATCTTTTTAGTCGAGGTCTAGAAACTGGAATGTAGAGCTACAATCTATTTTTGTACAAGGCCCGCGGGTGTGTTCCACCGAAGCCACGTAAGTAGTCAGGTCAACAGGGCGCTACAAAAAAATATTCGTCGGGTTTTATAATTAACTGTATTTATAACAATTGATATATTTTCGACTGATATAAGTAGTTGCTGTTAGTCTTTTATAATAACTTTTTGCTTGTGGGTTCTAAGTGGTAAATTTTGTGTGTAATTTTTCATAGTCTATGTTAAGCATGTTCATATCATCATTCAGATGGTCAATTCATTAGTTCTCTTTAGAACAAAGTAAATATGTGTATAAATTTTATTGTCTGGCCTCAAAACAGATTTCTCTTTATGAAGAAACACATACGAGTATGTTTATTAATTTTTATGATAATCTATGAGACAGTTTTGAAAATTACCGTACACAAACAATTTTTATGAATACCTTTTATAAGTATAGGAATTTATAAGTATAAGAATATATTAGTCCACTTTATAGGTCAAGAGAAATAAAGATTTATTGAGGTGATATTCACAAAAATAGTAAGGTATGTAAATCGCTTTACTTATAGTAATCTGTATAATTAGAAAATCTATTTTAGTCGATACAGAATGGATTTCTCAAACTCCTTGTTAGTGATCGGAATGTTTTGTTATTCGACTTTGACAGACGATTTCAGAGCACGCCGGGATCGAAGGGAATAACAAAATTTCACTGAAATTATTACTGGGGTCATCTATTGAATTTGTTCCGTATCTCAACGACCTCGAATATTTCAGTTCGCAAATTTCACGATGAGAATTAATCATCGAATGATTTTAATTAAGTTATGGCCTAAGTAATTATTATATAGCTATAATAATTATACGTCATAGCCAGTTTCTGTCTGTTATTCTTTTTACATATAACTTGAATATGCGAACTCTGTTAAAGGTTAGCTACATTTATGTTAAGGTTTATTAAAAAAATCTCTATCGACTAATGAAAAAAGACACGAAAAATTTTAGTGTATGTATTGCATTATTACTTATAGTTGATTACAGTTGGCCAGATATTTTCTTTTAGAATAAAATGTATTAATACTTAGATCTTTTCATTTATAAATAAAGATTAGATACGAAAAATCACACTGAAAACTCTCTCAACTCTATGGTTGGGAAAACTTGAAAGTTCAACATAAAGTTTCTGGAAAATCCGTATCACGTAACTGCTCTTTCTTAGACTGTTATCCACGTATTTACAATCGAACCACGTACAAAGTTCTGTTATCCATGTAAGATCGTGTAATTTATCGCGTACGTCTGGAATGTTTTAAGTTTAAAATGTCAACATTTATTGTAATGGGACGCTCTCATAATAAAGAGCGACTCTAAACAATAGCGTCTATCAACTCACGAATACACTTAACATAATAACACTTGTATAAAAGTACTTATAATATAATATACTTAATTAATAATCAAATTGTATATTACGGTAAAGAAAATATTTAATATGAAATTTTCATAGTCACAAACAAATTGGTTATATTTTTCATGTCCATTGATAACAGCTCTATAGCTAAATGTATGTCGGTGTGTTTAGTTTTATGGTGCGGACGTGCACGGTGACGTCATCGTTCAATTGTGTGAATTAGACGAGGTGGGATCGTCTCGACGAAAGTCAAGAACACAAAAAAAAAATTAAAAAAGTACAAAACTTAAGTTAATCAATCGCGTGTCAAGACATGATTGAATTAAACTATGTACATATTGTGCAGCATAATATACTTTGTATGTATTTGTACATGTTTATGTATTTGTACATATATATATATATATATATATATATAAGATAGTTGTTTGTCTACTTTCAAATGTTTTATAGTTATTTTGCTATTCGGAACGCAGACGTTTACAACAAATCAAAAACCATGAAAATCGGTCCAGCCGTTCTCTAGTTAATAAGTGTTATAGATTTGACAAATCCATAATAAATGTTAAAAGTCTAAGAAGAAATGTTTTCGTAACACTACTGACACACATAACGACAGGTTGGAAGATATACGCCGTCAAGCTATCCGAGTGTTTTATGAAGGTACCTTTAAAAAACTTAAGTCCGCTCTGTCCAACTTTTTTATAGCGGTGTAATAAAAAAAAAGTACTCCAATAAAATCGGATGGGCTTTTAGCTCGAAGTAGCAACAAGTTAAGACGCATTAAGCACCGGGCTATATCATTTACCTGCACAAGCTAGGTGGAAATAGAAACAGTATTTTTTTTATTCAGTAAGCTGAAACTGTAAAAGCGAAATTCGCGTTATATTTTGCAACGAAACGGGATTCGCTATTGATTGATTTATACTACACGTCATTTAACAAATATCTTTGGGCACCGGTTAGTTAGTACTTCAGTGAAATTTGAGAAAAGACTACTTTTAAGTCACGACCGGAAAGAAAACGGTCAATAGTCTTCAGACTCGATAAATATTAGTTTTATCAAAGCATTATAATCTCCTCTGCATTAGGTCAAACAGAAAAGAGATCGCTTTATACAATTTTATGGTAATCTTATATAACTATTTTTATATTTCTAAATATACATATATTAGAATTATTATATCTCAAAGAAAAAGATGAGATACAGTAGTGGATATTATTGAGAATGAGCTTTAAAATAAAGGTGGCATTCTTTTCCTTAATGTGTCGCAGCGGAATGTCAACTTTCACGGAGTATTGGAAAAAGAAAACTTTAATGGTTAACTCGATAAAGAATGTAAGTGGAGTCAAAAGTTTATATCTTTGTACGGCTATTTCTAAAATAGAATCGTCGAATCGCAAAGCGCTAATTAGCAGAAGACTTTAATTTGTTCAAACGTTAATAAAAAGTAAATTAGCCACAAACTGCTTCATAATAAAAAAAATATATCGTACGGGGAAATTGTAGGAAACACGAAAGAACATTTCCGCTGTTTCCCTTCTTTTTTTGGAAATACATCACAATAACGTGAAATGCGCTTTTGTGGAATTGTAACAAAGAAACCGGGTGTGATTACTCGTTGTAGACACGATAATTACACCGCCGCAAAAGAGTGTATTTTTTTTTTCTCCTTTCCAACATAGTTTAATTTGTACTAGCAAATAATATTATGGTTAGAATTTAGGTTTACATACCTTGATGGAAAGCGCATTACACTGCTCAGTGAACACCAGCCTCCAAATTCACAAGCCGTTTGTATGTCCGCATCGGCAGGCAAAGACCTTTAACCGTAGCGAATATTTAACTATATATCATATTATAAACAATTAAAAATATGGTTTATAAATAGATTATGAAATTTTATGTTGCACTGTATAATAATGATTTATTTGCCTTAGCTCAGAGTAATGTTAGCAAACAGGGTATAAACTTTTTTTTCACAAAACTTCAAAACTGTTCTGCATATAACCTTTCTCTCAATTTAAGTATGCATTTATAGTAACACATAAGTAAAGAAACAATTTACATATGTCATCTATAAGATGTTAATATTTATACTTACACAGAAACTAACAGACACTACAAAAGTTATTGAAGATAATACGTCACAAATAATATTTCAAAAACTACAGACTAAACAAATTAATAATAGGTATAAATACTATATGCATTTATTTATCGCTACACAGAAATATTAGTACGTACAATTCATTTTGTTGAATTTTCGAGACGGTTAAACTATAAACCGGCTCATATAGAGTAACTGGAGTATATTTGATTGGGTAAAGAAGACAGACTCAAGGATCGAAATGAAATAGCAGAGTTGGTTTGAAATTTATATCTATGAGTTTATCAGTTTTATATAACACGTAACATGTTTAGGCTTCGCTTTCTGTGAACATCTCATACGGTTCCGAATGCTGAGGAAATATTTAAGTCTGGTTACCGGGACAAAGTTCACGGGATGCCAACGATCCCGCCGAGTGAGCTAACTGCTACAAATATTTGTTACGTTTTAGATTATTTAGACAGTGGGCGTGGAATGTAAATGGTTTCCTTTGCAGCGTCTCTGAATTCGTCCCTTGACCTTTATTTAAGCCCTGTTTTGAAAATATTCGAGCGATGCAACAACAGTGAATAAGTAGTTTAATTATCAAAAATAAACTGAAGAGATGAAAGGCCAGCTTGTACTTTATACATGGAATGAATTTTCTTTTACTTATCACTACTAGATCATTGTAAAAAGCAATTGATTGGTTGTTAATTAAAAGTCTTGTTTGACTTCTCTTACTCATAGAAAAGCTGTGAAAATAAACGAATACATCACTGCTTATGGATTCTTTGGCATTATAATTTAATTAAAATATTTTTAAGCGTAGTTCATAATGAACGGAAGATTATATTTTTAGTATCTGTAATTAATAAATGATTTGCTTATTTTTAAATACTAGCGCTTGTTAGGATTATAAAATCTGTACTAAATAATATCTTAATATGCGCAGGTTTCCGAAATAGAAAAAAATCACAGCTTTAGCATCTCGTACATCACAAAAGTGGTGTCCAACGTAAGTACGTTATCTTACTAAAATGTTTTCCACGAAAAAGATTTCAGTTTTACTTACAAAATGTATAGCGAAGTAGTTGGCTTGTGAAAGTAGTATTTACGTCACTACCGCTACATTGGGCTTTCTGACCGTTTTCAGATTATATTTCAACCGTTTAACATATTTACCGTCTTGCAAGTATATATACACTTTATGTATGCGTAATTAATAATATATGGATGTACACACGGTCTAAATATTCATTTGATTAAATTATATTTATGTACTCGTATGAAAGTTAATACATAGCAATGCCATGTAAGTGGTAAATTAAGAAATCTCACCAAAACTATAGATTTTTTATAACGTTAATTTTTTTTAAAATATACCATTTTTTTTTTAATTAACGTAAATTTTAGAAATGTTTAATCTGACAGCTAAACTGCTATTAATGGAAGGTTTTAACCGGGATAAATTTGATCAAGCTTACTCGGAGACAATGTTTTGTGACGTCATTCAAAAACCTGTTGATATTATTTGTACTATTTGAGTGATGAGGCAAGTTTAAAGTTTTCCTTTAAAATACTTAAGCATGAATTTATGTTGGTCTTCCTTTTATTTGGTTCAATACTCTTGTGAAACAAAAAACGTTAACCCTCACCGCCATTTTAAAAATATATGTTTAAGCTTTCTATAGAGTGTTAGATATTGAGAAAAATAATCTGAGTTCCAAACATTTCTGATAGAAATATAGTAATTCCTTTGACTTGTAAGAAACTGGGATGAGTCGAGAATAAACATCTGTGTATCATAGTACCATTTGACATTATAATTTATAAATTAATTGTATCTATATTTCATCAAGTATATTTAGTGAATACTTTTAATACATAACTATTACAAAATTAGTAATAAAAATAATAGGATAGTTGTACGGACTTTTTGACAGGTGGAAAGGAAAATGGGAAGAGATAGAAGATAAAATCGTTTCGCTATAAAAAATGACTAAGTTTCGTGCATTCCAATTTGTGCAATGTGAACTCGGTGACTTTTGAAGTATGAATGTAAAAACTGGGACAGGTTAAATAAATACGTTTGAAGAGAAGTCGCTTTTGACATTGAGGCAAATAATAATGGATGTTGTAAGCTAGACTGGAGATCACACCCTCCACTTCCGTTTATGACGTTTATTATACAGCGTCTGTCGAGATAAGTTCGAAATGATGACGGTTATTACAGAATACATAAAAAAAGGACTTTTTATATATAGACTATCCATACGCACATATCAGATTTTTATGTGTTTTGAGGAAAATTTGAGATAGATATAAACAGAACTTTGAAGGATCATACATGTTACTTTTGGATGAATAAAAGGAACTTAAAAGAAGTGCTAAATAGAGTAAAAACTTGTTAAAGGAAATTCTACACATTTATTCACTCAATAAATACTTTAGAAACGTTCAAAGGCAACATAATGAAGGTGATATATAGCTGTTAATATTCACGAAGAATTGTAAATCGCTTCGATTGCAGGGCACATTAAGTTAAATAAGAAGGTAAACGAAAAGCTCCCAACGGAATAAAGATAAAATTAGCCCCAATTTATAACAAACTAGCTATTGGCAAGAGAACGTAACATGTAACAAATTTTAGGAAGTCTATTGCTCCTATTTCCTGAAGCAAAACGAGCTACATTTAATAATTTCAGATGTAGATGATACTGTTGGTTATTTTTATATTATTTTTAAACATAATAATACTAATTCAACTGAGAGAAAAGAATAAGAAAAGTGAGCTTGGTTTTTTCTATTTTTATATTAGTATAACTTTTTCTTTTACAAGTAACATTGAGGAAATACCAAATGCCACTCCAGCACCGTCGCCGGATTCTGTGTTGCTTTGGTAAGACGAAATAGCACTTGAGCCGAGTGTCTAAATACTTACGCTAGTCTTGATGACAATGTCTTAATCGGATCACGATTTGCGAAGAACGTGGGTCGGAATCGCAAATTCTGCAGTCCGACAATAATAATCTGGAAATTACGTATAGTATTCGTAAGTTCTTAATCATTATATCAACTAATCCTCTTTCTATTACTCGTACAACCAAACCTTTTCTTTTAAAGTTTATAAACAGATCAAATTATACACTACCTAGAACATTTAACTACACTCCCGGACACATCTATCGGTCCACCTACTGTTTAAAAGTTTTAATGGTGCCTAGCTAAAAATAAATGTTAGGTGGAGCAACAACTTTTAATGCAGTTTTAAAGCTGATTTTTTGGTCAACCTTTGTGTATGTTTTTTTTTTAATTTTGAATTCAGGTTTATGAAAAAAAAACGAATATTCGAGTCTGTTCATTGTTTTTAGCGACTCAGGAATGGAGAAAACTTTTTATTTCGCACTAGTTGGTTTTTTTTTTTGATGTGTCCGATTATTGGTTCCATAAAAAGGCAAATCTAAACTTAGAGCCTGTTTTGACCAAAAAATATGGATACTCTGCCTGAAATTGTCGCCCAAGCTGTAAAACTTCTGCCCGCCAAATCAATTCGAAATTACAAAAAAAATAAAAAAAAAAACATACAAAAGGGTTGACCAATAAATCTGCTTCAAAACTGCATTAAAACTTATTGCTGCACCTAACATTTATTTTTAACTAGACACCGTCGAAATTTTAAACACTGGGAGGTGGGCCGATAGATGTGTCCGGGAGTATATATTGTATATTGCAGGAAAATTAAATTATTGTAATTTCCTACATATTGTTCATTTATAACTTGAAGCAAAAGGCAATAACAAAAATATGGAAGGTATAGATTATCTGAGAATGGTAATTCCCATGAGATCGATCACTATGAAAATTTTCGCAATATATATTCAAGAAGACAGTTTTTTTATTACTCATTTTGCTATAACTTGCCGCCAGATGGTGCTGCAGCATTCCTGATGGTAAGTGATACGCCTGCCCGTAACTATGTGGCTAGTTACGATGATATACATAACACCACATTGTGTTGGTCACCTTGAGACATAAGATGTTAAGTCTCGTTACCACAGTAAGGACCACACAGGTTTACCTAATATTAGAATAATAAAATTTTGTTTCCAAGATGGCCGTCCAAAGATAATTTTTTTTTTTTATACTACTTTGCGACGAGACGATCAAGACGTTCACCTGATGGTAAGTGATACGCTTGCCCATGACAACGTGGTGCTAGTTAAGATGGTACACACTGCACTACATTGCGCTCGTCGCCTTGAGACATAAGGTGTTAAGTCTCGTTACCTCAGTAATTACACTAGCTACAGCGCCCTTCAGACCGGAACACAGTAATGTTTGCACACTACTATTTGGCGGTTGAAATAGGAGCTGCGGTGGTACCCATCCAGACGGTCTCCGGCAACAGAGACCTACCACCTGGTAAAATAGTAAAAATTCTTATAACGCACACACAAAAGTGAAACGTATTTAATAAGTTTGTGCGTTCAATTATTGATCCCAACGTCCGCTCTGATGGATCAAATAATAAGACGGTGTTATTGGATTATCGGATATTAATATTTTCCATTGTCGTACTAAAAACGTGAAAAGCATTTCTCATGGATTATTCCTTATAAAGAATATAAATATACAGAATCTTTCAATACCGCCATTAAACATTGTAAAGTACTATGACGGTTAATTTAATAACATGCAGCTAATTGCTGAAACAGATAGAGTTAATGGATTTTCTTTTATCGAAGATCCGTATTTCAGTAATAATTAACACTTCCATTAAATGACAACTATCTTCCGGGAACAAGTACGTACTTCTGCCGCTTTCCGGTTACTTATTAAAAATGTTAGATGAGATTTTTCAGCGCAACTAGTGATTGTTGGAGTATTTTCATTTAACGTAACCGCTATTTTTTTTTGTATTTCAATTAATATTTTTATGCTGAACTAAATCGCAATTTTCACTTAATATATAATGTGATTTAATAACGAGAGATTGCGATGCCTAATTAGCATCGTCTGCTTCAAGAGTACGCATTGAACTCTTTAATTTTCCATTAAATATTTCATATAATTTATATTATTTGATTAATGCTAGTAAATAATAAGAAACAATAAATCTTTATCTAAACGAAATTACGGGTGCAGCTTAACCTTCACTTTGTTAAAAAGACGAAATATACAAAATGAGAGTTTAAAGACATTACGAAAAAAAAAATAATAAGTTTTTCATTTAAATTTTAATGTTGTTTCCCGTTTTTTTTGTTAACAAACTGAGTGCGGTAAATATATATTTATTAGTACTTATATTTATTATATAATTTTGTACCAGGTGGTAGATCTCTGTTGCCGGAGACCGTCTGGGTGGGTACCACCGCAGCTCCTTTTTCAACCGCCAAATAATAGTGTGCAAACATTACTGTGTTCCGGTTTGAAGGGCGCTGTAGCTAGTGTAATTACTGGGGTAACGAGACTTAACACCTTATGTCTTCATGCGACGAGCGCAATGTGGTGCAGTGTGTACCATCTTAACTAGCACCGCGTTGTCATGGGCAAGCGTATCACTTACCATCAGGTGAACGTCTTGCTCGTCTCGTCGCAAAAGTAGTATAAAAAAAAATAATATAACAAAAATATACTACATACTATAACTACACTTAACTAAATCAAAGGTATACTTTACGTCCATCTTCCAGTAGCTTATTAAACCGTTACAAATGCTCTGCCAGTTTCCGTACAAGCAAACAGGATACGGACGTTCGTAAATTAATTTGCTACGTTGTAATGAAAAGCTACTGCCGTATCGACTTCCGGCTTAAACCGGTCAATACGTTTACGGTTTTATTGCGCTTTGTAACCTTATATAACGTTAGTACTACTGTTACTTATTTACGTAATGACTGTGATAAATAAACTATGTAATTTTTGTGAAGCTTTTCATCACCAATAGATTATGATGATAATGTTTCTCATATTTTTTTAATGTCCGTGTTTCAACGACATTTATAATTCGGCAATATTGTTATGATCCACAAGAGATATAACAATTAAAATAACAATGCATTGGTTTAGTTTCAAATGACTTTTATATTATAATTTTGTTCAAGAAATAAGTTACACGCAAATAAAATTTTCGTAATAATATATACTTATAAATCCTAGAAGATTTAAGGCATAAAATTCTTCATAGAATAAAAATAATAATAATAATATGATGACATTACATTTAGCAATCAGCTTTAACTTCGCTATTATAAGTTACTCAATAGAAAAGTTTTCTTCGGTAAACATCAATAATGGTTGGTTACGTTGAATATTACGTTTCCTTCTAAGTTACCTCTGTCGACGAACGTTTTAATGAAAGTTTACAAAGTTGTATATAGCCGTATTTATTTGTTGTTAGAACGTTGCGGTGAGCACAATAGAAAAGTTATTTCTTATAATAGGCTTGAAAAATTGCTGGGAGCGTATTTGATTGCGTAAAGCCCCAAGTTCTTCTAAAGAACGTGCAAAGAATATTAAAGACATAAAGTACGGCCTCATTTCCTTCGCTTTAATGTGATATTTTCATCATAAAAAAAATTATATACTTACATTCCGCTTTTATATCTTAATAAGAAGTGTTAATGATGATAAGTCTCTATTAGACGACGTCTAAATTTACGTTCGTCTAAATTAACATTACTATAATTCTTTTAGATCTAATGCTAATAATATAGCTAAAATAATAAGAGAAAAGAAGAAAAATAATATAAGTATATACTCGATAGTAACTTCTTATCTCTTAATTTCTTTCTATATATTATATACGTAAAGAGACAGAGTAACATATTTTATTAAAATTTCCATATCTAACTTATTTCTGCAATAAGCGTTATTATATTAAAAATATTTCCAAAAACAACTCATTTAGTATCGTTAAGAAACTCGTATAAAGTTATAAGAAGCGCGTTGACATCCGAGTATTTTCCTTTAAAAAAAAAACTGAAACGCTGCAACATAAAAGTCATCTGAAAATCTGCAGCTTTTAATTAGAAACATTTTGTATGTATCCAAAGCTAACGGAGCCAGCAGGGAAAACTTTGTTAGTTACCCTCAAAGCTCTGATGTGACAAAGAATCTTCTCGCACTTTGTGCGTTAAAATTTTTCACAGCACATTTGTATTAACATCTTTTGAAATTAGTTAGTTATACATATTTGTTACTTGATAAATTTATTGGAATATAAAAGGAGATAAAAAGGATTTATAAACTGAACTTCTACTGCTGGTAGGTCTCTGTTGCCGGACACCGTCAAATAGTAATGTTGTTTGCATTGATTTTATAACAATTTGATTCATAATGAGTTATGAGTCGCAAAAGCGTGTAGCAGTTGTGGCAAATTTAATTTTTAAATATGATAAAACCTTTACATATAAATGAATTACTTATTAACATATTAATTAATCGCATACATATCACAATAATCGACACCGTATACAAAACGCTTTAATTACTCTTTCAAATGTGCAATAATTTAAATCGTAAATTATTTTATACCTACATATACTATAAGTTATATATTGTTCAAACATCATTGTGACTATATTTTATTACAGTGAAAAATTAAACGCATAATTATTATAAAAATTTCAATGCTTTATGAACATAAATAACACATGTATGATGGATACGTAGCTGATGATCTTCTGTTCTTGTTTGTTAAAGGAAATATATATCTTTCCGTGTACTTTGTCAGTTATGATGCGGAGTGCTCGGCGACGTCATTATCATATTGTGCAGCAAACACCGCTGTAACCAGCTCCGTCTGAAGTTCGATTTGCATAATGCATGGTATGACCCAGTTTAAAGAAAACAAAGCACATCTTCACACCGCCAGGACTGAAACAAAACAGGACTGAAAAAAAAATTACAAAGTTATCAGAAACTTAATTTTTGTTATACTGAAATATGGATATTAACTTTAAGTGAAGCATTTATTTATTTATTTATTGTACACACAAAAAGGACAAAATATAAGTACATAGATAAGATAAAAGTACAAAGGTGAGCTTAACCCTAAAAGAGTTCTCTTCCAGCAGACCTGTGAAGAAAGGAAATCAATGAAAAGTATAAAGCAGGTAGGTGTATACAATAAGAGGAAACATGAATTCAAGAAGAGAGAAGCTTAAGGAAATACTACTACATACACAAATACAAAATACAAAGGAGACCAAACATGAATTATCCAATATAACAAATATTATTGTATAGGTGATGAAAGGAAATACTTTTTAACTTTCATTCGAAAGATAGTAAGTGTTGGAAGCATGTGTCTAAGGTAATATCTATCGACTGATAATAATGTTGATTTATTAATATTACTTTTAAGTTTATACCGTGTATTAATTCTAGTAACTTATTAATGATATCCGAAGCAGTGATAGCTTAGTTTTTAACTAAGGAACTACATCGTTATTAAACTGGTATATGCGGGTTATATAACTAAAGAGCTTCCGACGAAAAACATAGTAGATGAGCCAACATATTCCTGAAACGCAAACGAGAAAGCGTCATCTACTAACTCACACGTCATGAGTCCCAGCTGTGGGTGTATAGGACTTTTATGTTATACGATTGTTGATAGAGCAAGTAAATATACTTAAACAATATAACAAAAACTTATTTATATTAAATTTACATAGCAATTTTCTGTTTTAGCCAACTCGAAGGAAATACACGATGTTATAGAATGGTTAAAAGAGAAATTTTCATATGATTTTTAATGTATATGCTGATATAACCAAAAGAATATTTTTTCTCTACTTTTAAACCTTTAAAATGTACCGTTGCTTTTTCCACCTAATTCCTCTACATGTGTAGGGACTTGTAATGAAAGGGTCTAAAAACAACGTTGATTAGATTTAAAAGGCACTTAGCAAGCTTAGCTTGTTTCCTTTGTCCGTCTATTAGTTTATTGTAAAGTATTTAAAAGTTTACATTTTATAATCAATTAACCTTTACCTTTTCACACTTGTATTTATGTTAGAAATACATTTTCTTTTTTCAAGTAATAACAAATACTTTTCATAAAGAGTACCGTCGAATGATTAAAAATGAAAGAGTATCAGATGTTTCATCGCTTTTGTAAACTCAACCAAAACAAAAATGTTTGAAAAGATAAAAGGAAAAGGCTTTGAAAATATAAATAGAGGACCTTTGATTTGGAAATATTTAGTCATATTTACGATGTAAACAGAATTTTTACGTTTTTTTTTTGTGGAATTAAAATCAACGATAGTAATTGCAAAAAAAAACTCGAATTGCAAACTCTTCCGCGATACGCAACAGCGTATTGTTGTATATATTGAGAACTACAATGGGATCCTCTATAATTGACGAACAGAAAACTGAACATTTCGTTTGGAAACATACACTGAATTCAGCGATATACAATAGGTTTATGTTTTCAGGTTGACAATAATACAGAGGAAATGGAATTTTATTATTAAAAGCGTTCATATTCGATCTGAAAAAAGCTTTTGTAGTATTTACGTAATTTCCTTTCAAAGCTGTCAATAAAGAATTTCGTTTCGCAACATAAAGTGTATGGAGAATTTGATTTACCTCGACGACATTTATTTGAAGGCTGCAATAAATCTTAAAATATTATCACGGGGTTTAGTGTTTGATTTCTAAAAAAACGCGCGTTGTTTTTACATACCGCTGACTTTCATTAACATATAGGTTTTTTATGAGACCGTTATAAAAACTCGACCCGCATCTTTCCTATGGGAATGAGTAAATATGTAAGTTTAAAGAAAAGCTTCATAAGTTATTAGTTAATTATTGTTGTACTAATATCTCATAACTTATTATTTTTGTATACAAATAGCCTAAGTTATTTATGTTTATATATATAGGAGACCGTTGCAAGCCCAGCAATATTTTGCTAAGTAAAAAGCTTACTACTATTTTGTTACAAACAAGCATTTAAACTAGAATAATCATAAATCGTAAAGTGACCGCTTGTTTTACCTTAGCTGATAAACTGAAAAGCTTTGAGTAGAACTGCTTACTACACTTCAGTATAGTATTGTGTAGTTAAATGAAATTTTCGTTGTTAATGCTTGTGTAACATTGTAAGGCTTTGTTTAATGATGGAAAGGAAAATTTCCTTGGGAACTGCTGAGCTTTTTTGAAAAAGCTTAAAAAAATCTGTTCATTCTTACAAAATAAGGTAAAATTTAGCTAAGATGATAGAAAAAATTGGAAAATTTGATGGGAAAAAGAAAAAGTTCTCCCCGGCGGGGAATCGAACCCCGGTCTCCCGCGTGACAGGCGGGCATACTGACCACTATACTACCGAGGACCGATGCATATCCTTTCAAAATTCTGATACACAAGAAAGGAAAATAACAACATTTTCTTAAATAAATCCTTAACCGTTGATGGTAATTTAATGAAAGTAGCGTCAATTTGTACATCTTTTTCGTCCCTTTCGATTGATAACGCATAAGATAATTTAAACGAAAAATAATATGGTGAATTTTGATGATGCGATGACATGGGTCAATAAAACATAATGTTCTAAATCGATTTTAATATTTCAATTGTTATTAACCATCGAAAACGTTGTGTTAAAGTTTTAAACGGAAAAGTATTAATAGCAATAAGAAATCATTTAATTTTTTCAATTTTCTTTATTTAGACCTCTAGCGATATTTAAGAATGTAATTTATATTTCCTCCTCTTTTCATAAACGTCATAACTGACACAAGCTACGCGGCGGCGAATCGATAAGTTGCTACATTTAGATAAGGTACAGTTGGAGGCGTAAACAACAACCTTTTAAAATATTTTTGGACTCATTAACCTTCCATTGACAGAATACCATACCATTACTTTAAATTAAAAGGGTACCAGAATTAGAGAATGTTTTTAATGTAAATGTTCAAGGAAAATTTTATCTGCACGAACTCCGATGAAAATCAATAAAGCTAAAAAGGTTGTCAAATTTCCACAAGTAATATCGCAGAATCTTCTGTAAATAAATTATTCGTGTGATTAATCAAAAGTTTAAATTACCTTCATATTTATAAATGTCACTTTAACGTTTGTAACTTGTGAAAAGTTTTCATAAGTAATTTCAATTTGATGTTAAACATTAAAAGCTTAATTTTATAATTATTACTATATTATATACTTTTGATATTTTATTTAGAATTTTTAAGCTTTTCATGCTGGACCACGTGTAGATGAGTTTAAATACCGGAAGATAGGCACCGGAGCGCGTAATTATTCATTTGAACAATTCACGTTCACTTGCCGTTGCTCCCCCTAACCTAATAAAACGCATGCGCGAAAATTTCACAGAAGGCTTCCTGTTTCATTTTCAAAAAGCGAGAACACGAACGCTACGAGCACCCACAGCCCGTAGGCCGGATCTACGAGCCCGTAGACACATGCTACGTAAACATGTTCGCATTTATGTATGCCACTCTGATTACTATGATAAGAACGATAAAAATATTTCGTTACACGAACCGTTTAATTTTAATGCGAATAATTCTGTTTTAGTACCCTGACGAAAACAAACTATGAAATTGTAAAAGAAATTCACATTTAATTTGTAGCTCAAGTCGACGTCTTTGTTGCATGTTTTCATACACTTTTATAATAATGGATAACAATCTAGACCAGTACTCAGACTATTTCACACAATGGATCTCTTATTCAAATTTAACTGCTACTTTAGATATATGTAGACAAATTACTTTAAAATCATATCTCAAGTTTTTTTTTTTACTATTGATACAAAATATTTACCAATTAAAAAACTTTGTGATTTTTTAAAAGAAAAAACTTTGTTTATAACATTATTTTCTCAACGAAATTTAACAAAATGAAAGACATGAAATTCAGTAAATATCAAGTATAATTTATAACATAGATTACCTAAAAATATTTAAGTATAAATAAATTACCGAATTTCATATCTAGTGCCACTTTAGGAATCCCCGGTATAACCTAAGCTACACCGACAGATAAGCTAAACAGTTAACGATACACTATTTCTTTCAAGTACGAAAAGGCTTTACATTGGTAAGGGTAAAAAAAGATCGGCATTCAAAGATGAGGGAGAACAACAGACGCCTGTTGTCATCTTTTCGCTCCCGATACAAAGCGAGCAATAAGCTTCCGGTTTAATACTGCTGTACAAATTCAACAGTTCCGTTCACGATTCGTACTTTAAGTAAGAGTAGATAGGTATATATATTTTACAACGAGCGAAATAATAAAAAAAGTTGATCGCCATAAAACCCTGTTCTACGGGGAACGTCGAGAGTACTAAGCTATGCAAACAAAAATTAATGAAAGCGCATATTGCAACGTATATTTTTTACAGCGACTTTTTATAACACTTTTAGTACAGACCGGTATAACGGGTTTTACTTTAAACTTTATGATGTAGACGTTAACGAATTATTAATAACTATAAACGTTATCGATGCTTCATATCGCTTACTAAGTTCCTGATGTAATTCCTTTTGTGTGAAAGTAACTTTTATCTAATTGAAATGTTAAATTAAACAAAGGATTTAAAACAGATACACCAATCCGCAGTAAATCTTTCTGGTTGATAAATTATATTCTTGTGAAAGAAGATCCGAGTAATAGAAGTATGTTACTAAAATATTAAAACAAATATTGATATATTTACGTTAAATTAAAGTACTTAAATGACAAGTTAGAACAATTCCGTGATATATATTTTAAGTTACGTTCGCTAAAGCAAACGGGTTGTGGTAATCGCTGTATCACTTTAGGTTTAGCTATTAAATTCCACCAGAGGTCGGCCAGTCTTGCGATATTGAATACATTTCTGTGTATAAGTTATTCAATCGCTACGTTAATAAATTGCGATTTTACATCGGACAAGTTTTTGCTCTTTGTTAAATAATTTGAATGAAATTTATGTGACTGAACTTAAAAGCTGTCAAGGAGTTGAAATTATAAGTGAGAAGTCCTAAAGTTAAACCCCTAACTTATAATTAATTAGAATAGCTATTGAATAAGGTATATTGCGATAATTTTAATGAATTGATTTGTTAATTAAGAAATAGTAAGTAAATCGTTTGCACGGCACAAATTGTGATAACAACTTCATGTGAAAGAAGAGAAACTTGTTCAAATATTTGCAATAGTAATTGTTGTTCCACAATTTCTTTCAGGCGTCCTATTCTAAACTTCGCTTTATAAATTCTTTATACTTTTATCTATTGGAAAGATAAATAAGTACGACAAGCTTTCAGGCCTTCTTAAACTTTTTGATTTTATAATGTCTGTGAACAGTTGAAATGGTTTTTGTTTAAAAGGTTGAGGTCGGACTCGCCTATCTTTTCTTTGTTACTGTCGCCGGTGTTTGTAATTAATCGTAAATGTTAAGGTCTAATAAATTGTTAGCGACAAGGATAAAAATTACAAATAAAAGCGAATCTTTTTACAGTGTCAATATCAGAATTTAAAAAGTGATCCGTCATAAAGAAAACACACCAATTGTATTATACTTCTTTTGTGTAAATTTATAATGATTGTTAGTTAGGTAGATGTGGAAAATATGAGGTAGGCGTAATAAAGGCAAATTCATAAGACTATACTAACACGAACAATCTGATAAAGAACACATCTACCTGTTCTTTATACAGTTGAAAGTTTAGTGTTAACCCTGTGAAATTTTACGCTTTACACAAAATTTATATCTTTGGGCCTATTTACAAAAGCTAAAGCTTGAACTGTCATACTGTTCGCTTTGTTTAATTTAAAAGATAGATTTAATAGTACTTAATCTGTATTGAAATCATTAATCAGAGCATTAACATTTATTAAACGACATCTAGCCTTAAAAAATATTAACGGAAAATGTTTTCATTTAATTTAACAACCGCAGCGAATTCGGACAAGCGTAGACAGTGAAGGAATGTTCACATACATTCAAAGTTGATGCATTCAATTTTCACAGAAATGATCCGTATTTGCATTTTCGTTCAAAAACAAAAACTTCAAAAAAATACATTCGCCGGAGCACGAAACATTCCCATTGAGAGCATTTACAAACTTTACACATTGAACACTTTTGATTATTCCATAACGACTGCTGTATGATGCCATTCAAATTTATTTCGCGCAGCTACGAATAATATTAAAACCTTTTCATCATGCATATATAACTTGATGAATCTATTCAACAGGTTTCGAGTTTAAAAGAACAATTTTATTTCAATATAAAAATACATCTGCTACGTTTGAATTCACTATCGTTCTGTATAAAACGCATCAGTTTGTGATAGTTTGCATTGATCTGAAAGTTTTAAATTGTTTATTAATTGAAATTCTTATATCAACTCTTCACAATAACAACAGAAATATTTTAATTTACAGTCTTTGTTGTAGGCTACTAGTCTAGGTAAGTACCTCGCCGCCCAAACATCCAGTCAAACGGTAGCTCGCAAACATTACTGTATTCAGGTTTGAAGTGCGGTGTAGCTAATGGAAATGTTACGAGATTTAATAACGTCCATTTCAAAGCGACGACCGCAATGTGTTTGTAAATAAACATCACTACAATCACGTATATTATAATCGAAAATATAAATCGCTTCGTTGTATAAAGAAAAGGAATTATTATCACTTGATTTTTATACCAAAAATTTACCTTTATAATATACGAATAGATAATTTACGCATTGACATATATTATAACAAAATTCACAGCCTACATAACAAAAAGTTTGTATATTATAATTTAGTAGTATAAAAGTTTCAGCTTTGTTTTTGCAACAGTGGTTAAGGAGGCGTTAGCGCGTTTGAAGTTCAAACTTGACCTAGAAAAGCGAAACTTAAGTATGTTGCCTCAAAATACTTTATTTTTACGGTAAAGAGAAAAAACTCTTAACAATAACTTAAATAGTCATATTTATATGACAGAAACAATTATTTGTTATTACAAAAATAACATATTCGGGTACATAAGTAAAGGGAGTGTTCAAACTTCATTTGGTTCTAGGTTCGGTTAAGTTATTAGTTACAAGTGGTTATTGTCGTTACTATTGGAGCCGACCTGGCAATATCCTTATGGATTTAAATGATATGAAATCATTGAAAGGACTTGATATCTATGTTATTTACCAAAGCGATAAGCTATACGTGGTGTTGTGTAAACATCTTAACATCTCATCGTTGATAGCGAGCGTATCATTCACCAGGCGAACGTTCGCTTCATTTCAGCGGTTTCTTTGTATGCGAAAGTTTTTAATGTTTTTTTTAAAGTTTTCGTCTTTTACATTTGATTATTATTGTGATGTGAGGGTGTGTAAGAATATCCTCTCGTTAATCAACCCGTACAACTTGCACAATACAAGCGGTAACCCACAATAACCTCAACTCTTTTGTTTGTCGTGCGAGCGTCTGAGTATTTCGTATTCGCTTCCCCTCTGAGAGTTTTCTAAATGGAATTTCCTGTTAAAATATACCAAGCATTCGCTTTAAATATTCTCAAGTAAGCAAAGCGTGATTTCTAGTGAAAATAAACTTTTTAAATTCTTTTTTTTTTGTTGGTCGTTAACACTCGCGTTAACCTTTATTTCTTTATGCATCAAAAATATAACTTAAGCCTTTCAAAATATCTTTAAAACCATGATTCTCTTTCTTTCATGAAGACAAACTGATTTATTTTATTCTAGATAAGATTTTGTATATTTATTATAGTCATTTTAACCTCAAGTTATTAATAGAATAAACGATCTCATATATTTTTAAAATCAAAATAAATGTAAACGAATCAAAACAGCATCAGATATTTGTATTATTTCGTATAAACAAAGCATAAGTTTAAAAGCCTTGATATAGTTGAAACGATGTTGATTTTTATATAAATATTCTAATACCGGAACTGATTACCTTAAAAGATAAAGGGAAAATCTTTAATAAACAAAGCAATGAAAACTTCCCCAACATTCGCCGGGTCCCATTATAATTCAATTTCCTCTATACGGGGACTAGGGGACGAGGAGTGTTTTTGAGTACACACCCACTCTCTCACTCCTCAACTTTTTAAATTAAATCTATAATTTTCGCCTTCATTACAAATCTATAATACCTATCTATTATTTCCTATAAATCCATTACGCTAAGATAGATATTAACCTAATTTGTCTCCTATATTATATATAATGGAACCGTGATAGCCCAGTTTAATTTGATTCCTTCTGAGCATGAGTTTCCTGTGAATCTAAATCATCGTGACGTAAGTGATATATTCTAAGAACAGCTCAGCAGTATATGGAATTCACCATGACACAGTTGATCAGTGTAGTGAATAAATGGCTTTGAATTTCTCCTTGTGTGAAATGGCCACGTGTCTCAATATTGAAAATGTTAAGATTGCCGTTCTATTACATTTCGTTTAGAAAAGTTATTCATTTTTATAACATAAAGACTGTGACAGGGATGAGATTTATATAAAATGGTATAGTAATGCCACCAGTGACATATCAAAGTGGCCGTACAGACTAAACAGTCTGAGGCGAGTTAATCAGAATAAATGCGAGGCACCCGTTTGTTTGTCGTGCGGGAGGGACCTCGTGTGAGGCGTTAGTTAACGTTGTATATACTTTAGAAACATTTGCTTTGTCCCTTTAAAATAAACCCGTTGCTGTTATATTATTATTTAATATAAAATGTTCGGAAACGATTAAACGAAATCCCGCAGAAGTCGCTTATTTAAAAAAACAAGGTTCTCTTTTCATGTACCCAACGATGGGGTAAAAAAAAAGCAAACGTTACTTTTAAAATATTTGAACGTGTAGTCTGTGACGTCATATTGTTTGGCAGTAATAAGGATTTGGTTTGAATGATTCGCGCCTGTCCACTTTGTAAATATTGACAAAAAATGGTATTGAGGTCGGTGAAGTCCCGCGATTGTTAGACGTATAGTTATTTGTTTAGTCCGACTTCGTGAATCGCGTAAATGATTTATATGTTGAATGTAATGTTATATTATAGATCATTATTATTTAATACTTCATTTCGTTTTATAAAAGATGTTCATGAACGTCTGAGCGAGGATTAAAATGATTAAGAAATACGGAACACCTCCTATAGATCAATACGATCAGTTTTTTTTTTCCAGAATCGAGGTCAGCAGTTATAAATGGGCGGCATCTAATGAGCAATATGATATATCACTGAGCACTGTTCAAATGATATTATTTCCCCTTCAATTGCTTTATTAATCCAATTCTATTTTTAATAACAGACATCTTACCTTATACCTTTTAGTACGCAGACGAAAATTGTTTTACGAACAACTTCATTCTTAGAGAACAATAACGAACCTGTCAGAACTTTGTTAATTAGTTAGATGCATAGTTTGCAAGTGCAGTCCGGGTCTAAATTAACCGCTATTTAATAATATTCGCGTCGTTTTACAAACGTACTGTTTTAACATGGAGAATCAATTTAACTGTCAATTTTTAATATACAGTTAACTCGTATAAGTGCAACGGTTGAAGTTTGATTATATTCCTATTATATCGATAAGTAAGCGTAGACTATAAACTATAACTTGGAACCTTTTTTTGTTTTGATACGTGTGAAGTTTCACGTAAGAAACACATTAGCCCATAACGTGGCGCTAGTTAAGATGGTATATACTGCACCACATTGCGCTCGTCGCGAGACATAAAGTGCTAAGTCTCGTCACCCCAGTGTCATTACTAATTTACAGCACCCTTCAAATAGGAACACAGTAATTTTTGCACACTACTATTTAGCGGATGAAACAGGAGCTGCGATGGTACCTATCAAAATGGTCTCCGGCAACAGAGACCTACCACCAGTAACATAATGCAAGCATATACTTATACATCTCTTTACCGAAAAATGCTTTTGACTACTGTTTAAGCTACTAATTAATTTACTTCATAAATAGATTAAAACGTAGGTATGCCAATTTTCGTAACAACCCTTCCAATTTATTGGTCTGCGTCAACCGAGTGAACTAAATTAACTGATTGACTTGAAATTCATTATGTTAATTAATTTTTTTTAACTTATCCGATTTAACCGGTCGTTTATATCGGATTACAATTTATATCACACTGGCTTTGAAGGGTCTAAAGGCGCCGTCTGAAATTGGATATCGCTTTTTGTTACTTTATAATGTATCGACTAGTGCCCGATTACATCCGCGCCTAACGCTTTAACAAGCACCTATATAATCCGATGATTTTGTGAAATAAAAATCGATTCATTGCATTTCGGATAATTGTAGTATAAAAATTTTGTATAATGTCAGTACTAATTTTACCTTTAAGCTGTCGTATTTCAGTTTTATACAGGCATATGTACGCTCTTATAGAAGTTCTACTTCTGCCTGGTTCTTCAAGAGTCGCGTCAAGTCAATATAGTAAAAGCTTGTTTAAGTCTCTTTCAACAGAAACACGTTGCACTACAAAGTAACTCTTTTTGACATTATAATGACAGTTTTAACATTCTTATTCTTGCCATATTTTGCCGGCAAGTAAACCTTACACAAAGCCCGTCAAAGTATATATTCTAACCGGTCTTTATTTCGGTATTCCTATATTTTTTTATTATCATAAATATCACAGAAACTCCAGATTTTTTTTTAACGATAATTTTTTGATGTTCTCAACGTAGGAGGTAAAGCAGCATTTTTTATTAGCTTTTCAGAGAGCTTGCAAAGAGAATTATAGCATGTTCCTCGTTACATAAGTTCCGTTGGATAATACATCGAGATAATACGGCTGATAGTATTCCGTTACTTTATTTTTCCATGTAAGGTGCGCTTACGAGGAGATCAAAGGAAGTAATTTATTAGCTAAGGTTAAAGATGTTTCTTCCGTATGGATTTCTTTTTGCCTCTTTTGTTGCTTGTGTAACCACAAGATTATCTATAAAAGAATTTTCGTATCTTTAACCTAATTTTCTAGATGCTTCACCAAAGTCTATTTTTAATAATTGGATTTTATAATTATAATGTCTATGGGGGTGATAGCGTGTATGGTTATAAGCTTCGGGAGCACAGAGAACTTCGTTAGCCAGGAATGAATCAGAACTTAAACGGATCAAAAGTGAATTTATTTTACAAACATATTGGAATTTATACAAAATTGAATTTGACAGAATTAACAACATTTTTCAAGTTTGACAAATATTTAAAAAATTAATAGAATACTGCATACAAAGAGTTTTTACTATTTACAATATATACACAAAACGTCGCTACCTGTCTAATTCGGGAAGCGCACTTTTTCTTGCACGTTTACGAAAGATTGCAGTTACATTACTCTTATAACACTTTAATATTTTCGATTTGCTATTTCGTCTATATTTTACTATTAAATAATTTAAACTTATTTCAATATCAACTATCTTTAGCATATTTTTCTTTACTTAGTTTACAATTGATATTGTTGAAAAGGTTAACTTACTCGCGGTAATGAAACTTTATGAACTGTCTTAGAAAAATTTATAATTTCTATGTATCCAAAAAAAAAGGCTGAATTATTAATTTATTTCTGTCTTACAATCTGCTAAAATTATGCAATAATAGCACTTCTACATTTTCTAATAGTTCTGAGTTTCAATACAACATCGTTGTACCACATTACACTTCTATCATTTTTTTATATTATAATATTTTCTTCTTTTCCATCGTTTTTAGAGAACAAAGGATCAAAATTTTACCCGCCAGTCCCCCATAATGTTTGATATTCATAAACATCTGCATATTTCAGAGCATACGTATATGTGACGTAAGTTCTTAAAGACTAAACTTCAAAGAACTGTATAAATTAGCAAACAATAGCAACATAACTATCTTTTATACAACAAACAACTAATACTTAAACAAACTATCAGTTTCATATTTAGTTAAAAACATTATCGTTTCGTTTAAAACCATCGACAATTTTGTTTACTTAAACCACAATTATCATAATTAACAAAGTATTTCATCATTAACGCTCTTAATGATTATAGTATATCTTGCAAAATATCTGTTGAGTGTGCTTAAGAAATTACTTAAATGTTTCTATGACTTTATAACTGCACAAATATTTATCGGCAGTTTAACGGTAGGCTAGCTTATAAACTTATTTCATCAAAGCTTATTAAGTACACGAACTTTGTAAGCTCCGTTGAAAACTGGGTATTTGTCTACAGCTATACCGGAAAAAGCAATTATTCTAATTTGTCAATTTCTAAAATTGGTATTATTTTATATACATGTAATAACTATGAAATATTCGCTATATGGGGAGTACATATTCACCAAGCGATAATGTAGTCAACATATATCGAAATGCAAGGATTTACTTATCACGAACCTTCACGTTCGAAGCTTGTGAAAATCCCTTACGACAAAGACTTTTAGACTTTTTTAAGACAGATACAGTTTTAGTATGATCTAGACATACATATTTTTTTTCGGAAGACGTTATATCCAAGCCTTTTATATTTTTTATTTAATGTAATCTTACAAAACGCACTCATAAAATTATTTTAAATTATGAAACTAATTCGATTTTAATTCGGTTAATTATCTAAGTTTACTACGAATTCATTTCCAAACTCGATTCGAGGAAAAACTTCGAGATAACGTGTTCCAATTTCACTCTCAAAACAAATGACGCGCTCGTAACAAGTGCCCAGATAAAGTCGGCCAGAATACGCTGATCTTTGTTGTTTTTCCCAAAAATCCCTTTTGGGCCAAGTTTGAAAGGGAGCGACGGGGAAGTGGAGATCTTTTGTGGTTGGCAATACGTTACTTAAGGCACCTACCGGGTGAGTTAACCTGCGCACAACTTCGTGAATCAATCAACATGGTAAGGCTACCCGGCGATCGCTTAGGCGAGTTCCGCGCATGCGTGCAGCTTAGGGATGATGACTATCGATATACCTTCTGTACCATTTCCTCCTCAGTAATGTAACAGGATCCTAAAGTCCAAATTTGCAATATTTATTGCGTCAATTAAAAAAAATGCCTTTACAAACATCAAAATGTAATTACGAGAAGAAAAACTGAAAATGCAGAATTAACGTCTCATTGTAATATTTTAATCAAGACTGCGAGTTCGGTAGACGCCGCTCTGGTTGTGATAGGACAATTTGAAGATTAGACAAAAGGAGATAAGCCTTATCGATAAGAGGGTTCACATGTCACTATTGTATCGATAGGACAACACTAGCCGGCTAAGCAGAATCCCGCCGAAAGCGTGACAGTGTCCGTGCGCAACCGGTGGGTAACAGACGTCGCCTTCATGCCTCCCGCGCGGGATAACGACAACTCGAACGAACAAGGTACGTAATAAACTTACTTCTACACTTTCGTAAACTTATTTAAAATATTACAACTGCAAAGGAACAAGCTATACCTTTTTTTTTAATAGCAAAATTCAATTCGCAAATACAATAAGCACAATTGTCATCAGAATTCGGCAAGAAAGCAAATGTCTTGGTGGATGCCAAGTAGCATTGATTTTATATTTTCCTCAAGATATGGGGCAAATGAGTCATTAGTGTGGGTAATTATTGCAATAAACTACTTTTAATAAATCAAACATCTAATGATGAAATGTAATTGGAATATTTTTAACACGCAGTTTTATCATAGGTTTTAATAAACACGCTTCGATATTGATATCGCTTATTAGTTTCCCGCAGTATATTTTAATTAAACAAAAATATATTTTTTAACATATAAAATAGCCGCAGATTTAATTTAAAAGTAAAAATTACGTGGCAAGTATTAGTTTGTTTAAAAAGAACTTTAAGAAAAAATATTAAGTTACGAACATTGAATATTTAAGAGCACATTCCCTTATTACATAGTTGATCACTTATTATCAAATTACCGTTGAGGTAAGAGAAGAACTTTCATCATTCGTTTTTTAACTTTATATTTAATATTTTATTCGTTTAAATTGACTTTCGATAGGATTATGTTAAAAAGATAGTTTAATTTTTTAATGGCGGTTAAGAAATGTTTAACAATTATTGTAAATTTTAACAAACTATTGGAGCTGCCAAATTTGTTGTGTTTACTTATATTCTTTAACTTCAGCGAGAAAATTCTGATAGTGACGCATTCGAGTTATTATAAGTGATTATAATAACTTATATATTTTTTTAATTTATAACTTTGATCTCATTAATTTTTTAAACTGTTGCGTCATAAATAATTGTGTTTCACGTGCCGCAAATTTTATTTAGTATAATTTATATTAGATGATGGGAAAGAAATCAGATATTTTTACGTGAACTTAATATACCGTTTTTTTATAGATTGTTGCCATTTTATAGGTCACTTAATAATCCCCCTCTCATGTAAGTCTTAGTCGCTGTTAGCTTGGCATTATAAAAGTTTTCCTATGCAAGAAAAATATGGTAATCGCTTAGTGCCAGGTCTGTGCTTTATGGTTCATTTATCACAATTTCCCATACCAGCTGGAGTTACTGATGAATCACTATAAAATAGACGTTTAGCGTTGTTGTAATGGAACTCACCATCATCCTTGTTAAATTTTAGCCGTTTCTGGCCAATCGCTAAAAACAATACCTCGGTAGTGTCGCATATCAAGGAGCATAAATCTAAAACTGTTTGATCGCTACTTTATGAGACATCGATCACTACAGTCTTTTTTCTGAAAAAACTAATGGATTTCCTTTTCCTTAACCTAATATTTCATGTTAGCTCTGTCGATGATTGCGCGTCATAATTCTCTATTCGTATAAATCCTGTTTATATTTGGCGATGGTTATTTTGGGAATGCTTTAAAATGATACATGTCAACCCACTAGTAATTATTGTTTAAATCAACACTCAGTAATATTTACAGATAAGCTTAGGTCGAACTTAGTCCGTCTCCGCTGAGACCTGTGCTCATTTCTGGAATTATTTTCTACAAACTGTAATCATCTTCGACCTCTAGACAGTTAATGACTGTTTTTTTTTCAATTCAAATGGAAAATTTATAAATTTTCAATTCTACCATTTAGTTGTTGTGTAGCAATTTTGAAAATTTTAGGAAAATTTACTCTGATTTATATGGCTTTATATTTAAAATGATATTTAGTTTATTATTAAGAAAACCCTTGATAGATCTAATGAACCAACAAATTATTACAGAGAAATTTAAATATTTTGCCTTTTACAATTTGTTTACTATAAATGTCCGTTTAATCTCTAGTCTAAACGAGTAATATTATTATACAAATTAGTTCTGGTATTACGGAGTTCGAATCCGAAAGCTTTGTCGGTCAGTTATGCCCGGATTTGTCTACAAATGACGAGAATTTAACCGTTTTTGGAATAACTATGACGTTGTGATGTATAAAATAGTTACTTTCAATGATCTCTTTTCATTCCTGTTAACCTTCATTACTTGTTCAAAAAGTACAATTTAATAAAAAAAATTGCACAATAAAACGAAATAATATAGAAACTTGTCAACTTCTTACTGGACAGGGTCTAGATCTACCGCTCAGTAGTAATACGAAAGTATTACTGTGTTTTAATTTGAAAGGTGCAGTAGCTAATGAAAATACTGCGCTAATGAGATACGTCATCTTTTGTGCAGACAAATACTGAACAGCTCCACATTGTTATGGACAGGATGTATTTTTTTCCTCAGGTGAACGTCCTGCTCAAGCTCCTTTGTTGTAAAACGTGAATAACTCTTTTCGAAACCATTTTGCAAACTCCATCTATGCAAAGAAAGAAAGGATATAGATTCAGTGGGAAAACTAATTATCGAATTTGTGGATCTAGGGGCCATGTAATAAATCTTTCGGTCGGCTACAAACGGTAGCTTCATATTAGTAATGGCATTCGCTTTGTCTTTTTATTATATTATGTGGCCGAATCTCTGAATATTATTCACAAACAATAAAAATCTCTTTCATAAATCCATTTTTGCTCTGAATATAATACGAAATAATTTAATTTTAGTCTCTCAAACACAGTTGAAACCATTTTACTTTGCGTAATTCAATAGTACCTTTTATGTAGAAAATTCGATACGCCCGAACAATATATTTGACGTCAAAGCTTTCATTAGTTTTCGAGTGATAAATAATTGTACATTTCACACTAATGCAGTTGAATCGTAATGAATGGAATAAATAAACAGTTAAACGGACGGGAGTTTGTATCCGGGTCTGTATATCCATGTCTTTTTTGAAAAGGCCACAATTTAATAAATTTTTTTAATACTAGAAATAAACACTTCCAGTTACCGCCCTAGCCTTCAGTTCATAGGGGACATTAGACTCCTTCATTGACTTCTCTAAAAGTAGATATCTACTGTACCCGCCATCTGCTGGTAACGGTCACGAGGAAACTAGCCGCTTTCTAATTAGAATTACTTCTACTACTACTTACACGTTATCTCCTAGTTACATGTTTCAAGCGTTGTAGCTTTTACAAATTACTCTTGCAATGAGATTTAATATCTAGTAACGAAGAATACGGAATTAAACGTCATGACCATCGCTGTGCTATTATGGACATGAGGTTTATCGCAACTACGTAAACATATCGCTGTTTACTCGTGACTCGCGTTTTTGTTAAAAAAAACCTAAATTACGAACGATAATTGTGTTTCGCTGTAAAAGCATTGCCATGTCCGGGCTTTGATGTGTTCAAGCCTTTGTACTCCGGTCGAGTACTTTTTTTTATCAACGCAACGTCACACAATATCATGTGAAATTGAAATCAATTGTTAGCCAGTTATAGATAAAAAAAAAGTCTATTGTATTGATAAACAAGAATAGTTTCCAGCGCCTCTGAATCTTTTCTTAAGACGCTAACACAAAACCTCTAAAAGAGTGAGCCGGTGTACAGGTGGCACGTAATAGTAATAAATCCTATAAATCGATACGCTTTCAATTGAAATAGATATCGTAAATTCGCAGCCAGGCAATGCATCCGCTCTAGAACCCTTCACAATTTGCGGAGCCTTTTCCCGAGCTTATGAAAGGGTTTTGATAAAAGGTTCATACATATTTCAATTCAAGTCTCGATTTTATTAGATATTTCATTATATTAAAATCAATCTCAACTGTATCATATGATCAGGATCTGTTTATTTAAAGATCTTGACGGAAAGTTCTTACACAGAAGACTTATAAAAGAATGTAATTTAACTCTGAAGAATTTATTACGTGGTTATAAAGGCTTCAGTCTGTTTTCTTTGAAGTCAACTATAAATTTCTAACTACAACTACTTTGTTATGAGTAGGAGTATCTCATAACGTTCCGAGAACATCCGCACGTCCCGCCGCTTCAACAAAATAAAAAGATCAAAGAAGCAGTAATTAATATTATGAAGCAACTAGTACATAAATTATCCGATGACTCGTAAAGTAAATTGTGATGTGACAAACTGTGCTTGCAGGTTCGAATCCGCTATTTAAACTATTGTCTAGAATTACTTTGTAGTACAAGTGAAAACTATATTCGCTTAACGATAATTTCAGTATCATTAACAGTTTTAGAAACATTATTAAAAAAGGGTGTGTTCATTTATTTTATAACAAAATTCCACTAAATTCTTTGTTTACTAGTGCCAATGAAATAGAAGTGACAGAGTTTACGGTTTGTTTAAGGAGCCATAACTTTAATATTTTTTTCCTCGCTAACAATATTTAAAAAGCGGGAGCCCGGGGATATTTCCGAAGCGTCTGAACGGATTACATAAAGCGAGCCAAAGACCCATCTCACTGAAAGCAGCTTTTAAATAAATAAATCCCAATGAAATCGTTCTGTCCATTTCGGCCTGGACGGACGCGGGGCGTGGGGCCCGCGCATGTATAAACACACCTACAAAGACCTCGATATTTGTAAATGGCGACTTTTTTTAGGGTCGCAAGTTAATATATTCTCGTGTTTTTGCCCCGAAGAAGTATATAGCGACCACTGTTGAAACATTACCTGGGTTTTATTGAGAACAGCCCGGGGCCCAAGTTTTATATGTGACACGAATTTCAGTGGTTTTCCTCGAGAAAAAGTCGACTTTCTGGAATTCGAACGTAATGAAGCTAGCGGTGATATATGAAATGAAAAAAGGGACCAAGCAATGAGCATTACCGTGCTATGTGAAAATGCTAACAAGCACTTTATTGATATTAATAAGTGTTTATTTATTACAACGTGAACGTAAAAAGAACTAAAACATTCTAATGTACAAACTTACAATCAAATTTTTTAACTAAAACTTAATAATTTTGAGAACCCCAATAATCTTTACATTTGATATGAATTGAGAAACAGACGAAATATTCATGTGTACTTAAGTTTTACTTTCACCATTTTTTTTTTTTTATACTAATATGTGACGAGACGAGCAAGACGTTCACCTGATGGTAAGTGATACGCTTGCCCATGACAACGTGGTGCTAGTTAAGATGGTAGACACTGCACCACATTGCGCTCGTCGTCTTGAGACATAAGGTGTTAGGTCTCGTTACCCCAGTAATTACACTAGCTACAGCGCCCTTCAAACCGGAACACAGTAATGTTTGGCACAGTACTATTTGGCGGTTGAAATAGGAGCTGCGGTGGTACCCATCCAGACGGTCTCCGGCAACAGAGACCTACCACCTGGTAAAGCCAATAAACATTAAATAAAAAAAAAAACAAAACTAAAAAAAAAATATAAACCATTTATTAGCAAATATGAAATTAATGTTAAAAAAAGTTATATTCATTTAATGTACTATATAATTCTGTACAAATGGACATTGTCATATAATATTAAGATATATATTAAACTTTTTGTTAACAGTTATCTTATTATGTATATAAAAAATCTAGCCAACGTATTAGTCTAAAAAAAGTAATTTAAGTACGTTAAACGCTTAGAATTGGCATGCTTGGTGTGTCAAAAGGTAAAGGTGCAGTGAAATGTGAAAAGTTTATGCTCTTTTGAGCATTCCTTCAACTATTTCCTCTCTCTTTATTTTTATGGTGCTCTAATAACCTTTTCTTTATATTACCCTATAAAATTATCATGAGAACTAAAACCAAAAAAAAGTGTAAATAGCAATAACATTCTTTTAACTTTATGAAGTATTTGTGTTAAGAAATAACTTGAATATTTTAAACATAATACTTACTGGTATACTTCTCTATAGTCTATATCTAATAGACATTAGACTCAAACATTTATTATTTAGTTACTAATATTTTTTTATTTTTAACATATTCGTAATATATGAGGAACCTTACCCAGAGAGGAAAGGTTAATAAAATTCCTCTGATACTTTACATCGGTGTGATGTAAAAGAAGACTAAGGATACAGTCAGGGAAACGGCAGTATTTTTCCCTTTGCATTTTTAAGCCTCTTCGATGATCAGCTCAAAGCTGCTGTCTCCGGGTCTTCGAGTCCAATATCCAATGAGCTGCATAAGTCGGTCAAACGACTAGCATAATTAAACAAAATCAAAGAATAGATCAGCAGTTCACTTCAATAGGCTGACATTATCCATTGCTAGATGACGTAGAAACTTACCAACAGGTGAACGTCCAGATAAACCAATTTTAATTTCCAACAGTTTGCAGTCGCGAGCTGATCATGACGATGAAAATTTCAATTCACAATCATATAGAATAAAATTATATATTAAAATATAACTATATAGTTATTAAGTTGCGATAGCTTATTCGTATTGAAGAGGTGCGGGTTTGATACCCGATTAACTTGAACCACCATTGTGGGAGAACATCGAGAGGTAACCGACCTGTTAAAAGAACGAAAACTCGTTGACATGCGACATCCAAAACGCACTTGGCAAGCGTGGTGGGTAAATGGTCCTAGACCTCTTCAACAATAAGAAAATTGTTTACCTTTTATAAAATATACTTAACATGTCAGTGGAAATGTACTTTCGAATACTTCAACAGATAATATTTTAAAACGATAAAGAGACTTTATCATTTTATTGACAAGCTTTCTGTTTGTCGCAATATGAAATATATTTATATTTGTTACGTAAAGCCCCTACTGTGCAGTGGTTAACCGCCCGCTTTTTCAGAGTCGAAGTATTCTGAGCCACCTATGACCATTGTCACTTAATAATCATCAGAGATTCAGGTCAAGAGTTATCCCTACTGTCAAGAGAAACGCTTTCGTAGCTTTAAGGACATTATGAATCTGCTTGTTTCTTAGAAATAGAATAAAAAATAATGACAGTGAGATGGTAGCCATCGGTTGAGCTGTATTTTACAACGCAATTGGATAATTAAAATTTATTATTAAATTACAAGATTAGGGCAGCCAGGAAATCAATTTGATACAATACCGTTAGCGGGATTGGTTCGAGGGAAGTAGACGAATTATAATTATATTCGAACCCGAAATCATTGGCCTATTGGACCCTAAATACAATAACATTTGCTTCGTACGACCCAGATTGTCGAGATACGGAAATTCTGAACGTTTTTTTAAGTAATATCATTCAACGAGCATTTTGGTAATCGTTTACGTACCTTTCAATCTAATTCAAATTTAATCTTTGGTTATTTCTTTTTAACTAAACATCGTCAATTACAGATAAAGCGCGAAAATTAAAAATACATGAGTAACAAAATAAAAATACTTTTAGGACTTGTATGTTTTTGATACAACAACCCGATTTTCACACTTTTGAGCATCCAAATCTTTTACAAGAGTATCAAGGCAATTAAACATGCTAAATACGGGTTGTGTATTAAATATACTTATGCTATTAATAACCTAACGTTAATATAAAATATTTTAATACACAAGTGATGTTTCCTTTGTAGCGTTAAAAGGGTATAAAATGAGAGCCATGGTTCGCCGGAAGGCATTTTTTTCTGCGATTAATATTGAGAAAAGTTTTCTAGGAAAAATATTATGCGCTCCGTAAACCAATTATGTGTTTCACTGCGACAGACGGAAAGTGTTGTACAATATTGTAATAGTTTCTTTTCTGTTTCGCCAGATTCAGCTGTAAAACAGTTTTCTTGACTTAAATTGCATATCGTTTATAACTTATAACAACGTTACATTTTAATACTTATCAAATATAAATCCTGTTAAATATTAATTGTAAACTAACATTAATAATTATTATCAATATAAAAATGATATATCGTATAAAATTTTATGTATAATATAGTGTACATACAAAAGCATAGAAAGCTCCGGAGATTATTTTCAATAACCCGTGTTGCATGTTATTTCAGGAGTGAATCCCTCTTTACCTAACTTGAATATCAAGCTTTACGCTTAACATATATTGGATTGTAGGCAAGATATGAGATGGAGGAAACTTGAATACTGCGTTATTCATACACGAATAAATAAAGAACATGAGGGTCGTATCTGTTTCAAATAAGCCTTTCTATAATTTTGAATGTTCATCCTGTTTACAATACAAAATGGACCATTAAAATTATCTGAAATCTTTATATATATACACGATCTTTATGTATATACAGATACTTAAATTTTTTGTATAGATCGTTGATGCGAGTATGTTGTTGGTTTAAATAAATAAAAAAAATCGTAAATTGTAAACAAATACCGTTTTGTAATGTTGGAGAAAACATATTAGTTTGATGTACATATAAAATCGTAACGTCTAGCAATTTAACCATTGGACATTAAAAGGTATTCGCCGACAATACTCAGGATATTATTTTGAAAATCAAAACAATGAAATACTATTATCGCAGCTGTTTAAAAACTTGTTTAATTATTCCTATCAACTAACCGAATATGCAACGAGGATCGAATCTAGTACATCCGTGTTAAAAGGATAGCGGGTAGCTGCCACGCAACGAAGGCAATTGAAATAATCACATAACTGTTTCAGTCGTTGTCATTTAAATTTCATCATCATTTATATATGTTTAACGAATTCACATAAAAGTTTTCCGATATATTTAGTTACTTAAACGTTAGAACTTGTAGTTTTACTCTACAGGATACTCAAGTACAGTGGGGATCGAACCCACGCGATCTAGAAATGAATAGCAAGTACCAGCGCTTTAGAAACTGAACTATCCCCGCTTCGCAGTTATAACGATGCTGCAGTTTTATTTAAAAACTTCTTAACAACACTTTCAACACGAGTCTTTACGTTGTAAGTATTACGGATTAAAAATATGCGAACCATTTTTGCATATCAAAATAGAGCTTTTGTGAGGCAACTGCATAGCATTCTACTGGGATACGATAACTCACTCAGGTTGCGGTGCATTTTACATAAATGAATATCAAAGCGAAACGCGGACTAAGGTACTACGGTTCTATATTCAGAACCATTATTGCACCGAAGGAACCCTTTCATCGAAAATATCACTTTAATATACTACTGATATTCTTTTTAAGTGGAACTATGTTCTTCTAGAAATACACATAAATAAAATGAATTTGATGATGTTTACCGTTTGAATGAACTTTCGGTTTCATGTACGCGAAAATTTGAAAGTTTGTAAACGCAGTAGAATTTGGTAAAACTTAATATTCTTCGAGGCCATTTTAATATAACATGTAGTGTTAATTATCTCGTTCTGTCCCTATACACTATTAACTAACTTAATTGTGTTACGAAACGAATTTTCTATTCAAATTCTTCTAAAACACAGGAGTACTAGTTATTAGTTTCTCATCGCTGTGTCTTAAAAAAAAGGTGACAAAATCTATTTTGATAACTTCGTATCACTCATCATAATGAATTTAATTAATCAATGGTAATGATTTGAAAGGGAACGATGTATTTGACAACTAGGGTGTGATAAACGGAATCGTCGATGCTGACAACTGTCTGTAATTGCACCTGATCCATTTACAAGCAGAGGGTTCTCTAATCAATCAGCACTCTCATACCTTGCGCGATTTGCTTCATCTATCTATCTTTGCTATAATCGAAACTAATTTGTAAATTTTAACGTAAAAATAGAATATGATCTAGATTAATGATCGACTCGAAAATGTAATAGACTGTGAAGAAAAATATTAAGTTAAAGTTACAAAAAACTGGGCAGTTCGACAAACGAGAATGCGATTGACCTTATTATAAGTAATCGCTTAACATATAAACAATGGAAATCTGTGTGTTGTTACTTTTTACTTTTTTCAGTTTCTATTAATCGAAGATGTATCTTTTGTGAGTAGGTATTATTGGCGAAAAAAAAGTTTGCGTAAATGATAACGCTTTTACAACGAATGCTCTCCAAAGTATCAACAGTTTAAAGTGCACTCAAATTATCAACAATGGCCGGTACAGTGCTTGTAAAACAATGTGAGGGATTACCACAATATTAAGCATGTTTATAAACACTACTGTACTCGAACGTAGCGTAGTGTACCGTAGGTTCGAATCCTTTATACTTCGCCGTTTAAACTTTTGTTATACAAGATTTTTTATTACGTAAGCTATAAGACAAACTTCATCCATCTTCTTCCATCTAATTATAAGTTTCCCTGTTCATAATATACCGCTAGTTAGGATGTTAGAGACATCCATGTTACTAGGTAAGCAGTAAAGTTATATAAAATACAATTACTGTTTAAAAAATCAATACACGTATTGAAATTTTATAGTGAGAAGGTGCAAAACCACAATTTTTATTTTACTTTATGCATCATAGTCACATCACATGAACTTGAGGTCAAATGCTATCAGAAACGGATACAGAAAAAGATAGGTGTCTGTTAATTGTCTCCTTCTGTTCACTTGTTACTGTTACTTAGAAATAAATCGAACAACGTAGAATGTTTCCTAGCACTTGTTAAATTCACAAAAGATAATCTTATAGAGATATCTACAATACATAAATGATTTAAGACACTTCAACGCAACATAAATTCCAAAGTTGACTCAAATCTATCCAAAAATCCTAAACATGCCCCGTTTGTAATATCTTCTTAATTATAATCCCTTAAGCATCACCAGGTGGTGTGCTAACGTAAATTTAAACGCTACCCTTTTTATCCTTTCCAGCATCATCAATCACCTTGTATTCAGACGGGATTACACTAAGCTCCACGATTTTAAGAGCAATAGATTTAATTTAAAGTGGGATCTAGATTTGTTGTACATTTTTGATGTGATTAAAAACGAATTATATTTCCTTTGACCCTTACCGTTCACAACATTAAAATCATCATTGTATATTTCATCATCATTTCAGCATATCGCTGTTCACCAAAAATAGGCCAACAGGTTTCCAGCGCGATCGTGCTGTCTACATCCGATTCCCAGCGATCTTCACCAATTCTTCAACCCACCTGGCAGGTGGTCACCATTGCCAATTGTACCTTTGTACATAAACTTGAACACAATAAGAATTATAAAAAACTTCTTAAACGTTGATGAAATATAAAATAATACTTTTAGTTATTTACGGCTATGGAAATTGTTTGAACGTTATACAAGTTAAAATGGTGCTATTGAGATATTTTTTTGCCTTTTGTATATGGTTTTAACATTTTATGATATAAAACTTGTCTTAACGGACGGGTTAAAAAAATTGTTATCTTTGAAATAAACGTCGCTATTTCGATCGTACGGTTAAACAACACGTGGAATTATAAAATCAGCATCGAGGGGTTATCGCTTTTATGGAGCCAACGATAACTTCGTTATTGATTATGAAATGTTCTGTGTAGAGTAAATTATGTTTTGTAATAATCTATACATTGATTAGTTAATTTATAACTTAGTTTATAACGCTAAATAAAGTAATCAAATATAGCGATAGCATTTTCATCTTACTCTCTTTAAGCTCTTTATGAAAGGCGATATTTCTCTTTTTTAAAAGCCCCAGATTCCCAAGAGCATACTCTTATTTACTGCTGGGAAACAGCTCTTTAGCTGTCTCTGCATATTTGTGTACGTTTTTTTTAATCAGTGGTAGGTTTTGCGTCGAATTAATCATCATTCGTTAATGACGATCGAGGAATCGCTGGAAGTCAAGCTCAAACAGCACAAGGCCGTATTTTGTGGAATAAATTATAAGAGACCTATATCGTACAGCAGTGGGCGTACATCGTTTGAAATGATGGTGGTGATAAGTTTTGCTTAAATCTCCATATTAATTTGGTCTATGAAAAAAAACTTCGTCTAACTCCTTCAGTATTATAATACGAATCCCACAAAAAGTGTTCAACTTAAATACGTAATCATATTCAAACTTTTTAATTCGTTTTTTTAATTATCTTATTAGTATTTCAGATTTCGATTCAAATGTTGTACTTTTATCTTATAAGAATCATCGTTTGCGGCGAAGTAATTCACTTGGAATGAAATGATATATAATGTACTGTGAGAATAAAAAACTTTAACAAAACTGCAAGTTTAAAAACGGGAGATGCTCGTTCCACTTTTGCTCTGTTGGTCTGCCAAATTTAAGTTGGTTATTGTGAGCTTACAAAGCGCGAGGATAATACATCACAACGTTCACGGTCTCCTTTTGCGCAAAATTTTAGGGTGAGGTCATATATCGTAGACAATGTAGCGCGGATGTAACTTGCTACGTTGTACATCAATCTTCTTTTTGCTCTTAGCTCTGCTTAATTAATGTTATTACATTCACGATTTGTTAGTCTCTTCCATTTTTTATCAAAAAACTACATTTTTAAAGCTTGTATATCGTTACAAAATAATAACTAAATTCCAAATTCTCTCTTGTTCATTTTCGTGTTTTAATTTTTAGCTTCTATAACGTTTCGTATAAACTCTTCAATTGAAAAAGTACATTGTAAAGTATACATCGTTTAAATGTATTTTCGTTTTACACGATGCTTTAACTGTACAATCCTGTGGTCTGTCTAAGTTTAACGTATTGAGGCCAACGAGGTAAAAAGGCGCGATAGTGGTCTACGAGAGAAATTTCAACAAGTCAAATATATTTCGCAGTAGAAAGCATTGGCAGCGGTATTGGATCAATTAACGAGCGACCTTGTCTTTTAACTAGAGAGAATATATAAAATTTCCTTTCGCCGAATTTTGATGTTTTTTAATACAACACACACTTCTACAATTACTATATAGATAGCTTTATTACTGCATTACTAAAACAACAGAAACATGTAACTAATTAACTAATCAAATGGTGTTTCTAATTGAAAACAGTAAATAATTATTGTTTTACAAATGCAATTAGTGCTATGATTCAGAGGCAGGCCGACAATTTCAGGAGTTACAGCTATGGTACTACCGCAAAGGCTATTTCCGTCGCTAAGCCATAGAGTGCGAACATAACCGTGTTTCCTTTTGAAGGCTGTAGCGATAATGACTAACACATAGTGCTTTATAATGATCCAATCCCTCGTCACCGAAATTTATTTTTATGTAATAAACAGATAAACGTTTTTACCATACTTTATTAATTAATAAAAATATCTTTGTTACAGCTGATGCGCCGTTTTGGCGTCGCTTAACAATTAAGCTACCGAAATTCTCCTCAGCCGGTAAGTGTTTTCATATAGAACTACACATATTTAACACAGAACCAGAATAGCACAAAAGAATACATACAATATTAATTAGTCTTTTTTTTATTTGCCATAACGTTATACGCGAGGGAAATATTATTTTGTGCTATCGGACTTAAAAAAAAAAGTTATTTTTGTATTTCATTTTGTTTTACATATTTATGATTGTTAGATATTGAGAAAAGTAATTGTGATTACCGACATTTTGTTAGTAAAATAGTATGTGTATTGATTTTAAAAGACTAAAATGAAAAAAGGGAGGGTATGACATAACATCGTTTCTAATATGATGGACAATATTAAAAAGAAAAACCATTTACATTATGCATACGTTAACAATGAAATATATGTACATAGTAAGAAAGATATATATTGTATATAATTAAAACAACTGCTTTCGGAGCACTTAACTTATTTCGTTAAGCCCTTTTGTAAGGATACTCAGGTTCGATTCCGGACTACATTTTTAGATTTTTAATGTTACTATGATTTTCCGAAACTGTCTGGGTAGATACCACCTTAATATTTACAGTAAATCAGCCGTCATTACTGTGTTACGGCTGTCATTAAACCATAGGTTATTATGGGAGAGTTTCCTTATCAACGCTGTCATTGTCACTAAACTAGATTTGCAGCTGAAATCAAATTGACTGTACTGCAGGATATTTAGTAAAAATTATCCAATCATTATTATCCAATCAGTGTTATAAATCAAACTGTAATAATATTCGAGATTAACATCGTTAAACAATCTCTTGTCCGGACGTCGATTGTCCCGGTTACAATTGCCTGTGCGACGGATGTAATGCAATTTTGCTTAACTATCGCATATATAACACTCCGTTTCAAGTAGCTCAGATGCTAGATGCATTCGCAGTCTGAACTAGATACAATTATAGTCATTCGTGCACCGAAAACCGTCGGCGAATGTGGTCGTAATATTCACAACACAACACACTGAATAAATACACCACTTTAAAGGTAAGTATGGTTTTATCTTTATATCATATGTTTGGATTACTTTAGTTGACTTTTGTAACCTAAACACTACCATCGTCACGTCCATGTTTATAATAATTATTGATACCTAGGACACCTAGAATTTTCTCAGACCCATTATATTGACAAAGTTGAATGGAAATTTTTAATGAGTTTGGATTTTTTCTTAACGGAAGTTTTTTTAATAAAATTACACATCGAATAGCATTTTAGTGTTTGTATTTTCAGTTGTATACTTGAAGAAGTTAATAAACCAATTATTAACGGCAACGGGTTCCCTGAAAACGGAGAGCCTCAACGAAAAGGATTTATTAGTATAAGTAACGTGTAAATGTGTTAACAAACATTTAAATTCACCGAATTCATTTACATATTTCTAAAACGCATACAATTTTTAACCGGAGGCTACTGAATGAAATGGAATTTAATATTTACAATGGTTTCATAGTTATATTGTATGTTATAGTTAAACGATTACTTTAAATATTAATACTGACAACTGGTTTAATCAATTCCTCGTTAGAGCTTTAGACATGTGTGATATAATGTAGAGAAAACAATTTTTTTTTTAACCTTTTACTTTGATGTAAATCCGATTTTACACTGTCTATACAACTAAATAAAATAGGAGTGTCTGTTTGTTCCGGCTAATCTCTGAAACGGCTAGACCGATTGTGACGGGACTTTCACTGGCAGACAGCTAATGTAACAGGGAGTAACTTGGTCTATCCTATTGTTTTTGGAAAAATTATTAGGATCTCACAAAGAATATTAAAAATCCATGAAAAATGTTACAATATTCGATTCAAATAGAAATATATAATTTATTTAAACGTCGCGGGTAAATATTGTAAGAAATAGATGATGAAGGCATCGTTTGACTTGTCTCCGCCTGTCCGTCCCGCGATGTATACGTTTCCATACATTTAGAGGTCACACGACACTATGCAAATGTTAAATGCAAGCGACAGTGTTCGCATGTTCTAGAAACGTATAACATATCACATTGGCACTGTTCCAGCAAGAAGATTGCTAGCATCGATTCAGTACAAATTTATTACATTACCAAGTTACATTCACCCATTGTTTCTATTTAATAGAATTATATTATCGTAATTGTTTTTTTTTCTGTTTACGAACAGAAACGTTCTATCTACTGGAAGTACCATCCACGAGATATATGTAGCATTAAGATGAATATATACAGCACTACATTGCGCTTGTAGTCTTGAAGCATAAATGACAAGAAACTTTACATCAGTTATTTAACTAACTACAGCGTCCTAACCGGTGGCAGAAATATCACAATTACACGCTTCAACATACATAGAGATATAATAAGAATGAACATTATACTGACGATTAAATATTATTATTAATATTCACGATTCATAATATTTTCAGTTAGGCACCAAGAGTAACAACAAGTTTAAACACATACACAACTACATTATAAGAAATGTGATATTCATCATCTTATAGCGTTAAACCAATTGTGTTTATTAATTATTAGAGATTTTCGACCTGCATTCGATGTCGGCATTAAGTTATTCCCAGGACCAACGAGTAACTTAAAAAGTTACATATATATATATATTTTTATGTTTGTAGTGAGGATGGTGAATCGCTGCGAAACGAGGGCGGTGGCATGCGTGCTGCTCGCAATAACTGCTGTCGTGGCGGCGGCTTCCTACGACAGGGAACGTCTCGAAATTGCGAAGCAGATACTTGAAGAAGTGCCCCTTATCGACGGGTATGTACTGAATTTAATAAATAAATAAGCAGCCGTCATAATATTCCCACAACTGGGACCAAAGCTTTCATACTCGAGTAGCCATGGCTATTCATCTACCACGATGGACCAATGCGTGTTGGTGATATAGCAGCTTCCTCTCGATGTTTTCCTTCACCGGAAGTTCAGGTATGTTGAGGATCGAACCCGCGCTCCTTCGTGATAAGAACTAGGTTTATGTAATACAATTGAATTTTATCTGCTTTGTGTATGTACTCGTATCAACACAAGTAACTTTTTACGAACTAGTAAATAAGAATAAGTGATAAACATTTCGCATTTGTCCACAATTTAGTAAATTGTTAAACTTTGTGTTTTTAATCGTCTCTTAGATCTTTCGTGAAGAGTTATTATGTTAACTTTTTTCAAGTCACGCCAATGAAAGTTTAAACCTATAGGCACAATGATCTGCCCTGGAACGTGCGCAAGTTTCTCCGCAACCAGATCAACGAATTTGAACTCGACACCGATCTGACCGTTGTCGAACCATGGTCCATCTCCAAGTACTCCCATACTGATCTGCCGCGACTGAAGGAAGGCATGGTTGGAGCTCAAGTAAGATAAAAATACAACCTTTTCATACTTAGTGCGGATATGCATACGGGTAACCACTTGACCTTAAATACTCTGGCTCTCATGTGTTTGCTATCAAACACAGAAATGATAATGTGATACCTTAATAATTAGTGAGTAGTCAGGTTAGTTTGAAAAGTTTCAGTTTTAACGTTCCCGCGATTGAATCGAACTAAATTGAAAGGTATTCGTTTACTAAAAAGTTAATTTCCTTTGCGAATACGATATTTCCCGCTCAGAGGTAGATACTATCACATTTCCGCTCACTACTGCCAAGCAGTACGATGTTATTTAATAAATTTTATTAAGCGTAGAATATTTCAAAGTATTGAAATAATTCCTCCATAAGCATTCTTTCAAGTCTCTCTCGGGAATTGATTTATACGCGAAATAATTGGAGAGAACTACGTACCAATTTCGAATACCTATGCATTCATAATAATATCCATATTGTGCTTCGAAAACCATTGTAGTAGCTTTTTATACAGCGATGAATACCTTTCAATCATATAACAGGACATACACCATACACCACAGCGCGATGTTCGCTGCTCTGAGATGAAGTATTGTTATCGTGTTCAATCTTTAGAGACATCAACGCACCTTGTATTATCAATCATTATTATAAACATTCATATTGACAAGAATACACTATTTTAATATTTCGTTTATCAATAAAAAAAAGTATTCACAAAATAGTGGCAACGGAACAGAAATAAACTGAGTGATTTTTGCGAAAACAACACCGCATTCGAACACAATTTTATGTGAGATAAATAAAAACTAAAAGCAGCCATAAAAGGAGCGTGCTTTCTTCCATCCCCAGCTAACAATGGAGAAAAGGCTGGAAGGTTTTACTGCCAGTTTTTATACCTCGCTGTTTGTTCATCAACAAATGCTAACCTCAGGCTTGTCATGGCCGCAAGATGCTTTGTGTAGCGCTACTGAAACTTTGTGTTGTCTTATCAAAAATAATATAAGAAAACTATTATAAAACAATAAAAAGTTCTTTTAATCAACTAAACGTCGAAACGGGCACAGAGTTCATCTGATAAAGACATTATACACTATAGATCTATCACTGGTTGACTTCTACCGACATACGAGCTGAACCTAAACAATAACATCGTAAAAGATATTAAGCATATGGTTAACTAGGACTTCGATAAGTAATGTTAACAAATTATTACTATGAAGAGATAAAATCGATTTAAAACCAAACAAACTTGATGATTGTTCTATTGATATAACATTAGGAATTTGTGGAGTAAAATCAAAGAAATATTATTAAAACTGTTTGCACATTTATTTGTATATATAATCTTGACTATTTAGTCAAGATTATAATATACAAATAAATAATATACATATATATTTATATACAGAGATAACTATTTTAAATAAGAATGGTGCTGGCGAATATCCCATTTTAAAGATCTCTATACCCTCGTTGTAATATAATTGGATCACTTCTATTATAATAATATAAAGATATTAAATAAAAAGGTTAGAAACATTTCTATTGAATCGGAACCTATTGAAAAAAGTTCGAATATTACTACATCAAAGAAAGTAAATCTATTGTATGAAAGCAATAACGTATTTACCCATGCAAAAACTGTTCGTTCACATTTCATTTTTATCTTCTTATATAACGCGATTAATTTAACGTAAAATCAAATTTGTTGGTTGAAATTAGTTAAATTAACAAGTTTAAAATTTTATATCAATGAGCGATTTAAATTTCCTGGAATATTATATTTCTCTTAAAATTTTCTTTTAATTTTTTTCTACATCTTTCGTCTTCAATATGTGCAAATTTAGTAATTTTAAAGCATGCATGAAGCGAAATATATTAGAAACTTCAGTGCTGTGGGACCGCCTTGGCATAGTTAATATGAACAGTTATAATTCTGGATGGAGCAATTAGGTTATATTTCAAACTATTTAATACAGACGAAATTAGAAATTCATCAATATATAACAATGATTTGGTTTTAACAAAAACTCTGACAATTATCAATAATGATGACGTTAGGATTGAGTCAGACTGTTCTCATAATATGAATAAAATCATTCATCGCTCTAGTTTTGTTCAAATTTCTTTAAAAAATACACATTTAAAATTAAAGACGACAATACAGGGTCTATTTTTAGAGAAATTAACTACAATTTTAACAACAAAATAAAGAGGTCTGTTAAACGAAATTTGGCAAGTTACAGTCTTAATTTTTTTCCGATTCCATGGTTTTTTATGAAAGAAAGAAAGAAAACTTTATTCAACATAAAATACACAACAGTTGCTAAAAAAAAATGAATTACATAAAACAAAAAACATATTAAAAGTGTGTTGTGACATGATGTTGAACAGGTCTCCACTCAGCATCTACTGCAGCAAGTTTAATGCTGCAGCGCTGATATTATGTTGAGCCTTTACAAAGAGTCGGAGGGCTACATTTATATAGAAATCTGTAAATGACCATAACTATAAAGAAATAAATAAATGAATAAAGTGGTTATTTAATAATGTAGATATATAATAAATAGTAACAGCAACCTATCATATTCACAATTACACAAGTTAACGTTTGCACCACACCTCGAAAATATTACTAAACGCGCCTCAAAAATGCTCGGGTTCATAATTCGTAATTCTAAAGGTTTTCGTTGCAAATCTAAAATTATCCTGTACTACAGCCTAGTGCGTAGTATCTTGGAGTATTGCTCAGTTGTATGGAGGCCGCACTACGCTACCCATTCCCTGAGAATAGAAAGGATACAAAAAAAATTCGTCAGGCATTTAAAGTTTTCCTGCCGTATTCCTAAACGTGAAATCCGGTCATACAATAGCCAACTCTCACACTTTAAAATGATCTCTTTAGCCAATCGCAGTGTACTAAATGACCTTTTATTCGCTTCAAAATTTTTTAATAATGAATTAGATTGTTCTGAATTATTAAAAACCTTTAAGTTACGTGTGCCTGTTCGATATCCTAGATTCAAAATAACTCCGTTCCAACCACCCTATCGTAGGACAGTTTTTGGATCAAACTCCCCGGTTGCGAGGCTTTCCAAATTACTCAACGAGTATAGCGATTTCCTGGACATTTACGGTGATTCACCCAGCAAGCTCCGCCAAGTAGTTAGCGATATTTTCTTAAACAATTGTTAGTCGTAATAGTATGCTTTACATAGTTTAAATTTTGAATTGTTACAAGGTATGTTTTTTTTTTAATTTTTTTCACATATTTTATAATTGCTAGTATGATAGTTTATAGATGCATGTTGTATTTACCTTTAAGTGTTTTGTTACATTATGATTTTTGTATTTGCTAGTATTTTGTAAAAGTATTGATGTATACAAGCGTTGGTAAATCTAATAAATTAAATTAAAAAAATAAAATATTGAATAATAAAGCTAAAGAATATAATATTTTATGCTGCGTCTGTGGCCGTTTATTTAACATTTCGGCCGTTTTCAGTTCTGGTCCGCGTTTGTGCCGTGCGCGACCCAAAACAAGGACGCTGTCCAATTGACACTCGAACAAATAGACGTCATCAAACGCCTCGTGGACAAATACCCAAAGCAACTGCAATTGGCTAAATCCGTTAGAGGTATACTATACATTGTTTTAATATTTATAATCCTTAACTTTATCATCGGTCAAAGCTTTATACAATTGAAAAATGATATCTCTGATGATGATCTATTATGAAACGTTCTTGTTTCTAAGATTTTTGTAAAGACCAGTAAAAAATTGACACATACACTTTTGTATTTTTTTATTATACTTCAGTTCTAAGACACATGATAGTATAGCACCTCATACATGGGGCGATGATGTTACCTACCATGTTATACTATTCAATTTATTGTTTTTTCATTATCCAATAGACATACTTCAGGCGCACAGCGCGAGACCTCGTAAAATTGCCTCCCTTATTGGGATTGAAGGTGGACACTCGATTGGCAACTCGTTGGGAGTTCTGCGCAGCTATTACTATCTTGGTGTCAGATATATGACTCTAACTCACACTTGCAACACACCTTGGTAAGTATAAGTTGTTTAATATCGTGCGAGAATTTGTAAAGGTTTTTAAGATTATTATGAGCGCGATAAAAGGATTTAATGTTGTTCCTATCTTATTATAAATTGTTTAAAAGTAATTACTTGGCCTTAACAAAATTTTTATTAAAGCAATATTTGCGTGGTTGATTCTCGTTCTAACTTAGGTTATAAAATTACGTTTTTTAAAGAACAAGTCACTTCTCTCTTCCATAACAACTAAGTCTTCGTTCTAATGCATAATTTCAATTCAGATTTATTATTAATTCTCTACTTATCTAGAACTCCTTGTCTTTTAAGAGACAAAATACTTTTAAGAGAATATTATCTCAAAGCTGCATAATTGTATTCGATGTCCTTATATGTGTACATGTATGGATTACTTGACCTCTTTAATTTACATATGTCCCAATTGTTTTTTGTTCATACACTTATCTCAACTTATCACCATACCATAAGTTGGATTGTACAAAATATTTTGTAGCTCTAAACCCATTGACATAAAGTCAATTTCAATAAGGTTTTTTTTAATCAATTAAATAACATTGATATAGAATAGTAGTGCTGTAAGTAATGACAACAAATGATTATTCAAACTGTTAACATTTCTACACAGTATGTTAATACGAGTATAATCGTCATCTCGGTTTTTTCAAAACATCAGGCTGCTACCGAAAACATTTTTAGAATATATCACACTTGCCTGTCAATACTTTTGTCTGTCTGTGATATATCATTCTATGTTGAAACGGTGATAGCTTAATATATTAATGCGGTGGAACTACTTGCGTTCAATTATCACTGAGTTTTAATTATAATCTCACGCTCTAATATCGAAGCAAAGTGTAATAAAAATAAACGTAAAGTATATAAAAAAAATGTTTGTTGTATGTTAACCGACAAAAAGGAAAAGATTGTCAACTTGACGCAAGTATTGCTTTTGTTAACTCTTATAATGATGACTGCGAATAACTTACGACAGAAGCTTCATTTTAATGTTCGCTTTTTAGCTGTAAATATACGACGAGAGTATTGAGAGAAAAATTTTATAATTTTGTTGTTTCTGTTGTTTGTTTTGTTCCATAATAAAATATGTTGTTGTATCGCTGGCGAGTTTTACGCTCTGCGTGGAAGTGCAGGAGAATGCGAGCTTTACTACTTTTTTATAATTTTTTGCATCATTTATTTGTATTGTTACTTCGTAGGGCGGATTCATCCAATGAAACACCAGTGGTCAACGGACTAACAGAATTCGGAGAGGTAAGCGAGAAATTTATAAATCAGTGTATAATAGAAGCGACGTCTCATTCACATAATTGACTTTATTAAAATCCAAATCATTAATGTTTAAGTTTTACTGTATTGATCTAATATTTATTGCCTTTAGCGAATTCGAAGCTGTTATTTGTTACCATTTTTGTATACAGCGCGGTTTTTACTGTTTTATTTCAGTGAATGATAATGTTTATTTGTCTGCAGAAAGTCGTGAAGGAGATGAACAGACTGGGCATGTTGGTGGATCTCTCCCATGTTGGTGAGAACACAACTAGGGCCGCCATCCGTGTTTCTAAAGCGCCGGTGATATTCAGCCATTCTTCGGTCTACAGCCTTTGCGCCCACAAACGTAATGTTCCTGACGACATCATACAATCTCTTGTAAGTTTCAAGTTTGTAAGTTCATTTTTTTCAGTATAATGTTAATAAGTACCACTGTGAAGACGAAGTTCGTTGGTGACAAAACTCATGAAGTAGTAAGTAAAACAACCCGGTTATTAAACCTTCGCGTATATAAATGATTAGCTGATTTTAGTACAAAGCGTTCTGCTTCTTTCTTAATAATGAAAACAGGCAATGACTTTAATAATCTGCCAGTGTGTTTCCATGAAGTTGCATCGTAGGATTCTAAGAGAAAAGGGACTAGATTCCTTCTGGACTTGCTGCGCTTACTATCAAGCCAAGAGCTGGTCAATGTTTTAAATGTAGCCTTTGCTTTCAGAAAGCGAACGGCGGTATTATTATGGTGAATTTCTTCCCCGACTTCGTGAAATGCGCTCCGAACGCTACACTCTCCGATGTCGCTGGTGAGAATCTTCTACTCTTTTTATTTATTATATAAACACCAAATCTCCCAGATTTAAGCCCTCAAGGAATGAATAAACTTACTTATATCATCATCATTGAAATATAATATTTTTTTAATTATTATTTATTAGTAATAGGACAAAAGTAGAATAGAAAATGTACACTATTAACTACAGAATTTTTTTTTCAATCACATTGTAATTCTTGTTATACAAAAACTGATGTACAGAGCCGAGCAAGTGAAACTTTTGCGGTACAAGTTTTGTTAATTAAAAAGAAAAAACTCCAGAGGACATTTTGTTCCGCAGAACATTTCCACTACATCAAGAGAATGGTGGGAGCCGATAACGTGGGGATCGGCGGAGACTTCGATGGAGTAAATCGGTAAGTTATTTTTTAGTAGACCTAATCAATTAAAAAATTTAATTTGATGTACAGGAAAGTAATTATATAAATTTTTTTAATCCTATTTGTTATTCGCACTGATGACTTAACTGTTATTAGTGTACCACGAGGCTTGGAGGATGTATCTAAGTACCCTGAGCTTTTCGCTGAGCTTCTGCGCAGTGGCCAATGGAGTGTGCAGGAGTTGAAGAATCTGGCTGGTCTTAACATGTTACGCGTAATGGGCCAGGTTGAAAAGGTAAATAAAAAGTCCCACGTCACTTTTAATTATTCACCTTGCAGTCTGCAGATATAGAAATCTCTTTAAAGATGCTCGAAGAAATCAATAGAATTTAATATATTATGGGCATAATAGAAATTTCATGAATTTCAGTTTGAATGAGGCTTAAACTTGATGTTTTCAAGTACACTTGAGTTTTAGCAAATTACTCAAAGAAATCGGGTCAGCTTTAACGAGTCAATTCTGAAACGGATATGTTGAAATGTTAAATGAATGATTACAATTTTATGTGATACGGTTCTTTCGTTACAAAGGTTCGTGATGAAATGCGCACCAATGGCGTGGAGCCTCAAGAGCACCCTGACTCCCCGACCGACAACGGCAATTGCACCAGCAACGCTTTCTACACCGAAAACGTCTAAATCTTTTAGTTAATTACTTCTATATATCTACCAAAATAGGAGAAAAATTACCTTACATTTATTACAGTCATGTTTCATTTAAAAAATTACTTGTTCGGTTACCGATTTTAATCATTTCAGTTATGAAATGTTTTTTTTATAAATTATCCAACTTCCATTACAAATTCGCAACGTACTTTGGGTTTAGAAATAGTTCGAATGAAATAAAATCCTGTTCATGGCAGATATGTGAAGTGTATTAATAAAAACTACGATCTATACAATGGATTAAGCAAAATCAATGTTAGAATAATAAGCACGGTATATAGCTGATAAATTGTTTCTGTAATGAGCTCTCATACAAATCAATTCATGGTGTAAGCTACCGCAGTACACAATAACATTTCATCGTCATTCCTCGGAATAATGGTCGAAGTCTTACCAATTTGCCAAGTTCCATCTGTGTTAAGGGCTCGTTGATGAAACAGCTATAGTAAGAAATATTTAATCAATTTAACCGTTAGATACAGTAAGATGTGTAATCAATGTTGTAGTTGCATGATAGATGTTCATATACGGACTAAGCACTCTCTACTTCAACTCACTAGCGCCCTTACGTGGCAAAACTATATACACGATCTACTCTGACCCCCAGCTTTCGATGAAACTTCAATAGGAACATGTAACGATTTCCATAAAGACTACACGTCTTATATTTTCCGACTGCCCTATAGTCAAGTTTCTTACTATCATTTTCAAATTAACAAATAAACAATAACAATAATTCGTAACTAAATATGATGTTATATCTACAATACGACAAACTATGAAAACTGTTTCGGTATTTGTCGTTTCCTTTAGTTATATAATTTTCTGTTACCACATCGTAAACGATATTATTTAAAAGAAATATATATATTGCATCGCAAAAGCGGTACTTTAGAAATATTGTGATCGGTACAAGGTGAGGCAGGTGAAATACTTTTAAGTATGAATATAACACGGGCATAAGAGAGTACTTTTCCGATGAGTGATGACGACTCTTTCGAATTTGATTAAACTCTTTCAATATCCCTTTTACAAAGTAACATAAAAATTAAGACTTCTATAAAATAACATATGTAAGATCTTCATGCGGATACAGGTTAAAAAAATATTACTTTTACCACAGCCATTTAACAAATATTTAACTTGAAATTTTTAAAGGAAATGTAACTAACGTCGTCTTTGGAAAACTCTCTTTGATTGTACAATTATTCGCTTATTCCCATTTACGTTCCTTTCAATATAAACATCTTAATTTCTTTAATAAGGACGTTTATTTGTATTCATACAGATTTTTTTTTCCACCGGAAAACATTTTTGTTTTGATGTTCTCCTTTGAAAAAAATTCTTTCTTAGTCACGCGATTCTAAACAGAGCTTTATTTGTCTTGCTGTAAGGTCGGTATTACTTCTTTGGGAACAAGCGGATAATGTCAAATAGGGCCCGTGTTGAAACGGACAAGGAACGTGGTTACCTACGTCAAAGGAGCCGTTAAAAGTATGACTTCTTTGTGTAACGACTGAAAATTTTTGAGCCTTTATTATCTATCAGTGACTATTTCGTCTAAAATCTGGCTGTTATTTTGTGATTCATTTTGAATAAAAAAAATTTGTATGTATATCTATATATGTATACCTCTTCATGGACAAGCGCATATTGGACTTAAAAATATGTTGAGTAAAGAAAATTTGTGTCATATGTTACCACTTTAAATTATATAAAATTTTTGGATAAAATATTCTTCACAATTTACCGATACCAACCCTCACTTGGTCAGCATGGATCCACACAGTCCCAGCACAGGGAACAGGATGCCTCCTTCTTATGCTGTTTATCTTATTTACCCCAAAAATTGTTTATACGTTAACTTTTTATTTAATGTTAATCGGTAAATAAATTGAGAATCAATGTGCGCTCATGTCTGTAGTTGTGGGGCGTATTGTACAACGCCAGGGTCATATAATCCCACAGCGCACGCAATTGCCCTTTACGGTTTCCTTGCTAGAAACAACGCGCCTTACAACAATTTTCTGAAGTGTTTTATATTTCATACACGATTTAAGATTAAATAAACACGATTGATGTATACTAACATATAGTTTCATTTCCGTAACAAAAAATAACCCTCGCACAGAACTGTACTTACATATTTTTTGAGGGTACTCATATGTGATTTAAATTATTACAAATTATCGGTTTATGAGATTGGTTTACCTTAACAAAAAGATTTTGGCTACTATCTACACAGTAACACGACATAAGATGAAATATATAATAGAATCCATATATTCACTTAACTTTGTTATAACGTCTGATAAATCTAAATAAACTATTTGTTCTACTATCTATAGCTTCTCAAGCAACTTTAACTAATTTTTGGCATAATTTTAATTATGCTGTAGCATATGAACGTTAAGATAGAAAATTTATCAATTTTATGGAAACTTTGAGGTAAGTATGACTTAACTTTTAATCACTATGCAAAAAGTTATGAATGATCACAGAAGTAAAGAAAAAAAGATATTGCACGAGAAACTTGCCTTTAGGTTTAATAAATTACTTACCTTGACTTATTTATACTAATTAGAATTTATTATATGAAGTTGTATGCAGCTTTAGCAAACATTATTATGTTCCGGTTAGAAGGGAGCTGTAGCATGTGAAATTACTGAGGTAATGAAACGTATCACTATGTGCGTCGAAGCGACGAACGCAATGTGTTGTTGTACTAACTCTACTGAACCACAGTACACTGTTAACAGGGGATACCACTTACAATTACTTGAACTTACTATTCATTAAGTAGATTAAATGGCAAAAAAAATCATTTTTACCATTTACCAACTTTCCAAAAAAATAAAGAGCTACCGCCGTACTCATGAAAACTTTTTGTTTTCGCTGAGCACGAAAATGAATATGATGGAGTTCACGGACACTTCATTGTGGTTGGTAATAAAGAAGATAATACATTGTAACTACCAGCATATTATCCTCTTATTGAAAATTTATGACGTTACGCAATATTTTAAATTCACCTCTTCATTTCTATTACACCTATTTATTCTATTAGAGGTACCTCATAGTATGCTATATTTCTTTGGTAAAATAATAAATAAAGAGTTATTCTTAGAAAAGCATGAATAGCTAAATATGGCGAAGAGGCCTAATCAACAGATGCATTAACATAAAAGCAAAACCAAAACCGTTGTGGAATGAATCATTCAGGAAATTAACTCGAAAACAAACAAAGGCCACTTGTGAAGCTAGTACAAAAAAGGAGCTAATGATTATTAAAACAGGATTTAATTAACGAAACGGTGAAAAGCGCTTTTCTCTGTTAAGGTATTATTTAATGTAAACAATGGAGGTGCCTTTATTCAGAGAGTAAAGTAAATATTTCGGAGGGGCACACCTTGCTCCGGGCTATGCAAACCCAGACTCCGGATAACACAACACCGCGGTAATTGGATGCGAACAGCGGAAAAACAAACACAATGACGAATATCGATTATATTTTAATACCAAATGTAATAACCCTACAATTATATACAAAAAGAGACAGTGTTTTACATAATACATTGCCCCTAATTTGTATGAACACCGCAACGCCACATGTAAGTCTCTCTTCTCTCTATTTACACAGTTTTTTATCCATACAAGAATAAATGTCTTCATTCTTTGCTACATGTTCTAGATCATCAGCTTACATTCATGCATACCACATTTCTTTTCTTTTTGCTATTACTAATTTTGTAGTTTCTGTAGTCATTTTGCAATTCATCTATTTATATAATACATTATGTTGTCTCCGGCCCAATTTACAATAGAATTATAATTATTATAAAATGTACAACTAATGTTCAGTAGTGGACGTACATCGGTTGAAATGATGATGGTGATGCCACCTTTTCCATGTGCAATAATCCTTAGTAAGCTTTTTTGTATCAAGATTGAAACTGCCTTCTAGAAAGAAGTCAAAGTTCGGGAAGGATTCTCTAATGCTACGTTCTTAAAGCTGTACCCACTCTCGAAAGCTAGACTAGTCAGCTAAACTCGAGAACCTCCTTTCGAGAGATCGTATCACCATTTGCTAACGCCGTCTATCGCTCCTGCTGTTTCACATCCTCGGGTAATTCTTCCGATTCAGTACCACCGCTCCGACATGCCAGTTCAGATATAGAAAGCGATGAGAAGACATTCGCGCTTAAAAATCAAAGACATTCGTCGCCTCGAAGATCCTTGGCGGAGCTATAATACAACTGGATGAAAATACATCGCTGATGCGGCTAATGCGGTTATGTTTACTTACACATTAGCTATTACGCAACGGTTTCCATTTATGATCTCCGTCAATCGAAAACCTACATTAAACCTCAGCAGTAAAGTTTTGAATCTTATGTATTTAGTTTGTATTCCAAAATTATTAGCATCATGACAAAGGTAAACGGAACAAATTAAATACAAGAGAAAAGGCAGCAATGGTTAAACGTTTTATATTCCGATATAAAAATTAACATGTATTCAATATGGTATAAATAAAAATGGTCACCTTCGGGAACTTCTTATCGGGACAACATTACAGAAGAACGGTACAATTGGCTTTTACTGACTTAAAGTCCAGGTATAAAATCCTTCGTATACTTACTGACCCGCGTATGTACGTTGCAATATTTATGTGTATATCCTAAATTTATTATTATACAATTATATTATATAAAGCAAAACTCTAGAAGAATACGGAAGTCATTAGTTCCGTGATTTTAATTAAGATGTATTTGCGTGTTTTCGACAGAAGAAAATTTGGTATAAAAACGAACCCAAATCAAAAAGCAAAATAAAAACAATATCCAAACTACAAGAAATATTACGAAAATGTATACAATATGATATACAATTAAAAAAGTTGGTAAAACGTTGTGATAGTCGTATACTTAAAGTATTAACATCATGTTGCTATTCTCAACTTTCTTTTTACTACCACCTTCAATGTTATAATAAAGATGACGATTAATGATTTTAAACATAATATATTTTCTTTAACATCTATGATTATTTTAAATCACATCATTCTCTAGTAGTACAGAACCGGTATCCAATGTATGTCATGCCGTACATCTTAAATACGCTTTTGTTCCTCGTATTACATAAAAGCAAATAATTTTCCCTTCCATTAGATACTGCTCAGCCTTGACCCGGGATGAAAATTTATTTAGCGGCAATCAAGATTAATCTGGCTACGATCTCGGGGTGGATAACTACTAATTCCTTTTCTGGATAGTATATTTCATCAGCAACTCGCAGCATGACGCGTTACTATTGCTTAGTAAGTTACAACATAACTTAAAAAATTATGTAGATAAGAAACACAAAGAAGCGACAACAATACTATCAACATCTACTTACTTCGGAAAAAAGCAATAAAGTTGCTTCGACTGTACGTCTTCTGATTGTTTGAATTCTGGTCTCCACAAACAAAAAACGTTAAGTCTAGCTATTCTAGTAAACTCACTAGCTAGTCAACCCTGGATATACTCCTGATTACAAATACCTTAATACTAAATCAATACTTTATGTATATACAATGAATAATTTCTGAAAGACAAACATTTAGAATATTTAAATAACTTTTTTCTTCATAAATACACTACAGTTGTTTAGTTAGTTTACTAAAGTCTTTTTCTATGATATGTATATAATTTTTATGTTCCGTGATGACTTCGCAATCTATAGCTACTAATCAAATCAGATAGAGTTGCAGTTTATTTATATAGTAACTTGCTTTTAAAAGTGAGTAACAGTACCTAAACCTTGTCGATGGTGAAAAACAAAATCGTTAAATAGGTCTCCTTGATTCTGATTTGTTTTTAATTCAATTTGTCAAATGTCAGCCCGGTTGGACCCCAGTGCCATTTCATAATGAGATTACGTTAAACGAAGACGAAACGGCGAAAGAAACCGCACAGGTTCCCCGATATTTGCTTAATTTATTTCAACTTTCGTTTTATTTAACTTCGATGTTGCGCTAAAAATTCAATTAAATACTAAAAGTTCAATACGCCCAGCAGCATTATCAGACGACAGAATTAAGCATTGTGGTGATTGTCGCCGGTAATAGGAGCTTACCACCAACTAAAAGCTATTTAAGAGATGGTTACAAGTTTAAACTCTCTACTTTGAGAGAAAATTCTAAATGGCTTTACATGCATACAAACGCTGCACACCAATTTATATGCAAATAAGTTTCTGTGTAGCTCCATTAACATTTGTATTCTTCGAATGACGTTTGACGTAAGTCAGAGACGACTAAATCTACTAAAGAAAACTATTTCATTTTATCTATAAATGGAAAAAAAAGCTAAATTGTAAATAGTCATATCTTCGGGAACTGTGGAAGAAAAAAGCCTGTACAGCTGCTGAAAATTAAAAAAAAATATATTACTTTAATAAATCCCTTAAATTTTTTTATCAAATGTTAGTACTGAAGTTATTTGGAGTTTGGGTGTATCCCGGTAATTCCAAAGTGGTCAAGTTTATCGTAAACGAAAAGAACTGATGGTTGAAACAAATTGTTTACACTACATCACACTGAGCCCGGCACGGTGCGGACGTACTACTGAAAAGCTGTTGTTTTATTTGATCAATTTTGTAATTCATATATTGCCGATAAAGATTCGTACAAGTTTTAAGACGCAATATCATATACGTTGAATATGTATCAACGGTTGATTAATTGTTTAAATCGATGACGTATTATAATATCTGTATGACCTATTTAGGCAACAAAACAAAGTTAAATGTTGAGGGGATAATGAAGATCAAAAGTTTGTATCGTGCAAAAGACGGTGGCATTACAAGTTTCAACACAAAGAAAATAGGGGAAAATAAGATAAATGTCGCCGTGCTGTAGTTCGGTACGCGTAAATCGTATTTTTATCTAGATTTTATCAACATAAGTGTTTCTCTTTGTTTATTACAGTATTTGGTTGTAGTTTATTTAGTATGGAAGGCATTTACACAGTGTTAAGTGTCTGATCGTATTAAGAATTTTACGTTGAATCACATTACCCTCCTGCTCATGAGACGGAACATGTATTTTTAATTATAATTTAGTATTCTAACAGTACATAAGCAATCATTTAATAATTTACCACACGTCATCATAAGGACTTGACTTCTTCAAACCGAAATATTGGGAAAACTTGCAGTCATCACTTATTCTTTTTAACTGATGGATTACTCTAAAGAAATCATAATCTAATAAAACTTCTGGTAATTACACATTGTTACGGACATACCATACTTAAAGATGCTTTCTTATATTTTCTATATTAGCCGCTCTAACGTCTTTCATCGCGAAGTGGGTAAACGGAGCAATAGTGCTACTTACATTTTATCTTAACTTGGGTCTTAAAGTGACCCCCCCTTCTCTTCTACTCCCCCCCACCCACACCTCCGTAGACACATTGTTCAGTTAAATATTATTACGCGGTCACCGTCAATTTGTATAATAGTTTTGTGGCCTGGTAACAGATAACAAAAAACATTTTTGTTAATTAACAATATTGTAGGTAGGTGAGAGTCGTTTCAATTTAAATATGAATTTATTAAAATTGCCGTTCCCTTAGGCAGTGGTTGGGTAAAAATGATGAAGTTATTTATTAATAACACATACGTAGCAAAAACTTTAAATGTTTATATTTTTTATAGCGTTAATTCAAGGATTATTCAGTTTCTATTCTTAACCTAGGATAAGCTGCTTACCTACCCTTGTAGCGCAATGGATAGCAGATTGCCTTATAAAGATACCTCATTTAAAGGTGGTAGTTTCCTTAATATTGTAACTGTGACCGTAACATTACTGTGTTTCAGCAATCATCATAATAAAATATTCCGGGCGAGAACACTTTACAATCTTCGACCTTAAATCTGAAATCGAGGCGATATTTATATTAAAAAAAGTTTCCTATCATTTTATGAAATTATAAAGCGAGCTATATATTCCGAAGGAAATAGCCGCCGTCCAGATGGAACATTGATGCAAGGATATTCTAGACAATAGATTTAACAGAATAGATGTTAAAAGCAGTAATTTCTGTTTACTATAGAATAATAAAAGAAAGCGCAGCATAAACTAAATTGCTAGTAATACAATAAATCAGGTTTAACGGGCTGAACTATAACGACGATATATTAAACATGTCCGATGACGCAATAACGTACCTGAGGAACTCATTTCATTAAACAACGAAATGTATGAAAACATTTAGCAATGGGGTATAACAAAAAAAACAAATTAAATTACTGCCGATGAACAATCTGTTTCCTTACTTTCAATGAGAAAGTTAGGAACTACTAGTTAATTAAAGGAAGAATGAATATAAAGCAAGAACAAGTAGGGACTAAGTAAAGTCTGTATTTCAACGGAATTGCTTTTCAAACTGTCAAAGATATGCTATCATATTAAAACTTTCCCGCTACTTGTTGCTATACAGCCACTGAATAAGACAAAAACATTTGAAGCTATCCGGCTATTCAGTGAATCCAGTTCCATTATAACAAACTTGTGACCTAATTAATAATATTAATAAAAGTACAATTTTGTAACATCTGTATTAATGGTGACCAGCGATTTCCAAATCATTATGCGTTAATAATTTCGTTTCAATAACTACGGTAGTTTCAGATTACTTCCATTGTATTTTAATAAAGCAGTGCTTTAAATAAAATATAAAGTTTTAATAAAACAAATTATAAACGATGTCGATGAATTACGGGAAAATCAATAACATTTCATATTTTGATTGAAACTGAAAATCATTTACTTGTTCGTGTCAAAACAAAAATTTACACCTAACTACAAAAGACGAGTGACGAAAACCGTATGTATATTAAAAGAATGCACAAAATAAACATGAAAAACATACATAATTAATACTGATTTTCTTACTAATCGATCGTTTATAAATCATAGTGTTATAAACATATCTACATTGGTTAGTACCTAATACTTATGGAAAAAGATTTCAATTTAAAGCATGCAAAAAATTTATAATAGAAATCCTTTTGAAGGCTAATCCGGATATTCATAAATGTTAATATATTAAACCTCCTGAAGTTGAATATATAAAAATATATGTTTCAGTCAGCTAGAACTCAGTCACTGAGGGTCAAGTGTATTCCCAAACACCTCGTTAATTTCGAACAATGACTAACTTTAAACTAGTTTATTAGCTGCGAAATGGAAGCGCAACTTCAACGGTATGTTTTCCCTATATACAATAAATAACGTACAGAATATAATACATATATACAATATTACGTTATCTAGTGCATTGAATTAATTTACACCAATTTGATCTCGAAAACAAACAATACCGAAATTTAAAAAAAAAACTAAACTGTTACATATAAACAAAAGTCTACAGATGAAATCAAAGTTTTAAACTAATGCACAGCCATCATCATCGAATATTTTAAAACAGTAAACAAAGGGTAATGATTTGTAAAAATTATCGTCACCTCTTGAGATATAATTGAGAAACTAATGTCAATAACACCTCTGAACATTTCTCACGTTATTTTGCAGCGTTTGAAAATTATGAAGACATTTCGCACGGAAATGTTCCGTTTCAATTACGTGAAACTTCAAAACGCAATATGGAAATATGAGTCGGAAATATTGCTACATAAATTCGACGTCAAATCGTCATTAACGTGATCCGTTTTTTTTTCGCTTTCTCAACGTGAATAATGGCGCTCCGAAAGAATCCCATGACAGAAATAACATTTGAGATACAAAACATATCACTTTGTTATTACCGTTCTTTCTTAGACGACCGCAAATTTGACGGGGATGGAAATTTCTGTAATAACATGAGTTTGGTAATTTAAAAACATTCAAATTCACTATGCATCTTTCATGATAAAATATGTGCTTAGTATTATATTAATAACTAATATGCTATAAACAAGTATTGAATGATTATCTAGAACTTAAAAGAATAATTCTGCCAATGTCTGTTCTGATACATACCAAAAAATTCTAAGCGTCGAACAAAAGATGAAAGACATACATGAACGTTTTGTTTACAATAATTTCGATTCGTTTATAACAAATGTGCCACGCTAAATGTTAGATATGAGCGAAAAAAAATGGTTTCAGTATACGGTTTGTTATATGAAAAGGTTCACGGTTCTCGCTCTAGGCAATCAACATCCGACAGCGGTACGTACTCTCGCATTACACATCTACCGTTTGGGCAAGATTAAACTGGAAATTAAATTTCTCTGCACGGATTTGAAGAGGCAACTCGATTGCGAAAGCGTGTTAAAAACACAAAGCGAAGATATTTTTATATGTACACATTTTACTGTGCGTCGTTACCACCGCAGCGGCTACTTCTTCCAAACAGTAGTAAGGAAACATTAATATGTTACAGTTTAATACAAGCTGTGTACTAAACCATAAATACGAGATTAGATAAACTTTAAAGACAAATAAGTCCTGATTGACAATCTTTGTTAGCACCTCATTATAACAGATACTTCCACAGTTACATTATATAGTTAACTAGATCGTTGATAAGTTTGCTAGAACTCATTTTACCTTTACACGAAGACATCTTCAATATACCAATGCCACTTAAGGCTATCCTTTGGCTAATTCGATTACTATTCTACTCGTTAGGATCTCAAGATCAGCACCGACTTTCTCTAATTTAATCTATCTAATATACCTTATTTACGGATATCTTTTATTTGATAAAAATAGGTAAACACTTCATCTTCGACAAGCGTACCTTTTCAACAATTTTCAGTAGTTCGTTAAACATAAGCATACCGGATTAGTTGTCCTGAAATACGATTCCCTGGAAACCCATCCATCAACTCCTAGAAATGTTTCTAATAACGATTTAATTATTCGAAACCTTATCTTCATTAAACTTTCCCAGAATTTAACAAAGAACAATTAGCGCCTCGTTAAATGTTTTATTACATCTAACTATTCTTGTTAATACCTGATATTCCCGTAGAGAAGAATTATATCCCTTAATTTGTTATAAGTTATTTCTTAAGAAATGATTATTTAATTTGAAACTTTAAGAAAATGTATTTTTTAATTTAGTATTAGAGTTTTCATTTATTTTATTTTCTTTTTTAAGCATAAGATAAGTAAGGCTGTCCTTAACTTCTGTATCGCGAAGCTTCTTCTAAAGCACTAAAGACCCGTATAGGATATAAATCCTACATAACCAATACTTTCCCTGGATGCAGGGTATCTTTTGTAAAATTGTACGTTGCTCTCCAACCGGAATATGCAAACAGGACCGGATTTGGTACACATGCAATCGATCAATTTGTGGTCTAAAAGCTGAATGACTACATGGTAAATATCGCTGGGAACCGTCGAATGCAGCCTTGGACCAGTAGCGTTGAAAATCGATATACAATTTACTTCATTTACTATATACAGTAGACCACTGATGCCGGAGATCGTCTGTAACGGGTAAACTTGTCAAAGACTAAGTGACCAACTAACGCTATGTCGCACTTCGAAAGGCACTATAGCTAACTTAATTATTGGGTAAGAGTAACTTATTAATATAAAACTATGAGTTACTTTAACCCACACTAATTGCTGGCTGAGTGCAATGTAATACTGTGTAAACATTAATCAACTTATTATTTTCGGCAATATATTTTTTTTATCTACACTTAACTTAAAATTAAGTTGACGTTGAATGACAATGGCTTTCTTTTAATGATATCTTATTAAGCTTTATATTTTCATTAATGTCGATGTGAAAAAGTATATATTTTGTAACCGGAGACAGTCTTGGTAGGTACCACAGCAGCTCCTATAAATACTAGTGTGCAAATATAACTGTGTTCCGGTTTAAAGGGCGCTGTAAGCTAGTGAAATTACTGGGATAACGAGATTTAACACCGTATGTCTCAAGGCGACGATCGCAATGTGGTGCAGTGTATACCATCCTAACTAGCGTCACAATATTGTGGGCAAGTGTATTCCATACCATCAAGTGAACGTCTCCCTCTGTATCGTAGCGGCCTCAAATAAAAAAAAAACGATATACACAGCATTCGTGAAGGCGAAGATAATTGAACGCTGCTGTTCCTGAACTGGCACTTACGCCGCCGCAATATATCTCGCACACCTGAAAGTTTCAGCTTGTAAAACACGCCTGTAAGATATACGACACGAAAAAAAATGCTGTTCCAATATAACATTTCTTCTGTTCGTTATTTCTTTTACTCTATCAATTCATTAAAAAATTATCTTCCAATGACCGATTTAGGAAACTGAATAGGAAACAATTGTTTTTTGATACGAAAAGATTTTCATGGAATTTGTTAAGCATTCGTTTTAATTTACTTAACATTGCTTAAAGTGCTTTCCTTAATAAAAAAGAGTTAAAACACTTGATGAATTGTTTTCTTTTAACAGTATCAAAATTTACATTTTCTTAGAACACTTTAATAATAAAGTAGAGTAATACAAATTTATAACTTTTGATTTTTACAAAACTTCAAGTTTCTGTTATAAATAATGATGTGGCTGTTACGTTATAATAGTTTTTTTTAGTAACGACTTTTAAATCTTGATAAATCATGGTATTTGCTAGAAAAATATTGTTGTTTTTCCTATAAAATGATTAAGTTATTGTCTCGAACTTGGATTTGATTTTTATAGATCATACTCGTACAGTAAGGTTTTGTTACTTATAACATATTTTAATTGATTGCCATTAAAAAGAATACTTATGTTGAAAAAATCAAAAGATTTACGGAAACTATATAAAATAATATATTAAGTAACGTAAATGAAGTTGGTAATAAATAACTGATGAAAATGTTAATTTGGTTGGCTGAAAATACAGTGTACATGTTTATAAAAGCCAGACGCTATGATTTACAGACTTGTTAGTTATGTGAAATGGAAAATTAAACCGGCTTTGACTATTGCTGATGTTATATTTGATGTTAACACGTTTCACACAGCTACCAATTTATCATAGCACAGTAGGGAAGACTAAATTTAATTAAAATCGTTATTACTTAAACATTTCCTACATAACACGTAATTATCTAATAAACTAATTTTTTAAAGAAAGAGGAATTGCCTGTAATAGTTAGTGTTTATATTATTAACAACGGTTAGTGTTTTATAGATCGCTTGAAATTAATGTCTCAATTTTGTTAAACACACCACAAAAGTAACGGACATTAGTTTCTACAAATGCGAAACCTTTCGATAATAATGGCGTCACAAATCTTTCACTTTCGGCAACTTGATGCCCCGAACGTTATAAACTTGAAATATGCCGTTGTATTTTAGAGCACTGTTTTGTTACTGCTGTACATTTGCTCTACTCAAATACGTTTAAATATTTATTGGATGCGTTTGCAAAATCTAATTTGAAAATCAAATATTTAAATTCGCTTGTTGTACACGCAGGTATATAATACAATAGAATTTGTAACTGAGAGCTGGGTACAAATAAGTATAATGCATGTAATGAAATATGTTCTTATCACTGATATATGATAAAGTATATTATAATCGATAGATATCATCATCAGGTAACAAACAGAAAAGTTTTTAAGCGAATGGTGAGAAAGTTTTACTTGGATACACAGCAGTAGTTCCACATATGTATGTTTATATTCATGTGTGTGTATATAAGTATACATATCATAAGTAATGTTACATGTACATATTTAAATATATGTATATATATGTAAGTATATTATTTATAACATTTCTCTAATACCCTCACCTACCACTGCCGAGGTTGACTGGTTGAAAATACCCTATGGCATTAAGTCCGTCTTGTTGTACATGTTTTGTGTGTGCAAGTAAAGTTTTTAAATAAATAAATCAGTTAAAAGACATAGGTCATCCCCCAAAGATCTCCACAGAGATCGATCCTGCGCAGCCCACTTGTAATAGTTTCCAGAGACCTTTACCAGATCATCAGTTCATCTTGTGAAAGACCTTCCAGCACTATTTCCACAAGGCCGCTACTCGAGGATCTGTCTGTGATCAAGCTATGAACCCGCCCATTGCCACTTAAGTTTAGCGATCTACAGACAGAAATTGTGAAGAGACGTTTATCACATTAAAACGTTTTGGGTAGTTTTTAAACTATGCCTACAACATCAATGATGAGAGATGAAAAGAGAAGATTTAGATTAAATAAAAATTTACTTCCGCGAGAGCTACAATTTTTTTTAAATAGTACGATATCTTTTGTATGTTAAAAATAGTATCTGCAGTTACTGCGAATAAAAATACCATTGCGACATAAAATATTCTTCTTGTCTCTATGAAACCTGTTGCGAATTGAAACGTGTATACATTATGACATTTCCGGCGTTGGGCGGAATAATTTTGGACTATGCCAACGTCGCGTTATTTGATGGCCCAATGATGGACTTAATTCCCAATTAGTAGATATCCGATAGCGTATCTTTTAATTGATTGGTTTGATGAAAAAATTTACGACACGTTGAATAAGGTTTTGCGAAATTTAAAAAATATTCTTACTAGTTATGGTTTCGCTCTTGTGCTCAGTTATATTACAAATGTCCTGAACCGCTAATGGAAAATATAGTGGTCTATTTTTTATACAAGGATAAGATTAAAAGTATCCATCACGCTACGTCATCGTGTTCATCAGACACCGTCGTAGATCTTTCTAAACTTCGTAACTATCTATAATTCACACAACATTCACTATTTATATTACTTAAGTGGAATAGTGTTTTATAATTATTGCCTTACAATAGTAGGTATCAAGATATATAAAGGACAGTCTTTTTTTTATTCGATGAGGTGACGATACGAGCAAGACGTTCACCTGATGGTAATTGATACGTCCATCCATAACAACGTGATGCTAGTTAAGATGGTACACACTGCATCACACTGCGCTCGTCACCTTGAGACATAAGGTGTTAAGTCTCGTTACCCCAGTAACTTCACTAGCTACAGCGCCATTTAAACCGAAATACAGTAATGTTTCCACACTACTATTTAGCGGTGGTACTTAGACGGTCTCCGTCAACAGAGACCAACCACCCATAAATTATTGATGGTAATCCGTAAACCTTTAATGATTAAGATGCTTAATCTAACTCCTAAGAAATATCCCCGTTAAAAGTTATTCTTATCATCAATTAGTTATTTACGTTTATATCATTTTTATGAACGAATTCGTCAAGACGATAACTCATATACTTATCCATAACAAAGTAGTAATAGTTAAAAATTAACACAGCGCCAAATTGTTCGTAACCCAGATATTAGGGTCTCGTTACCGCAATATTATCACTGTTATATTTAACTACTGTTTCAACTTACACGATCATCGCGAAAAAGCTACTTGTAGCGACGTTTGCAGGGCTCCTCAAGTAGTGTAGAAAATGATAAGCGTTCGAAGAATGGACTTGTTTAATTAGGTTTTTTACAAGGTGTACGGGAATTAATTCCCGACGTATTTGAAGTATGGCGCGAAGTACGTTACAAAATTTAAATTTTGACATAAACAAAAAAAATATGAATGTTGCCAGCGTTGACACTCGCAAAGACGTACCGTTTCGCCGTAACACTACTTTATATCCATTAATTTTATTAAATATCTTCATTATGTTAATAAAACAGTTACTTCCCAGATCTGTGAATTGATATCGATAATTAATATAAAGTCATCTTATAGCGGTTAATTATTACATAACTGCTGTCAATACCTGTCAGATCATAGATAATCACAGGTTGATTTGAATATTCAATTAATCCCCATTTATCTTAATCGACCTCTGTACAAAGATATGCACTGCATTTACGATAATTAAACTGATTAATTGTTTCTCATTTATATAAAAAGTACAGATTGATAATTAATAATTAATTATAGAAAAGAAATATTAATACTCAGAGTACCAGTCTTTGGTCAAGAGAACACGAAAATTTTCTATAAAACATTAAAAGGTGGGTCTCCCATCTCCGGTAACTTAAAACTTAAATCATACTTTTACGAGCTGTTCGCAGCACATTTTTGACGCCTACATATTTTACGAGGCGCATGTGAAAATCATAATATCTGTTATAAAAAAAAAAACCATAAAACCTGACAACACCTTCCCAAAACATTTTTCAGCTCTATTGTGAATTACTAAATCACAAATTAGATTCTATTTAGATAACTTCACAGACGTCTTTCCTACCTAGGGCGTTTGTGAAACTAAGTTACCTTATAAATGTTTTAACACCTAAAGATGTGATTGATTGGTGCTTCCTTTCAAAGAAACGTTTAATAAATTAGCTTCTTCAAAGAAAAACAAGAGTTCACTTAATTCTATTAAGCTTCTGCTAATTAAATTATTATTCAAAGTTAATGAAAATTTAACGAAGCTTTGGGCACAAGATGAAAACGATCGTGTAGTAAGTGATAAGTCTAACTTAGTAATGTGGTGCTTGTTAAGGTAACAAATACAGCACATATAGGCTGATGTTAAGTTTCCTCATGAGTAAATTGAAGCAAAGTAATGTTCGCACACTACTTTTTGAAGCCTGAAATAGGTTCAGCAGTGGTACCTACTTAGATGGTCTCCATCAGTAACATCTACTCACACGAGCAGATCAAGATCAAGTTTACAATATTAAAGTAAACTCGCATTGGATAAAGACAGTATGTGCTCATATAATTCTTTATATAAGTAATACAAGACAACTCTGGTAAAGTATATTGAATAAACGAAAAGTAATGGGAAACCGGAAATTAACCTCTGAATCGCAAAAGCTATGAAAGCTTGTAAATATCTGAAAATATTTCTAACTCTCTTAATACAGTGGAACTATTTAGTCTTTCCAAGTAACACATATAACACTGCTTAGAATTTAAGTTCATAAAATATGGGCGACCATTTTTTTTATTTAACGACGTGATGAGCAAGTTCACGTAATTAATTATGGGTAGAAATCTGAAAAAGAAAATTATCTCAAAATTTTCATTTATCATCCATTCAACGATAAACAGTTGATTATCCACGTCAGCGTTTTCTTTCAACGCGTTTATAATGTAAAAACTAAAGAATTAATATTTTCTCCAGCCCGTTATGTTAGTTACTTTCGCATATTTTATTAAAATTTTCAGCTAATATGGTTTAATGTACAATTAAAAGTAAACTGATAATACACTAAACGTTTACAACCGTTTTTAAACATCTCCAACTATTAAACACATCTCTTTTCAGTTTTAGATTAAAATACTTTCAGATATTTAGTAAAGTAAACGCGAAATAAAATACGATCGAAATCTTATATAAAACCAAACGTGATTTTTTTACACACTACCAAAAAGGAAAGTATTATAAGTTTGTTGTTCACAAGTAAACCATTTAACTATTTTTGCGGTAGTTTTTGTTAATACGATCTCTGTTATTATTAAAAAACGGTTTAATCTTTTTAAAACTAATATATAAGCATTATCTGGTTAATTTAAAATATATATCTGTTTTATATTCATATTTTTATTACATAGTAATACAGGTAGATATACAGAGGTTCAGTGTTTGTTTTCATAAAAATTTAATATGATGGAAAATACTCAAACGTTGATACGAAATATTTGAATAGCTTATTCAACAAACTTATGAATGTGAAAGCTTAAAGCTTAGATAGTGTTGGTACTAATCGCTTCTGTAGCTTTTAAATCCATAGGTCTTGATTACAGCGCTGCAGTCGTAAGCCCATGATTGTGCTGTACTCTAGCTGGAGGCTTACACATGCAAGATTATAACCTGACCTGATTTATTTATTTATTTATAAGGTCTCCAAAAAAGATTACACAATACAACTTACATAAATTAAACCAGGCAATATAGAAAACATTGTGCACCTTAAGTTTAAGGAGACACAGCTTGCATATTGCTTGCTTGATATAACCTTAACGTATTAAATATATTAACAACAGCTGGTTTCTTTATTAGAGCTCAGATTTTTTTGAACAACCAAATAACAAGAGGAACAGGATCTTTACTACTGTCTTAGTCGCATTTACGACACGCCGTGGGTAATGCGGTAGTGGAGAAATTCTAACTATATTGAGAGATAGATCACTTGTAACTATAATTTACAGCTATAGACATTTAAACAGGAAAATGGCTGAAATTATAGCTCTGGTCAAGTCCGCCCGCCCAAGCCTTTGTCTATCCAAAGTTTTGCCAATTAAAACAAATAACCTTAGATGTGCTCAGGAATAAAGCGCGAGAAAAGAATTTGTTTTATTATGAAGTCGATAACATCATTACAATCGGACGGTGCAGAAAGTTTGTTTTTATCATTGAATAAGAAAGGAACATTCCGTTGGAAATAGACTTGGTGATTTATTATATTCGAAAGGTATACCTTTAGACAGGTAACTTGAAAAACTAGTATGTCTAACGTTGAAAGTGATTTCGTATCTCTATTAAGCATATATATATTTGCTTATTACTCATTACATAAGTCTGATAAAAAATTTATTATTCTATTGTACTTTTCCTAGAAAATAAAGTAAAAATCTAACTGATGTAACTATCAAAATAATTAATAATTAAAAGCCAATTTTTGTCAGTAATGAAAACATACTCCGATTTAACTTACTACAATTTAACTGGCACCATAATTCAATTTACTAATGGAAAGTGTGTTGTCGGATATCAACTAAAGGTACAATTACATCATCTATTCTTGCGAAACTAGAGTTTGTAATGTTCATTCCATTTCAGTTGAAAATGCTCTATAGCTAATAATATTACTGGAGTAACGAGACCGTAAATCTTACTATCTAAAAGCGTAAATCGCTTTATAATGTAGATACCACATAACACCCAAAAAACAGACACACATTTATAGATAACAAAAGAAAACTCTGAATCGCTGACCCGTTTTCAAAAGGTTTCAGTGATAAATTCTAGTATTTAAATTAGATAAGTACTATGCTCTAACTTAAAGCGTTTAAGTTGTCTTAGTATTTTATTGCAAGTAGAGGACATTAAACAGACTTTTTTATTGAATATAGACAATCGTATGACTAGTTTTAAATTACGAGTAACAATGAGGCCGGAGATGGCAAAGTGCGTTCGTCCCGTGCTCACTCACATATTTTGACAGCCGCAACACAACAATGCTCTTATTGAGAGATTTATTATTTGTAGTTAAGCTCAGTTAGTTTAAAACAAAACAACCATCCAAATATGGCCCCAAAGCCATCCATGTTACAAGGCAATAGTTACCTGCGTCACGAAACTAATTTTTATTGCATCTGTTTCTAACGTCTTTAAGAATATAAAATATATGTTTTAAATACAAACTCTCTTCACGACTCTTACTGTCTTCTAGTAATACGAAACTTGAAATACTACATAGAATTTCTGCTTTGCGTTTCATTTGTATGTGCCAATGTATTTTGTATTTGTTTTTAGTTAGATTATAAAAGCTTCGTGTTCGTAAAGGCCGTGATTCAAAACGCGCCATCGGTATTCCGTGTGTTCACTTGCCATTACTTGATGCTTAACACAATTATGATGCCATTTTCGTTGACGTATATATTATTATAACGTAGAGAATGGAGTGATAATTGCCATAAATGTCGACGCTCAAAGTGGTAGTGACGTGCATTAAAGGTTTCCTCATTAATTATAAACCGATTCAAACAACGAATCATAATAATATACTAGTTGAAGCCAGACGTTTCTCATGTATATTATATATTATTTAGATTTTTTTATTATATGTTCTAATGAAAATCTGAAGTATTCCTCAACAACTCAAAAATTTGCTAATGAAGTAATAACTTAAATGATATCAATTTATACTTATAGCAAAGCTACGTACGTTTCTAATAATGTCAAAAATAGATGAAAGCTTAATGGTATGATTTTCATCGTAATTGATGATATATGATATAATATGATGATAATAATTAAGAGTAAGAAAACTAGTAATTATAAAACCATTGGATATAAAATTACTTTTTAAGAATAATCCAGCCGCTGGTCCGGTTGAAAGCCGAGCCTCTGAACGAGCAACTGTTGAAACGAAACAGTAATGAACAGCTACATTAATCACTGACACTACATCGTAGCGGCTCGAAAGTTTTAAGGGGAAGATCGTGTTACGTCCCAGATACGGCAGTTAGCGCATGAAAGTTTAGCGTTGAAATATTACTTAAGCAAGTTAATTGGATCAAAAAGCCTTCACTGTTCAAATCTAATACACCTACTTTTTGATTAAACACGGCCTTTTTATTAATCGACTATCGCAGAGAATATACCAAATACGTTTTTGTAAATAAACTTAATTTCTGCACATAGCACATACACAACAGTACAGTAACAGCTTCATATATACGTATGACAAATTATAATAATACCTTAATAAAAGAAATTTGATTGTAACGATATTCTTTTTTAAGCTTATGATAACACGTTTTCGCTTCGCTATTAATTGCGATACTTTGAAACCGAGGCGGAGATGAGCATTTGCTATGGATCCTGTTAACAAAACTAAAGAGAATAGATCTTTACGAATAAACGAACGTACATCAACAGGAATTACGTGCATGCCTTTGCGTAGGCGACATCGTCTTCTTACGTACCCGCAAAACGTTTCTCGCCCATTACTAATATCCGGACCACTAAAGCTATAGCTTAGATAAATGCTGAAGAGCTATGGATGCCAATATATTCAACCATCAAGATAAAAGTGTATACGTATCCTTATTTTTTAGTTGTTATACAAATGTTTCGATGTACATCTAAAACAAATATTTTCTTATTACATACAAAGACAAAAGTCATTTTCCTTATAAGACCATATGTCAATCCAGGAGATTTCAGCGGATATTAAAATCTGAAAATCAGACATGTAATTGCCTACGAAGCGTTTCCGCGGAGTGTATACTTTTAAAAGCTAGTGAAAATGCAGCGAAAAAATAAATATAAAAATAATACGAGCGGCGTACTAGATGATTTATATTACCCATCCCTTAGAACGCCGTTAATATTTTTCATTTTTCTGTACGAAAGTAAGGCATTAATCAGTTTTTATATCATTTCCTTTTTCCACCGCCACGTCATGAATCGCCGTGGTCTTATAATAAACGAGACTGATTTCAATATAAGCCTATATGAGGAAAATATGATCATATCTTCTGTACACGGACTTACGACGAACTGTTGCTACCTCTTGTAAAAGTAACACCTGAATATATTAAACAACCATTTTTCTAAAACCTAACAGCTTCGGTCTCCACCTTCTAAAATCTTTCCCAGTTTCATTTAAAAAAAAAAACATGTATTTCAGTAATTTAATAATTGATGAATTTATCTAATTCTTAGCTGTTGCCCGCGACCTCATCCGCGTGGTATTTAACGAAACTGTTATTGTTACAGAAATGTATACAGCTTTCCTATTTAGATCAAATATTGTAAGTTTTAATATTTTTTCATGAGATCGTATGATTTTTTCCAAAAGAAAGTAGCCTAAGTTACTTCCTGTTACATCAACTATCTGCCAGTGGAAGTCCCGTCAAAATCAGTCCAACTGTTTCAGAGATTACTTGGAACAGACAGGTGGTAGGTCTCTGTTACCGGAGACCGTCTGGATGGGTACCACCGCAGCTCCTATTTCAACCGCCAAATAGTAGTGTGCAAACATTACTGTGTTCCGGTTTGAAGGGCGCTGTAGCTAGTGTAATTACTGGGGTAACGAGACTTAACACCTTATGTCTCAAGGCGATGAGCGCAATGTAGTGCAGTGTGTAACATCTTAACTAGCACCACGTTGTCATGGGCAAGCGTATTACTTACCATCAGGTGAACGTCTTGCTCGTCTCGTCGAATAGTAGAATAAAAAAAAAAACAGTCAGTCAGACAGACCGACAAAATTTTAAAAATATAGGGTTTTGGTATATATATCGTGTATACATCGATATCCACTTAGTAAGAAGCGGTTATTTTAATGTTACAGACACTTCGATTTTATTTATTTGTATAGATAATGATGTTTTCCAGAAGAGCTGATTATTTACTATTGTAAAATAAATTTATTTAAGTTAACGTTTTTTTTTCTTGTAAATTCCAAAACTTATCTTCACGTTTTATAAAATATACATATTCGTAACCAATCACATGATGTGTTTTCAAAAGGAAAATATTTCCTGTACGCTTAACTCTGAATTCAAATGAGTTCAAGCTCTTTGTATAAATAAGTTTAAAGCTTCCTTGGAACAAAGAAACTTGTCTTGCGTATTCATTGTCTATCTAATTTAATCTTTCACTACCTTACAATGCTGTTTCCTTTTCGTAATATATTTATATACTGTTCATTCTAAAAGTGTTCGGAAATGTATTTAGTTAAACATTGTGTTAACTAACAAATAAATTGGGAAAGTTACATGAAACGGCAACTACTGGTAAAAGTCCTATCCAGTTATTTAAAAAGCATTAAACACAAAAGCGGATTATTGATAAAATTTCAGTGTCAGTACACATTAATGTGCTAATAAGTCTGCATTAAAGTAATCTAGATTTTAAAAGCTGTTTTGTGTGCTATAAAGTATTAAGTTTATAGGATATAGGTTTTAAAGAAAAATTTTGTGTGTTTAAAAATCTTATTATTCAATAATTATATACAGAAGCGTAGGAAAACTCAAAATAAACTTTTGCTATTGTAATATTTCTCATTAAATTTAAGAGGGTTATAATAACACAAATTGAACCGGCTAACGAGGAAACAAGGCCGTCTTTAATAGAATATGAGTAACATCACAGTGAATTATTAATGTGGCTGAAAGGCAATTTTCATTAATGAAGCAATCAAAGTTCTATTTCCGGTTGCTTGTGCTTAAATTAATTCGAACGAACATTCTTTAAGTATAAATATTAAGTATGTGTTGATTACAGTTACATGCATCAAATATGGAACTAGACAAAGCTGATTATAAGCTTTTGATTATTATGAAGTTTCACTTAAAGAGAATACCTTTTAAATAATTTTCTCATTTTGGTATAAACAAACTGTATAGATACTGCATTTTTATCTTCTTTAAAAGATTAATTTAAAAACTCTACTAAATCCACTACTACCACTTGTAAGTCTGACAGTCATTTATATTAATAAGAAGTAATGAGAAATATGTATATTAATAGACAAAAATAGTTTAAGTAAAGAAAGGAAATAAAATCATTTAAAAAGGACAAAGGATATAGCAAATAAATACTATCCTGAAAAACTACAAAACGTTAACAAAACATTCTGCCTGTGTGATTCGTAAAATTAAATGAGGACACCACTAAGTTATCTTCGGCCTACGTTTGCAATAAGTTTTCATAAATACTTAAAAGTATAAGAACTATACTTCCGGACACATCTATCGGCCCACCATCCAGTGTTTAAAATTTCGACGGTGTCTAGTTAAAAATAAATGTTAGGTGGAGCAATAAGTTTTAATGCATTTTGAAGCAGATTTATTGGTCAACCCTTATGTATGTTTATTTTTTATTTTTTTTTGTAATTTCGAATTGATTTGGCCGGCAGAAGTTTAACAGCTTGGGCGACAATTTCAGGCAGAGTATCCATATTTTTTGGTCAAAACTGGATCTAAGTTTAGATTTGCCTTTTTATGGAACCAATATCCAGACACATCAAAAAAAAATCCAACTTGTGCGAAATAAAAAAGTTTTCTCCATTCCTGGGTCGTTGAAAACAATGAACAGACTCGAATTTTCGTTTTTTTTTCATAATCCTGAATTCAAAATTAAAAAAAAAAACATACATAAGGGTTGACCAAAAAATCAGCTTTAAAACTGCATTAAAACTTATTGCTCCACCTAACATTTATTTTTAGCTAGGCACCGTTAAAACTTTTAAACACTAGGTGGGCCGATAGATGTGTCCGGGAGTGTATATAGATTATACTAATCGTCGTAAAACTGTCAAAGTTTATAATCGAAACGCGTTTGAAACGACTAGCAAAGTCAATAAACAACATCTCAATACGAAAATTTATAAGAACATTAATTTTAAAGTAAAAAGAATTAAACGTAATATAATAGTTAGTTGCAAACTACAATAGCATAAAGCCTATTTTATTATTATAGCAGCAACAAAAGCAACTGTACATAGAGAAATTTTGCTGCAAGTATAACATGTATAACAATGCATGCCGGGATTTTACAATGCGTTGCACTGAAAAGGTTGCAGTGAAAGCAAATTCCCACGAAAGGAGACTCGCTGATTTAAACTTAAATCCGAAAATATCCTCTTCCTCACTACTCTCGAGAAAACCGCAAAAGGACTAGACAATTACATTTTCAGTTTTCAGAAATTTTTGCATTTATTTAATGCTATTGAATAATTTTTGAGGATCGTATATATTTGAAAGCCTTATTCATATGATATTATTCAGCAAATAATATTATTTTAATAACGATATTGTATTTTGATAAATATATAACTACCCTAGTAATTTAACTAATTCTTCAATCACAGAAATACTTTCACACTATGTAAACAGTCATCAGCTACTGAGACCTTTCATCGCACCTCGAGTAACGTACAAACTCGACTGTTCTTCGTGTTAGATTATACTGAGTTATATATATAAAAAAGGTTAATATATGATATGTTTAATATCTAAATATACAGTTCAACTTCGTGTGCAAACTTTAGCACTGAGGCCAGTGGAGAAATGGCGAAGAAAAACATCGCAAAACAGCGCGGATACCTCAGAGAACTTTTGAAAGGCGCGTGTCGTATGTCAAGCCGAAGTGGAACAGCCTGATGGTTGACGCTCTATACCCATTCATGTAGGGAAGTGCTCCAAGCTATTCACAGGCATGTAAGACAAGTATCACACTATGAATTTACAGTGACTATCATTACTATCTTGATGTCACAAAATACTTTTACCTTTTATTGTTAGATCATCTCAAAATTAACTGTTGTGTACGCGAATTGGATAAGCAATTAAACAGCTTCAACAAATACAAATGGATAATGAATATATAAAATTTTAAATATATGTAACAGCAATATAACTTCATAAACATCTCATATCTTTATATTTGTTGCTAAGATGAACTATACTTGTATTATTTGCAATAAAACGGTGCGGCTCGTAAATAACATTTCGTGATTCTTTCTTGTGTTTGGTTGTTATTTTAGAAGGTGGCGTCGGTTGAGATGTTTCAGTACTTGAGGACGCCAAGCTTCATAGAATATTCGTACCTATTTCACTCCTAGAATGGCCCTCTTTACGTAAGAGCCTCCTTAGAAAGAAGCTCACGACATCCGGACGAGAAAAAATAATAGAAAGAATACACCGTGTTTATAACAGTTATAGTTGAGAATAGTTTTTAAACGGATGTAATAGATTAACTTTAAATGAATTTTTTAATGCGAAATAAATAACATTAGCTGGTATTGGTAATAGAAAACGTTTTTAACATCTGTGACAAGCATAGCTCGGAAGACTGTCATGTAGTTAATGAAGAATTGTAGTCCGCGCCAAAATTATAAAAATTTTAACCTGATTCAAGTTAACATACAGTTAAATGGTTTACGGAATGTAATCTCTTTAACATTTATTGAATTCTCAGACAAGGTATTAAATGTAAGGTATTTAATCAGCAAAGGAAATATCCTTTGCTGATTCTAGTGAGAATAATACGTTATATGTATTTAAGTCTAACGCTTTATTTCAACCAAATTTTCAATAGCGATATTTAGAAAGTTTACTTAATAATTATAATAGTACTGGTAATGACATGTGTATCTATTTACCTCGAAATTTGTCTACCCGCTATCATGTCTACAAAAATGTAGTACACATTTTTCATACAATCAAAATAACCATAAACTTATAAGTGAAACAAGATCACAAATACCGACAGATATTTAATGCTTACAAAATCAATGTTTTGTTTTTTGAAGGAGCTCATGTTTCAGAAAAATAATGATTTAAACGAAAAACAATTATCAGAATAGGATTACGGTATAAAACCTATTGATCTTTAAGAAAGGGTTAATCCAAAACCACTTCTATCTATCGTTTAAAGCAATGTAATATTCAAATAGCTTATAACCACCTAAATAAATATCATTTACTAGTTAGATATTATTTTAACTGTTTACCGTGATATCGGAGCTATTAATTAAGTTATATAACAAAAGCGTATTTAATGGCGATTCATTAACAATTTAAATCCTTCGTAATCAATTTGCATTTGTAAGAATAATAATATATCCGAAAAGAAAGAATGTAAATTTTAAACAAATCGCACTTGTCACAATTGTAATTTCACATTGCCAACAATAGGCCACTAATAGACAATACTTAGGGCACTTAATGTGTTATGTATTACCTATTACCCTGTTACAGAGAATCTCTAGGCAATATTACTCACACATCCAACAATAGCTGTACAAATTTATAGATATAGAAAGGTATTACGCCTACGTTGGAGGCAATCTAATCTCTTTAACACAGAAAATGAGCAATTAGGCTAATTGTAATTAATTAAGCTGTATGTTAAATTTCGTAATTTCCTATTCAGTAGTATCGCAATGAACAGTCACAATTATTAACTTTAGTAATATTTCAGAAGAAATTTTAACTGAATTAAAACGTGCTAAGGATTTATGGACAATCATCAGATATGAATCTTCCAATTAAGTATTGCAATATCGGAATGCCGAATTCGTGCATTTTTACGATTCCATAATACCGGTATTCATAAATCTAAATATCAGTATTTCAGTATTTACAAAAATATTTTCAAAATGTCTTCACTATATGCATGCGTTATGCTTTTTAGACCACATTTTAAATTACTGTAATGGTAACACACACTAGATAATAATATTTACACTTTTTTGTGATTTAAATAAACAATATATACTTCTTTGCAATTCTTTAAAAAAATGTTGTAATTTTTTAGCTAAAATTCACTACTGCATTTAAAGTAATTAGTCTAACTTTAATTTCACAACAAAAAAAAATATTTTAACTAGTATTTAGACAGAAAAGTTTTCTTTTGGTGAAATTTATTTACTTTCTTCAGTAAAAGTTTTTCTACAATTCCAATTACCGGTATAACACGGGTATCCCGGTATTAACATTTAAAAAAATACCGAAAACCGATATTTTGCCCCGGTATTGCGATGCCCACTTCACATGTAAATAAAAATATTAATAAATAGTTTGAGGAGAATCTATTCAATAATTCTACCACCATATTATAGTGTAACGAAATTACTGGGGTAACGAGACTTAACATCCGACGCAAGACAAGCACAATGTGGTGCTGTGTTATCCTACCAGTTATTACAGGTTATTTACCATTACAAGTTATTACAGGCGTTACTTATTATCGAGTGAACGTCTTACACATCTCGTCGTTTCGTAGAATAAGTAAAAGGGTATACTGTAACTATAATTTCTGTATTATACATTATTATTAATGTATATTAGTATTCTCTTACGTATAACTTTTTATTTTAAATCGTTCATTTTCTTTGTCACTTTATAATTTTTTTTCATGTAATCCTTCCTACATCTTAAAGTTATTACATAATCGATAAAGTTTATGAAATGTTACGTACTTCTAAACTATTCAAACGCCGCCCAGTAGATGGTATACAAAAGCAATTAACAAGTTATCTAATAATATTTTAAGGGAATACTTGACTACTAGCGAATTAAACTTGGCGTGATTAGCGAAACAGATTATATTTGATATTTAATTTTTTTTTTTATTTGACTAAATTGTATGTGGCTTAAATAAGTACGACTATAACAATGCGACTAGTAAGTTAACTTCTTAAACACCCCGTTGGGACGTAAAATATATTGTTACCGATAATATTGTAACTGGTAATTTCCGACTACTATCATCGAAGAATATAAATCATTGATATTTCAATAAAAACCACATTAAGTGTTGCAAGTGCCGTTGCCGAGGGTACTTAGCTTCATCCACTTTTAACACTAGATCTTTGTCTCTAATCTCCGCCTTGAACTGAGTTACGAGTCCCCAGAGTTAAGCACAATTTTCACTATATAATACTTAATCAAGATATTCTATTGCTCGTTGTAATATTTCTAAGTACATTTGAAAATTGCAACTACCTAACTCTCTAATTCTTCCGTGTTTTCAGCGATAATTTATAAAAGCGAGACCTGGCCTCATGAAAATGTTGAAAGTCAACCGAAGAGCCATGGAGATGATTATGCCCGAAATTCCACACTCAGAGATGAAGAGATATAAGAACTAAAATCGTCGCAACTAGATAGCCTAAAGGATTTCTAGACTTAAGTGGTAATGGGCACATTGCGCGAAAGACTATCGACCGATGGAGTTACAGGTCATGGAGCGACGGCCGCAAACTTAGTGCCAGAAGACCACAACATGTGGAGATCTTTGGAGAAAGCCTAGCAGTGGATTTTTACTTGCTGATGATGACTATGACTTTAGAAAAATATGTAACATATCTATAGATATTCTTCGTTATCAATTTTCATTATTTCAATATACCTATATACTGCTGACCATAGTTTCCTTGCTTAGAATGAGGAATCACTGAGATGCTGCTGTTATTACCTTAAAATAATTACCTCCTCAGTCGCCTATAATGGTAAGCTGAGTAAGGTGGCTGTGATTATATTCTAAAATGTCTCAAACATGAAAATACTTATTCACTATGCATAGAAAGGATTTCTCTTTAATTTGAATGTAATATTTTTTGGATAACATCTTAAAATTTATTATTTTTATATCAATCATAGATCTCTATTTATTGTTTTAAATATATATCAATGAGAACATTTAATACATACAATTACTTAATCAAAACATCGAAATTGTACCTCCTTCAAGTATCCAAACAAAATTCGTTTCACTTAGATGGGGAGTTATTATAACTTAAATTACTTTTCTGTTTGTTGTATTCTCATAACTAAGAACGGGTAATGGGAAATGGGGTTTTTAGAATATGAATAAACTACAATTATTATTTATAAAACAGAACATCTTCATCATCAGCCTTTACTAGTCAACTGCTGGATGAAAGCTTTCCTAAATGTCCTTCATCCATTACATATTATAAGGTTATACCTGGAGGGAGGGCGTCCCATATTCCTACGTCCTTCTGGAGCTATTCTTAGACGCCTTTAACGACACGCCAAAGGCAGTATAGCAGCGAGGTATTCTAACCTATCTTCCATACGGGTAGCACTAATACGCGATAAAAACTTTTATAAAAAAAAACATGATCTTTTTTATTGATTCACAATGAAATTAATGAAAGTTTCATATTTTATTTCTCTATATATATAATAAACAGCCCTCTTAATATTTCCACTACTACGGCCAAGTGCAGGTTGGCAGATACAGTGTCTAAGAAAGCTGTTCCTGGAACATTTCAATTTTCAAGAAAATTTCTGGTTAGGTAGAAAAATCTTAGATAAATACACAATTATAAACAGTTTTTTAAACATGCATTCATGATATAATTTATCAACATCTAATGCACAGATATAAAATGCTTTTTAATGGTTTAGTAACTCAAGTTTTATTCTTTAACTGGTAGCTGGTAACTCCACTGGTACAACATTGAACAATGTTGACAATGAAATTAAAACCGTTTATTTTCCAACTACTTTGAGCGAGTCTCCATTAGCGAGAAAAACATACTTTTTCATTTCTTCCATTATTTTGTTTATTTTTATTATAAAACGAAGAGGAAGGAGAAAGGCTTGCTGGTATTAAAAATTTCATAGTGTTTTGAATGATGGTAGGTTTACCTACCCGGACACCATTTAGGCAACAACTGCAGATCTTATTTCTGCCGTTGAACAGTCATCATCATTATTTCAACCGATGGACGTCCACTGCTGGACATAGGTCTCTTGCAATTTGTTCCACAAAATACTGTCTTGTGCGGTTTAAGTCTAGTGACTCCCAGCGATTCTTTTTGTATCGTCTGTCCACCTAGTGGGAGGTCTGCCAAAGCTGCGCTTAGTGTGTTTCTGTTCCTGAAATTACTAGGGTAACGAGACTTAACATCTTGTAACTCAAATCACAATGTGGTGCGCAGCGTTTATCATTCTAACTAAACCCACATTGTTAGCAGACGGTAAACTTTCTTTTTTTAACCTTTTTATGCCCCTACCTCATAAGTTCTCTATACCACCCAAGGTAGACTGGCAAATAATGCCAAGGGCATTAAGTCGACCTGACGCTTTGAGTGTGTAAATAAATAAAATTAAATAAATTAAGAACTAAGTGATGGTTCTGTTCGCATCGTCGCTTAATGTTGATTTCTTTTTACTAAATACTTAATCACTTTATAACGCGTTTTGACTGAACTTTGACTCTCATAATTTGAAATGCCCGAGAAAAAAAAACCGTTACTCTAATCCCTATGAATGTAACCCATAAATTAAACTAGAGATCTCCTAGTTACAAAGTTTAAGTAGAAGTCTTTATTATTTCTCCAAAGATAACAAATCACTTGTGAGAAATAAAACATTTTAAAATTAAAAGTAGATAGACAGGTAATACGTAAAAAATATTAACAAACATCAGAACTCCGCAATCATTGTATTGTTAGGGTGCTTATATAGCGCTTCAAGTTTGATAAAAAGAAATATAAAACAGAATAGATATTTTTTCCTTCTTTAGTAATAATTTTCAGAAATACGGCGTTTTAGCTTTTATCCGTAGACAGCTGTAATACACCTGTGTATACGTATCTACTACAATGTGTCTGAATTCGTGAGTGCACCAATTTTGATTTATTACCTTTAGTTCATTTCCATCGCTTCGGCAGAGCAAGCCGGATATTTCGGCTTGATAATACATATATCATCTATCATCTATCCCAGCCTTTGCACAAAGATATTAACTAAACACAATGTAATGTTTCACGACGGTGCTAATACACAACAAAACTGTTAACGAAGCTCAAGAATAGACCTCGTAGTGTAATAAAAGAGATCGTTTTCGGCAGCTATTGCTTCGGATAAGTAGCGAGGAAGTGATTAAGGCCATGTTCAACGAAAACTCCTGTGATAAAAACGTTGAGCCAAAAGCATGTTACCTATTTCATTATATTATGTTTCATTGGTTTGTATGCGTCGACTTACTAATAAAACAAAACCCAAATAACATAAAATTATTATAAATGTAACATTATGTATCTCGACTATTCACGATCTTTATCCTAACTAGAACACTAAAAAGAGGAAGGGACGGTATTGGAACTTTACAAGATGGTAGTAAACTCCAAACACTCGAAAATGTTTAAAATAATCAAACATGAAATCTTCTAGTTTCTACTTTCCTTCACAAAGCAGAACACGTTCCGTGAAACAAATTGGATTTCATTACACTGAATGGGATACGATGAGGATACACCTAAATATAGAAGTCAAAATGAAAAAAAAAACATCTTGCCATCGACTTAGCTTGCATGTAAATAGATGAAAGAAGAAAAAAGCTTTTATGATTTAATCTTTATCGCTACACCATTAAAACATACAAATTTAAATGGCGCATTCGCACTTGACCACATCCTGAATTTCTCCTTGCCTTTGTCCTCTTTTACTACAAGCCAGATATAATGGCAGTAGGGAATATTCTAATAAACGTCTAAAGAAAGAAAATTTCTATATGAACCCTTTAAATTATAACTAAATATACAGAGATTATAAAGCTACGAACTTATGTATACAATAAATCATTAAACATCATTCAGCCAACTGCCAACAGCCGCCTTCTGTCAGTTTGTTAATGATGATGATGATTGATATTTCAAATTCGGTTTATGAATAACAAAAAATTTAAACGCTTCAAATGTGAATAAACTGTATTATTTTAAAATTTTATAACAGGTATTCGTAGTTATATTGTCAGTATGAGTTTACACATACATCTCATTTAAATCGCCCATGGGGGCTGTTACGGGCAATCATAATAAATAAAAATTATTTTATTATATAGATACACGCAAATCCTCGCATTGGCTCACCTTGCTTAACATGAAACAACATACATATTTCTTATATGAACTCGTTTCATAATAATCTTAAAGCAGTTCTATATCATATACACTAAATAAAGCGGTTTGTGTATATCTTATTACTTATACATAACCTATATTTTTAAATCGCTGGAAGCCACTGGCAAACGGCCCAATACCACATTAATACATCGCGAAATACCTATGTCCAGCAGTGGACCTCAACTTGCTAAGGTGAAACCATATTCACATACTATATGGCTGTGAATTTAATTTACTTATCATTATAACACAAAAATAAAAACATCATCATCATCATCATCATCATCATTATCAGCCGGATAACGCCCACTGCTGGGCATAGGCCTCCCTCAAGGATCTCCACGCCGATCGGTCCTGCGCTACTCGCATCCAGTGGTTACCCGCGACCCTTACCAGATCGTCAGTCCATCTTGTAGGAGGCCTGCCAGCACTGCGTTTACCGGTCCGCGGCCGCCACTCGAGAACCTTACTGCCCCATCGGCCATCAGTCCTTCGAGCGATGTGCCCTGCCCATTGCCACTTAAGGTTTGCAATCTTTTGGACTACGTCGGTGACCTTAGTTCTCCTGCGGATCTCATCATTCCTGATTCGATCCCGCAGGGAAACCCCGAGCATGGCCCTTTCCATTGCCCTCTGTGTGACTCTGAGCTTATTGACAAGGCCCACCGTAAGCGGCCACGTCTCGGTTCCATATGTCATCACTGGCAACACGCAAGAATTAAAGACCTTTGTCTTTAGACACTGCGGTAGTTGGGACGAGAATATGCTGCGTAGCCTCCCGAACGCTGCCCAGCCGAGGTGGATTCGGCGATTGACCTCTTTTTGGAAGTTGGACTTACCAAGCTGGACTGTTTGTCCCAGGTAGACATATTCGTCAACAACTTCCAAGGTAGAGCCTTCGACCTCTACAGGCGTGGGTACGACATGGGAATTGGACATAATCTTAGTCTTTTCCATGTTCATTTTAAGACCCACGTATCGAGAGGATCTACAGAGGTCATCGAGCATTCTGCCAAGGTCTTCCATGGTCTCAGCCATGACCACGATGTCATCGGCAAATCGAAGGTGAGTCATGTACTCGCCGTTTATGTTGATGCCAAGTCCGCTCCAGTCCAGAAGCTTAAAGACATCTTCCAGCGCAGCAGTAAATAGTTTCGGCGATATGACATCGCCTTGTCTGACGCCTCGCTGCAGCTGGATGGGTTTGGAGAAATGGTCCTGGAGACGAACTGACATAGTGGCGTTTTCGTACAATGACTGCAACACTTGGATGTACCGATAGTCTATTTGGCACCGCTGGAGAGACTGTAGCACTGCCCAAGTCTCGACTGAGTCAAAAGCTTTCTCATAGTCCACAAACGCTAAGCATAGAGGCAAGTTATACTCCTCGGTCTTCTGTATAACTTGCCGCAGCGTATGTATGTGGTCTATGGTGCAGAAGCCTTTTCGGAATCCGGCTTGTTCGGGAGGCTGGAAGTCGTCAAGCCTGCGTTGGAGACGATTCGTTATGACTCTCGAAAACAGCTTATATACGTGGCTCAGGAGTGTGATGGGTCGATAGTTCTTCAGCTGGGTTCTGTCGCCCTTTTTGAAGAAGAGTTTCACCACGCCCCTGTGCCATGCTTTAGGCGTTTTGCCCTCGAGTATGACGGAGTCGAACAGCCTCTGAAGAGCTTTCAGTATTGGCCGTCCACCTGCTTTCAAAATTTCTGCCGTAACTCCGTCATCACCCGGCGCCTTGTTGTTCTTGAGCTGTTTGAGAGCCATACTAATCTCGTACAGGCTGACGTCCGGGATATCTTCGGTGTAGTGTCGGGTTAATTTGGCTCTTGGATCGGTAGCCTGATTATTGACAGGTGCTTGTGAAGTCATATAAAGCTGTCCGTAAAAGTCTTCTATCTCGGCTAGAAGCTCCGGGCGGGAGGTGATGGTTCTGCCATCCACAGTCTTTAGCTTAGTCAGCACGCTTTGCCCAACTGCAGAAACTCTTGCGAATACTTTAGAGCCCTTATTCCGCTCGATTGCTTCTTTAATACATTTTGTATTAAATCGGCGTAAGTCGCGAGTCAATGACTTAGAGATCCGCTTGTTGAGCTGTCGATAGCGTGAAGCGTCTTGCGAAGAATGCAGAACCATCCCCCGTCTTTCCTCCATAAGCTTGAGAGTCGGCTCTGAGATTTTTTGTTGGTTTTGTTACGGCTAGGCTTGAAGAAGCCCTGCCCCACCGTACGGACAGTTTCCACAAGCATGTCATTATAATTGTCCACGTCAGTGCAGCTCTCCAGACCATCGAAGCGGTTTTGTAACTCGAGCTGAAAGTCCTCGGGGCTTTGGATCTGGGCGGTATCTGGGCGGAGCGTAGACTTTATCAGTCGGTTATCTCTCGAACTTGACTTTAAGATTTAATGTGCCTCTTACCATTCGGTGATCGCTTCCTGTGTTGAACGAGTTGATCACTGAGACATCATTAAATATTCGGGTCTGTGTCGACAAGATAAAGTCGATCTCATTTTTCGTGCTACCGTCCGGACTTTTCCATGTCCATTTACGATGCTGCCGTTTCTTAAAGAAGGAGTTCATCATATACAGACCTTCTCTCTCCAAAAAGTCGGCTAGCATTTGGCCGCGATAGTTCCGGATTCCATCTCCAAAGTGTCCCACTTTCAACTCCTCACCGCAACGTTTGCCTAGCCTTGCGTTGAAGTCTCCCATGACAATGGTGTAGTGAGTACTGGAAGTATGCATTGCCCGAGAGATATCCTCATACATTATTTCCAGTTCCTCGTCGGGGTGAGTCGAAGTTGGTGCGTATACCTGTATGACCTTCAGCGAATACCGTTTGGTGATTCTGAGTATAAGGTATGCTACTCTATTGGACACACTCCCGATCTGTACAACATTGTTACGAGAGACCTGTGGACAATAAACCCGACACCACCTTGGGACAGTTGTTCGCCCTCCCGGAAATAGAGTAGGTTGCCGGATCTAAGAGTCATAGTATCCTCGCCCTTTCTTCGGATCTCAGACAATCCCACTATGCTCCAGCGAAGCCTACTCAATTCTTCTTCTAGTTCTAGCAGCTTTTCCTCGGTCCGCAGTGTGGCCAAGGTCGTTTGACGGGAAATCTTCGCCACCCGGGGATTGTTCGCACCCCTGGTACCGGCGCGTCGCCGACTTCCGTCATGATCGGCACGACCACCGGTCCCGCCGGGCACTTGGGGCCGTTTTTTGTGAGAATTCATTGAGGGGAAATTGGGCCTTTACCCATCACGCTGGCCCAGTGCGGGTTGATGGGTTGTCAGAGCCTCGTCCGTTGTTTAGCAGGGTGTACCACGTGCAGGTGAGGTTGGCTTGGGTTCCGTAAGATGTTAGGCGGAACCCCTTACACCCCTTACCTTAACTTAAGGGTAAAATAAAAACGAGATTACTAAATGAATTCGGCTATACGAAACAGGTAGACAATATAAATCAAAAAGGCAATAACTTAAGGCTTAACTGTCGGGACTTTTGATCCAATTAACTTGCGTAAGTAACATTTCAACGTTAAACTTTAGCAACACTAACTGCCGTATCTGGAACCTGGCAAGCTTCCTCTCAAAAGTTTCGACTCTGCACCGAATAGTATAAATTACCACTAATTTACTTATCAACTGAACCTTTTACAAACGATTCAGTATTTCATAATGTTTGTGTACATCAGACTATTCCGCAATTAATAAATTAAAGTGAAGAACATAACCGAAAATTCAATAGAACTTTAGCGCTTAGGGATTTTTTATAATCGGATACACTTATACGTTTAACTAAATTATTGAAAAAATGTTAATTATTTACAAGGATCAATCACCAAACCTCTCGAACAGTTGGTTGGAAACTTGAAAGGTTTAGCTTGTTTGTGACCGAAACCCAAAAGTTGTGAAATACATTATTAAGAAAAGCAAAAAGATTTGAACAAAAGTTTTGAACCTTTAAATAAATTTTAGCTGCAAAATACACTTGTTCGCATATATTATACATATAACTTGAAGTATCTTTACGCCTTTGTCCAGTAGTGGACAGTTATCGGCTGGTGACTTAACTTGAATACATAGAACTCAAAATCTCAACCAACTAAACCTCATTAAGATATCTTCCCATCATTTTAATATATTTATTAATATATTTATGATAATCACACATCAGTAGCTTTATACGCAGCAAGTCTATTAATGGCAACAGGCCTGCTTATAACTATAAGAGGTTCCTTTGAATGTGAGCAATTCAGGCAATTTCAAGCGTGCATGCTATTAACACACTTCGAAAATGTTCCTGCATTAATATATGTACAGGTTAACTAAATTACGTTTAACAGTAAAAAGACTAATATATAAAAGAACAGATAATTGCACAACAGTTGTATACTTATCTTTAACTTATTAGGAATCAGTTATTTTAAAAAGTAACTAGGGTAATTAGACTAAATATGTATTATCTTGTACTCATCAGTAAACCCAAGTCATTTTTATTTCTATAACTTACCACCAGTTGTAATCATTACTTAAAATATACTTAAAGCTTTTCATTATATATATTAGTATATTTATACAATTTTACCCAGCTTTGTGTGCGTTTAGTACACGTTACGAGAATTGAACCCACTCGCAACTGTTTGCACTAAAGTCTGTGTGCAGTTTGTTTAAATACATCACCAGATGTATATTTCAACTTCTGCATATTACAAATATAATATGTGTAACTACCTGAAAGCAGCGAGCGGTGTACTGCGTATTTACTGAAACTGTATTATTAGTCATTATGTTATTGCTAAAATAATAATAATTCTAACACATGCTAATAAAATAATAATTAAATACAATAGCAATAAATAAGAAACTACGAACGATAATACGAAGAATAACTTACGATAGCTGTGATAGCCTAGTGGTTTGAATGTCCGCCTTCCAGTCCAGAGGTACCGGGTTCGAATCCGGCCTGCATCAATGAATTTTTCAATTTATGTGCAGTTAGTATAACGCCAACTAATTTCACGTGCTTTGACGGTGAAGGTAAACATCGTGTGGAAACCTGCATATCTGTCATGACCATCCGTGGTCGGACTAGTGTGTGAAATGGAGAAGGCAATGACAAACCACTCCATTATAACTGACAAGTAACTCGTCGTGTGTTTCATAACACATGATGACCACGACCCTCAGTCATGAGGAAATACGACTTAGAAGAAGAACTTAAGATATTTCCTTATATCCTTGCCTTATTAGAGAATGTGTGATCAAAAAAATGGGTGCTCAATTCAACTCGCCAGCTTAGTATTTCCTGTTGAAAATTGTGCCGGCACGCGGAACATGTTCCAGTTTCATTATAAAGCCTTAATGCATTAATGTTACGCTCACACGGCGACAGGGTACAGAGTTATACTCGTATCCTTCAGTTTCTTTTTTACATGCCCTACTACTTATCGCTTATTTAATATGCTGAAAGAGATGAAATTGTATTATAACCTGTGAGAATTAAATTTGATATTGATGAATGATATGGATAAAGGTGTTCTCAACTAATCTCAAATTTTATCTACTACTATACTACTATATTACATATTAAATAATTTAGGTAACTTACATATTTATACAAAATAACACTTTTTTCATTTCACGATACTGGTGGTAGGTCTCTGTTGCCGGAGACCGTCTGGATGGGTACCACCTCAGCTCCTATTTCAACCGCCAAATAGTATTACTCGCCAAACATTACTATGTTCCAGTTTGAAGGGCGCTGTAGCTAGTGTAATTACTGGGGTAACGAGACTTAACACCTTATGTCTCAGGCGACGAGCGCAATGTGGTGCAGTGTGTACCATCTTAACTAGCAGCACGTTGTCATGGGCAAGCGTATCACTTACCATCAGGTGAACGTCTTGCTCGTCTCGCATAGTAGTATATAAAAAAAAACATTTACTCGTGACGTTTTTTATGTTTTTTGAACTTTCTAGCGGACGTAAAACGTTCCTTACAAATTGTACATTGGTGGACCGGCAAATTTGCGTGTTCACGCAGATGTAACTTATATTTATCAATATCATGAATTACCTTCGTGCATACAACGCATACAATTATTTTACACAACATTTCTTTTAATTTATTCCGCATGTGTATGACTAAATGCTCAATGAAATGTTCCTTCATGTTATATATCCGTTTGTATGAATTAACACAGATGTCGCACTTCTGTAAACAGAAATAATACAAATGTTATGCTTTCATCGAGTAATATATCGCTTAAAACATGAGTATACAAGTTTCAGAAAAAAACTTAACGGGCATTGTAACATTAAAATGTCGCATAATTATAATAACATAATCATTGGTATAGAAACTGATAAATACTGTCTAGTCCTGGCTGTAAATATTTTAAGATCCTCATATATCTATACTATTTGGCAGGCTGCTGAGTTACAATACTTGTTAACTAGTTACTTACACAAAAAGCTTAACTCAATATCATGTTTTAATTGATATCGCGTCGAGCTCAATTGATAAAACTGGTTTCTTATAAGTTTTAATAATAAAAATACTTACTGGTTTTTAAAATTTCTAACTTGAAAGATATAAAATTAACCTTTACTTTAAAAAATGTCATTTTCGGAAAAGTAATTAGAAATTAGCAAATTTTAATGTTTTCAAAATAATCTTTGACATATCTTTATTTAGTCACAATTTTAAGTTTAATTTAACTGCGACAGTTTAGTCGCACTTATAAACAATATTATAATGAAAATAAATGCAAATGTAATGTGTAAAGTAGTGTGTGTATTAAGGTTAAGTAATTATTCTGACATAAAGATCTGATCATAAGCTAACATCTTACCATTCTGCGGTAACGGCGAATCCTTGCTGGTTTTATACTTTGTAGGAAAAACCTATTAGAAATTATCAATTTAATTTTCTCGTCCTGATGGTGAACAATTTTGGAAGGTAACTGAGGAGGCGTCACGTGAGGGCGTCTGCTTGTAATACGTCGGGCCACTTTTGGTTTAGGTTGTTCAGGTTTAACGTCCTGATCACGGCGTAAAAAGTGCAAAGGGATTTTCAGTTTCAGCGAAGTCGTGGAACACTCTGCTTTTACACTGATATCCATTTTTACTTTTTTTAGATTCTCTTTTGGGAAACGCAATGCAATGTATCGTTCTCCTGTAAAAAACAAATTAAATATGTAATATTAAATTTAACATACCATTACATGTCTAATGTATACAAAAAATTGTAATAGCAAGCAAAGAAATATTAATAAAACAAAATTTGTATATATTAATAACTCACACTGCTGTCTACATTAGTATCTGGCGAAAAGTTATTAATATAAAACTATTATTCAAAACTTTTCGTGTGTAGTTTAATTTTTACTTTAATCGTAAACAAAGTAGCAAACTTTGAATTGTTTTTAATCTAATAATGTGCATCTTGAAATTAACATATGAAAAAGTAATAAAAGTTTCAAGATATTATCTATTCCCGCTAATAAATACATTTATGTTTTTGAAAACACTGTAAATAATCTGTGATAATGCAGAAATCAATTATGATTTAGTTAAATACAGAAATAAAGAAATTAGTGAGGGACATGTGGTGAACCATCATTGGCGGAAAGCATTAAACAATCGTCGAAAATTACTGTTTTCGTTGTTATATATATTAATTTTAATCGTTAGAATTAATTGAATTGATTTATTAAATTATTATGAGTGAGTGGACGTATTAATTTCATTGGTTTATTTTAATTAAATGTATGAGGAAACAAGGTCTCACCTGTGCGTCGGCGTGCGGCGTAACGAGTGTACGCGTGGGCAGCCCGCTCGTCCTCACTCTATCCTTTCGGTCCAACTTCTTCCGACGCGTGCACAACTTCGCGACGCTGCTATCGCTCATTCGAACGACTTATGTCAAAGTTAGCTACATTGTTAACAATATTAGCGTTTTTACATCGAACATTCGTTTTGTACTATTTTTAAAACTCCGCTTCCAAAGACGCATGCATTCCTTACGCATAATATCTTATTAATCAACCCAATAAGCTTCACATAACTATTTCTTCGTGTTCAATACGTTACAGCAACTATATTTAATTTATATAAAAACGAATTATGTATAATATGGATGCTATATTCACGAATCTTATAATTTATCCAAGGATACTGTATCTAGACATTATATATTTGACAAAGTAATCATTAAATTTAATAAAGTAATCGCTATGACTAAGCATTACCACAATTTACTAAACATACAGTGTTTTTTTTTTTTTGGAAAAATTCTATGTAATAATATTTAAGAGTTACTTTAATACTATTCTCTTGTTTAGCAAGTTGTAGTAAAGCAGTTTATTAAACTGAGTTTACAAATGGTTTGTTAGCTAAACTTACATTTTGTCAGTTTTAATTCAATTTAGTTTTCATTCCTTTTCCAGTATTCACAAACTAATTAAGTTATTACTTGAAAAGTTATTAATATTTAAAGAAAACTGCCTAAGACTTTACTACTTATAAATAACTTACAAGATATTTCATACAAGCTTTTTGTTGAATCTTTTAATTTTTATAAGCTTAAATATTGATTTAGTAAATTCTTTATAAACAGATAGTTTTTGTTATTAATCTAGTATTCAGTATAATTTAAGTTTGTCGCTGTAACATAATCTAGAATTAGGTTTATTAAAAATATTTAAATTCTTTAGTAGGTGTTACAATTATCATCATTTCCATAAGCAGTATTAAATTGTTAACGTATCTGCACATTCACAAATACAAGTAAATCTAAATCATACAAAATTTTTCAGCAATCTTGTGTTTTTTAATCTGTTATTTTTAAAGAAATTAAATTTTTCTTGTTAATTCTCTATATTCCCGTTAAATATTTTACACTAAGTATAATACTTTGCTTTTTCATATGGGAGTGGTAATGTTGTTTTCATGCTTTTACATGAAGTTTATTTATGTTAATTTTACATGTATATGTATATATATATACATATACTCATAAATATACATTTATTTATTTATTTATTAGGTGTATTTACAGTGTACAATTGTAATAGGAAAAAAAAACATCTTATGTCTAACTAATTCTAGCATGCACCTATGACAAGTAAACACAACATTCAAAATAAAATACTCAATAAAATAAAATGAGAAACATAAAATTAAAAATTAAAAGAAAATAACATAATTCCAAAAAAAAATCAGCAATTATAACATAAAACGGTCTATAAAATAAGGAAGAAAAAAAATATCTATAAAATAATGTATTACAGCGTAAATTCTAGGATCTTTTTTTTAATTTTGTAAAACTGTCGTTATAAACGTCTAAATGCAGACTTTTGGCGTTAATGAGATTATATGTTTTACCTTTTCTATGGAGCGAAGAATGTTTTCCTAGGTTGGTTCTAATGCGTGGACAGTGAAAAGTATTCGTAATAGAATGTCTAGGATATTTGAAAGGAACCGAAATATTTATTTTTGAAAGGATGTCACTGCAATCTATTTCTCCGTTGATTAATTTTTATATCAATAATTATCATAAATAAATTAAAAATTAAGATATACACCTACACATTTTAAACAGCTTCATATATCATGTTTTCAATAATCTTTATAAATATTGTAAGTATTTATTTAATAAAGTTATTTAACCAAAATCGGTAAAGGCTTCGCTTTTTTCATTTAGGAACATTATTAGCTCTTATAGAATAGTTGTTATAACATTTACTTTTCTGTGTTCAAGTGTTGCTGTGTTTCAGCTGTCAGCACCAGGGTCTTCATAGTCGGACTTTATCATCTTAGACTTTTTTTTTTTTTTTTGGTTTCGGGGGGGAAATCTTCAAAAAGATACCCTGCTTCTGGGGGGAAGGCAGGGTTATGTGGGATTTATACCCACTAAAACCCCCTCGGTGGTCATCCGAAATGCTTTGCGGGAGACCCCGGGATCTCCTACGGAACGCACCGGTGTCTCCCTGCACTACGCCTGAGCACGTCCCTAGGAGGGCAGCAACCCTGCTCAATACCCTCTGTTTACTACGACAAAAACGAGACCACCTCATAATTGTCGTCCATCCTGAGCTCGCTTGCTAGACAATGATGGCCCCCACCATCAAAGCCCGCGAACTCGAAAACCCTTTTAGTCGCCTTATACGACAGGCAGGGCTTACCTTAGTCCTATTCTTAATTGCCCGTGACTACAGGGCTGATCATCTTAGACCTATTCGTCACTTAACACATCGAGAAATTGTGGTCAAATGTTAGCGCATCGTAGACAAAAAATGGTTAAAAAATTAATATCTGAATAGTTTAATTGCGCTTTTTTAATTGTTTATTAAATTCTGCATTCATAACCATAAGTTGGGGCAGCTGGTGAAACAATACCTGTTCCGAATACTATAACTCATTATTTATTATTATTAGTATCATGCATGTCATTTACATCGGTAAGTGTTCTTCTCTACTTTCTTCGAGATATAATAAAAGTATTTTTCTTCTATCGAACCTACTAATACAAAACTTTTAAATGTATTGTACATCTAACTTGTTAAAACTATAACCACTTCAACTTTGATCTTGTAAAGGTCGAATTTTGCATGTTTGTGGTCAAAGTTTCTTATGTTTTACCCACATGTTTTAAGCAATATCTATCTACTTTTTGTTTAGACAAATTATATAAAGATTATCGATTTAGCATCTAGTTTAATATTTAATAGATTTAAATAGAATCAAAATGAAATTATTAATATTTATAAGCAGTACAATCATCCCAACTAGTGATATATAGAACAAACATTAAATAACGTTACAAAAAATATAAAAAAGTCTATGTTTTATGTTTACATAACTATGAACCAGCGTAGAATCCCACTTATGGGCTTTTTCTTTTTTGGTTCGAACAATTAACACTCGGAGACTTTCTGAGAGGCAAAATTGTTTAGAATAATACTTAATCCCGCCTAGCAATTGAAACGGTATTTCATAACAAACCACTTAACTGCTCTGATTGCGATCCGAAGAGCTTTTGATAGGATTTCTTTGAATTCATCCTACATTTTATAAATATATTTAATTCCCATTAAGTTGTGTATAAATTAAACACAACGTTGAAGTCCCGTATAATGTGCAGTCATCCGCATATCACTTAATAAAGTCGTATATAACGTAGGTATCCGAAAATTCAAATTAAGCTAAATGTCAATTTTTCAGAACTATACAATGTTAAATTTGAACCGGAAGCACAAACATTTTATGCGGGAATGAGATTTAACTCATCATTAATTTGACGGGAATAATTTAGCTGATTTCCGATTAAATTAACCTAACTTAATAGATGATTGATTGAAACCAAAAATTTCGTCGTTTAAAAGATATTTGTATCTTAATATTTTAATAATAAAGCTAAATTTTAAAATTTGTCACTAATTGCATTTCGGTGTAATTTTTTTATTGTGATTCAAGATTATTCTCATAGACATTAATCTTATAGTAAATTAGACAAAGGTATATAAATAAAATTGCTATTAATACGTTATGACCTAATCAACACATCTAACTACTAAATTCAATAAGTATGTTTTCAAATTAATTATAAACAGTATGAACTGATCTGAAAATTGTTTTTTAAACTCATTTCCAGAAGGAAATTGGAGCGAGAATTCCAAAGTGGATTACAACTAGACGAACGTTGAAAAACAATGAGAAACGCTTGCGTTAATATCCTGTTGTAATTAACGGGAGTTTAGCTTTTCATTAATCTAATTTCGTACAACATTTGCAATTTGCGAGACCATTTCGGTTGACTTCAAAATCCAAAAAAAAGAATGGCCTATAATTGATAATCGTTGTTATATTCAACTGTTCCACAATTTCTCGTTTTGTTAGTATTTTTTACACTGATCTGCAGACAGTTTTCTCTTGCCTATTTTCGTCGTGAACGCCATTCTCTATCGTACGAATACGATCTGTTCTAAGAACAAAAGCTTAGTGTTTTCCGCCAACCCGCACTTGACTTGAGTGGCGTAATATCAGCCTAGACTATCTCTAAGTTAACGCCCTGAATACTGGTCGGTGGAATATTTACGGATTTTTTTATTACAAATATTACCAGTTGAAAATAAGAACACTCATTAAATTACATTTCTTCGAAAGTACTCCAAAAAATTATTTCATCAGCAAAATTGTACAAACATAACGCTTTTCCAGTTTATATCTGTTATTCATTCACGGAAATACTCAAGAATGATTAATGTAGTTATAAAATTTGTGTAATGGTCATTATATTATTTATATTTTACTGTTTTGAATTTCAATAATTTCTAAGTAGAATTTGAAACTATTCTTAAAGTTATGGAATAGCCGACGCTGGACTCGAACGCTGAATGACAACTATTACTTAACCGCAGACACCGAGTTAGTGAAACTTAGAGAGACACTAACCTATTGTTACATGTTGCATTATTAACATTTCATTGTGCAGACAACATTGTGGTTTAATAAGTAAATACCACTACACTTACGAAGTTAACTCTCATATTCATTAATTCATAGAAGCAGAAATACTGGTAGGTCTCTGTTGCTGAAGATAGTCTATGTAGGTACCACCGCAGATCGTATTTCAGCCGCTAAATAGTAGTGTGCAAACATTACTGCGTTCCGGTTTGAAGGATGTGGTAAACTGGTGAAATTACTGGATAACGAAACTAAACAAATGTGTCAAGGCGTCGAGCACAATGTGATGCAGTGTACACCATCTTAACAATCGCCACATTGTTATGGGCAAGCGTATCACTTACCATCAGGTGATCGTTCCGTTGTTTAAAATTATTGTTACAAAAAATTTAAATTCAGTTACACTAAATCAAAAAATGCAACCCATGTTTTTCTACTTAGTAATATAACAGAATCCCCACATTAAGTTGTGAGGTCTGAAGAATGCATTTATATGCGAATAGTTCAATATTAACATTACAAGGGTTTCACTTTAATCGACAGATGTTCATAAACTTCTTTCGGAAGATATTAATATGGAGTAATTATATTAGCAGAAGTATTCTAATATTGTTATCTATATCATGCGTTCTATACGTCTACGTTCCGGTGGTCCGGCAACCTCCCCTGATGATAAAGAAGATCCTCCTAAAAAGAGAATCTTCTGCAGAAAAAAATAACATTTACATCCAAAGCTAAAAGTTTTTTTTAATTCTACTATGCGACTAGGCGAGCCAGACGTTCACCTGGTCATCAGTAAAGACTTGAGGGTAAAACACCAGACGAATACATGATATTATAGCTTATTCAAAAACTTAGAAAGCACTTGACTTCGGAACATATACACAATTAAACTTTGCTTGTAAATCGAGATACGAAATCCATGCCAAATCTTTAGCCAAATTATTCATGGGCGTCGCCACATCTATTTGAAAGCATGCCAAAAGTCAGCGAAGGCTTTCGGTTCGATCTACATTTATAAATGTCTGCTAATTTCTATTGGTTTACAATGTAACTCATCGGATCAATCCTTTTAGCGTCATTCATTGTTTTCTTTTTCATTCATTTCATATTTTGAAAACATTTTTTAATGATTTAACCCTTAATTTATATGTAACTCATTTTCTAATTGATTTTATACATATAAACATCATTCGTTAGTTATTAAGTCCCAAACACGAAGTAAATCTATCTCTGTAACAAAAACCGCAGTAATGGTATCTATCATTAACAGCTTTTGCTACGCCGATTCCTATTCGTGTGTTGTTTATAAATTACCATTTTTATTATCCTTTGATTTGTATATATATATAATATTGAGACATACAACCCTTGCTTTACACCTAGTACATCACCATTAGTTTGCTGACTTCTAAACACCACTATAATATGTTTTTAACGGATGCGGTTGTCACATCAATGATTAAATCTTTACAATGACTATAAACTTGTGATGTTCCAAGTGTCCATTTCAGCGGCCGGACGGTATTGTAAAAGCATTACTGGGGTAACGAGAATTTCTCTGCTAGCTAAGTTTCTGTCTGAACATGACATCCGAACTAACACCACTCAGTCATGGAATCGTGACGCTAACTACTAGTTAAACTTCGCTGGTGTTATTTTAACACCCGGACATCTGTGAACTATTCAACGAACGTTAGAATATCAAACACAAAGTTGGACGTGCCCAATAATTAGCTGCCAATACGAGTGCACTTGGTATTACCAATCAAAGAACCGGTTTATCGAATCGGTGGTTAATCGTAAAAAACCCACGCACAAAAGCTCTTTTCAAAAATATCCCTCCCAAACTTATTAAAAAAAAATATATCTATAATAATGCGACGTAATCACACAGCATCGTTTTGATGGTAAGATAAGATTTTATTTCTAATTACAGCAGTAATTTAGCGCCCCTAAAAATTAAATCCAGCAGTGTATCCATAAAAATTTGCGGCGTCAGATCACAAGCAAACAAATAATAATATATTGTTACTATATAATCAAATTGATGTTGATAATATTGTAAGTAGAGCAACTCTCTTCGTATTATAAAGTGATTAACATCATCGCTAAAGTATTCAAACTTTAAAGTCTCCGTTATCGGTACTATAATAACATATATAACTTTAAGCCGACTGGTTATGAGAAAAGTTCATCCAAATTTGTTTCGTCTACGTTCTATGGAAACTTAATAAAGCCTATAGTAAAGACAAATAATTGTCTTAAGAAGTTCTCTAAAAGCAAATTACTTTAGCTGCTTTTTACAACTTTATATAAAAATGTTTCTGCTTTCCAAAGATTCTCTGCGAATGTACTAAAACTGTGTAATTTGTTTATTTAAACAAATTGAAACAATTTATACTCGACAGCAAACAGGGAAACCAAATCAACATTAAAATTTTGCAAATTTTGATTCATTTCATTACTGCACACGTACATTGTAATGATTTTGCGATTCAGGCTGTCGTTATTAAATATTATCATTTGCGTACATTAAAACATTGCCTTATCGCAAACGACCAGACAAACGCAGTCGACTGTTTTCACCTAAAATTGCAGTCGCATACAATTTTAACATATAATTAATTTCATCGTAGACTCAACATACAGTGGTTATCATCATGCATTTAACTCTGATGAGAATTTAACAGGCATAGTGTATTAAATAGTTTACATATAAAACATACTCCTTTCGTTACTTAATTGGTGATGCAATGTAACTTCGTACTTCTACCAATCTTGAAGGCGTACTGGTAAGTTAAAAATTGTATATACAATAGTAAAACAAATGTATTATTAAAAAATATCAAGTTCTAAATGTTATAGTATGTCTGAAAATTTGATTTTTTATCTTTCATTTCTTCTTTTCTATTTTTTTCTGTATAAAGAATGTTGTGTTATCTAATTATGATTATGTCATTGATTTACAGTATATCGTTAAATTATTAATAATTTTTGGTTTTTAATATTTAAATGATCTAGGATAAATTTTCGTTTCACTTAAATTTTACCTATTTATGTAGAAGTAAGCCGTGATAGCCTAGTGGTTTTAACGCCAGCCTTCCACTGCGAAGGTACCGGGTTCGAATCCGGCCTGAACAAATAAATTGTTCAATTTATGTGCAGTTAGCATAAAAAACACCAACTAATATCACGTGCTTTGACGATGAAGGAAAACATCGTGAGGAAACCTGCATATCTACGTCATTGACCGTCTGTGGTCGGACTAGTACGTGAAATGGAGAAGGCAATGGCAACACCACTCCATTATAACTGCCAAGAGAGTCGTCGTGTTTCAATAAAAACATGATGACCACGACCCTCAGTCATGAGGAAATACGACTTAAAAGAAGAAGAATGTATAAGTAACACAATGTTTTGTTTTATGTTGAATAGTATTTAAGTATTGTGTTATCTTTTTTGGAGAACATGCAAATAAATAAACAGCATTATAAGAAACAATGAAATTTCCATTTTATATTTATAGAGAATGACTCTGTTATATATTTTATTTGTAAATAGTATCTACAGGCTTTATAGTGACAGAATAGTCAATTATTGTAGTTGTAAAAAAATATTAGAAATTGTGATTTGTGTAGTGTAGCATTAATTTTGGTATTTAAACATGAAAACTATACAAAAAACTAAAACTGTAAAACAATTAAATTCTTCATTAACTTTGTTTTATTAATTAAAGATCGATTATAGACTAACTGATTACATATTCGTAAGGTTAAATGTGAACTAGGAGTTAGTAATAATAAATCCGTTGCAATGTTAGTCGGTGTGATTGCGAAACTTAATTTCTGTTTTAACATCGCAGCTTCTGAATTCCAGCAGTTCAGCTAACGTTTACCCTGAAAACTTTTTCCTTTTCTCCGGCAACCAGACCTCATTGTGTTTGGTAACTGAAAGTGTTGTGCGGAAGATTTCGCGAAGGAAAAAAAATAAAGCAATTTAACTTTGAGTTCTATTTGCTAACCAAACTTTTGTGCTGTTAGTTTACAATTTGAAATAGAGATACATAGAAATGTTTCACACAAATTGATATCGAATAACAGGAAGTAACTTTTTTGTTACCGCAATCAACTTAAGATATCCGACGCTTCATTATAATCAGAGTTCAGGAGTCGCGTAAGAAAAATATTAACTAATTTAATACAGGAACAAATGAAAATATTTTAAAATCTTAGTTTAAAAGTGGAGTTTAGTTAAAACAAATCCCGTACAACCTTGCCTACGTACAAGGTTGCCCAAAAGAAGTCATCCGATGTTATTTGGCTCCCATTTTTTTTCTAAATGAAAAACTTTGATTCTGTTTTTTGATTATGTTTATTTGAACCTTTAGAATTTTAATGGTCAAGTCGAGAAGATGATATCGGCCAAATGGGCGCCGCCACAATTTGGTGATTCAATCCGGGCTTCCAATAGGGTGATTTCTTTTGGCCCACCTTGTACATTCCCCCTTTTCTTCCATAAAAATAAATACAAAGAAAAGATCTTTAATAGTTTCTTCACAGACAGAATTTAATATAAACTATTTACGTCCAATTACTTTACTTTCTGAGATTAATCGACAACATAAATCAAATTTTAAATGATAAAACTATCGATGTTGAATTTTGACGTTTTGGTGAAAAGACTGAATGGGCCCTTGTTAGATATATTCAATTTTCCATACAGTTGCCGGCATAATCGCATCTGAAATCTCTAGCGATAGTACGTGTCCCGACTGCAACCCTTACTGTGCAATGAATTGTAATGTCTCCTCACTGAATACATGAAATTTACCACACGTCCACCTACACTCCGCTCCGTGATTACCATCCCGTAACACTAATGCTCCCTGAACAAAACGAAGTGAACACTCCTAACTAAAAACAACCGAAATAACCGAATAGGCTAATTGTTGTATCAATAAAATTAATACAAATATATAAGTCATAACAAGCTGACGTGCTGTGTTTATAATAATAAACATAACTGCAGCTATGATAAAAATACATTAATGTCCAATTTTGAGGTTATTATTTTCATCAATGCAATAATGATGATCACTTTTAAATTATTCATTAACACAAATTTGAAAAAATACTTTCGCATACCTATTTGTGGAAGTTCAAATAATTTCCTAACGTTATTATTATACAAAAACATTTAAATTTACATATAACAATAATGTAATAGTATTTTAACGTATATGTTATAATATAGTAATGAAATTCGATAATCAATTAAAGTATAGTTCATTGAAATGTTTTAATTGCACAGTTTAGATAGTTAAGTCAAGTTAATACGGTATTAGAACAGTGTTTGAATTGCGATTAATTAAACGCTGAACTAATTCGCAGCGGAGATCTATTGTAACATGCAAATGCATACAAACGATGTGGTTTCCGTTACCGATGTACCATTTATAATAATAAGAGCCAATTAACCCACTTTTGCACTTGTTATATGGCTTATAACACCACCGGCTTCACTCTCGGCGTGACGTAAAGACGACTCAGATGTAACAATAGGGAAAAGGCAGCTCAGTGCGGCATTCACCACCAAAATATAACCAGTTTTTACCAATGTGCTACTTTCATTATGTGTCATGTTCTGTTCATGTTCTGTCAGTGTTTTTATACCTGTCACTTATGGACTAACTTTACAAGAAAGGCTCATAACATCCTAAGAGTACAATATAATGATGCATTTCGTACTCTTTTCCGACTCCCACGTTTCTGTAGCGCCTCTGAGATGTTCATGGAGGCCAGGGTACCCGATTACTTCGCCATCGTGAGAAGCCGCACGGCTACCTTCTGGCAAAGGCTACGATTATCGACAAATGAAATGTTAAAAGCGTGTTCTGAGAACATATACCAGAACAAAATAATAATATACTGGCAGACACTGCACAGAGTCAAAAATAACTAAAAAAAATATATTAACAACTATGCTGGAGTCACTTATATGTATTGTCACTTACGTGTTAGTTATATTGCAATGTATTTTGTAACATTGGAAAAATAAATAAAAAAAAAAAAAGTAATAATAATTATCTTGTTATAAGTAAACAGTTCCCGAAAGACTTACCTCTTATCTCGTATACAAAAGGTCATACAGTCAAAGCTATAACCTGTAACAATTAATAACATTTTGCTGTAGCTAGTGTAATTACTGGAGTAACGAGACTTAACACCTTATGTCTCAAGGCGACGAGCGCAATGTGGTGCAGTGTGTACCATCTTAACTAGCGCCGCGTTGTCATGGGCAAGCGTATCACTTACCATCAGGTGAACGTCTTGCTCGTCTCGTCGCAAAGTTATAAAAAAAAAAAAAATATAACCAATTACAACGTGCAGATAGTTGGGATGTTTACACTACAATGTATTGTTTAATAATAAAACTAAACTTCAATATTTCTTCTAGTTAATAACAGGCATTTTTTTTTTCATAAAATGCTTAATGCTGATAACTTTTTAAATGAAAATTATTCAATGCTCGACACTTCTTCGAGTATGCTTTGTGGGGATATTAAGAGACACCTAGCCTAGATTTATAACGTCGGCTACATTCTAGTGGGATGAAAATTATTAAAGCATTATGCATCGAAGAGGACGCTATGACATTCCTGATAGGATGACCAGTAGAGTAGACGAAAGAAATATTCGGATATTTCTTTTCTCTTAGAACTATTATAAAAAAATATCTCCGAATGAACATTATTCTAGTTACAAACGTACTGATTTATTTAAGTCCTAACTTTTGTACGAAAAGTTTACTTTATATTTCACTCTTAACACTTTTATGTATTTATAATGTTAATGAAATTATATTTAATAATAATATTTCTTCAATAAATGTTATAAAATGTTTTGTTTTATTAATTTTTTAGGATATCTATCTCACAAGTTTAGAAATTCTTCTCACCCTACAAGGTGCGGGGTATATGCAAATTTCAGTCTAAGAATCCTTAAACGTTCACCCTCCATAATGGCTTTTGAAATTAAAACTTTTAATATTACTTCTTTTTATTAAGTCGCTCTTTAGATCTGTGGACGAGATTTTTATTTTTGAAGACGTCTTCTACACCTAGCTTACGAAATTTCAAAAAGTATTGAAATTTTCTATATGAACAATACTGGTAAATGATCCATTCCGTTCTAAGTTAAAAATACTTAAGATTATTGAGCCTCGGTAAGTTTAAATTAGAATTTTAAACTACGTCATATGATAAACATTTATAAAGCTTTAAGTTAAGGATGCCTTGGCTCTATGCTTGCGAAAGAAATCCCCCGAGCCCCAGCTGTGGGAACATTAAGAGGGTTGCTTAAGTTATATATTCACAACATTAAGTTCACAAATGTGTCTTACTTTGCATCGTAATAAAAATATATAACCGGTGTGTTCTCACATTGAAATGAACGTTAGGATTCTCCCAATTAATTAGCATGAATATTATTAACATGTTGCGGTTTTAGAGTATAATTGAACGACACATTTCATATTGAACACTGAAAATCGATTATTAACAAAGCGGAACGTGAATTCCGTAACACGTTATGTGAATGCGTTAATATTGTCGTTTAGTTCTTTCGCTGAATGTCACTTTCGGCACTAAATAACGCGAGCGCTGTGTGGTGCAGTGTATACCATCTTAACTAGCAGCATTTTGTTATGGGCAAGCGTATCACTTACCATCAGGTGAACGTCTCGCTTGTATCGTCCCTTAGTAGTTAGTACTAAATAGTGTCAACGGCATGGCTTGTATATAACCCCACAGAAAACTTATTTACTTATACATAAACATAAATATTAGAAAAGATATATTAAGAAACGTATTTCATAAATCTGTTTTCTTTACAGTATTTTTAATAATTTATTAATTAATCCGGAAATATTGCATTAATTAGTTTCCGGATATAGCCAATTAAAAACTTATCCGTGCTGCAGGTACGGATGCGATTTTATCCCACGGCGATCAGCTGTATGCTAGTTGACACGAATATAGCTATCGCCAATTAATAAATATTGTTACAAACCTATATCCACTGAGTTTATTTAAAATATTTATTTATATATTTACATAAGTAAAGATCCGGTCACAGCTTTAGTCGTTCGCGTATATACTTTGCTAACAAAAGTTTCTAATGAAATCTGCATCACAATGTTGGTAACCCTGTGATGATAAGCAAGGGGTGAAAAGTTAAACATAGTCAATACTATATAAACAATATATAAAAAAAAACAATGTATTTATATGTAATACTGACTATATTTTACTTTTTTCAATGATTATCATAATTATGATCGCACGGCGCCCTGATGAACATCACTCGGGCGAACTTCGCAGCTTTGGAGCATCTTCATCATCATCATCCGTTCTAGATCTATCTACAAGAATGAGACGACAGGTTCTGTAGTTTCAGGAAGTGGAAGCGACGACCGAAGCCGTACCATCCAACGAATTCAGTTCGGCCGCAAGTAAACGGCTTACATAAAGTTTGTTTGCGCTGAGCGATTTTAGTTAAACTCGATTAAATGCTAAATTAATTGAATTCATCTGTAACGGCTGTAATCGGAAAAATATGAACAACTTTTGGGTTATATCATACTTTTAATAAATAAATAAATCAACTGTCCTTTCAATTAACATCATACCACTGCTAAGACTCGAAGCCTTCTTTCGCAAGAGAATCAATACAATTTATTCGCCACGCTGAATTTCAAATTGAATTATTACTTAATAAAACCATAATAACAGCTTTTAACTTTACGTATATTTATTTGTGTAATTCTGTTAGTTTGTATCGAGTAATTTTTAAAGAAAATCTTTAATCAGTACATGTACTAGAACATTCGTTTAATTTCCGATCATTACTATATCTGTGATGCCATTTATATTTCCCATGAACAAAAGATTCTGTAGACTAAACCTATTTTACAATTCCCTTTTGGGACATGTCCTCTTTAAAATATTCTATTTGTGACAACGACTATCGTCCACTGGGAAATCAATTTGCATCGCTCTATCAAATCTATTTCTATAGATCATTACATGATGCGATATTGTCATTATTTAAGTTGTAGTAAAATGAACAAGTATTAAGAAATAATGTTCTTATATGGCGTCTTAAGAGGATTAAGAAGGGCAATAGTCATCATAATGCGATGTGAACTTCTCACGGAGGAAATACTGGGGGTAGAGTCAAATAATTTTTTAGTGTATACAAAAAATTGGATCTTAAGTAAAGTTCTAAACGTTTTTAGCTGTCAAAATATCAGTTATGGTACAACTTAAATAAATTTCTTTCTGGTAAAATAAATAGATATAAACTCTAAAAATTTTGTACATCAAGTATGCGTATATTTAAAGATGTTTTATACGGTTTTATAACATGTGAAAGATTTCCCATCTGTGTTATATACATTCATCATGTGGTGCTTTCATCAAACTGAAGTTTGACGGTCACAATATCACTTGTCGTTAAGGCAGTCCGTAATGTACGTTAGATGAGTAAATATTAACATAATACTTCAATGAAAAACGGAAAGATCGAAGTACAACTGACAGAAATGTTTTTTGTTAGGTACGGATGATTTCGTTCTTTATTATAGTATATATTTAATTTTGCTGTTGCATAGTGAGTACAGAAAATACAGGCTTCGCATTAAAAAAAAAACTTGATCACTAAGTACGACTCGTGCCTATATACCATGTTAACAGAGTCCTCCTATGAACAAGGCTAAATGATGTGCCTTCCAAAAAATAACGAACCAATTTAGCAATTAAACAGACCTCTTGCGTAGAAAGTAAATGTTTTAATTACCATACGTACGGTGTATAGAATAATTACACCGCCATATAGCAGAAGCAACGTGAAACAATATAATTTCTATGAGACTAGTAAAGATGGCAATATCAATTTTACATTTACTCGTCAAAAAAGAAAATGTTTAATAGTAAAATTATATTTCAGCCAAACTAAATATTGAACTAAATTCAAGACTGATTTTAATAATCACCAGATAATAAATTTGATTGGTGGACCAATGTTGTCTTAATTGTGACAATCTCCCACGGATTTGTTACACCTGCTTTGTATATGGTTGTTGTGGGACATCTGTGTGACTTCTGGTGCATTACTTTCAAAACAATTCAAAACAAACTCTACGCATCTACAATGATTATTCAGCAACACTTCCCTGGCGCGTCATACAGAACAGCTACCAAGGATTTTCACAAAGCGTAGTATACTGTTGACAATAGATGGCGCTGTTCTTAAATTTTTAATGACGTTAACAGTACATAAACTTTGAATACTATGTGACCTGTAATAAAAATATTTACTAGTGTAAACAAAATAATACCTTCTAAAATATTTGTTGTAATTAAATTATTTTAATTATTAGTCTTCGGACATTAACTTAGAAGATACATTACATAAATGATTGATAGTCAAAAGTGTTTGTTCGTATGTTGAGTAAAAGTAAAGTTCTCAATCTATTCAATATTTGTTTTATTACATTCATGATAACATAAGAATACATGCAATATTTGAGACTTTCCAAAAAATTACCAAAACATGCAAAAATATAATCAAAATCAATGGATTGGCAAATAACGATGAAACTCGTTATTTGCACATCCATTAGATAAGCTCTAATTAAATAATTTTAACTTAAGTTAATTTCTGTATTAAAATTAGGAATAAACTGATATTGTTTTTAGTTATTTAATTAGTAATAATTTATATAATGACAATTTAGTAAACACAGGCTAAAAATTTTGTGTCGGAACAATATTCATAAATAATAAGTGAAGTAATACGTTTAACGTAACGCTCTGAAAGGTTGCATTATATGTATACCACTTTGAAAATAAATGAGAAGATACATAGATCCTGGATTCAAATCCTAGTTACACGAATAGTATATTAAATAATAACACAAATAACTCGTTTTAATCGTATTACAAAGAGCACTAAGGCGTATTTGATACTTCAACTTAAACTAAGACATAGTTGCATGTATATTATCGTAAAATAATTATTAGTACTTTAAAAATAAGCCAGAAAAATTGTATTCTGATAAATATATTAATATAATTATTTTGCAGTAGCTTAATAATAAATGCATCATTGATTGAAATGTATTGTTGCTTTTCTGTAACTTAAGCCCCAAATGCCCGTATCAAAGACGCGACGCTCTGGTACGTCCCCGTAACGAAAATGAAGAGACCCAGCAACAGGATGAACAAGTTCTTGACGAATGCCGGCATAGAAATTCCCTCAGGGGTCTGTGAGACGTGAACCAGGTCTATGATCGGCGGGAATATGAGAGCGAGAGCGGTACTGCTGATCGCACCCACTAGGGAAATGAATAGTCCAACATTCGGTATGGACTCGGCCAGGACAACTGTGAACAAACATTTTATTGTTAAGTGATATACACTGAGACATGAGAACTCACTTTAAACCGGAACACAGAAATTTTTTACCACTTACCTAACCACTCTCAGGAAACAGTACAAAAAAAAATATACCGAGACTACTGCTGTAAATTTATTGCTGTGGCCATCATCATCATCACCCTATAGACGCCCACTGCTGGACAAAGGCCTCCCCCAAAGATTCTCCAATCGGCTGTGGCCACTTAAAACTAAAATATTATTATAAACAGAGAAATATTAAACGCCATCACTGCTACTTTTGCAATTTTCTGGACTGACTGCCTGACATACTAACATTAACTATATGCGGGTACTTACAAGTAACCAACACCAAGAGTATGCGGTAGCACTGCTCCTTGGCTATGGGCGAGGTCTTCGCGAACCTGCTCCGGATGCTGGGCCACGTGATGCAAACCGGAACGTAAAACTGAAGCGGATACGTGAACAGTATCGCCAGCGCGATTAAACCCTGCACCACGTTACTCAACCTGTGATCAACACTTAACACATTATCTGACCTTAATATTTACTGTTACTATACTATTAATAATGAATGAACAAACAGCCTTATTATTGTACCCTGTACTTGGACTTAGAAGCTTCTGCCACTGAGAATGAATGCAGGCAATTTAACAATCACGGTGGGCAGATGTAGGTTGGTGGATCTCATATCCACTTAAGCTGTTGGTATTGTAATGATGTTGTAAGTGGTAATTGTAAAAAAAATGTTCCTAGCTGTTGTTCCGTTTCATTTACCTTGATAATAAAGTGATAGGACCTTGTGATTATTTATCCTCTTGGTAATATACTGGTAATGATTTGAAACAGGTACGGTACAGAATTGAGAGGTAAATATGGCGATAAATAGATATAGGTTGGTTGGGCAAGTACCTAACTATATTTATACCTAGCAAGGCAGCTACAACTTTACGGATTCTAGCTGCTTCTGAAACTTCAAGATCCAAAGGAAACCTTGCCTGTAACATAGCTAGTACTAACGCATTCATAAATTGAAACACGTTACTGCACTTTAAATCGTTTATTGAAACATTTTATTAAAGAAATATAGAAGAGAATATTATTAAAAGAACTTATAAGCGATTCGATCGGAGCCCGCATCTTCATATTCATCCGCCATCATCCAGAACCCATCCAAAGACGTAAGAGATGCCATAATAGAACCTCCAATCCAGGCTGCTAAATCTCTTGAAGGCATCGCATCGACCTTATATGAGCTAACGTTTATGTGCTTAACCTGTTTACCTAGTTCAATGGATAGTCTATCTGGTAAGCTACGTAACAAACTTGTTCCACCAGATAGTACAATATTGTTATAGAATAGTGAAGTATAATCTAAGTCACACTTCTTTATGCTAGAACAAATATCATTAACGATGCCAGTGCACTTTAAACCTAGTAAATGCGGCTGAAACAGTGCTTCCGGGCATAAGAATCTTTCATCACCTAAAAAGATATGTTGACCGTCCGGAAGTTTGAACTGGACTTTTCTATCTTCAGAAGTGGCGAAGGATTTCATTTCACTCTCGTAATCACTGGCCACGTAGCATAGTTGTGCCTGTATTTAATAACAATGAACTGTTTGTATTCTTGATTTTTTTTTTGTGCTACTTTGCGACGGAACGAGCAAGACGTTCACCTGATGGTAAGTGATACGCTTGCCCATGACAACGTGCTGCTAGTTAAGATGGTGCACATAGCATTCGTCACCTAGAGACACAAGGTGTTAAGTCTCGTTACCCCAGTAATTACACGAGCTACAACGCCCTTCACACCGGAACACAGTAATGTTTGCACACTACTATTTGTCGGTTGAAATAGGAGCTGCGGTGGTACCCATCCAGACGGTCTCCGGCAACAGAGACCTACCACCTGATTTACCAATACATTCATGAAAATTAACTATAGTTATTTTAAAAATACTATATGGAGAGACAAATCGTTTTATTGGTATAAATAGTCTAATAAATTTACATATCGTATATATTGATCGCACCAGTTCTAAGGGTAAAGGATAATTGGAAAATATTTTAGCTTAATATAATATACTACAACGTAGTTAAATTATCATTAATAATTACTAATCATAAAATAGTAGAAAAATATTTCAGTCATTTGATGTACTATTTCTTTTACGTTTTGCATTTTGGGACGTTATTGTATGACTCTCTAGCCTAATAAGTTTATTACTGCCACAAAGCAAAATTACTACACAATTCCTCTAACTTTCTCACTATGTATCTAAATATATTTACAAACATTAAATATAGATTTTTTTTACCTTAATGCTTTCTAGTATGTCTGTTTCCGCTGGTGTGTTAAAACAGTATCCCAATTTGGCCATTAGATCGCGTAACCAACATGTCAATACGTTGCCATTTATTTCAGAAGTAACGGTCGAGTTTTTTAATGGGAACCCCTCAAAAACAGGCGCCGAGTAAGAACAGGAGTAACCATTTTCCCAGACGACTCCAGTCGTTCGACCACTTGCGTACAAAACCAGAGCCGGTGATATACCCAGGTATATACCTTGAACCATAAACGATTCAAACAGGATCTCAGTTATTTTCTCCCTGTTGGTTAAAAAGGTAACATTGATGACATATATATTTTCTTCCTTTTGCAATGTATATAGTATTACATATAAAACTTCACGGTCACTTTCACGGTCTTACTTATCTTTCTTCGACGTCAAAGGGTGTATGGAGAACATAATTTTAGTCTCTTCAGGTGGAACATGAAGCCCTTTATAAAATATGTGATGCAGAAATTTTTCCATATCATCCCATTCACTGACAAAACCGTTATGTATCGGAGAATTTATATTGGCCACACCCCTCATTTTTATGGCTTCATCTCCAAATATTACGTCCGGAAGTCCGTCTAGCATACCGCTGCTTCGATAACTAAATCATATAAGTTACATCAAAAACTGAACCAATTTTATTTAATTACAACGTAGGATGTTACTTCGGTATAAACATTATTAATAGACTATTCAAGAAACAATCTATCTATGGACAAAAAAAACCGAGATGATCAGATCCTGGTGGTGTTTAACATTTCACTGGCAAACAGCAATTGAGTCCAGAGAGTTAGGATATTAACATATTATTGAAATGCTTTATCGCCTTTAGATCTATCACATCTTACATCCTTCATAACGAATTACTGTTACAGCAGGTTACTCACCGTCCTACTTTCGAAGGTATAACACATCTAGGGAATGATTCGCCAGCAAAACCGGCCTTCGTGGTCTGTGTGCCGATATCCAATACCACGTGGATTTGTTTCTCTTCTTTGTTAGACATCATTTATTTAATACAATCGATAGGTTTAATTCAATGATGGAAATCCGTAACCTACCAGACTTGTATAATTTTTTATTTTTTATCCTACGCTATTTTGTCACCTGTGATGTTTATTATACAAACTTATAAAACAAACTGTTGGATTCAAACACATGCTTAAGTTAAACTATTGTGATATTTAAATGTGAGAGTACAGAAATGTTTAATTTTTTGATCCTCTAACTTTAGAAATGACTACTTCCTCTTACAAACTTTGATCTATTATTACCTTTAACTGTAATTTCACTATTGAAATTCCATGTAGTTTAGACGCGAAAACATAAAAAGGATAACTTTCGCGTTTGTAACATAAAATGACTAATTTTGTCTTATATTCGAATATTTTATTTAGCTATTATATTTCGGATATATCCTAATGACACATTATCATGGGAATGTTCTTAGTACGTGAATCTTTTATTCGCTTCAACACATTCCTAAACTCTTTATTTTGATTAAAGTTGGTTTAAAGGCAAAATAATGAGATCGCGGAATTTTTGCAATAACATTAATATGTTTATTAATTTTATTTAATATCAATGACAAGTTTAATATCTCAACCAATACATTCTAGTTCTTACTCCAGAATATTCAGGTAGACACTCCGTTGGACCAATCGCGGCCACAACTGGACATTTATCGTAAATATACTTTTGGCCCATCTCCTTAATTCGTTTCACGGTTACATCATGCACCTTCTTGTACTTTTCACACAACGATAGGCACGAGCATGTGTATAACATTTGAAGACCCACGTCACGAGAGGATTTAAACGAACCTTCAATTTCCCTCGCTAGCTTAAATTTTGCGTAGTTAATGCCCCTTTGCAGTTCTGGCTCTGTAATACTTGTGGACAAATGTACCCATTGGCCCTGAATGTTATGTAGAAGATCTTCCAAGTTGTTCCTTTCGGCTACATAATACACACCCCAAAGTCCAACGTCTTGGTAAGCGAAGTAAAATGAATCGAAGCACTCGCACAAGTGATTCGCGGCGGCTTGTGCTATATACGAGCCGTGACCATCACCACCACCCTGACTCCTGTGCCAATCGCCCGATATACAATTTGCCACGTACAGGGTCCAATAGTCGGGATCCTCGTAACCACATACTTCAATAGCTGCAGCGACGTGAGCGTAAGGCATCGAATCGTCTCGGTATACTAGCGAAGAGCCGGTGTAACGATATACCTCACACTGTCTAGGGCCAGGTGTTGCGCAAGCAATATGCGTAAGTCTTTTCTGTGCTTCGCTTATTATTTCTATGTGCTTCACTGCTCCCGACACCGCCAGTACTACATTTTCAGGTCTGTATTGTTGTTTGAAGAAAGCGTTTACACAGTTTTCATCGAAATTTTGAATATTTTCCGGCGGACCTATAACATTGTGCGCTAAAGATGTACCTTGAAAAGCGGCCTGATGCAAATAATCAAATACTATGCGTTTAGGTGATCTCTCGTAATCTTCGAGTTCCATTAATATATTATGTTTTTCCTTTCCAATATTACTCTCACGAAGATCTAGGTTAGTTAATATAAGAGACATTAAGTTTATTAATTCTAATGTGCCCTCCGTGGGTACAATTCCGAAAAATGATTGATATTCTCTTGTAGTAGTAGCGGTTAGCCGCGCTCCTATACTGTTCAGACAATCCTCGAGTTGCTTGGATTTCATACATTCAAATCCCATACACGCGATGTGCTCTATAAAATGACTAATGCCATTATTGTCAGCCGTTTCGAAGCGGGACCCAGTTTGTACAAACAGCGAAACGCATGCAACTGGGGAAATCGTCTCCTCCACAGCCACCCTTATACCGTTTTTAATAACTGTCGTATGGGTTACGTAATATTGATAACGAGGTTTGTAGATTTTTGTCGAAAACTTGATCAATGCACGAAACATTTTGTGATTCAAATTACACGTCAAGTTTACACTTTTTCTTCTTACAATCTAAACCACTGACATTTCATTGTTGCCAATAAATGACTAACTTTTCAATTTTCTTTACTCATTTTTATACAAAGTTTGTATACAAACATCACCAGATTTTGTTTTCAAAACGTCAACACTCGAATTTACTGCGTCTGTTCAAGTTTGACATAATTGATTAACGGTTTTAACTGAAAATGTTTAATAATTGGAATTTGTTAAAGCGAACATTTGGATACTTCAAGCCGTTGAAAACCTACAGGTTTAAACACTCAGCTACTTACGTGAATATAATTCAAAATTTACCACCAGTACAAACTGCCAAGCTTTCGAACGGCCTAGCTGTAGCAACGCAAGAGAGAGGCGGCTGCAACACGTGTATAGGTCTATATGTAAATGCGGGTTCGCGATATGAGCATTCATGTGAAAACGGCATAACACATTTTTTCGAGCACATCGCATTCAAAGCCACGAAAACGAGAACAAAGAAAAAACTCGAAGAAATTATGCTGGGTACCGGTGCGAAGTTTCAATGTTTTACCACACGTGAGATGACTGTCTATTTCGTAGAGTGTATCTCCTGCGATGTTCCCCTTATTATGGAAGTGTTGTTCGACTGTGTGCTCAACAATAAATTGGCTTTCGAAGATATTGAAGCACAGAAACAATTAGTTTGCTTGGAAATGATAGAAAACGAAAGTAACTTTACAAATGTGGTGTTCGATTATTTGCATTCGACTGCCTTCCAAGGTACACCGCTCGAGCAAACGGTAATGGGACCGCTTGAAAATGTTGCTGCTTTTAACTCGAAATCGTTTTGTAGATTTTTATATCAAAAGTTCACACCCGGGAACATGGTCTTGACAGCCATTGGGGGAATTCATCAAAAACAAATTATTGAACTGGCGGAAAAGTATCTGTGTAAGTTACAAGCCGTAGATCAGGACGAAGTTAAAGATTATAGATATACAGGATCCGAGATCCGCTACAGGGATGACTCTCAACCAATGGCTCACGTTGCCGTGGCCTTCGAGGGCCCTTCTTACTGTCACGACGACTACAACGTAATGAAATTTGCAACAGAGGTGGTCGGCGGTTGGGATAAATCACAAATCGGCGGTTTAGGTCACGGCACTTACGTCGCAAGGGGTGCATCATATGACAATCTATGCGATTCGTACAAATCATTTTATATAGCATACAAAGACACTGCCCTTTGGGGCGCACATTATGTCGGAGCTCGATTAGTTTTGGACGACATGATGTATTTGTTTATAAATGAATACATGAATTTATGTAACATGATAACAGACGAGCCCATCGAAAGAGCTAAAAACCAAATGAAAACTAAATGGCTTTCAAACTCTATGAGCGCGGTGAAGACGAGTCATCGAGTGGGACGCTCCCTGTTGTATCGCGACTGCGTGCTCTCAGTGGCCGAAGGGATAGGCGCCATTGATGAAATAAAAACGGCTGACGTGAAACGTGTCTGCTCCAAATATCTTTACGATAAATGCCCGGTCCTAGCGTCTTGCGGACCTACCGAAACACTAACAGACTACTGCCGAGTCAGGGCCGGAACGTATTGGTTGAGATTGTAATACTCAAATATTGTGTAACCACAAAATTTTTAATATAGTTTTACTAAATCTAAATTTCTTCTTTATATTTAAGTTGTAGGATTGTAACAGATGAATGCTACCAATGATTTCTTTAAAACCCGATGTAGATATTTTTTACAGTACGCTTATTTATTATCATGTACACCGATGACGAACACAGTTAAAGTGTACTTTGTATCAAAGTACCAATTTAGTTAAACTCACCCACAATTCTGAAAGCAGTTTTTGGAAGATTTAAAAAATAAGTGAACTGAAAAAAAACAAAAATAATAAAGTACCAAAATAGAAAAGTATAATTTATTAAACTAAATAAAAAAAAATTAAATAAATTCTGATGAGTATAAAGAGAGAGAACAAGAGTTGAAATGAATGTGATAATGCTGTGTAGGTAAGTAAATTGTTTCTAAAAAATTTGTTTAAGGTAATTCCATATCTTAAATCAGCCTATTGTAAACAAATAAAAAATCTTCAAAAAAAAATAATAATATTTAGACACTTATTCTACGAAACTTTATTTCATAAACATTTAGGTTACCACTGATAAATACTGAAACATTGAAAGTTACATGCTAATTGTAATGTTCTCCTACTACATTATGCCTTTTATGGTTGATAATAAACGCATCTGTGTTTTATCACAAAAATAATTATAAACAAAGATTTTTTGGAATAGTTTGTAACGAAGACAAAACGGGGGAACTATTGTAACCGGAACAAAACAAATATCCATCAGTTTTCTTTTTTCAATAAAAGGTTATATAATAGTAGGAGATCATTATTGTCTTTGACACATATAATAGTATATAATAAGCGATGAATACATGTTTTAAAACACGAAGCGGAAAATTTCAGTACCAGAATTAAAACCAAAAATCACTAAAATATTTTCATGGAACAAGACGAACCCGGCGCACTTTGAGGCAGGTTTTCGCCTTAAGGCTGTCTGTAGACATCGACATTACTATAAAATAGAAATGTAATCATCGTAATACAGTACGTCGGGCTCCAAATGTGTAACATGAAAATTAATACAATGCACCGAATTGTCGCTGGCACAACGTACGGTTTTTGGAAGAATACTTACAATCTACCAATTTTTCTTATTATAAGACAATCACAACTTAGAGAGCCCGTCATATAGTCGGAGAGATTGTCTACATACGGATAGACCGCCACAATAGATACACATGTAGTACAAGATTAATTATACATATATAAATGTTATACGTCTGTGATTTTCGCCGTCCGTGGTTTTACAGTACACGTAAAATGAATCAACGTTGCAAACGCTGCTGTTCCGATATTAACCGTCTTATACTCGTATTAGAAGTTTTTTACAACTGCTATTGACTCTCCAAATGTAAAAGAAAAAAATAATACACTTCTGAACGTGAAATTTAAAATAATCGAAGTTATAATGGTTAAAGACCAATCATTTTTACGATGAAATTTATAATTTTTAAAACGACCCTGTGTAATAAAGGGACAGGTTAAATTAATTGATAAATCTTATCTTAAAAATGACTGAGTAATATTTTTTAAAGGGTGGAGAATTTAAGAAATGTGATATCAAACCGTTTAAACTGAACCGGCACATTATGCGCGTGCGCCTAAATTCTTTAGATGTTAAACATTTCCATCAATCACAAACTCTGAGGTGGAACACAAGCGAACCTTTGCCAAGCTTTACATTATCACATTTCTTCAATAGCAGCCTTACACATTATACGAGATTCCATCTCAAACGGACGAAAATATCACTGCATGTACCCATGCTTTTTAATCCTAAAGTCATTGACAAATACTGGCCAATTTCTATGACAATCTAATATTGGTTCTAGTTGCAGACAAGATTTTTGTACACGGAATTTATAATAAATATGAAATTGCTAACATTCACTTTAAATATGTCTAGACATTAGCCGAGCCTTGAAGATATTGTCTTGCAAATGTACTCATTACTTATTACATACGTAAAAATAGATGGTAAGTTAAATATGGAGGAAGTCATATATTACAACGCCATTCAGTGATATAATGCAACGGGAAATGGAATTAGCAACAGTTTTAATGAAAAAGCTTAAAATTTTTATAGTTGTCCTTTCTAATGATTTAGGTGTTCGGCGACACTGAAACTATATTTTTACACCATCTATTTTTAAATATACCATAGACAGTTTTTATTAAATGAGGATTTCAGCAACATCAGCCAAAACGTCGGCTATGTATCATGAAAAATGGAGACAGACAATTATTTTGAAAATTACCACTATGGAATCAGTTTGTGAAAAGCTAATATTGACACTTGAGTTTTATTTATGCGCATAGATAGTTAATGAAAGGTATATTGGCATAAAAATTACGCTGATTACCGAATACTAGTTTTGCCATTAAAAATTTGATTTTATAATAGCAAAACATTATTTAAGAGTATTGAACGTATTAGACAATGATCCCCATTTAAATTTTTACCCTGATAACTTTTATCTCAAAGGATTGGAATGTTTTTTTTTTCTAATTTCTATTGATTTGCAGAATTTTGCGTTAATTTACTTCGTAAACAAATCTGGCATAAGGGATCATCTGTAAAGAAAGTTTTATAACCATATACATCGCGTATATATAAAGTAGATAGTATACTTAGGAATGTGGCTTCATGTAAATACCCTACGTAATTTGACAAGTTAAATGTTATACACATACATAATATAAACAGTTTGAGCGGTAGGTAGTATATAGAATACAGAAAACATCTAATACAACTTACGAACTATCACTAACGCTAAAAGTCACGGACTTAGTTAAATACTTGCCAGAAACAAAAGTTTGAGCACTCGTTTGTTCTGTATAATGGTAAAGTCGAAAATGGAATGTAAAAAGTAATAATAAAAAGACGGCATCGCTCCGCATAAACTTTTTGAAGTTTATGAACAGACAGAAAACAAAATCGATGTAATCTGACCCAAAACGGAGCGGTGCGGCGGTGTATAGAAATATTTAAAACATACATAATCAGTTCACGCCGATAGTTCACAAAATAAAAATACACGCTATAGGCATGATAATCGTTTTGGCCACAAACAATGAGTATTAAAATCAAAGATCTATTTAACTTATAATATATAGAAAGCCCTCAGGTGCAAACAAGGACCTTGTCAGATCTCTCGAGCCTAAATTGGGCCGCGTTATTCGATTGGATTGTAGAGCTGCACCCTGTTTTTGTCGTGAACTATAAAGTAAGAGCATTGGTATAAAAAAAATTTGGTAAAAAAACATACATAAATGCTAAACCTATATTACAGCTACCGAAATATGGAATGTTTCGCACGTAAACACTTTAATAATCTCCTTGGATATCTAAAAAAATATATGTAAAAAAAGACAACTCACTCTAAGAGTAATTACATATAAATATCTCCATAAAAATCTAAGAAAAAAACTTATCAGGTTATGCAGACTTAGAACTAATAAAATGTCAAAAAAATATAATAAAAATTACTTCACTTTAAGAGTGACGTTGGTTAGTTTCTATTACCCCTTAATTTAATGGTTAGATATACCCAAACCTTCATAAAATACATTTTAAATGGACGTATTGAATAATTAAAAAGAAAGATTAAATACAAATCCTGCTGCGGTGTACTCTGGGCAGGAGATGGGTTACAAATGATTGTGTAAATAATAACAAACTATAAGATACAATTTTGTCAATACCTTACGAGTGGAGATAATAATACAAGCTATTTCAAAAAACCCTGAAGTTTGAACATGTGTTTTATATTAAAATATATAGGAGCCCTGGTTCTGTTAATTAATATAAATATTTAGGCATCTGTCCTACCAGTTTGAGAGTATATCCTAACGTACACCGCTTTGCTACTGTCAACCTGCATTATATCAATAAAATATATTTTTTTTTGATTTCTTATCACCTACCTGTTCGTCAGAATTTTATCTCAGAGAGCTAATGACTACGATACGTTTTACCGACTTCATAACGATGGGACAAGTCTTTCTAAAATTAAAGCTTCAATAAACGCTGGTAGACCAGAATTATAAAATCTAAATCGTTTGTTCAGGTGAACATAAGAAAAAAATACTATTCCTAATCAAAAGTTAATGCTTTTTTTTCGCATCACTCATCATATAAAAAAAAAACTGGATTATAATTTCGTATTTCACAACTGCCATTATCAACCCCTTAAGATGTCATTGCTACAACGGTGCCGCTCACAATATGATTAAATTAACGAAAAAAAAAATCATCATCTATTTAAAGAAGAGAGACAGTTGCTTGATACGTCTGAGGTACGAATTTCCTTAAAATATCTAACAACCCTTGTTAATTAAACCATATACTAAAAAAAATGTAATCTAAATTGTACGTATAGAACTTGTTCGGGTTCCTTTTAATGTAACTTAATAATAATATAAAAAAAAACTTACAACACTAAGTAAAGCAAACGTAAATAGAAGTATAATATACACAATATTGTATTTTGTACTGTAAGGTTATGCCTTTTTTTCGCGCTCCCTTAGCACACTTATCAAGCATAATCGTATAGCAGCGAAATCTTCAGACAAGACAAAAAAAATTTGTACATTCGAAATTAATGGCAACATATCCTTTAAATAATAATATAAACTTCGTTATGACTTTGTTTTTTTTTAAATCCATAGTCGTAAAAACAATTTACATAAAGATACAACGGTGAAATTAGTTACTTTTAAAATTAAACAAGAACCAAATCAAACTTGAATCTGTCATTCCGATAAATACTTTATACCGATTGTCTGTTGTAAACTCATGGAAAAATTTACAGGGAAACAAAAAAAGTTAGAGAAAATATCACCCGTTACAAACTAATAAATTGTATTCAGTAGATCTTTCGACGGTATTTTTAAATTTCAATATTTTTAGTTGTGCATGTATGTTGTGCCAATACTATGGCCGTCGGATCCGAATTCCAACGTGTTGTTCAAAGCAATGCTTTATGGTGACCTGAACTCGCTCCACAATCCAAGTAATGATCATAACCTTCTTCTTCTAAGTCGTATTTCCTCATGACTGTGCCCTAGCCATAGCTCGCTGAGTGACTCTGAGCTTCCGTATAAGGCCCATAGTAAGCGATCAAGTTTCGGAGCCATAAGTCATCACTGACTGTTCGAAGACTTTAGTCTTCAGGCACTGAGGTTATTGGACGAAAAGACCTTGCGAAGTTTCCCGAACGCTGCCCATCCGAGTCTATAGATAGTCGTCGACAATTTCGAGTGGTGAGTTCTCAACTAACACTGGGTGGCGCTGAACGTGTGCATTGGACATGATTTTCGTCTTGCTCATGTTCATGTGAAGGCCTACCTGTTGAGAGACTCTACTGAGGTCTACGAGCATTGTATTGAGGTCTTCCAGAGTCTCTACCATAATGACTATATCATCGGCAAACCGGAAACCATTCCAATCCAAAAGCTTAAAGATGTCAAATGTTGACAATTAAAGACATCTTTAATTGTCAAAAGAATCATGTATATTTTGTTCCCGATAAATTAATCCAAGAGTTTGTATCCGTTAGAAATTTTATAGACCAAAAATGTTAACTATATCGTTGAAAAAAAAAATAACGAACGTTTTCTTGTGTGGTTTCTATTATAATATCACGGGCACAATGAAAACGTATATGTAAAACTAACTCCGTTGAAGTTTACATACCAGGCGGCACAAGTTCCGTAACCTAAGTTAATTAATTTTGGGCAAACAGGGCGCAACAGTCGTATTTAATATAAAATGGCTCTTTTAATTAAGTTTGGAGATATTATATTTATTTTTCTATAGTAAATAATAAATGTTTAATTTCTAAGTACACAACAAAAGTCAGTATGGTGTACACCGTGGATGGAATCGGCGCGACGTGGAGAGAAGAGACGGTGTGATGACGCACTTTGGTTTCGAAGCCCAGGACCCGCTTTTGAGCACCGGGTCGGCACGGTAAGAGACTTAGCGCGTCCCAATAAAGAATACAAAACACTGACCGACCGAGTTATCAATAAATATTAATAAGTTTAATTTAAAGTTTCAGTCTTTGGATTTTGTGTGGTGGAATGTAAATACGTAAAAGAAATAAAAATGTCTTTATGAAACTTAAGAGAGCTGAGTTGAATGCGATCAGAGGATATGGAGAACGACATCATCTTATCGCTAAGTTAAAATTTTGAGAATATTTATTCTTATACACCGCTAAACGAGACACTTAGAACAATTTGACTTATATAGCTTACGTCACGCGATACTGCCGTCATACATAAACAATAACTTACCGCCCGATAAAGATGGTCGTTGACATTATATATGATTGTACTCCTACCCTTCCGTTTCTTACGTCAATTACTCTTATCGATGTGACCGCATTGATTTATGACATATGACGGCAATGAACGACGTGCCCCAAGTATTACACAACATCGATACTCGTTAAGTTACTAAGGACTATAGAGTCCCACACTAAATACATCGATTACAAACGCTTATTTATGCACAGTAAATATCTTACGTTCCACTTATACTATAATCTGGAACGTAATAGTTATAAAATTATTCTCTCACGTCTCCGTTGACCTATCTTGAAAAAAAAAAAAAATAACGAACGTTTTCTTGTGTGGTTTCTATTATAATATCACGGGCACAATGAAAACGTATATGTAAAACTAACTCCGTTGAAGTTTACATACCAGGCGGCACAAGTTCCGTAACCTAAGTTAATTAATTTTGGGCAAACAGGGCGCAACAGTCGTATTTAATATAAAATGGCTCTTTTAATTAAGTTTGGAGATATTATATTTATTTTTCTATAGTAAATAATAAATGTTTAATTTCTAAGTACACAACAAAAGTCAGTATGGTGTACACCGTGGATGGAATCGGCGCGACGTGGAGAGAAGAGACGGTGTGATGACGCACTTTGGTTTCGAAGCCCAGGACCCGCTTTTGAGCACCGGGTCGGCACGGTAAGAGACTTAGCGCGTCCCAATAAAGAATACAAAACACTGACCGACCGAGTTATCAATAAATATTAATAAGTTTAATTTAAAGTTTCAGTCTTTGGATTTTGTGTGGTGGAATGTAAATACGTAAAAGAAATAAAAATGTCTTTATGAAACTTAAGAGAGCTGAGTTGAATGCGATCAGAGGATATGGAGAACGACATCATCTTATCGCTAAGTTAAAATTTTGAGAATATTTATTCTTATACACCGCTAAACGAGACACTTAGAACAATTTGACTTATATAGCTTACGTCACGCGATACTGCCGTCATACATAAACAATAACTTACCGCCCGATAAAGATGGTCGTTGACATTATATATGATTGTACTCCTACCCTTCCGTTTCTTACGTCAATTACTCTTATCGATGTGACCGCATTGATTTATGACATATGACGGCAATGAACGACGTGCCCCAAGTATTACACAACATCGATACTCGTTAAGTTACTAAGGACTATAGAGTCCCACACTAAATACATCGATTACAAACGCTTATTTATGCACAGTAAATATCTTACGTTCCACTTATACTATAATCTGGAACGTAATCGTCTAATAATTATTCTCTCACGTCTCCGTTGACCTATCTTGAAAAAAAAAAATGTGTTCTTACATATTTTTATAAAAAAAAACCTTTTTTCGCGTTAAACTATTGCGAATGAAACGATTGGAGGGATAACCATCTTAACAGATAGAAAAATAACTTATAAGTAAATATCTTTCGCATCTAGGTAATTTATAGTTGATAAATGATCAATTAGTCCAAATACCCGACGTATGTAACTCAAAAAGGCCATAAACATACGCTTTGCAAACGCGCAAAAAATGTAATAATTAGAGAGGTGGACAGACGAGATGTTAAGCCCGCATCATGTTCCGTAAATTTTAAAATAATTAAGGAAAAATTTAACCCTCGCTGAAATTTAAATACCATTACAAAATGTTCGCTATTATTGACTTCAATATTAAATTAATCACTCAATACTTCAGTGTGTATTAATGAACTTAAAGCCCTAATTTCTATTTATCGTCATGGATAATTGTCAGAAAGAATAAAAGTAAATCAGTTTACAAGTAAAAGAAGGAACACGATACGAGCTTAAAGATAATTAAAGTGACCAGTTGTTAGTTTAATCGTCTTCATCGAGCGGCACGAAATTCCACTTGCGCTGCTGCGTGAACAGATAGTACAATTCGTACGGATCGCCGTAGTCATCGTCATCATCGTCATCGTCTTCAAAGTCGTCGTTTTCATTGTAAAAGTCGAAACTAAAATCGTCATCATTGCTATCATCGTTATCGCCGTCTCCGTCACCATTATCGTCTTCTTCGCCAGTGTCGTCGTCGTCACCATTGCCCTCGCCGTCGGCGCCTCCGGCGCCGTCAGCGTCATTGCCATCGCCGCCATCACCGGAACCGCCGTCGTCGTCGTCGTCGTCGTCGTCGCCGCTATTTCCGATGTCGTCGTCGTCGTCGTTATTGGTGTCGGAGAGCGCGGCGTTCTTCCTATATCATTCGGTCTCATGCGTCGACTCGCACTTCGTCACCACGGAGTCGGAGGCGACAGGTACAACGTCGGAGTCGATATCATGCTTCACATCCTGCGCAGATGCCGGTGGCGACAAGCTAAAAATAATACGCAATGGATAAGTGAAAACATCTTGGAGTACATTTGATTAAACATTAACAACATAAACGTTGCCTAAGAGAGTCCCCAGGAGCAGTTCTGTGGTTTGGTTTACAATTTTATGAAAACAAAATAGCTATGGTACAATATCATAGTGTTCTTAACACCCCGTTCTTCTATCTTAATTATTTAAAAATCCTTCTCGCTAAAATTGTGCAAAGTAAATATAAATTATACAGAAAATATAAAACTAAATTCATGTCTTATTTTAAAGAGCAAAATAAAAAAAATAAAACAAAATGGTGCACGACTCAACATGGTGCAACAAATTGCGCAACAGAATAAACAAAATGGCGCACCACTCAACATGGTGCAACAAATTGCGCAACAGAATAAAAAAGATAATGTTAATATTGTTCAAGACTATATCCTTAAATAATTGTCCGTCTATTTGAATAATATCAATACTTAAGTTTTTTGATTAACCGAATATGTTGTTTTATTTTAAATATAAACTGGACTCATACCATTTATTCCCATACATATGTATTTGTAAACACTTCATTTTATTACGCTAATTGCACTAGATGCGCACGCGACGAGAAAATTCTAGACATTTAAATATCAACAGCACAGCTTAATTAAGTGTAAATATTTCATCATCATTTCAATCTATGATATGTAATGTATTCCACAAAATACTGTGTAAATATTTAGTAAAGGTTAATTTAATAAACTATAATAAATAGGCCTTTGTTTCCGTAATTGATAAATAAAAATATTGCGTAGGATTTTAACAAAATAATGTTAACTATTATAACATTACTTCTCTTAATATATTTAAAGTGGATTAGTGCCGACATTCCAACTCTGCAACCACATCACAAGTAAGATTCTATTAGTACTAGGTTGTTCGTGATAATAATCTAGTGGCGGTAATAATTCGTACCTGCGATCGCAGACGCGAATACCGCATACTATTGAATTGGCTATTATTGTTTCAATTATCAATATCCGGAAAGTTATTAAGGTAACCGCATATTAGAAGCTAAATATCAACGAAAGTTTTCTCCTAAGTCCCAAAAGAAGTGTTTGAACAGGATGATCTTCGAATATATGGTACTTAATATGCTTTATAGCATTTAAATCATTCTACAAATAAAAACCCAATGAAGTACACATAACTAAACAAATTTAGCGCAAGCATTATTATTAACATACCACAAATAAAAATCTCTCCAATATTTAGAATCAAATATAAAACCGCTGACGCAACAAATCATAATTTCGCTGCTGAAATTTTTTTTATCTCTTTTTTAATTTTTATGGACAAAGAACCGCTTTAAAAACTAAAAACGCAAAGCTCTGTGTTACGATTCCATATTGAAGGAGAGAAAAAAAAGAAGCTGCGCAATATACGATAATAATATTAAGCCATTAAAAAAAACGGACAAACAACAAGTATTATTCCGCTACTGGATCGTTCTACAAATTAAAAAAGGACTTACTTTTCGCCATCCTTCAATTCGTTGGGGCCGATCGATGCGTCAGAACGCCACGTGTTTCCAACGATGTTTTGCACACTGCAACAAAAAAAGTTGTCAATGGTCAAAACAAAGTACAACAGGTTTTTCTTTAATACACTTAATTAATTAAAAAAAAGATTGAGGGGGGAGAAAATAACGTAACATACCATCGGACCGTCCACCGCACTATAAAGCGTATGGGAAAATTAAGGATGAAAGTAAAAAAATTCATAATGTCCAAAACATTCATTTCGCTGTGTTGCTAGTCCGGGAGCGCCAGGCTAACTGGGAGATCGCCCGGGGTGGAGACGCAAAGCGCGACTGCGTAATTGCATCTGGGGCGATCAATAACTCAACATGGCTGCAGCGGACAAATAGGGGACGTACATCTCCCGGGAAACTACACCCCCGGCAGCCCCCAGTAACCCCCAGCAACCCCCATCCCACCATAGCGCGTGGGTAGCGCTGCCCACCCCCTTTCATTACACGCTAATAAAATATTGAATGTAAATCGTATATTGCTTTTAAGTGAAGCACGAAATGGAATGCTTTTGCGATATCGCGAGGGATTTAATTAAAAACGTATATTGGACATCAAAGAATACTTTTTTATTAGAAAAATTTTAATAAACGAACGAACCTGGATACAGAACATGAAAATATGTTTTATGCCTTTTAACACGGATGTACCTGTATCGATCCCATGTACACATGATGTGGAGTTTGATTGGTGGATGTTTTTCAAACTCGTCAGGCTAGCTACCACGCTTATATTGTAAATCTCAAGATATAATCATCAAGGTATAAGAGTGGTGGTATTCTGGACGATCGGCAACCAACAACTCATTCGAAGAAACTAAGCTGTTAGAGCCTGTTGGCGATAGTTACATATTTCAAAGTGAAAAGCATGAAACCTATTAAGGACCGAATAATGGTATAATTGATAAGATCCTCTTGATTTCTATGAAGTAAACTTATTCTCGATCCTACCGAATGATTTACAATAACCGCGCAAAACACATTGTGCGCCATAAATGTAATGCTACAACAATATTACATACACGTCCACGTCCCCAGTGCGACGTAATAAATGCGCAATCACATAAAAGGATATTTACATAGCGTGTCAGGGACACGGGAATTATATAGCACGACTCCTAAATAGGATATTACTGCATTACAATTTCGAAGAAAACTTATTGTGAAATTATTTTTAATTTTTTCAAATCATACGAAGCACAATATACAATATCATTTCAAACCAATACAAAATGATAGACGATGAGACAAAAGAATTCTGCAGCGCGTTAAAGGTTAATTTTCTGCGATGAGCTTTTGGCCGTTTCCGGGACTAACAGTGATCTTGTAGTTAATGATTTTTTTTTATTATAAATTAAAACGTAACACTTATATATAAAACCATAAATATTATAATAAAACTTTTTATTTATTATGTTTTTTAATTCTAGAATAGAATTCCAAATTCCTGGAAAGGAAACGTTTCAAAGAACCTTAGGGGTTCCTAGTACTAAAACTGTTGTAAACAATTAAATCCATACACAATTTTATTATATGATGAAATTGTGTATGATATTTGATTCGAATCTTAAAAGTAGGTATTTTAAAAAGTCACCCCGCTTATGATGCGCGGAAAAATTTGTAACCTTCAAAAGCATGGAAATTACGCAGAATTGTTTTGTTGATGAAGTAACCAGTGTTTCTAGTTATTCCAAGGCGAAATATGACGTCAATTTTGAAAGGGCAAATATTCTTTAAAAAAAAAAACTAGATTCCCTAGGCAAGTCCCGGTTGCCGGACCGTCTAGGTAGGTACCATCGCAGCGCCTGTTGCAGCCGCCAAACAGCTACTCTGTTCCGGTTTGAAGTGCGCTGTAGCTAGCGAAATCACTACGGTATAGACTTAAAATATATAATTCTAACTAGCACACAATGTTATGGACAAAAGCACCATCAGGTGACAATCCCGTACCTTCTGTATGCTATTTCAGAAACACATGACATAATTATATCACACATTAATAGCAAATTGTTAATGAAAACATTACTTACCTACGTGATCGTATGTGTTTATTTGCTTTTTGACTTTTAAGTTAAGCTCATTATTGCATTACGAATCAATATAGTTTTTATAAACAATTTGTTATAACGAGCGACGTAAATACAACGGAGTTCTTTTTACTTAAATCATCAATATTTACTTTAGTTGCCCTTTGATTTCGAATACAAAGCCATCTTTATAGGTACCAACAAAGTATAGATAAATTATCATCATAGTCGTTGTCCGATAGATGTCTATTGCTGAATATAGGCCTTAAACGTCTCCACACCAATCGGTGCTACGCTGCAACATCTCGTGACCTTCAATAGATTGTCGGTCCACTTTGAGGAGGACCTCCCAGTACTTAATAAATAAACGTATATATAAAAATAAAACAGATAAACCAATAATTAAGTAAAAAATGTCGTGAATAACGATGGTAAACAATGATTTCACGTTTTAACGAACTGGTTTATTATTTTATTATGATGCCGTACAGAACTAAAAACAGATGCAGATGTAGAGGACCATCGACATTTGAAGAAAAATGTTTACCGCTCGTAGAGATAGAAAAACATTATTTTCAATTCATTCTTTAATATTTTTTTTTTTATAAATAACGCGCGTCAACTAAAAGAAAATAAAAAGTATAGCTGTAATACATTCATGTTACATAACACTTAAAGTAACAAATTATACCAATTCGATGAAAATATCATGTTAATACTTACACGTGTCTCATCTGACCGCTTTGGGTGCCCACTTGTGCGAGGTAGGCCGCTTGTTTGCGATGATGATACATGTGCACCCGGAGGCAAGACGGGTTCCGCATATGCTTTTGACATATATCACATTGGAGAGTACCTTCTCTGGTGTCGTGCTTGTCTCGTATGTGAACTTTTAAGTTGTATCGATTTGCGAAATACCTGTGGCAGGATGGACATTTCACACCGCTCGTTTTACAATTCCATCCTGCGAAGCGTAGCTTATCATTAGCAACTTTTAATTAATTAAAAAAAATCCATTTATATTAGCAAACGTATGAAGCAATAATTAGAAAGGTATTTATATTTCAAAGTTTGTACTTACCCGATGACTCCTTAGCGGATTCCGGCATAACCAAAACATTATTATAACCGTCCGAGTCGAAGTCGATCAGTGGCTCGCTGTAATATTGAAAAAAAAACTCAAAAAAAATAAATAAAAATAAGCAAAGAAACAAACTAAATTTAAATACAATAACAAAAAAATATGGATTTTCGAAAAAACCAAATGAAAACATGAAGTATTTAATATACTACTAGAGTAATAAGGATTGCTAGACCTAAATGGCAATGGGCAGGGCACATCGCTCGAAGTAAGGCCCTAGAGGGAGACGAACACACACGTAGTAGTAGAAAACTGGGCCGACGATCTGGTGAAGGTTGCAAGAAACGGCGTGGGGATTTTTAGATAATCGTATGTCCAGCAGTAGACATATAATGATAACGAGAGCAGTGAAAAGAACCACAAACTGTTAAAAATATAAACAGCAATCCAGAAAAGGTGTTGAATTCCTTAATATTTAGTTCAAATGAAAAATAATTCAATGATTTTTTAAGCATTGAAAAACAATTTTTTTAGATGCTTTATACGAAGCGACCAAGGGATCACTAGGCTCAACTGATGGTAAATAACACGTTTGTCCATAACAACGTGGCGTCAGTTAGGATCATACACGACACCACATTGTGCTCCCCGACTTGAGACGTAAAATGTTAAGTCTCATGACCTTTAATAATATCACTAGCTACAGCGCCCCTCAAACAAGAACACAGTAATGCTTGCACACTACCGTTCACCGTCTGCAAGAGACACTACGGTGATATCTACCTAGACGGTCTCCGGCAACAGAGACATATCACCAGTAAATAAATATCACAAGAAAAATGTTAAGCGTACCCATTAGATGTATATTCGGTGTTCTCAAGATGTGTCGGACTTTTAACTGGTCGCGATTTCTTTTTTAATGTACAGCTATTCTTATTCGGTGTATCTTTGAGCAATCTTAAAACAAAACAAAAGAAAAAATAACAAAATTAAACACATAAATAAAAATATAGAGAATTGTAAAAAAAAACCCAAGCCGCCACTGTTAAAATGTAATAGGTATACGAAAGAAAATTTAATGAAAAAAATCATTTTCCCGTTAATAAACCTGTTAATTACTCCATCTAAACCATAAAAGCTAGATTAAGTAAATAGTTTAAGGGTGTACGAACTAACAAACGAGATCGTATATAAAAATTTTCAAACGTAGTTAATGTTGAACATGTGTCTAAAGCTTACAGTATTGATCTGTCGTACCTTTTCAGAGGGCTTCGCGCAGCCTCCTCTTTTATATATGCGTCGACGAAATCGGCGGGTGATTCGGTTGCTATGGTATCCTCACCCCCTGGCACCCACTCAGTCTGGCTGTCCCCCGAAGGCTCCGGGACGTCGGGCCCTTTGTTCTCGTCCGGAACGAGCGGCGGTGATTCGCTATGCTATATATGTTCACAACACCGTTAGCAACGAAAATTTAATTATCCAAGCATCAGTTACTACGCGCAAATATCAAATGTTATAACGCGTAACATTTCGGATTGCATTAACAAAGCCAAACAACTATAGTTTTTTTTTTAATAAAGTAATAAATAATAAATAAAATATTTATTTATTAACTTGTAATGCGGTCATACTTAGTATATTCTTAATTAAATGGATGAATCATGAAGCTATAAAAGTCATCAAAAGGACTGACAGCGAAAACATCATTCGAAAAAAAAGCAGTCGCTGTACACGCGCGGGTTCGATTCCCGTTGAGCTTCCGATGATGAAAAACATCATAAAAATAGTAACACTAAACGACTATGAGATTATAAATATTAAATCTTAGTTTACTTTTTGGTATACCATTTATACTTCTGATATCATTCATTTTTAATTCGGTCTAGGTATAATAGATGCTGCAGTGGCAAAGTAAGTTTTGAAAATTTATGCATTCTGATTTCTGGAATGCTGGGTAACAGGACTTTATTTTATTTTATTTCTTGATGTACACATACACGAAAAATAAATAGAAATAAAAATAAAAACTTTTTATATTTTAATATACCATAAGTCTCAAAATTATGATCCCAATGTATCAGTGATCATATTTTTTTGCCAATAACTAAAAATCCTTTGACACTTTGACCTTTGACACAAAAAAAAATTGAGCCTGGATAACAAATCATGTATGTCAAAAACTAGTGGGAAGAGGAAACTTACCTCTGTACCAGATGTCAACCCTTTAATTTGAAGCAGTTCAGCAGTGTGAAGGAATGCAAACAACTCTTGTTGACGCACATGTACTTCTCCGCGGTACATAAACTGGAGCAGCTGGCGCAGTTCTTGATGTGCCACATCCTTTAAGATCACTATGGGATGATCACAAGGATTCATCTATAGGAAAGAAAACAAAGAACCTTTATACAAAAATTTCCAAACATTGTATTGCTATCATTATAGCAACATGGCATTTTATTTATATATAAAATGTTACTTAGAAAAAAGTTAAATTTATCTCCAAAACTCTGACATAGTACAGAAGGATAGATATCTTATATGGAATCATGTCATCATCTAAATATATTTAATTTTTAACATACTTTTCCTTATAAAATATTTTCCTCTAAAAAGATAATCTGTTTACTAGACAAATTGGTCACACAAATTGTTTATATTAAACAAAATGTAAACAAATGACAGAAGTGTTTGATAAACAGATAAGCATTAATACAAAACTTGATTATGTTAAATAAGTGTATGTACATTCCACAAACTAACCAAAGCTTTATTAATTATGGGTTATTGATATTTTTATTACAAGTAATAATTCAGGTTAATCTTTTAATGATCTCTTACTATAAATAGTAGGAGTAGGCAATATAACTTTTTGTTATTATAGTTTCATGGTATATTACCAAAGATTTGAGTTGCCTCCTTTACCCTTCTGTGCTCTAAGTTGATGTTTTTAGACACCTTCCTCCAAGTTATTCCTAAATATGAAAACATACATTTCTATATTGAATACAGAATCATTGATATTACACTATTATTATTTCACTGTGTACTTTTATTTACACAAAGCAGTGAGAAGACTTATTTGGAAAAAATCATGTTCATTCATTTAATTATTAATAACTTTCATCTATTTCTCTTTCTCCTTTAAATATTATTATTCTAATACATCAAATAACAGAGTGATGACATAACTTGTAAAACATTTTTACAAAAGGAAAGTCTTAATTTATGCAAAACCAGATTAGGTGATATAATATTTTAGGTAGGCAGATTTAAAATTTACCTGTCTTGACACAATATTATTTATAATAAAATACCATCTTGTAATAGTATATATGTTAAGTAATTGTTAATTGTATTAAGTCCACCACCTAATATTTTAATAATATATAGGTACGGTTACAAGACATTTTGTAAAAAAATTATAAAATTCATGATAATGCATTTGTAGTGCAGGAAATAAATAATTTGCTATTTTAAATAATATTATAACATAGGTTTGCCGGAATTGCACATGTTATCAGAAAGTTTACTAACAGAACAAGTTTATATTTATGTAGCATTCTAACACACAAACATAAAACGAATATGTCTTTGTTTAGATAAATTATAAACAATAGATGTAGTTTGTAATAAAAATAACTGAGGAGTGAGTCACACCTTAAATAATTCCTTAAAGTAGGGGCTGCAGACCGACAAGATTAGCTTGTGTGCATGAACATACTGGCCACCCGCCGCCAACGTCACATCTACCAGGTCTTCGCCATCCAACAAAGCTTGAAAGGACTGGGATAGGTTGGTATGGAAATCGTTCCATCGCAACGAAAATTGTTCCGACATCTCGCTCTGTAAAACGTCATATAATTCTAGTAAATACTGACACCCGTAATATTCGTCTAACTGTACACCTAACTTTCAGAATATCTACGCGTCCGTACAATGAAATTTAGTACTTACTGAAAAGAATTCACAAATGCACAATTCCAAGTATATTTGTATTAAATTGTACTTAGAAATGTTCTAGATATTTAATAGACATGTTTAAAACGACACTCGCGGATTTTATTTTTACGATTTAAAATAAATAGTACCGAGTCCAATGACTGGCATGGCAATACAAGAATAAAATACCAAAATGTCGCTTGTCCACAATTGGTTTATAAGGCAATGTTCTAATGAGTATATTATCTATGGTATTGTCCGGCAAACTTCATGCCTCTCAATGAATAATTGCAAAATAAAAAATACTTAATACCTAATTTTCCCTTCTTTTATTTACTGCTTTTGTAACTGTTTTAAAAATAATTTATTAAATTCTTGTATTAGTGTTTTTAAATTATTACTTTATAATTCGTTTATCATTATAATCTTTATAAACGTTTCTTTTAAGATTACATGGAGTTTTTGTAAACATCAGGAATTATTAATGAAAGTAGGAGGTCCAAGTTTAACTTATAAATTTAAGTTAAGTGAAAATGAATCAGAAACTGTAATTAATAAATACATGATTCTAGTATAAAAAATATAGGCTTCATCATCGGCCTACATAATTCTACTGGTAAAATTGGCATTTTCTAATGCACGCGAAGTAATACACCTAAAAAGAATAATTAATGCAGAATAATATCTTTAAAGTACATAAAGCAGAAAATATTTTCATTAAATTATGGGTTCGTATAAATATTTCATAATTAAAATTTATTTGAAGAAAATTAATGTTTTAGCTGGCAAATATATATAAAAATGTCAATGCCAGTTCAATGAATTTTTTTGAATGTACGTCAAGTGTCATCAGTTCTGTCATGAAACTGTGATGTGATGAATACGTTGGCATAGCGTTATTCAAGATTTTTTATTTATTTTTAACGTATTTAAAGCATTTTGGTAATGACATTGAATGATTCGTGAATTAAGTGACTATAATGAAAAGCGTGAATAAACGGTAAGCATTGACAACGTTCTTTTATGAACTTGTTTTGTTAGCAAATCTTATTAATTGAAATAAAATCATCATAAATCGCTATGTCGGGACACATTGCAGTGGATGACGCTGAATCTGACAGAAGACAACTTACAAAGAAAATTTTAAGCGCTGCATTTTACGCATTAGCTTCTTTCATGATAACCGTTGTTAACAAAACTGTTTTAACGACCTATGCATTTCCTTCTTACCAAGTTCTCGGATTGGGGCAGATGGTTGCTACAATTTTAGTGCTATGGTGCGGTCGCTATATGCGTATAGTACAGTTTCCGCAACTGGACAGTGGAGTTGCACGTCGTATTTGGCCTCTTCCTCTCATTTACATGGGGAATATGGCAACAGGACTTGGCGGTACTAAAGAGCTTAGTCTTCCAATGTTTACAGCATTAAGAAGATTTAGTATATTAATGACCATGATTGGCGAGAGATTTGTACTTGGAATAAAAGCATCTTGGCCTGTTCAAGCCAGTGTGATGACAATGGTTGCAGGAGCTCTGTTGGCAGCAGCTGATGATGTTACCTTTTCATGGCCAGGTTACACACTTGTTTTGTTAAATGATGCTTTCACAGCTGCTAATGGAGTCTATATGAAGAAAAAGTTAGATTCAAAAGAACTTGGGAAGTATGGCCTGATGTATTACAATGCCCTTTTTATGATATTGCCTGCTGCAATACTGGCTTGGCATACCGGTGATGTGGAACACTCTGCTGCTTATCCGCACTGGGGAGATGCACTCTTCCTGACCCAGTTCCTCATGTCATGTGTAATGGGTTTTGTGTTATCTTACAGTGTTATGCTTTGCACACAATACAACAGTGCCTTAACGACTACTATTATTGGTTGCCTTAAGAATATACTTGTTACTTACTTAGGTATGATTATTGGAGGAGACTATGTTTATTCATGGCTTAATTTTGTTGGGTTAAATATTAGTGTATTAGCAAGTTTAATTTATACTTATGTTACATTTAAACGTAAACCCACTCCTACTCATATGTTATTAAACGAAGCGAATGCAAAAGTCGACACGATATAGTACATAATATTATTAATTAAAAGTCATTGACCTTGGATTATTAATTGGACTTCATGGTTAGTACCAAAGATAAGATTTAATTTTAACTTTGTATTTTGAGGTACATTACAGTTATATGAAACAAAAATTTTTTGATAAACAATTTTATAAATCTAAAGAAAAAAACCAGAGAGAGAAAAAATTTTGTAATAGCAATTATATCATTATCATTATTATATAATTGAAGAAATTGTGTATTATTTACGTAAGTGTATTACTTACCATTTTGTAAATGTTATATTGTAATAGGTTCTTGCGGAGCCCCACGTTGGGCGTGGGTTCTTCAAGAATGACAACTGCACAGCACGTGCAGTGTATTGACCGCAGTCAGAGGAATTCAAAAACCACGGAACAGGACAATAGCAACTAGCAACGCTAATTCTATAGCGGTTACCCGTATTTACTGTTGAAGAGAGCCGAGAGTACCGTGGTGGCAGTTTTAATCGTATACTTTTCAACTACTGCTTGAGCCTCGACTGTGGAGATCCAGCTACTGTTTGGACCTCGACTGAGGAGATCTAGTTACTGCTTGGACCTCGACGACACAAAAATGAGCACGCGCTTAAGTCGAGTCGCGATCACACGAACCATAGCGCGCTCCTTCCTACCACTGGCGCCATTTATCGACGCCGCAGGAAAACGTCCCGTTACAATATTATATTTTTAGTAATGGGGTTGTTAGCACATTGTTCAGTGGTATTTGAAAAGAAAAAATGACTAGTGAGTAATTTGTCTGAGCTGTCTTATTGATGAGAAGCCCAGCTTGTGATGAGAAAACCACACAAATTCCAAAAAAAATACGTATTTTGCGAGTGCACCTATTGCCGGTAGGGGTGACATTTGGTAGGGAATTTATCTTATGACCAGTCAAGCACTGCACGTGCTATTATCTTATATTAGTAGTATAAATTCAAAACTTTGAAATGTGTAAAAAAAGCCGCGTATAATAAGCTATTAAATTCCTATTTCTTTATTTATAGAATAGTTTTAGATAAATTAAAGGCTAAGTGATTATTTGAACACTATTAGTATTGTAGAAATTATCACTGAAGTTCACGCAATATAATTTTCGTAAATATGTATTATACACTAAATATTACGTGTGATTATTAATGTTTTTTTATACATTTCTCTATAATTCATATTCGCAACTAGCATTTACTAGATACAATTTTTATTTTGTGTTTTATCAGGCAGTTGTCACTTTGAGGCGTGTTTTCATCATTCGTTACACGATAGTGTTAATTGAATATGTATTCATATATACCCCAATTAAAAATCATGTTTGTTCTACGGAAATCGGCCAATCTGTTTCGTATCTTATCCGTTTTGTATTCATAAATCGTTAGGACAAAAAATTCTAACAATTTACACACATTGTATGTACATACGTGTAATATAAATTTTGTTTGATAAATGAGTATTGAAATGCGTTCTTTTAAAAGTAATACTTATCAATAACGCTTTTAACTTTACCGACGAACGCCATGAAAATTACACGTTAAACATTATTAACTTTATGACAATATGTAATTATTGTACTACAGTGTAGTAATATTTTTATTATTTGTATCCCTTGAAAAAACAATATTATATTAAGTAGTGATAGAAAAGAAATTTTTCTGAAAAAAGTTTCGATATACTTGAACAAAAGTTCCTTTTCCAATATGTATAAGTTGGTTTACGCCGTAAGTTGTTACTAACGAAAACTCACATATGTAATGCTGTAGAAATCAATTGTCGAGTAATAAGTGAGAATCGAAAAGTTTAAGACAAGTTAGCGAATTCCGATGTTTTGAATTACTCTTAACAACTGTTTGGTTACACTATTTTCAAATTAAAAGAAAACGTAATAGTACTTATAAACACATATCTAATTAGTATTCGAACCCATACGATGATAGTCGGTGGTCATTAGAGTAACTATAGTGTTCCTTTCCTAAAGACCTTCACACCGATCGGACACACATTAGATAGATCACATTAAACCAAGAACACCTTACTCTACATTTTACTAATCCCTCGAATAAATTAAATAGAGTAGCTTAATAACCAGTTACACTAATACTAGGAAAGTAACGCAATTAAGGGTATTTCCTGTATAAGCAAAGTTATCTCCAGAATGACGTAACCACGAGTAAGATATCTTAGGACGCATGAACAAAGCCACGCTGCTGAGCAGTTGTAGTCAATGTAGCTACAAACGAAGTAGCATTATCATCTGTTGAAGTAACACATTGATACATCTACTTTATTAACCCAAATGTCGGTATCCAAGTGGTTTACACAAATTGTAATCAGTATAGTTACTTATAAAGCAATAATCAATTGTATTCTGTGCCTTATGTTATATTTAGCAGTATTTTTTTTCATAATTTCACTGTAATAGATTTATTGTAATTTTAGCGTAAATAAGATAATGATATGTAATTAAAAAAAGGTAGTAATATTTCGAGAATGTTTTTGTAATTTTAATATTGACGAGATGTTACCTGGTTAAATATGAATAGGCTATCAAGGGTTACTATATTGTAGCAATATTTATATGTATACGTAATACATAAAGTAATCGCTAATAGCACACTTAATGTAATATATATATATATACACATACTACCAAACAATTATATATGTATGTTTTGTAGTATTTCCCATCATTTTTAAAATAATCTGTACAATTACGAACAAATCATTGTAAACATTTACTATTTGTTTGTCGGTTATGTTATTATAATTGCCTTTTACAGAAATCAATTACTCTTTTAGATTATTGTATATAAAACCAAAAATTACCAATTCATCGTCATCGACAGCTGTTAAACTTCCACTTCTGGAGAAAAAAAGCCTTCCCCAAAGATCTCCACACAGATCTTCGCCAGATCGCCAGTACACTTTGTGGAATGGTTTTTCAGCACTGCATTTACCAAATGCTGTATATTGAATATTCATATAGGTTTATTCAAATGCATTCATGAATAATACAATACGTATTATATCTTTTTAAAATACTATGGACACATGCTTGACAGTGTATTTGTGGAATGAAGGCATTTCGTTCTTGGCCAAAGTGCTGTATAAATATACCTCGCGTGATATATTTGCCTTTTCGCCAACTGTATAAGAAAACATAAAATTTTGTACATTACATTGTATGCAACGTGGTCATCATCATTTATTAGATGTGTATCATCGCGAAAATCATTCGTAACCGGTATTCCATAGCAGAATATAAAAAATATGGTTTCGTTCTGGTATAGAATATCAGGGTAAATATATTATAATTTATGTATTATTAAATGTATCCTAACGTTTGTCGAGAGAGAATTAAAATAGCAATAAGATATAAAAAACCATTGATATAGTTTTGTCATAATATACTTTATAGATATAGATGAGTTTATAGTGAAACTCTGTTATATATAATATGCGCACATTATTACTTAGAATAGAACACTTGAAAGTGTTTTATATACGTAAGCAATACTATTTAGCTGTAGTTTATTTATACTTGATTGTAATTATTTACTATGTCATCCAGATTGATAAACATAAAAAATATTATTAAAAAAAAATTAGTGCAATGAATATTTTGAATCATCAGAATAGAAACAATAAGTAAACTTAATCTCAAAAATCGTGTATACTTTTTTTTTTAATAATCAAGATATGTTTGTTGAAGTAATTGATTAAATAATCAAATTTCTGAAGCTCGTGGGCATGTGAAAATTTTCAGTTTCGTCTAACAAATCCATTTTAATTTATTACGTTAAACACCAAGCAATTCCTTGGGAAAGATGAAAGATATCTTTTTAGTAAAAATTCCTTATTTCTCTTTCGAAGTAAATGTCTAAGGTTTCTGCCTAGATATAAAGACGATGTTTACTTCGCATGTACACGCGGCAAGAATTTAGTTACTACACAATTGTTTAACCCCTGTCATAAAAAAGAGATTATAAATTATTATTTATTTCGGGTTATTATGTGGACCACCAACAAGGCGATATTAATCTGTTTTTAGCCTTTTCTCGTGAAAATACGTGTTATATACAAATATTACGAATATTATAATAATGTAATATGATTAGATTTAAAAACACTTTGTGTAGCTTTTATACTATGCACAAATTACTGCCACACTGCACTGTCTTCCTCGTTGTATTAAATGTGTAAAGAAACGAAATTATGCCATAATTTTTATACGTTTTTAAAATTGTGCAAATGACCTTCGCATGCAATGAAATTACAAGCGGCAATTTGTCTCATCAATTGTTAAAGTATGCCTATCAAATCACGATTCAATTATTCATATCTGAAATTGTACAGAAATTGCTCGTTTCGAAGGTCATCAGCAATTTGTTCGTGGATCTTGTGTGATCATCATCCTTGTGATTAAGGAAGGCTGTGTATAGGACATCATATTGCAATTTACTTCTTTTACTAAACATTTTATGAAACATGTTAACCAACCCTAAATAATTCTGAATCTGCTTTATTTGTCCGTACCCAGTAACTACAGTATTTATATTGAAAACAAATACTAAATATTTTAATATTGAAACAAAATAAGCTTTGGCTCCGAGTAACAACTCACTTCAATTCCCAAGGTGTTGATGAAGAGTTATTTATGGTTTTGTGTATAAACAAATAAAAAATTCATGAAGCATTTATTTAGTAATAGATTGCCATATTCATTACTAGTTTAAGTTTTGAATAGTTAATAAATTCAATAGCTCTTAATCGTTTTTAATTTTTTCTTTCCGTTGCTTGTAAACGACTTGCGGTAACTTAATACAGTAAAAGAATCAATACTTTAATAAGCATCTTTATAAATTATTTTATACGAAAATTGACGCAAAAGAAATCAGGCAATTAAAAAGGTGTATACTCATCACCACCTCGAGATGTTTTTTAATAATAAGTAAAGATTCAATACTGAAGTTTCAGTAGATAAATTAATTGTATGGTTCTAATTGCCTTCGATCATGGAGATCTGGTTCGATTGCGGGGCCACGAGTGGTGGATTTTTTGGATGGTGATAAGGCTTTTTGAACCCGCTTATTTCTTACCTCAGGTCGAAGCATATTAGCCGCCATAATACTGTGTATGACCGTAATAATATATAAGTTTATAATTACTTATATATAGGTATGACCAATGTAAATTTTTACAACCTGTAAGTATAATTAACAACAAGACGAGCAACGATAAATTACACTATAATCTTGCCATAACAAACGAATTTATGGCCGTGCGTAAAATTTTGCAGCGATACAAGATTAGCTATCGGTTTTTATGATTCAACGAGTTCATGGTTAAACTAATGCTACAACAATAATGTATAGAAAATTATAATAATAAATTTAAAATGTTTATACAAAGTAATTGTTTGTATAAGGTTCTGGTGAATTGAGCAGTGTCAACAACTATATTATATTGCTGTTAAAGCAATTTGAGTTAAAACTAAATGTAAAACGATCTCGTGTATCACGTTGCTAGCGACAGCGTGTTCAGTAAATATTTAATAAAACCGATTAGACTATTGAAATATAGATCGAAATCGAATGAAAAGGAAATGCTGTTCGAGTCTGAAAAATGAAAAAGTTATGACATACTCTCCAATTTGACGTCGTTCCACAATCCAGTAGAAAGGTCCCTCTGAAGTAAGCAGCGTAAGTATTTTTATGTATATAACAATTTCGTAATTAAAATTTCATCAAACATGTTTAATGATATGATTCTAAGAAGTATGGTGAAGCAATAAAAATTCATTTCAAATCTTGTAAAATATGCTTTCAGTTTGCGTCGCTGCAAATTGAGTTCAATTATTAATCTAGGTAACAAAGTAAACACATCTGTGTGCTAAAATTACTTTGTTCCGGTTTGAAAGGCGCTGTAAGCTAGTGAAATTACTGGGGTAACGAGACTTATTTATTTATTTATTTATTTATTAGGTGTATTTACAGTGTACAATGGTAATAGGAAAAAAAGAAAAACATCTTATGACTAACTAATTCTAGCATGCACACCTATGACAAATACACACAACAAGACTTAACACATATCTGACGACGAGCGCAATGTGGTGCATTGCCGCTTAACCAGCGCCACGTTGTTATGGGCATGCATATCATATACCATTAGGTGCACGTCTCGCTCGTTTCGTTGCCAGGTTGAATAAAAAAAAACAAATAGTTATTAAAAAATACCTGGTTACAGTTACATGAAAGGTTTATCTAACGATTTTAACTAATAGCCATCTATTATAGGTTTTGAGTGAGGTGGGTAGTAGAAGGCGGTCAATGAGTCGCGGACGCGTGCTGATGATGTGGTGAAGGTCATTGCAGGGCCGATCGGCGAGAAGGTCCTTGGAAAGGCTTATGTCCTGAAGTGACCCTTTTAGTATGATGATGAAGTTGATGTGCTAAAAATAATGTGTTTTTTTTCATTGCTAAGCTTTTGAGCCTAACATTGATACTTATAACATGTTATATTAAAAACTTGAAAACTTATATTTGACAGACATGCAATATTATTGATAACGGTTTATAGTTAGACAAAATGCTTCTAACAAATAATAGCATTAATACTCTGCATTATGAATAATACAGAAGTGACCAGATCATGTTTCTCTCTATCACAACCTATCACTGCTAAACGATATTAAATATATAGTTCGTTCAATAATAAAGTCAATTTAACGTGCAATTGTTACACGTTTTATGTAGTAACGATTCATTATATTATGTTAGACTTGAAGTTATCTGGATTCATTGAGACTTACTATTCAATTATTATTCCGCGCTGTGCCGGGCCTCGCACGAAAAACCTGTTTCTGAATAAATTCCTTACTGTACACGGATCGCTGTAGGTATCACGCAATGTATTAAAATCTTATAGCCGATTTTAACTACCATCTAATTTTAATAGATTTCACATATCGTTAAGATATTAGATTTAGAAATGTACAGAAGAATTCTCGTGATGTTATATTATTAAGTCTTTATCATTTGTATATAATAATAATAATGGTAAGCGTATAATTTATGCAATTTGTGAGCGCGGTCGCTGAATCCTTTTAGTGACAGGTCGCCATTCCGTGACACACCCGTGTAGGTGTAAATATATTTGTATAACAATTTCATCCACAATGATACAACGTTGCTTTTAATGTAATGGAAAATGCTGTAATAGAAATTGTGTGGCCTTCGCACCGACTACACCTGTTCTCTACTTATATTATCTTTTATTACACAAATTACCTATGACGTCCAAATAACTGTACTACATAGACACATACATGTTTTAGTCTCCCTAGAGTCTACAATGTAAGTAAAAATAGATACAGCACCCGAGCACAGAAAATAGTAAACTAAAAAATACGAGCGCATAAAAAGATACTTCAAACTCGAGGTAGAGCAAAGGAATGAGACTTAGTTCGTGTTGCTCGGAAGTTTTTAACTTCAAGCAACGTTGCTTTTCAGCCCCACCCGGCTCTAAAAGGTGTTGTTCGAGAGAAATTAAGCACTAGGGACATGTTTGAAATTGTGGGAATTTGTTCATATGTATATTTATACTAGTAGTTGTAAAAAATTGTACCTGCATTAAATCTTTGTTTGATTTACGACGAATCATGATGTATTTTGTAATATTCAAACATTAAATCAGTTATAGACAAAGGTAACATATTGCGGAGTAAATAATTTGCAACAGAATAAGGAAAATTTATATGTAATATTACCGTCACCGCTGACAAGGAATAAGGTTAGATTTTAAGTTATTTTTATCTTTCCGGTTTTACTGCTTCGTTCACGTTACCTATTCTACATATATTGTTAATAATTTATATCGAATGCACCTTCATCGAAAAAATAAATACATTCGTTCGTAAATGAGGTGAAAAGTATATGCAGAGGATGATGAGACGCTACTGTACATAGCAACGTTGCGCTATTCAAGCTACGAAAATGTAAAAGCTCTGTGTGAAAGTTCCGTCTTAAAAGCAAAGTAGCAATATGCTCTTCTAAAGCCGAGATAGATCATGTTGCAAGGTAGACTTACACGGTGTCTCAAGGAGGCGCGGGTTCGATCCCTTATGAGCTAAGTTTGCGTTGTAGGAAAACTTGGAGAAACCGTCATGTTCCAAGAGCGATAGCTTTCGTGGGCATGAGATAAGCATTTGGACAGCGTAGTGGAAATATAGTCTTGACTCTTTAAAAAATAAGACATTAAGAGGGAAATTTATTTATTTAAAAAACTTTCACAATCCAGTGCAAGTACGATTACCAGTAAATATGAATCAACAACTAACTACAGGTTATATCGAATATAAATAAAAAACGAATGATTTAAGTATCAATAGTTTATTACATAAATTATAGCCAAGCTTACATTTTCGTTTTATCTATTCAGATTCATATTTTGAGTTCCGAAACTGCCTAGGGTTTTTATACTATCCGTCTGTTTACTATGCAGGAGCGTAATGATTCATTCGCTTATCTAACTCTTTGAACTAATAATGAATAAAAGGGTAAACACTAAATGCTAGTTAGTGCCATTATTCAGTATCCGCAGCTTTTGGAATACGTTCATTATAATCATGAACATGTGAAATGGAGGGAGAAATTATTTAAACGCTCCTGCGAATGTTCTATGTATATGTATATAAAAAGAATCTTATAAATAAATCTATGATCACTCTATGAAATACAATTAATTAGGCTATACTTGGTGTTACTACATTTTTATCTATTCCCATTGTCCTCAATATAAACCCTACTTAGACTCGCATAAGCAATGTTAAAACTAAGTAATTTATGAAAGAGTATGGCTCTAGAATTCTACATATCACATGTGTTAAAACTGATTCTCTTTCCACATCGGCCGGCGTTGAAACTTCAGACTTATGATGATGGCAAGAATACAATACGAACAACAGTCATCTATATATACAAAACATAATTTATATATTTTTTTCCCCTCGTCATTATCAAAGACCTTGTACTTATATTTCAGAGTTCTTTTCATTCTGTAACGAACGATTAGTAATGCCTGAAAAGTCAAGACAGAACAATGAGGAAAGACATTTTATTTTAATTGATGATCTTTGAACATTTTATATTGTACGATCACAAATTTTTCGACGATTTGAAAAAATCCTATCAGAGGCGTTCATATTGCTTTTGGTGTACAGTACATTATTACTCAATAATACTAATGTAATAATGTTACTTATTATCAAACAAAATTAATAATAATAAGGATAAATAATTTGTTTAAAGCACAAGAACAAAAAAACTTGTCGCTTTGTGACGGTTTCGGACTGTTGTGTATATAATTACTAATATTGATTTCACGCTATACTATTTAATGTTAACATACAAAACGTATGTTACCCCTCTCCCCCTCCCCCTCACTCACGTTTAAACGAGCACAAGACAAACACTATTAACAATATCTGAGAATAATGAATATTAAATCTGTATAACTATTGAAATTATTTATTTACTCTTCATCTAAAGTATCAAAATTTTATTACTTTAAAATATTGCATTTAATTTAACTAACACCCAAAAACGAGGTCGTAAATAATGTGTTTCTGACCCTTAAATATAGAACATACATTCATTATTGCTAAGTGTAAAGAGATAAATTGGTGTTATTAGATTGGATTAAGGTACATATTATGTTTACTTGGAAATGGAAGGATGGTGAGTAAAAACTGTATTTGTAGTAATGCGCATGAAACAATTCTGTCGTGGTGTAACGTTATACAAAAAAGGTTCAAAAAAATTACAAAACCTGCCCTTTCACAATGTAGAAATCAAATTACTTAAATCAAAAAAAAAGAAAATTCTGAAATTTTTCAAATCAAAACATCACTTTTTGGAAGACGAACAATTTGATAGTAAATCAATAAAGCAGGTTTTTTTGTCTGTTTCTATTGATTACACGATATCCTACGTTTAAGCTTATATATACTTTAAATATGTCGCTAAATATTTAACGATTAACACAGGTATAACAGTTTATGAAAATTGGACGAAATAAATGTTAATGTAATTTAATGAAAATGATTACAAATAAACCAATATACAAAAATATCACATAGAAATGAATATATGCTACATACATTTTAATTATTGAAAATGTTATTTTACTAAAAATTTACCCGGCAGAAAACGATTTTAAGAAAGATTTTTTTTTTTTAAATATATTCCGTGCCGTTTTGTTAATTATGTAAAATAATGAGAATAGAAAAGTCTTTTGTATTCATAGTCTACATTACATTCACGAATATAAAGCGAATGTAAATCAACTTAATATATACTGCAAGAGGCAAGTATAACAAAGTGTTGGAAAACAAAAATGGATGTCCATGATCCAAGTCACATTACTTGTTGTAGTGTCCAAAATCAGTAAAATACTTTAAATAAAAACATTTCGCATTATTATTTTAATGCGACGTTTTATAAGCTCGCACAGCATTCATTAATTGTAATAAGTGGCATTGTCGCAAGCATGAAATGTGAATCTCTTGGACAGGTATGATAATGTCCAAAAGCTAAAAATAATGAGCAAAGCTCTTAAAATCTACATTGGCGGTATATGTTTAAGAGATATAAACAAATTTAATAATGTTCGATAGTTCACCTTTCGAGTTATTAATTTATAAACCAATGTCACTTGTCGATAATTATTCGAAAACATAATTGATATGAAAAATTTTTATAATTTCTACTTAACTTAATAACTGTGATATCAACAAAATGCCTGACATATCCTTAACATATTCTAATGCAGGAATTTATGTAAAATTGTTATAATCAGCCTTATGTACATGCGAAATAAAGGAGTATAATACATATAAAATTGCTTATACATGGCAGTCTACGAAATATTTAAGTACTTGAGTATAATCACATTGACAAATACACATGATTTTAAAAATTAAGTAAATAAAAAGTGGCAAAACTTGAGTATTAGACTTACATTATCCTGTCATACATTCAACTCTCATCGTTTAAAATTCAAAAATTTCTCAAACATAATTATATCAAAAAATCATTACAGCAAATTTGGCTACCTACATTTTATTATCTTAATTTAAAATGACAATTGTTTTAAGGAATGTTGCCATAATATCAAAGTTCTGTCTGAAGACATGAAAACACCACTGTTCCTACACATGAAGAATCTGTACTTACTCTAAGGACATTTTTGAGGTCAGGAGAAATCTTCGAAAAATATCTAAACTATTATACTTTATGTAACAATACAATGTTGAAATCATTCTTGAATTAGATACCTTTTGGATGAGTGTACAACTGCTTTCACAGCAGTATAATACTAAGAATTAGTAACTAAACATAATTTTTAAAATATAAATACTTTAAAACATCACAATAATAATTACAAATCAGTCCTAATAATTAGCTGCCCTCAATTTGCATTGCTTTTATAAAGGTAATATTGTTACCATAAAGAAACATTCTTGTGTGGTTTTAATATGTAACATCAATCATTGAACTATCCAATATTGATGTATTATATTTTTATTTTATAAATATCCAATGGCTATGAATTCGTTGTACAGTACTAACAGACGGTAAGATAAAGCTTGATTTTAAAATTTGAATAAACAAGCCAGTTGTGACTGATATTCAAAACTAATTCAGCAATTTAACATGTCACAATAGAAAACAATGAAACAGTTTATAAAAAAAGATTAATAAACAGATAAGATTATATTTTCTTAAGATCTAGGGGAAGGTGTCTGTTATCTTCTATATCTAAAACTAATGACAGTTCTTTTAGAAAAATATACAAAATGTATCATTTTCATTAATATAAATCACTGTAATAGAATCACTTTACCATGAAAGATGGAAATCCACCAAATTGCATTATTTTTGTCCACTGACACTTTTTCGAATATTTAGTCTGTATGTAACATTAAACAAGAAAACCGTATGGGCCACTGACACGGATCTGAGCGCGCATGCTCTGTACACTATTCATGATTTTCTTCTGGTGCCCAACAAGTGTAACACCAAGAGAAGCCAACTGTTGAACGGTTAAATCAACAACTGCATCCATGTCTATGATACCAGCAGCTCTGAATTTCTCAATGTACCGTGACATTTTTATACATTCCAACCACTCTTCTACAGAAGAAAATTGAATTAAATCTGGTGTATCACCTGCAAGAGGATCAGCAGATCGATTTTGAGCAATCTTTCTCAAAGTATCAGGACAACGAATTAATTTGTCTAAAGTCTTAACAATGCTTGCAAATGTAGGTCTGTGGGTGCGTTCTTTCTGCCAACAGTCGAGCATTAGTTGATAAACTGCCTCTGGACAGTCCATTGGTGCAGGAAGGCGATAACCTTTTTCAATTGACTTAATTACATCTTGGTTACTCCAATTCCAGTAAGGACGCTCCCCAAAGCTCATGACTTCCCAACAAACAATACCCATGGACCAAACGTCACTTGCAGATGTGAATTTTCTGAAAGCAATGGCTTCAGGTGCGGTCCATCGTACTGGTATCTTTCCACCCCTGGTTGTGTATGCCCCATCAGCAGTAGACTCGATTTCGCGAGATAAACCAAAATCGGCAATTTTGCAAACTAACTGGGAATTTACGAGAACATTTCTAGCAGCAAGATCTCTGTGAATATAATTCATCTCTGACAAATATTGCATCCCTGTTGCTATACCGCGTAACATCCCCACCAGTTGTAACACCCTAAATTTCCCGTCATTAGCGCGTAAGAATGTATCCAATGATCCATTCTCCATAAACTCTGTTATAATCATTATAGGATTACATTTTGTTACAACACCTTGCAAAAATATCACATTTGGATGTTCAAATTGCCCCATGATTGATGCCTCTGCAAGGAAGTCCCTTCTTGCTCTTTCTGTGGAACCAGGCTTGAGTGTTTTTATGGCAACATCTATCTCTTGCCCACAACTAGCTGGTAATTTAAGTTTACCACGGCAAACGTCACCAAATTCACCACCGCCAATTATTGCTTCAATTGTAATACAAGATGCATCAATTTCTCTTGCAAACTCTCTAACAGCTTGATTAGGATCTTCATAGGTATGAGGATCGATATATGTTCTGGAACCAGTACCTGCAAACAGTGGTGTAGTGGCATTACTGCTTGTCTTTGTTGGCCTTTCTGGTCCAGAGTATACTTCCCCATTGCCTCGATAATTTAAGGCATTACAATCACTTGGTTGTTTCTTGTCACATTCATCATCGGCTCTTGAGCGCAAAAACAAAACAGTGGCAATAATAGCAACAACTGAAAGTACGACAACAATCACCATAACTCCAGCGACTAAACGTACTTGAGCACCTTCATCCTCACCAACAAATGTTGTTTCTAAAACAGATCCTGTGCGTGCATATACAATAGCACTAAATTCACCCCAACCACGTTTCATTTTCGCTCGTACTCGTATTCCATACTCAGTATCCCTTTTTAATCCCATTATAGTTATGTGTGGCTCTTTTGTAGTTCTTAATGTTGCATTAGGACTTTTTTCTAAATTGTCTTTTGGGAAACATTTTACTTCATAACTCTCTATTGTATCTTCTGGATCTGTTAAATCAACTGGAGGTGGGTTCCATGCTAGTGACAATTTGTCACTTTCCACACTTAAGACTCTTAACTTTGAGACTACACTCACAACTGAGGCTTCAGTTACTGCAGTAATCTCAACTTTATTAGGAGGCTCACCAGTGAGTTCAGAAACACCGTTTGTTGCGAATACTTGGAATTTATATTCAGTTACAGGATCCAGGCCCATCACAGTAACTCTAGTTGCATTTAAACCTGATGAAGCTGGTCTATATTCAACTGTAGGACCACAGTTAGAGCAATGTACACTATAAGTGACATCATTACGTCCACCGTTTTTGTGAGGTGGTTGCCAGGCTAGAGAGATTGAAAACTGATCTGCAAAAGTGACTGTTAAATTATCTGGTGCAGATGGTGGTTGTGAGCAAGGAACATTTTTTAGATCTTTTTTAGCCCTATAATAATTAAGAACACAATTACATTCTGCAGCAGCATAAGCTGATGATTCAGAATAATCAGGACAAGTAATACATGGATCATCACCAGTATGTGATTTAAATTTCCCTGGTTGACATTCATTACATGCTTGGTTTGTGTGATCTGGTTCAAAGCCTGCCTTGCATTTACATGAACCACTTGGTAATGTCCACTTGCCATCACCCTTACACAAATAAACAGGAGGAGTCTCACCTGGTGCTGTCTCTGCATTTTCTACACAAGTTCCATTTGCTTGTTCTATTACTGTTACTTCTCTGCCTGTTGGGGTGGCAGGAAAACGAGCAAAGTTAACTGTTACCTCTGGACAAGTGATGTAATAAACTTTTACGGCCAAAATAGAAATACATGCACCTTGGTCTCTAAATGCAAAATATACTCCTCGTTTTGTTACAGAAATACTTTTTACCTCTGTGTTAATATTAACTTCAGAATTAGTATTAAACCGTCCTTCACCAGCGGCAATACGGCCCACCAACTTGTAGCTTTCTGGTGCCCAAGGGGGTTGTTCTCGTGTGGCCACATCAAATTCGTAATATAATAAACTAAATGTTTCCTTGCAACTTAAAGCATTTCCTGGGAAAAGTGAGCAGTCTCTTATAGTGAACTTGATCTCAATGTATATTCTATTGGCGTTTCTGCGCTCAATGAAAGGGGTCCACAACCAGTTATTAACGTTATGATGAGCAACGTCACAGACAACATATGATCGCCAGTTAATATTTTTTTCGAAATTCGTGTACGATTCCTCAACCCACCCAGGTGTGCTTGCTTGAAGACCATACGGAAAGCGCATCCAACTGAGTCTATTCTCTGTAGTAGTATCGAGAAGCATAACTTGCTCCCCGCGCACCGTCAAGGCGGCTAAAAGTGCGGCCGCCACCGCTGCACAAAACCACATCATGTCGAAGACATAATTATACTATGATTCTCAAAAATTACACTTAAAAACACCATAAATCAAATAAAGTCACAATAATCAATCTACATAATGCTTGAAACAAAATTGTCACAATTCCGCACTATTTCGAACACTTCACTTTGTCAGGGATAAAGGACGTCCCCATCATTTCTCTTTGCTGTTATATATTTTCGGTAATCGTAATAACACGCGCGACAGTTTCGAGTTATTTAAGCGGAATGTGAACTGAAATGTCTATGTTTTCACTTTGTAGCACGACAGGATTGCAATTAACTCAAATTTAATTGAGGATTCCGCATTTTTAAAATATATTGATCCCTGTTACATAGATGAAAACTGTTCCTTGACATGGACGCGCAGCAATTTTTTGTGTTGCCACAGTAATCGGGAAATGTTGCCACAGTGTAAATATTGCATATTCATTTTTTTTCTATAAAAACTCAAAGAATAAAATAACAGCAACTGTTTATATTATTATTTAGGCAATCGCATAAAATATTTACTACTATGTAAAATTTTTCATTCTTGTCATATTTAATCCTGGTTTAGTTAAGAAATAAATTAAAAAATGGGTCTCAATAAAAACGTATTTGTTATTGCAATCATTTTATTAATTATTTTTTAGCCGTTTTTGCATTTACATGATAAAAATTATTTAAATTACTGACTTATTACAATCATAAATTCAGATTGATGTTAAATGATACGCCTGCCGATGGGTTAGTCACATAGGCGGTAATAAATCTTATATTGGAAGTTTTATAGATGGGTACTACCTTAAAAACTTGATTGTTAAGTTATAGCTAATAGTGAATCACATGGAAGATTGCACTTACTAATTTCATTTGGCAAATGACCTTGTTTCACGATGTCTACTTCTGAGCTAAAAACTAAAGACTTGCCTAATTGCACCATCTATGGTTTAATATGTGAATGTACTGCTTCTTTTGTCACTGTATTTTTAAAGAAATCATGAGCCCACAAAGTAAACGATTTTGTGATGACCTTTGTCTATTGGTTTTATTTTATTTAACCTTGGGCATATTTATTGAACACATATGGTTGCATGTACCTATTAAATTAATAAATTGATTTATATATTAACATATCATCATTCTTGTAAATTCTTATTCACTGTTAATCATAGGCCTCCCTTGCATGAAATTACTATCTGCCATGTGAACCAATGCCCTAATAAAGATAACAGAGAATCATTGGATTTATGTGGCATGGGATGCGCTGTGCAGGAAATTAATTAGATACATAATATTGAGAAATCAATACGAATATAATTTTAAAGGCTTCCAGTAAATGAGAGATGACAATAAACAAATGATAAAAATCTTTAATAAATGATTACCCCAAGTTTATAATTTTAGTTTATTATTTACAAAACTTTCACAAAGATCATTCAAGTTACAAAATATGTGATTAACATGGATATTTTTATGACTATTTGCTTTATTTGATATGAGTAGTGCATTCCAACCTGCATTTTTAGCTGCAATATAATCTTTTTCAACATCATCTCCTATATGTATACACTCTATGGGTTGAACATTTCTGTTTATTTTCGTTATAGCATGGTCAAAAATTTTTTTATCAGGTTTTGTAAACCCAGCATCAAATGAGTTGAGCACAAAGTCAAAGTGATTATAAATATTGACATTTTTTAATATCTCAATGAGACGAGGATCAAAGTTAGATATGACTCCAATTAAGATTCCTTTATTCTTTAACATATTTAAAATATTATTACCACCTTCAGCTAAGCACCAACATTTTTTTGTTCTGAAATCATTTATAAGTTTATTGGCAAGGCAGTCCACATTAGCATTTTCTGGAAGTTTACCTTCAAATGTCTTTTTAACTACTTGGCTCCACCAGTCATTCCAAGTTATTACATTCTTACCAAAATTGGGATACTTATTCCACATTTCTTTATAACTGTCAAGTAAACGTGGCTTAAGGTCGTTATAAGATCCTTCAAATCCATATTCACGACCCACTATTGTATAATATTGCCAAGGATGTACTTTAAATCTTAGCAATGTATTAGTTGCGTCGAATGTAACTAAACGAATGTTTTGCAAAGTCATTTTTATCTACTCGACTTTTTTAAATATAATTTAAGATAAAAAACTTCTATTAAGTAGTATAATTATAATATTAAGTACTTTATTACGTAACTATTTTAGCGATAAAAAATGCATACGACGTAATGACTTTTGCTATTACTTACTAAAACGTGGCTATAAAAATATACCTAAATTTATTATGTGTTTATTTTTTTGTTTTGATTTGATTAAATAACATTAATAAATTACAAACAATAAAGAAAACAGTCGTAGATGACGTCTAACAGTTTGACAGTTGACAATAATCTACAAATTTTTGAAAAAAATTGTTTTTGTATTACTTTCATCATCCCATTTATTTTATTACATATATTTTATGCTACATCAAAAGGATTTTAGTATTTTTGAAATATTGCAGTCTTCTTCTAGCTAATATTTTACAGACGAATGGTAAACTTCTCTTAGATATTCTTAATAATATTTGAACCAGTCGAATTAAATAAATTTTATTGTAATAAAAAAATTTTATCCTTAAAAATCATCTGCTGTATGTATAGTAAAAATAGTTTTTATACAGAAGAATTTCCGCATGGTAATAATGTTGCTATTATAAAAACGTTGTATCCAGAGCCGTAAAAACATTTACAAAAAAAAAATATATAAAAAACGTGGCAGTGTTGCTAAATTATGCACTTGTCATTTTGACAATCCAAACATTAAGTTAACACGAACATTCGGAATTGATTGTGCAATTTAATTATCCTCTGACTCATCATCCGTAGATATGGCGTATGTAACTGCAGGTAAATACTTTAAAAATATATTGTGTTTATGTTCATAACAAAGGTACTGTAACATAATAATTTTATTTTGCAAACAATAGGAAAAATTTGAACATAGTCACTATGTTACTATTGTTCTCAATCGCTAACTTATTAGAATCACTTTTGATTCCAGTATGCTACTGTACAAATTGCTAAGCGATAGTTTCATCAAAAACTGTTTGATATTTCAATATTATTTATTTATAAAGATTAAAATTCACTTATAATCTTACATTTCAGATGGAACAGTTATTGAAAAGCCTCCATTCAGTATTTTTGGCTGGTTCTGGGGCACCATGAACTTTTTTTATCTTTTGTAAGTAAAACAACTACTTAGTTTTTATTGTTAAAACCCTGTTTTTCTTTTGAATAGTTTAATGAGAGAATATGGCCTATGTCCTCAAGCAGAAGTCTTCCATTAGTTGAAATAATGATGATGAATGAGAGAATTAGTTTTTCACTTATTTATTCTCTTTGTATTGTTATTTAAGATGTATAGAGAATAAACATCAACACAGGCTTAATTCTTTATAGCTTTGTGACCAGTAAAAGTTGTGATTATTTTCTTATCATTATTATTCAAACCTTTTGGTGTCTAATCATTGTTTGCTTTCCAAACACATCGCTTATGTGGTGTTTGCCTTACTCCTTATTCTCACAATTCAGGACAGCCAGTGCAGTATCCTGCAAGCTGTCATAAAAATTATACCCATTCCATATTTATAGAAAATAACACCTTTAGTTACTATACAATTTTTAAGTTAGTTAATGCTGAACCACCTATCGAGCAATAGGAACATATAGGCAGAACTGTTGTCTAATCTCCATTAGTTGGAGAGGCATGTTAACAGAAGAATTGAAAAGTTTGTAAAAGCTTGTTAAGTTGTTAATTTTCCCAGCAAGTTATCCTTGAATATTCCTACTAAATTATTTTAGATCAAAATTTTTGTCATTTGTTTAATTGAATTTATTTTTATTTTCAGTTTTCAAACTCTGTTTAATCCAAACTATAGTAAACATGGAAACAAATATGTTCAAGATTTCCGTCCACCAAGTGATGGAGGGTAAGTTATTTCAGAAATTAATTCCTAGTAATAAATAAGTTAAAAGTTATTTATAGTTACGAGTAGTTTTATTTTATATTACTTATTTATTTCATCACTATACATGATACAAGATGAGCATTTCTCATTATGTAACTGTATTTCATTGTTATAAAAAATCCATGATTTTGATATAGACTGGCAAAAAAAAAAATTTTATTGTGTACATAAAAGTTTCATATTATACCCACTTGTTTAGATAAGGATTTATTTAATGGTCATGAGTTCAGAGATAAAAACCTGAATCAGGTCAATTTTATCTGTATTTATGGAGGATGGAGGAAATGAATTGTATAATTCTTATATCACTCAATTATGATGAGTTTGCAGCCAGTGTTTCTAAATGTCTGAAAAACAAATGTATGGATATTAATTTGAGAATTATTAATTCTTTAACAGTTTAATTTCAGTGTTGTTAAAACTTCTTGAATTATTGTTAAGAATTATAGTAATTTCATTGTCTTACCAGAAAATTGCATAAATTTATTTTTCAAAATAATAAATTTACATATTTGTAAGAGGTATGTAGCTTTCTATAATTATTTCAAATTGAACATTTTCAGACCACCAAGGCCACCGACAAGGAAGTTTGGAGGCTTTGGACCTTCTGGCTCCGGACCATCTCCTCCGCCAATGGGGGGATGTGGTTGTGGATAAGTTATTCCTCATAAACAAGAATATGTTAAATTTTGTACTATTAACACATTGGGTATAGCAAAATTTCCAAGTACATTTTTGTCTACTTTAGCTACTCAAACAGCTTGATATGCTATACACTTTAAATAATATTGCATTGAATGATTACATAGGTTAAATTAATTACAGTTTTAAACTAATTACAAAAAAGTATAATGTTTTATCTTTCACAAAAACGTTTTACATTTTAAATATTAATGATTGTATTTATATTATAATAATAAAAAAATTATGATCTGTGTAAAACTGCATGACAAATAATAATTATATATTTTAATCTTGAAACTACAAAAACGGTTTTATTTTCTATTATTAAAATAAATAACCTTTTATAATCCATTGAATCAAAATATGTATTTAAAACTATGATTCATATTTTTGTATGGAATTTTGTAAAAACAGTACATTTAATTTTGTTTTCTGTATTTTATATGGCTATACAAAGCAGTTAGTAAACTTGTTTATGACAATTTTATTTTTATTTAAATAGCTTATTACTTGACCATGATCCCCAAGTGCAAAATAATGATCTGGTATCTAGTGACAAGAATCTAGCCTAAAAACTGATTATTCTCTTTTTTCCTAAATAGTAAGGTGAAATTAGCAACCACTAACAATTTAACAAAAAAAGCAAATATCCTCTAAGTTGACAAAACAGAATTCAGTAAAAATTTTCGTTTAATTGCGTTATTTTAAGGAAAACAGACATTGCTTTAAAAAAGAATAATTATTTAAACCATCGAACTTTTAAGTATAACTATTTTATTTCATATTTATGTTAAATAATTGAGTTTTTATCTGTTTTTAATAATTAAACTCACTTCAATGCAGATGGGGATGTGAGGTTACCTAGAATGCTGTAGGTGCTTTGCGATGGACTCAGTTGAAACAATTTTGAGCGATATATATTTGTTGGCACTGCTATTTTTAATAAAATTACATCAGCGAGTTACAATTGAATGTAAACTGCTTTTCAGAAAAGGAATGTGTATATTTCTTTTCAGTGCTAACGAATGTATATTTATATATATGTTACTTGCGTTAGTGATTATAAAATAAATTTAGCGACGTTGTATCGTCGCATTACGTTTATATGATGGTAAGTGGACATCCACGGGATTATGACCAACACAGTATATTTATACGTCATGTATTAGATCTCAGTACACCGATGTCTTCAAGAGTGCTTACTTAAAACAATGACGGACTAATCATGATGATGTTCATATGTATATTATTAACAACAGGCTAACATTTGACCTCGATCTCATGTGGTGTTAAATGAAAATGATGCTGTAGGCAAATATGCTTTATCAGAATACTCCTTATGCTCTCATATGTTGACAGCTGGAACTTACTGCAGCAGACGTTGCGCTTCCCTTTGAGACATCATTGATGGTACATTAGACATCACTGCTTGACAACAGTAACAAGCTCTGCGGCATCCTCACGCTGTGCGTTTTAGTTTATATTAGTAGCTTAATTGAACATTGATTAAGGTTTGCTTATTGTAGTTTCTTTTTAAGTTTACTATATTTAAAGTAATATTAAATGTTTTGTTAAAATATATCATCATTAGCCTGCGGCAATCCACAGCTGGACATAGTGTACCTCAAGGAAAGCCACTTAACCCGACCTTCGGTTATAAGCATCCAGTAGTCTTGCTCAGTTTATTAATCTCTACATTTTAAAGAAAGCGATAATATGTTCTCTACTCATGTTACTTGGACTTTATTGAGACAAAATGATATCTCTATAAATTATGTTAAAAAATACTATCAATAACATAAAGTCATCATCAGCCAACGGACATCCACTAACGTTAAATATTTCAATTATAGATCTTTTCCTATTGATGAAATTTTTTTAAATGTTTTGAAAGAAAACAGTTGCTTATACCGGTGCAATAAGGGCGCAAATGATGTACTGGGTGAATTAAAACAGCATTTTTGCGAATAAACCTTTATTGTAGTATATTTGTTACAAATGTATTATTATACCTATTTAAAACACTCGTATATAAGAGAAAAGGGCAGTTAAATATATTGATGCTGGCGTTGATGTAAGTTTTTCTTATGATCAACTATTGACATGAAATATGAGTAAATTTTTGATTTTGAAACTCATTTTGCGAATTTTATAAGAAATCAATATCGTTTATTAAGAAACTAGTTTTGTGTAGATTTAATATCAAACTATGTGGGATCTGTGTGGTGATTTTTATTATCTATTAACATGGACTTGAACTACCAGTAATACACGCTTTCCCACAAGGCAGTTCGATGTGACCAACTAGTGATGCATGCTGATTTGAACTTGTTAAACAAACTAAATCACACAGAGAATTATTGCTTAGTTATACAAAGCCTATCTGTCTGTATCTTTAGTTCCAATAAAATAATCAATGTTAGAAACAAAAAAACAACAGGAAAATCTTTATATGTGATGAAAGTTTTGAAATCATTTTTGAAGCTGATGGAAGAATGAACAAAAAATCATTAACGACCCGCTTTAATAAATATAGTATTTGAGTGAGATAAATATATCTCCACTCTGTTAAGTTAAAATGAGATACAGTTAAACTATGTATTTTCTTTATTCTACTATATGACAATGAGACCAAGATGTGCAACTTAATCTTAAGTAATATGCGAGCCCATAACCCTGTGGTGTTAGGTACGATGATAAACACTACACCACATTGTGTTCTTCGCCGTGAGACATAATATATTAAGTCTTGTTAACTTAATAATTTCACTAGCTACAGTGCCCTTCAAACCGGAAGACAGTAATCTTTTCACACTTCTGTTTACCAGTATAAATAGGCACTGCAGTGGTACTACCTGCACACAATTATGTAATGCTTTATATTTAATTCTGTAGATAACACGAATAAACAGTTTCGCTACTGCACACAACATTTTTAAACTTCTGATAGGATATCTTAATAAATCTAAGAAAGATATAAATAAGCACTAATAACAAATGCAATGAACTAAATATATGTAAATTATTCTAATCATTTCATTTTATAGCAAAATCACAAATGTATGCATATTTGTGTTCTGTTAAATTAAACCTTATTCAGCATTGAGAATTTCATGGGTAAGATGGCGACTGGTTCCGAGTTGTTCGGTTTGTCAATATATATGCTCCAAGTGCTTGCTTTCATATCGAATATACCTGAAAAAGAAAATCAGTTATGTATACGAAAAAATAATGAATAATTATTATTTTTTAAATTTTAATGTGCAAAGTGATAGTGGATTAATATTTATTAAAATCTCTTTTATGACCTAGTTTAGTTAGATCTGATACACCGTAAAATCCTGCGCTATATAAATGTAAAAAAAATGTTATATAAATTTTCTATAGCAAGGATGTTTAGATCTATATAAGGAAAATAAAGCATTTTTCAAGGCAAACCTAGAGTTGGTTTGACTTGTATGCTTTTCACCAAAAATACTTTACATATTAATGAGTGATGGGGCAAGCAAGGTTTTCACCTGCTGGTAAGTAATAACACCATTAAGGAGTCACCAGTTGAGATGTTTACACAGCACCACAGTGTGCATACATCAAGTAGTAAGTAGAGCAGTTTTATTAATATTGATTGAGTCTAGAATAATTGTAATTTATCCTAAACGAAATAGGTAACATTAGGAAAATATCACAGTTCTGTGGTTAAATATTGTAATCCAATTACAGTGGTGGTTAAATCATACCTGAAGCAATTGTCTGTATCGGAGCATCAAGTTTGGTCTCGTAGACCGGATAGTCTTTATACGTTGAGTCAGACAGGATCTCTTCAACGTCAGCCCTGGTCTGCGGCGGTGGGTGCTGTCTTATTGCTTTCATTCGGGACAGGCTGCTGTCTATGATGTCGCCGGTAACTTGCTGCACTTGCTGACGTAGGTATCTAAGTGTAATAGTAATATATAATTTGGAGAAGCGACGACAATAATGCATTATACAATACATTTTTTTTTTGGAGATCGTGTAACATGTGAAAAGTGTTTACTGTTTTGTCAGACCTAGGTAGACAATATAAACAGTTTAAGCACAACAAAAGATTGAAATTAAAAAAAGTTTTTTCTTGAATTACCACTTGGTCCTATTAGTTGTTATTTTTGCTTTTTACTCAAGTTCATTGTTTTATATTCATTATTATATAATTACATAGTTTGTTTACCTAATAACAAGTAATTATTACAAATATTTTTTGACAACTTTCCTTCGAAAACGCACCAAAATTAGTGTTTATATTTTGACTGTTAAATAAAATATTTATTATGATATGTTGGTGACAATTGAAGTTAAATTTTATTAATATTAGTTTCGGTATGACTTATTTCATAAAACAGCAGTTTAAGTACAAATATGTATATATATTATATGTGTATATATATTATATATATTATTAATATACTATTATATGTGGTAATACTTACACATTGCAATGCATCAGCGTTTCGTTGGTGTATTTTTGTACATTTAAAATTGACCTGTCGGCCTCGAGATCGGGCGCAACTTCTATATTCATCAGTTGACGGTCTCCCTTCTTGTCAGTCCATATCACGTTCGTGGAGAACCCGTTGCCTATGCCAAGACCCTCGTCCAAGAGGATTTTGTTCGCCTCGGCGGGAGTTCTCGCTCCAAGTAAAGCACGAGTAATGAAGGTGCGAGCTGGTTAAAAAATATTTTTTACAGTTACTACTTAATAATGTTACTAATATTGAGTTCTTTTTTTCCTTTTGTATGTCTATGTGAGACTTAATATTTTATGTTTCAAATCGACGAGCGCAATGTGGATTAGCGTATATCATCCTAACTATCGCCACGTTGTTATGGAAAATGGTCAAACCCCAAATGATGTTAGTGGTGCTAGCACCGCCGACGTCATGTCTTTTTAAAAACACTTTGGGGCCCCCGGTGCTCCGACTTAGTTAAAAAGTATATATGTTGTATAAAATTTTATGTTGTAACCTAAAAGCGAAACTTACGAGTGTTGCCAGCCTTCAAGATCAACGGGCTGAGGGTGTTAATAGTAAATACGAGTCCATTTTCATTGAAGCCCATCGTGTAGCCGGGGAGCTGGCCGGCGTAACTTAGTGAAGCGAATCTTTCTTCAACCGCCTAAGTAAAATAAAGTTATGTATGGATTAAAGTAGTATGTACAAAAAAAGTAATAGACACAAACTCAACGAAGTTTTTCTGCGCCTTTTCTATACGAATACAGAAGATAACAATATTTACACACTACACCATTACAGTAGAAGTAGTAAACTCTGAAAGTGCTTTCCTATACAGTAAAAAGTTTACTACATGCAGTCACTTACGCCGTTTTCCTTGTCCTCCGGTGTTGGAATCACATGCGCCGACACAATGTAGAAATGGTTCAGTGTCTCCATAGCAGCATCCTCCGTGTGGCCAAGCACGATCTGTTATTTTAAGTTTTTAAGTAAAAGAGGAAATATATTTTACAATACGATTCAAATCGGCCATCACGAATGATTACGACAAAAATCTTTAAGTTCTAAGTTATTTATAATAATATTGTTTATATGTATTAAGCAATGGACGCTACAAGATTGCAATGGTTATGATGATTGCATTAAGTCAACACTGATACGATATCTTTTAAACTATTAAACTGATGATTATTTTCCTAAAATTTAAATAGTAAGTTTGTAAAAAAATACGTATATTATAAAGATATGGTCATATTCACAATATAATGCGATGACGTAGATGGTATCTGAGGTCTGATTTATAGTTTACCTTAATAACAAAATGATTGTAAGAAAGATTTAGAGGCGGTACTAAATGACTAAGGCACTTCCGATGAGTAGTTTGAGTTTGCTTTTAATAGGATACAATAAACATATAAAACTATACTTGTAATCAATGACATATGCATAAAAACTCTTTTAATGAATCATTATATGTGTTTATTTCTAGTGAATGTTCCGCAAATTTAATGGAAATGTGTTAGCTAGATGTAAACTAATTTAGTCTAAAAGCGTCTTTTACTGGATTAGTCCAGAAGTCGCTTTGAAATTTAGTTTAGACGTCTTTACGTTTGATATCTCATACGATGTACCGGATCAAAGGGAAGGGTACGTAGGTGCTTTATCGTACGTCACAACTTTCCCGGCTAGAACTATTAATTAAAACGAATGGACTATACGACACCGCAAGTGATAAATAAAGAGTTTTTATTATATTCATCGCGGAAATTGTTTAAAAGATAATGATTTTAGACAAAAAAGATTACACAAAAACAAACAAAATGTCGGTGATTTAATGATTTAATTTGAAATATTTGAATTTGATGTGGTTAGTATAAAATCACACTTCAACAATTTTATTGAACGATATCCTAATATACGAAAAGTTCAGTTTGAACAGTTAGTATATATACAATTAGTACATATCCATCTATAACCGTTGATTTAACATATATATTAAATTTAAATCATATCATCATTGAATTGTTTAAATCGTACTAAAGAATAATTTTAGCATCTGTTAATAATTTCTGTAAAGTAATCAAATACTAAACGGAGTAAGAGAATATTTGGGACCATTCAATGTATTACGAAATATAGGTTGAACTCTTATGTATTTCTCTGTTTATATACAGAATTTTCTTTAAATAGACAAACTATACTTAGAGGATAGGTTACTTACGTTCTCGGGAGAATTGAATGCGATATCGCTGCATCCGCCGGTGTCGTTACGCGATATGCTGTTCTCATTGATTGTTCCAATAATGTCGTCCATATGAAGCAGGAATAACTGTTAAATAATAATATAATACGAAATGTGTACATATAGCTTGCTTTGAATTTGTACTTGGTTCGATTCCGTAATCACATGTTGTACAAGGTGGGCTAAAAAAGTTCACTCTATTGGAAGCCCAAATTGAATCACCAAATTGTGGCGGTGCACATTTGGCCGATGTCATCCTCTCGACTTGATCAATAAAATTCTAAAGGTTGAAATAAACATAAACAAAAAACAGAATCACAGTTTTTCGTTTAGAAAAAAAATGAGAGCCAAACAACATCGGATTACTTCTTTTGGCCCACCTTGTATTATGGATCGTAATAGGTTTTCTGAACCCGTCTGGCTAACTACAATGTATTGTTGATCTGCCATAATTACAATTTACCTATGTTCCAGTTAACAATATAAAAAATTAATAAACAGCTGTCCTATTATTCCCACTACTGGGTCATGGGGTAAACTCCCACGAGAAGAGAGTCTTAGTTTTTTAATTCCGATATTATATTAGTGCAGTTTTTCAGGAGTCATATATCCACGAAAGTCGGTTTAAATATATGTTGATTTCCTCTAGATGTATTCGTTGTTGTTCGTGTTGTTGTTGTTCGTTATTGTATTCGTTCACCGCTCGAGTCTAATTGGGAACGAACCCGCGCCTCCTTCAACGTATCCGTCTGAGCTATCACGGCTTACCAGTATAAATGTTTATATAAATTAACATAAGTAATTGCATTGTACCGTTGTTTGTACACGCCGAGTGATAAAGTTGTTGAATAAATCTATTTAGCATTATTATCAGATTATTCGTGGCATACTTTACTTCGTTTATTAGTTCAATTGGCCTTGCAACGAACTAAATCTTATAATGAGTTTGTTCTTTACTTATGGCGTTTCGAAGCGGCGTTTATTTGTTAATTTTTTTTAACTTACACTGGCGCTTGACTGGAATCCCATCTGTTAGTAAACGGCGAAAGTCTTTGATAACACACTAGTATAGAAATAGCCATGTCTTAAAGATTCGGACGCAAACACTGACGCCGGCAGGCAGTTCCAATACTTTGCTGTTAGCAATGAGAAGGAGGAAGCGAAACTCTTTATACTGAACAGTATATCGACAACAAAGGAATGTATTCCCGTTCTTTAAAAATTTTTATTTGAAGCGACGAGATTAGCGAGACGTTCAAAAAGGCGCTGGTTAGACTTATACTTTGAAACAAATTGTTTTTTGATATGACCTTATAATACTGACCTGATGGAAGGATACGTTGGCGCCGTCGGCGATTCCCTGAATTTCCTTAACGTAGTAAGGGTATCTTTGTTTCATATTGGCCAGGGTCTTGTCATAAGCAGTGCGCCCCGAGGCTGTTTTATATTCTTTCTCGAAATATCTAAGTCCTTGATACGTTTCAAGGAAACTTTGTATAACGGAAGCGAAGTTGCGACCCTGAAATTTGATATAAATTTTTTTGAATTGAATTAATTGTTTATAGATGTACATAAAACTATGATAAATAATAATATTTTGTCGCGTTGATTTATTTGTTAATTCTTAAGGATAGACGGAATCGATTGTATTGAAATATTAACTCATTGAATGGTAATAAATCCATATTAACAAGTAAATTACAATTTATTACGTTCATAGCGTTTTGATCTTTTTACATAACTGAAAAGTTTTTCACAAATGGTATTAAGATTGTAATATACACTTAAATTCCAGTATGAAAGTCTAAGGAGCATCATCATTCGGGACTTTCTTTAATTTAACAGACGATGCTTTTGTACATAATTAAATGGACTGTAAAAGAGTACTGAAGGAATTAAGGCTGCTTTACATATAAGAAAATTTTAGCCCCAAGATTCTGAATCTTTGGTTATACAGTTCCCTTTCTAAATTGTATCATTTATGATTAAGTGTACGCGTTGCTTCTCTTGATCTAGTCTTTAATACATACAAATATTTTTTTTTTAGATGTTGGATTAATGTTACGGATTAGCGGTATCTTAAACATTCATTGTTATATTTAAAAAAGAGATTGTAAATATGTAGAGTTAAAATATCCAAGCATAATATTTTCAGGTTCGATGCCAACAATTCCAATCTGCTAATATACCGACAGCGTGCCTGTCGGAATGTCGGACATAATACGCGCGTATGTATGTTACAAATCTCATTACAAGATTGTAATAGTTATGTTAACTCAATTAACCTGCAGTAATGTTATTAATTTAGTGGCGGAAGTAAATGTACCGTTAATTAATATAAAACATATTAATGCTTTGTTTCATGCTTACAAGCTTTTTGGTAAAAAAAAGTAAATAAAATATTCATTGCGGGCGACAAAGTTATTTGATAGTTTTAACATGGAAACAATTATACAGTGTACATGATTTCTTTTTTCATTATCTATTAAAAAAAAATTACCACATCATATCCGATTTCATAATGGGAACCTTGCAGGTAGATTACGGGGACTGCACGGCGTCTACCGATGTGCTTCTCGCTCGTAGAATTACCTATAACATAATAAATTGAACAGTAACATATAAAAAAATTCTCACAAGTACAGAATCTTTTTGTACATAAACTAGCCGACCCGGCAAATGTTGTTTTAACATATAAATTATTTCTAGTGAATATTTTGGAGGTTAAATAAAAAATAACTAAGTTATTGTAAGTGTATGGGTGTATGACTGCAAGAGTAATGAAGACTGTAACGGCATACAAAATAACAAAACACCTAGCATTAACTTTATAAATTCAGTTTACTTTATTAACTTTGTCTTAGGCTCGAGACGCGCGTTGAGTACTATTGATTTATATAAGATACTAAGTCAACGATAAATGATCGATTGATCTATTAAAAATAGGGTTGGTTGTAGAAGTGTTATATGTATTTTCATTGCCTAATCATAAAAAATAAAAATAAGCAAAAATTTTGGAAAAATGAAGAAAAAAAACATGGGGTGGGCCATCGTTATTATTTAGGGGTACATAAAATACGACTTATTCTAAGACCTTGCGAATATACATAAAAAATTTAATAAAAATCAGTAGAGCCGTTTCAGATGAGTTTGGTTACAAACACTGTGACACGAGAATTTTATATATATAAATAGATTTATCGAGTATGTCCCCAAAATTTAGAAATTATGAGAGAGTATACTGAGCGAGACACATTACTATCTTCGGTATCATTTTATACCAGATGAAATTGAAGTTGAAGTTCAATTTATGTTTCCATTGAAACTTTTCTCAATTGGTGCTTTGAATAAGAAATTTACATATCAAAAGATTAGACGACTTATTACTTATCTAAAACTATTTGATTACATTTTTTATTTCATCGTCTATCTTATATATTTCGAAATTTATATATTAGAATAGAAATCTAAGTGAACCGATATCAAACTAGAAGGATATATGTTACATTGAATTAGGGCCACCGAAGTGATAAGCGAGATGTCAAGTATGTAGACTATAATAACTTTCTTGTTTTGTTAGTTACGATTAATATACTAACTTGTTCGTCTACATTCGGAAAGTTTTAAAATTAAAACATTATTAATATATTTATTTCGGATCGTTTCACAAATAATATATAATCACTAGGGAAACATTGTACAGTAAAATGCGTCGCATTTTAAATTTACCGCAAACGGAAATGGTTGAAATTTAAACAAGTCTACCTTGGTCTGTCGAGGGACAAACAAAAAAAAAATCCCAAAAACAAAGTATTTTAAAAACGTCAAAAATACAGGATGTTCCTACAATATATTAATATAAATTCATAAAACTGTTTGATAAAAAGATTTTTAAGTGATAACGATTTTAATTCACTTAAACCTGGTTCTATTTAACTTTAATTTCATTATCTGTGACAAAGTCTCAATCAGAACTTTTAGTCAGACGAAAATTTTATAACAGATAATTTCAAAATAAAACAACGCGTTTAACTAATTAATGATTAAACATCGTTACATGAGGAAGAATTTATTAACTTTACATGAATTATGTATTTTTTTCTTAAATGAACTTATTAAGTATGAGTCATCGCATTGCATACGATTTTTTTTATAAGTCGTCTCTATTAATTTAATTTCGCATATGTATATATGAAACTGGATTAACCCGTGACGATATTCCCAAAAATGTAAATTTGGTTAAAACATATATGTTATATATCAACTTACCGTTAAGTTCTCTCATCTTTACTTCGAAGTTGTGTCACGTGAATATAGGTGAGTATTTTTTTATTATTTTGTTTTTAGTCGCGCGAAGGAGGCCGTCTCTCGACAGAGGCGCGATAGACACTGCGCAGTGTTGTTATTGCTTTATGTATATAATAAACTTGTTACTCTATAGTAACAGCGATCAAGGGTAAGCTAAAATACTTGTGATTCGTCTGTGATCACCCAGTCTGTGATTAACTGATTGGCGCAGCGGGTAATAGCTGGCCTTGTAACACGGAGGTCCTTGGTTCGAATCGGTAGAGTTTGGTTGGTGGTAGTCTCTTTAACCCGCTTGATATCTACCACTCACGATTTAGGGTTAACTGTTAATTCATTGTAGAAAAAGATATATCTTTTTCCGATAAACCTAATAGATTAGATAGAAAGTCAAAATATCTCGATATTAGTTACAAATGAGTATAAAAAAAGATATTTCCATCGAGATCTTCGTACGAGAAATGCTCGGAACAACAAACGTCTATAATTAAACGGAATTCATTTTTTGTACAGCAATTTTTTTTTTGAAAATGTTTTTACGGCTCTGGATACGAGTCCTTTTGAGCCCTTTTATACAGTAATAGTTATTCGTGTTGCCCTTATTATAAATTTTGTATTAAATCCACAGATTAAATACATTTTAAACAACGGTTAATTTAACTGTTACTAGATATTGACTAGTTATTATATTGACTTGTATAATGGTAAGTTACTTTCTATTTATATAAAAAGATTATATAATTCGAGTATATTGGTTATAATTTAAAAATATTACTGAGAGATCTTATCGAATACAATATAATAATTAATTTTTTAAAATATTAAGATCTAAGAATTTTTTTTATATTCAAGGCTTTTTTGAGAGTTTTTGACTTAGCTACTCGGGGCAGAGATTGAAGATCTATGAGCCAAGAAGCACTTTCTTCTCATTTCTTCTATATTCCCATGTAGCATTGGTTGTAGTAATTTCTATATTGTTTCATATTATACAGTGCTTTATGATTTCTAACGTTTGCTACCTTTGTTGTCTTCTATGATCTGTATACCTTCATACATAACTACTCGTATATAGTTTCACAACGAATGTAATGCAAATCTTTTATTTATAAGTTATCCTAGTAAGTACAGTCAACACTTTTCCTATTAAACCGGTGTGTTTGATTGTAATAGGTAAAACAGGTGATATTAATAAAATCTTTCAAGGATAATATTATTTCGAGTGTACACTCATTATGTCTCATTAAAACTCGAGAAAGAAATTAACAATACGGCGTTTATCTGTTTTTTATATGACACCAGATAACTTTTTGCAGCATATACAGATTTTGATATATTTTGTTACATTCGAAAGATGTTAGTCTCATAAAATTAATTGAATTGCAATAGTGAGAGAATAAACGAAACAATGAAAGATTAGCTGCTCTCCTTTTCTGAGATTAATCCCTCTTTATTATCCTCTTAAATCGTTCTAAGGGTAAAATGGAATGAGGAATTTTTTATTATATATCTTATTATATCAATATTTTGAATTAATTTGTTCATTGAACTTCTTATTAATTCTATAAAATCAATTCAATTAAAAATATAAGTTTAAAGAACTTTCTAATATGAACAACTTATAAGTTATATTTTTTACTTTTAAATAATAAAAATACTTCCTTAAATATTATCTTAGTAAACGTAAGTAATAATGGACAATTAATTAAAACAAAATTTTAGCACTTTAATATAACACACCGTTCTCTTTTACATAGTTTTATAAATACATAAATATAATCGCTGACATTGATACAATAGTGACTTCTTGTTTTTATCGTAAAAGGGTAATAAATTGAACAGGTAATACATTTCTTCTAATGGAAAGTGAAGGCTTTTGTCCTTAGATGCACATGTAGACATATATACAAACATAACCTGAATGAAGATGGAGAGTGATGTTGTTTATGAGGACTTAAAAAACTCTCCACTAAGTTATGTCATTGTATGATTTGTATGAGAAAGTTAAAGTTGAAAGATATGATTATTTTAGGGTTCCTATCAAACCTTACAAATCGACTGCTCATAGAAACTTAGGTAGTCATACGACCATAGCTATTACGGTGCTTTGATCACCATTAGTAGTATCCTAGTAAACTTAAAGAAAGTTTAAAAAAAATAGAGGCTGTATTCTAAAACGGAGTAGACGAAACACATTATTCCAAGTGTATCAAGTAACACATGAGCATTTGCAATTTCTAGAGATTGATTCTTAATTTCTTGTAGATCTACTACGGAACGCTAAATCCGTAGGATTTTTTTTATTCTACTAACCGACGAGATTTGCAAGTCGTTCACCTGATGGTAAGTGATACGCTTGCATAACAACGCGGCGCTTGTTAAGGTGGTATACACTGCACCACATTGCGCTCGTCGCTTTGAGACAAAATGTTAAGTATCGTTATTGGCAGCTGAAATAGGAACTGCGGTATTACCTACCTAGACGGTCTCCGGCAACAGAGACATACCAGCAGTACTACCACCAGCTTTAACATAGTCTTACTTCGAACTTACGTGTGAATGTTTCAGACCAAAGGTGATCCACAACTGATCCTGGATTATAATATAAAAATTTATTCGCCTACAGCTCAATTAGATTATGATCTTTCGGTTATAAATATGATTTTTAATGTATAAAAACAGATTATATTACTTACTATTCGTCTGTATATATAATGAGTTTACTTTTACCGTGTCAATCACGACGGCATTGAACCACTGCGAGGTATCACAGTTACTTTTGCTATGTCAACGACTCAGTGAAATGTGACTCTGTATTAAGTTACGAAATATTGAGCGCTTGTACCAAATTTCCGATTTATGGAGCACATTATCTACACAAATAAAAAAATTATAGTGCCTTTATGTGGTTCATTAATGGTAATCTCCGAAACGATTGGATTTAACAAATATAAATCAATATGAATTTCATGCAAAATAAACAAAGTTTATGAAAATACAGAAAAGTTCCGATGGCAGTTGTAAAACCCATTTGTAGTTTTATAAGTTTAAACTTTACTCCCACCTAAAGCGTCATACAAAACACGCTTCTTACCATCTCTTTGTAGTCGGTTATAAATAGGTTAGAGTGTCAGTGTCAAATATTAACCAGTTTCCTAAATAATTCAAAGTTAAAATTGAAAAGAACGAATAGCACGGTAAACGGCTTTTAATTGATTTTGTACGTTCGGGACCGCAACTAATTAAAATCCTTATTGAAAACATGAACGGGAGTTTATCAATTCATAACCGCTTTTCATATTGACTGACGTATCATAAATACGTTATATATTTGTAATTAGATAAAGGCTTTTAAGGCGACGGTAAGTACTCTCTTGTGGTTCTACCAAAATTTTTCTTTTAGAAAAATTTTTATTACGAAGCTTAGTGTTTGCATTGTTTTTCTATTTAATTTCTTTACAACGTTGAATAGTATAAGGTCGAAGAGAGCTTTAGCTCTCGTCTCATGTGTACTGGCTATACAAGAAAGGATAACCCGATTAGAAAAATTACTAACTATATTTAATTACTTATATGTATTTACTTTCTTATCATTATGTTAGATAATTTCTTACCCGAACACAGTAAAGAGACTTGACTTTAATTTGACGTGATGTTAAGTAATAACAAGGCCGTTTATGGTAAAGCATGATCGTTCAGGATGCTCTGAATTTTATATGGTTTTATCCGGAATGTAGTAGAGCAGGTATTGCGGCATATTTACAATAAGAGAAGAGTAAGCTGGGCCCAAATCCAAACAAATTAAACTACAAAACGAATCTCTGGAATCAAACTAGGTACCCGTTGCAAAGATCATGGTAAAGTTAACTTCACACGCGAACCAGACGAATTTCCAAAATATATATTATATTACGACAAAAGACGCGCACAACATTGACCCTGCGTTTAATTGTCACGGTCACAACGAGTTGGTCAACTTCGTTCTTTTTTGAACTGACGGTCAATCGGTAACGTGCAACAGACAGGGAGAGGTGTTCAGTTCGATTCCTGATTTGTACGCTCATCAATAACTTTCTAGAGAGCGGACTTTAGTGTGATGTTTGAAAGAGCTTAGTGCTATAAAACATTCCAGCAATCATTTATAAACTTAGGGCGTGAAAACAAGTTATGACCTTTTTCTAAATTTCTATTCATTAACAGTTGAACTCTATTAAAATCGCCATTTTTTAATAAACATTGGGAAGCCTCATTTGTATGAAATCGATTTGTTGTTTTCTTCTCTCCTCACTTAAAACATATTCTCAACCCATTATTTTCTTTAAGTTTACTTTCTAATTGAAATGTGTTTTTTTTTAGCTTAATATTACAGAGATTGAGTTTCCATTTCGCTTTAAATATAATAACGTATTTTCAACAGTTTACAATCAAATATATAATTTTATTTCCACTATTCATTTTCATTTTATAACAAAGAGCAGAAAAGTGTTTTACGTTAACTTGTAATAATGTTATTCCTCTAAGTATTTTTTAGTTTAAAAAAAGGGATATTTTTAAGTAAACATACAGATAGTCATAATTTTTTTCATTAGAAAAAGTACGTACTATCGAGGGATTGTCATGACAGATAATATTTCATGACTCAAAACACAATCCATGTATTTTTTGTCCTTGACTTTTTGAAGGTACATATTGTATACTTAGGTGACTCGATCAATACCCAAAAAAGACCTCCCGAGATTCTTTTTATATCTTCTCAGACCATTTAATACAACATTAACAATTATAACAGTTTTTGATGTTACAGGTATAGATTTTTGTGTGTATGTATTTAGATACATACAGGAGGTATGAAATTTGGCCATGTATTAAATTTGGACAAAGGTCGGATAAGTGTTTGATATTTCAAACGCGACATTAAAAATTCATAAAAATACACACACACATATATATATATATATTTCAAAACGTAGTCAAATTTTTTGTCTAAAACTCAAGGTAGACGAGTTACTGGAGATCATTAAATATTTTTTTTTCGTAGCCTGCCTACAAAACGCGAACAAAAAATTTGTCGTAATAATATGAAAAAATAGGCAATTTGGTTTCAAGTAGTATGTTCTTATTATATTTATAAAGAACTAAATAGAAGATACGATAAATCATAATATCTTTGACATAAGTAGCAACTATTACTAAACGCAATATCCATCCATCTTCAAAATCTCGTCTGACTTTTTATCGAAATTTATTAAAACTGATTCAAATCAGATTAGGCATGAAAACAAAACAGAGAGAAACGCATTAATAATATTAATATGAAATTAAGAATATTATGCATAATGTAGTACTTCATTAAATTTAGTAAGCAAATAAATATCTACGTACTGAATATAATACCGTATAGACTATAATCTTAATGACAAGTAATATTATGATAATGATGGCTCTAGCTTTTATTTAACTCTTAATCTCATAATACTGATCATCTTATAGTACTAATAATTTTTATTAAGATCTATCCTTTTTATTGCTTTACAAGTAATACTTTTATAGATTATTTTTACTTCTTTAGCACTGACGGTCAGATTTTTAAAGTCATTATTTCTTATTAAAAGGACAAAAAACTCTGACCCACGTCAAAGCATAAAAACAAAAGGTTTTTTTTTTAATCTGTCTTGTAATATGTAAGCAGAGGATATGTTTCTAATTTAAGTTGCTAAACTTTTGATTATGATAGTAACCAGATGGAAGACAAGTAATTTAGCAAGAAAAGATGTCAGTTCAATAAAATCGAAAATAATATATACATTAGACAAAATATAACGAGCTCTTTAAAATTTTTACGGAGACGGAAATCCTTGCATTTTGGACATTATAATTTATTCCGAGGCAATGTTATCTTTTTAAATTATAGGCAAAGGTTGGCCCTGGTACGGAAATTTGTTTTTTTAATTTGTTAAAGATGCCCGAAGTTAGATTTCAAATTAAATATGCTCACGTGAGACTACGAAGCGTTTGTGAATTCAATTACAACGTTAAACTTGTTTCACTTAATATCTATTCATAATATTAGAAGTCATAATGTTATAAGAAACGGACACTTTAATTATCTTTTATTGGATTTTAAAACATAGATTGTATACAAGTATAAATGGCTTGTATTTAAGTGTAATATTTGAAGGAAACAATTTTAAATTTAGACCTTTAAATTGTTCATTTTCTTGTAAGATTTGAGGAGACTTGGGTTTAATCAGACCCACGACTTCAGCCCCTCGGTTCATCGATGTGGGGTTACGGTGGCGATATAATTTTAAAATACAATGTTTGCTTTCAATTAAGCTGCCGCCATCGCGAAATGTTCCGGGCAATGTTCTATCAAATAATTTAAATTAAATAGGTATTATGTTATGTAAACTTAAGCTCGTTATTTCCCAAGAGAGGGAGAGAAGCCAGAGGATCCAATGCACTCGGTAACCTAGTTTAGTCTGCAACACACAAATTAGCATACAATAAAATTATTATATATTTCATACAAAGATTTAACAATGATGAAGATTCTCAACCGTTCTATATTGACTGTGTGTCTTTCATACTCTTTTTATATGTTAGTTATATTACTACTTTCCCTGCGCGTTTAATACGATGAGATTAATTAAGAGTTGAAGCCGTGATGGCACAGTTTGTAAAGCGGTCGAACTTGTTATACGTATTGAGGAGGTGCTAGTCCGATTTCCACTGAGCTTGTGCTGGAAAATATCATAAGGAAACCGGTCTATTCTAACACCAAGAGTCCGGTTTCCACCAAGTCGAACCTGGCCAACATGGTGGAGGTATAGCTTAGCTCTCGCCTTGTGAGCAGTCCTGATTGCCGGGGGCGGGATCATTAAGAGCGCTGTTCATTTATACTTAACCAAGAGGAACACGGCGAATGAATAAATGTTCCACGATGACTAAGGAACCCTAAAGAGCGACGAATCTGATCTAATACCGCCTTCGCCCTTTTATCATCGGACGTACAGACACACCGCAGGCATCCCTTCGTTGTCGATCTCCCGCGCATTAGGACTAAGCGTTTCGCTTCGTCCTTCATAATGCGTACAGCGAGGGAGTGGAACAGTCTGCCGGCGTCAGTGTTTCCGTCCAGGTATGATGTGGGGGTCTTCAAGAAAAGAGTGAATAGGCTTCTTCTAGACTAGTGCGCTTTACCACCTAGATTACATCGCCGCTTACCATCAGGTGGGATCGTTGTCAAGCACTAGTCTATCCTAAATAAAAAAAAAAAGAATATTGAGCTTATTAAGCACAACGCCAAAGCCTATACATTCCGACTCGTTTCTGATAATTCTTTTCCTTAATAATTTAATCAGTATAATTAAATAATAACTTGCTCATTAAGTGTAAAAGATAATGTCTTTATCACAACCAGAAAACAGGCCTTTACTAAGTATTGATAGTCACGTTTTTTAATCTTTTCTGCTGTATTGATATTTATACCTTTATACATCTTTTGCGGGCCAATAGTGATAAATTTTCTCTTAAATTTAAGGTCACGCAGTGCCTTTGTAAAACTAAGTAACTGCCGATTATGTCTTATCCAGCTGTATATAAAAAGACTTTCTATCATATATAAGAATTTGAACTCTTTGCTGAACGTAATAAGAGCCGATTAACAATTACTGAACGTTTTTAAAGGTTTGTTACAATAGTTTCCACTGCGAAAGCCTACACGAATTTGCTTAATAAAATAAGTTTGTTTAAAATTTATAATTATTTTAGTGTATAATTAAACTTGTTTAACCTTTTAAGTTAATCGATATAGATTATCCAAGTAATTAATTTGAAAGTATATTTTAAAGTTATTTAAGACACTGTATTTCACGTTATATGCGTGAGTTGGTTAATTAACTTAGGTTCAAGGAAAGGGAGACCTATAACTTATTTTTAAACAGACCCTCAGACAACAAATTATATCTTATCTTTTCAAGGAGTGCATGGAGATTTTTAATAATCGTTTACTGTTCGATTTACCAAGAATAGTCTTCTAGACGTTTGCTCAGAATTTTCTTAAAATTAAAACTCCGAGTCTGTGATCATAATCAAACATCTCTATTTAAATAGGAGCGTTTTTACTTTCAATATCGCAGCGTAATCATCTTAAATCAATGATTAACCTAATAATTTTTCTAAATATAGCAATATTAGTGTAATCTATACATCAATACCGTATATCCAAATAGAGTTTAGCAAATTAAAATCCTTTATATATGTATCATAAAGTTTTTATTTATTTATTAGGTCCTAAAATTCTAACTCATTTGCTATCGTTTCAGCACTAAAATATTTTATTACACGAAAAAGGGAAATCCGTTTACCATTAACTAATCGTTGCTTCTTTCGCTCTATGTCTCGTCATTAGCGAATACGGTCATTAGAGTTTTCTTTATTCTGTATACGATTGTTGTTTGTTTGGTCCAAAATGACTATTGATGTAGATCATTACTGCGTATAATGTAAAGAAGATATTCTCTTACTGTAACTAGACTGAACTAGCGATAAACAGGAACTAACAAATGATTACTATTCTTAATTTTTTTTTTGTGTCAGGCAGACCTTTCCGAAGATTTCCATCCCGCATTTTATGGTAAGCGATCAATTGATCAAAGGGCACATAAGTATTTGGTTTCGTCACTCAATTTTGTTTTATTGTGCGATTTTCGAATCGCCAGACATTCTCAAGAGACATAATGAACTTGTTTTAATGGACTTGTTGTTTATGCTCATAAATCATCTTCATTGTTCACAGATCATTCAACGAAGCGGAATGCGTCCAATGTTTCCGACTCTCTGACTGCACATTGCTTTGTGTTAGCAGTTCATCTCAACAACTGAGAGCTCTGCACATCCCCCTAACGGTATTACGTTTATTCAAATCCCTATCCTCTAATTCCGCGCTCTCCGTACCGAGTTACAAAGGCGTAGAACCAACTGTTCTTTGACCTCACCGCTTTTAACAAACTGGCTCCTATTAAATCCCTCCGCAGCGTCCTTTCCAACAACTTTTTAAAGCTAAATCCGGTATTAAACAAACTACAGTTAACACTCAACCGGTTGGAAGTATTTTGGATCAGTTGCTTTTATTTTAAAGATGCTTGCATATCAACATTAACATTATCGTCTGCCTCCTCAAGTACGGCAGAAGTTCTGATATCGGTCATGGGGTATATACTTAAATACAACAAATATATTTCGTAGATTATAATCATCCTATAATTATAATATGTTGTTTAGGTTCCGAATTTCAAAGTTTCTGTTTCTCCTTTTGATTATACACATTACTAAGCTAGAAAAATTGCTTATGTAAATTAAATATATCCATAGAAAAAGTCTTGTTTGAAATCCCATAGCACTTCGTTACATCAAAACATTAAATACATTGTTACTACCAGTAATAAATATATAAGCGATATTACTTGTAATTGTCTCTATTTGGAAACCGTCTATGTAATATAGTGCTTTCTATCACCAATCGTTAGTTTACTATCATAACTGTATATTAGAATGGAGGGCGTTATTCCTGGGTGATGTTTCTAGTAAAACTACTAATTAAACATCTAAACATTGGTTGATATGGTGATTGTATTCGAAAATCCGAGAAACAAAAAATATATTCCAAACCGTATAGCAGAGTGTTAAGATAATTTTCAAACCACAATAGTGTATTGTTAATTTTGAATATTTAAAATGTTTTGTTTCAATAGTGAAACTCTTTTGTTGACAAAGTATTTTTAATACTTATTTGCATAAGACTGCGACTTTATGGACGCTTAGATACGCCGTAATATCGGCGTGATAAAACACTATGAGATAAGTTAGAAGTCATAAATATTTACAGCCATTTTGTGGTGAATTTTGTGCTTTATAGCCGGCGTTTAAACGGACCCCGCACCGCCTCGTGTTTCTTTATTTTCATTTACTTGAACAATTAAAACAGACAATCGTTAAGTCCATTAAGTTAACCAACAACTAAACTTTAACATAGGTAAAAGTTAATGTTTTAAAGGTAAATCAGTATATGTATAAATAAAGGTTTTCCAAAAAAGAATTGATACAAATATGCGGTAACTCAGTTTGTAAGGTACTCGTTATACGTCTCGAGGAGACCCGGGTTCGATTCTCACTCAGCTCAAGCTTCTGGTGTAGTGAAACGTGGTGTAGAAACCAATATGTTCCAACAATAGTATTCCTGGGCATGTGAATTCCACTCTTCCTTTTGAGAAGTCTCAATCGCATCAGTGGGAACATTAAATTAAAATGAAGCAAAGAAATGAAATTTATACAGAGTTTCCATTCGAACTAGTTTTCTATTGAATCTTTGTTCCGGTCTAGTCCAGACAGGAAATTAAAGCGAAACATTGTTTCTGCTTTTACTCTACGTTCCAGTTAGCAATTTTGATTGCCTATCATCTATGACTACCAGTCACAATGATATCGTTATTAAAAAGTTTTCGATACCTTTGGAATAAATAATTAGTATATATTCTAATATATCTAACACATTATTGAGTTTAGTTTATTACTCATAAAGTCTTTCTGTAAAATTGTAATTTGTATGCGATATATGAGACGTTTGAATATTATAAAGTGGTATATACAGCAGCCCATAACGATATGGTGCTTGTTCATATACATACATATAAATTTCATCATATACCAGTCATCGCATTGAAATGTAAGATTCAATATTGTCTTTAAGTATTATCTTAGAGATTTCATTAGCTATAGCGCCTTTCAATACAGAGCACAGTGATATTTGCGAATTGTTTGCAGTCATACTTACTGCGTTGGTATCTAATTATACTGTAACATAAACCTACCAGCAGTAAGCTTAAATATTATCAATAAATATTAATATCCATTAAATGAAAATTCCGTAATTACGATAGACTGTTGGCCTTTTGGGACACTGTAATATAATGGGCCGGTAGAGCGTACCTCCCACGGGTATGGCCGTCCACTAAACTGAAACAGGGCTGAAAATGTAAAATGTAATAATTTCCAGCACGAAATACGCAGTTAAAGAATTTATTAACGTTTACTGTTTAATAACGTAATTGTTAAGCACAAATGGACGATGTTCTGCTATAGAAGATTATGTTGGAATAATGCAGACACTTTGCTTTGACAGAATTTTAAATAGTTATATAGTTTAAGGATCAGTAGTAATAATGTTTTGTATAATATAGCTTTGTATCTATCTTATCAGATATTTAATACAACGCCCTGTGATATTTTAATTATTATTATGTTATAAATTATTATTGAGGTTAACTATTTTTTATTATTTTCTTTTGATGACAGATGAACATGAGTAAGGGATTGTGATTTGAATGGAACTGTACTTCGTCGGCTTAAAATTTCATGATATTGAAGGAGATCAAGCAATATGTATAAAGGTCGCACGCAAGTTTCGTTTACTCTGTTTAACAATAAGTAAACTTAACCTTTAATATTAGCATACTATTGTATAAACTCCGAATACAATACTGATTGATTTGCAAATTTAATGAATAACTACATTAATAATTTACCATCAAGTTTTTCTTCTACTGTAATTATTTCTGAGGAATCGGAGCATGTTTTTTCCTCGTTAGATAAAAATGTAACTTAGCATAAAGTTTCAATTATTTACGACTCCTGTTTTCGACTACCATTTTGTTGTTTTTTAAAGCGGCGATACAAAAGTAGCCAGTCAAATGATTACGTCCATGACTTTGTATTGTTTGATAAGAATAAAGCTGGAAATCGTGTTGTCTCGAACATCGTTATTTATATAATGATGAACTTGCCTTATGTTTATCATTCAGATTACCAATGGAAAATAAATATTCTTATAAGAATTTCACGCATGTAGACTAGAATATATTTCTTCCAATAAAGGATAAATTATTTTAAGTTCGAAAATATAACCTCTGTGAACGTTTTACAAATTTATCCATCACGCTCATTATATGAATTATGTTTATAACAGTACACAATTTACAAGAAAAACGCTCATAGTTTTTCGTCACCAAATAGAAACCGCAATTATTTGTTATAGGTTCAAATATGCAAATATAATATACAGTAACGTTAAACTAGTTCATAATGATCACCTTGCAATACTTATGAATATAATTCATTCCATGTATAATGAAATAAAATTACTGATCGTGGTCATCTATCACGTAAAATCATTCCGTTTTCCTTTTACAGTGAGTTTAATATCTCATTTTAATCAATATGATAAATATAAGTTTGTGTGAAGAGAGGATTTTATTGTGCGGCGGTATAAGTATACAGTTTATATGGCTTATGAACATTTTAAGTACCTATAGCGTAGGTTAATCCCACGTTACTAAGCTCATATAGAATTTACCGAACGTTTAGATTCAAGATAAAAACCAGAATATAATTTTGAATATTATCTGCGGATAACCAATGTTATAAGAAATTTTACTTGAAACGTTTTCTAGGAATGCAAATGTTAGGAAATTTCCACCTTTACTTCTCTCGTTTAGTATCGAAGAAGAAATCACTAAAAAATACCATGACTCATATGAGAAACGTCAGTAAAATCATATCGATAGCTATCGTCGTAGCTCAAAACATGTAAAAAACGAGTAACTGTAAATATAAACCGAAATACACGACAATGGTCGTTCTTTGCTACAATGGTAGCAAAGAATACCATTCACTCTGAAACATTTAACGGATCATCCTTATCTTTCCATAGAAACAAAATCACAACAATTCGATCACTCTGTAAAAGGGTATGCGTCATCCACAAGCTTGTTAAGAACCTCTTCATTATAATCGGTTAATAATGGAATAACGTCAAAAAGAGCGTCACGAAGAATACTTAACGATACTAGTTTAATTAGCTCTCTTTACTACTAAGTACTTTGTATTCAAATAAAAACACTTATTATTACTCGTTACAAAACTTATTGCTATTCGCTGAAATAAATAACTCATCATTGTAGTTAGAAAACAAAAATTCTGAATATACGTTAAATCTATTGTTAAGAAAATCTCACGCGATGTAATCTTTTAATAATGTGATATGTTCGTATATTTGTTTATGTTAATATAATTTTCGTATAATAATATACATATTAAATGGCTCATTATAAAATTTATTTGCCCCCAAAAGATGAACGACTCTGTTAAAAACAATTTGTATAAATATAATATTCGAGGAACGAGATGTCCATTTAGCAAAGAGATAATAAAGTTCATAAATAATTGAAAGTAATAAAATATATTACTTTGAATGTTAAAGAGTATAAGTACCGAAATTTTTTAATCCCTTACACTAGCTGGGGAGTATCTATTACATGGAACAGACTGATGGAATAGAAAGATCCTAGAGCGAAGACCATGAGATCAAAAGCACAGCATGGGACCTGATGAAGATGGCAGGCAATTGTTAAAAGAGCTTGGCATCAGATTTACGTTGGAAATCGATTGTAGACGATATTCAACGATAGCCTGAAATAATGATGATCACTAACCAGGAACTATCATTATCTCTTTCGATAGAATAGTTTAGGAGATTTGTATACATATATGTTCATGAAGGTGTGATGGTGCAAGGTTAGTGATAATGGTACAGTTATCGCGAAAGCATAGAAGTGGTGACCTTAAAAATGCCCTCGTTACACGCATAAAATTACTACACGACGTTTAAGGTTACGAACAGACATGATAGTCACCCTGCCTATTATAACTTACAGCCCGTATAAAACTAGATTCTAGGATTATATTTATTTTTTTAACCTGCAATAGGGTATAAATACGTGAACATCATAACATTTAAGTGGAGATGGCGAAACTATATAAAATTAGTTCTCATTTATCGAAACACGAACAAAGCATAGCAGGTTGATAAATAGATCCATAGTAATCAATATTATATAATGTTTTAAGATTTTAAAAAATTTATACCGACCAATTTCGCTCTAGTTTTAAATGGTAACCGATCATTTTATTGTTTATGGAAAAGTTTAGTCTTCAAAGCAATAAATGATCAATAGCCATGTGTAATTTTGGTCGACGTGCTATTATATTAAAATTCAAAGTATCATATTATTTATTATGTATATATCATCGGCACGACCGTTTAGATGTTTGTATGTAAATAAAGTGGACAATAAGAAAACCTTCCCAAACAATTTACACCATCCATAAGTTATAGCGCCCTTTCGTTCATTGCGAAATTAATCTTAAATAATAAAAATAGTGTTAGTATTATTAATCTTAGTTAGCATTTACGACTCGCTACTTTTTGTATAAGCCGATTATCCAAACTTGTTTATGGAGCAAGTTAATAAATTAAAATAAACTTGAATTGCGCAGAATTTTCGGATCAACGTAACCTTGATCTTAGACTACTAGATAACAAGAATGTTACAAAGAATTGGGAGATATAACGTACTGTTATCATAACTGTATGCGCGTGCGCATGATTTGTTAATGAAGGATTTATAACGAATATTATTTATTATAAACACTTAGTAGCTATTAGTAACAATATAATAAAACGCTTAACAAATTATTTAAAACATAATATTACTGACAGAAATATATATGAGTAATATATTTAATAAGAATAATGTGTTTTATTACTACTATGAACTAAAGTCACCAAATAATGATTCTTTAATTTTCTTGAGGTATTTTAAAGAAATGAAATAAAGTTAATTAGGGTATAAAATAGGTGAAGAAGAAACCGTCATTTACATAATTATATTATCATCAGCTTATAGCTGTCATATTATATATGATAATTAATTTGTTAATGATTATCATAGTTAAAAACGTATAAGGGGATTAGTGAAGAATCTTTAATAATGTTTACTTACCAAATGCTAAAATTATAAATAAACAGCACAGTTTTATTAGTCTCATCGTCATTACTCACTGAAGGTAAGAATATAGTTTAACCGTATATATATTATGCGTCCGGTAGTACGTATATGAGTGGAGCGCGTGGTAAAAGCGAAACTCATATGTACGTTAGTCGTCTTCTGATCGGCGGCTTTATATAAACGACACGGCTCGTACAAAAGCGTCACTGTTGGAAAAAAAAAAAGATAAAAATAACGAGCCGTAAACTACATTGTACAGAATGGTAGACCATGAAGATATGATGAATTTATCGGACGGCCTCATAGCCTACATGATGTTCCCGTTCTGGCTGTTGTTTTATCAAAAGAAGAACAAAGTGATTAGACGCTGTTTGATTTTAAATTAAAACACTAATTAACTAACGAGTTATAATTTATTAGTAATAGCAATTAAGGAAGTACGTTAATATTAATATTAAACCTTTTCCATATAATTTTAAAATTGTTTATGTTACGTTTGTATATTTTAATTATAAATGTATATACATCCATAAAAAAAAAATGTTTATCTAGATAAATACATCGCAAGAATTGCTGAAGAGTGTGTATATTGTGTGTAAAAATATTAAAAAAAAATGTTATTTATCTTCTAATCGTTACATTATTATTCCCGGAATCGTTATTTAATAAAAATCAACATGCAGAAGTAATAACATCTTATATATACATATAAATCAATGAAGTTGTCTAGTTAGTTTCAGAGTGTGCTAACTTATTTAAGTTGTTAATAGATATGTACTAAAACGATACTTTAAAAAAACATTTACATGTTTAAAAAAGAATCCATAATGAAATTAGGGAAAAGCGTTGATTGGTTAAAAAAGTACTTCTAAAATTTACATTTAGTAGTTTAAACTAATATTTGAATGGATTAAGGACATGTCTATTAAATTAGTATTCAGTTTTTCATAATATCATTGCAGAACCTATTTTTGTGACCAGGCGTATAAAATTACTGTCCAATGGTTTTAAAGGTTGTGTATTTAGAAGAACAACTTTAACTATGTGCTTTGATAATGTTTAAGTTAGATTATTGTTATAAACAGGTATACTTACTATTAGGCAAATCTGCTTCATATAACTATACTGTATCATACTTTAAAGTATGCACCGGATTTTAGTATCAAAAATATGGTTAACCCAGTATTGAATATACCAAAATTATTCCATAGTACATATTTTAACAATTCAAAACGAGCTGTGTAAATTATTTAAACCGAGTTCCGTTGTGAATTACAAGTTGATTATTATCATTATTACCCGAAAAATTAACACATCCCTTGTATATCATTTTACTACATTACAATTGTTTTCTAATGAGCATTCATTACGTGTTAACAATATGCGAAATGTAAATAAATTTACAAAGTTTTGATAACATCGATACCTAAACAACAATTTATTATCAGCCTCTTCTAAAGATCTATTGATTGATCGATCCTACGCTGTTCTTATTCAGCGAGTTCTTTTTCAGATCATTGGTTCACATTGTAAAAGGCTTTCCACCACTATATCTGATACGTGGCTACTACCTGAGGATCTTACTATCGGCTATCATTCCAACCGTGTGTCCAATGCCATATAAGTCTAGTAAAAAATTCTTAGATTTTTTTACTTCTAATGGGCATCGTCAAAATTGGATCAATACATACTCCCGGACACATCTATCGGCCCACCACCCAGTGTTTAAAGTTTCGACGGTGTCTAGTTAAAGATAAATGTTAGGTGGAGCAATAAGTTTTAATGCAGTTTTGAAGCAGATTTATTGGTCAACCCTTATGTAGGTTTATTTTTTATTTTTTTTGTAATTTCGCTTTGATTTGGCCGGCAGAAGTTTTACAACTTGGGCGACAATTTCAGGCCGAGGTTGGTCAAAACTGGCTCTAAGTTTAGATTTGCCTTTTTATGGAACCAATAATCGGACACATCAAAAAAAAATCCAACTTGTGCGAAATAAAAAAGTTTTCTCTGTTCCAGGGTCGTTGAAAACAATGAACAGACTCGAATTTTCGTTTTTTTTTTCATAATCCTGAATTCAAATTAAAAAAAAAACATACATAAAGGTTGACCAAAAAATCAGCTTTAAAACTGCATTAAAACTTATTGCTCCACCTAACATTTATTTTTAGCTAGGCACCGTTAAAACTTTTAAACACTAGGTGGGCCGATAGATGTTTCCGGGAGTGTATAACAAATTGTATAGAACATATCAGAAATGTGAAAAATATATGCTCGGAATAAGACCCCTAACTAATATGTTTTTAATCTGAACACACACAGCGGAATCAAATTCTACCGGTTTGGTTTGCCATTAGGTGACCGCACTGATGAAATACAGGTTTAGTTTATTTAAGACGCTAAAGTAACTTGTTTTGAGGTTTTTTTTTCTGCACAAGTGTTATCGTGTTATTTCTTTTATCAACAAAAGCCTAACATTTTAACTAAAAAAGCCTGGTTGTGTGAGGGAGAAGGAATCGAACCAGGAACCTGTATAACAAAGCCAGCAGTTAAATCATTAAATTTTGGTAAGGAAATAAAATTGTCTGTTTTCATCTCGTTCGTCACCGTTAGTCACTTTAAGACACACGTTAGTTCCAATAATTACAATAATTTCGGAACACAGTTATGTTCTCAAACCTTATCTGCTTGACTATACATTTAATCGGTAGAAATAATTATAATTTTCAGTTCTTTTCATAAGACGTCTATCAACTTATATATAACAAATAGGAAAGTTTTATATCTAGAATTCAATTTTCTATTATTCCATCACATAGTTACTCTGCTTCTTATTTGTGAGTTTATTGTAAAAGATAATAGGTTTAAGACGGTATATGGAAATGGAACTGATTTTATTTCATGGGATCGAACGTAAAAAAGTAGTTCTCATGTTTAGTGATAGATTTTAACCTCACCCAAGGTTAGCTAGTACAGACCTCTTGTATCCATCTTAAGGATTTAACGTTAGGTTTTTTCACGATATAAATATTAAACATCGCAGTTTATTGGTTGTAGATATAAACGTGAACACAAAACATTCTCACAATCATCTCTGATTTGGTTCATTTTCCTAATGATCGAAATACATCAAAGTGAAATAACGAATATTACGATATATAAAAAGAACTCTGTATTCCTTATGTTACTGCCTCACAGAACTGGCGTTGCTTTGATATTCGTATACATTTTTGGAATGTTTACCGTGTAATATTCTGTCAACTTGGAACGAGTAATTGCTGTCGCAAACCAGTCATTATTGGAGGATCAGCGTTGCCTCGTAAAATTGATTTTCCTTATAATTTTACACGTATTTCATGTTGATACTATATGATATCCGTTCCATTAGATCTATTGTGTGATTTCTTATAAAGATTAAATACAAGGCACGATCTTTAGTAGGAATTTTATATCTATTATCAAAGTTGATTTCGTTCGTACGAATTAGTTGTGGTTTTTATAAGCAACGATCCTTATTACGCTGAATCCTGTTAATAGTGATTTTCAACGCATCTGTTATTGACATCATTTTCTTATAATAATCAACAGCCAAAACTGTTTGTGTTTCAATGATGTTTATAAAATACAATAATGTAATTTTGGTAGACAATTATTAACAAACTTACGTACTATCAACGAATCTTATTAGCAAATCTATTCTATTTTATCTACATGAAAAATATTGTTGTTTTCTAACAAATGTTTTATAGAAGATTAATAGTATTAATTTCTGTCTACGTAATCGTATTACAATATAATAGGTATAATTAAAAAAAAATAACAAGATGAAATAAACGACAATTTCGTTTAAATCAACGTCGAGGTTTTTAGGTCAGTTGATTAACATATTAACATATTGTTTTGCTTATTTTAAGTATAGTAATTATATGAAATTTGACATTATCCGATGACTACTTATTTTTAAGATTTTACTTAAATTATAATCAAAACAATTCTATTTAGTAATGCAGCAAAAATTCATTGAATAATTTAAAAAAATCATGGCTTGTTAACATTATCTTTTAACTGTGCTACTGTTGTGCACGTAGCACAACATTAATGGTAAAATCATCACGTCATTCGACTGATAATATGTTGTAGTAATTACTGAATTACATAACTGTGCAGCGGTAAAGATAGACGAAGCCTTGGCACTTAATGGGTTTCAATAAGACATATACTAACATCGAATTGTTAAGTCAATGTTAATGTTAAATTATTTCGAAACACCTTAAGATACGAATGGAGAATGACAAATGCTTCCCGTTGAGAATCATTTTTTCCCGTTACCTATTTCACGTTTGGAATTGAAAAGGCAACGATCTATTTCATGAAACGTCGTACTGATTGACAAAACGACGCCATCAATTTTACCCGATAAAACACAACCGAAATGAAACCGCACCGAAATATCTTCAATATCTCTAACCGCTTCGTAATAGTTTCTATTTTAATTATTTATTTAAAATCTTTATTAGCATACCTTAAATTAGGTTACAAAAGGCCGACTTAATACCTACGGGCATTCTCTTCCAGTCAAAGTAAGAAGTGGAGAGATGCTGTGGTAGGCGAAGAGAAACAATACACTAATGAAGACTACATTCTACATATACATAAAAATGCATAAATAACCACATACATAACAAAGGAACTAGTCCTGTGAGTCCAAATAAAACCAATCTCCTGAAAACTTCTTTGTATTTCATATTTATAAAAGACTAGATTCTAACTTAACTACTTGAATATACTTAATGTATATTTCTTAATGATAATATTGCATTAGTCTTGCTGAAAACTTGTTCAGCGCTATAACAAATATTGAAGAAGGCATTGAGCACGCGGTGCATGCATGAGAGTAATGACTATGTTCTTACTATGTAATCATATTGTATCGTATTAAGAATATAAATGAATAGGAAAAGTATAATATATTTAAAATTTATTCATACATAAATACACTCCCGGACACATCTATCGGCCCACCTAGTGTTTAAAAGTTTTAACGGTGCCTAGCTACAAATAAATGTTAGGTGGAGCAATAAGTTTTAATGCAGTTTTAAAGTTGATTTTATGGTCAGCCTTTATGTATGTTTTTTTTTTAATTTTGAATTCAGGATTATGAAAAAAAAACGAAAATTCGAGTCTGTTCATTGTTTTCAAAGACCCAGGAATGGAGAAAACTTTTTTATTTCGCACAAGTTGGATTTTTTTTTTTTTGATGTGTCCGATTATTGGTTCCATAAAAAGGCAAATCTAAACTTAGAGCCAGTTTTGACCAAAAAATATGGATACTCTGCCTGAAATTGTCGCCCAAGCTGTAAAATTTCTGCCGGTCAAATCAATTCGAATATACAAAAAAAAATAAAAAAAAAACATACATAAGGGTTGACCAATAAATCTGCTTCAAAACTGCATTAAAACTTATTGCTCCACCTAACATTTATTTTTAGCTAGGCACCGTCGAAACTTTAAACACTGGGTGGTGGGCCGATAGATGTGTCCGGGAGTATATAAATATCTTTAAATGTAGTTGTACTCTCGACACTGCATGAAGTCTGTAACTTCCAAAACGGCTTAACCGATTTCTTTTAGATCTTTCTAATTTGAAAGGTAATTCTGAGGTGTTCGCTGTAATTCGTTTACAATGTCTATCGATTACTTTTCCAGTTTAATTTTTAGAGATAATCGTTTTTGTTAAAGGCTTTGTATAAATTTCATTTTGCAGAATACATTTAGGTTAATGAAGTAGTGAAACGAGATAGCGAAACGTTTTTGCCCAGGGAATAACTATATTACTGCCTTATCTAGTTAAAAATAAATTTTATAACGTAAATGGAGTTCAGATATAAAAGAGCATTATCAATGTACGATAAATGAGTGGTTTCGCCAAATGCATCGAAAAAAACAACGATATATAAAATTATATGTAATTGGTAGTGTTATCACAACAAACTCTTTATACATATGTAGTTAAATAAGTAAATATGAAAGACGGGTAAAATTACTATCGATATCGCACAGCTTATTTGAACAGGCTCCGATAATTATGTTTAACAATCTAACTGTTATGTATTTTTTTTAATAAATAATGCTTACCTTGTGCCATTTTCTCGACTCAGCTGCTTGAACGATGGCAACGTACTGGCATCCAGCACTCCGAAACCTTACACGTGTCTTTAATTACATTAAATGCTTTGTCTATTTTTCACTAAAGCGACAAACCTATATACAGTATATTAATAAAAGCTCACGTGATAATAAACCTTAACGTACTTGGAATAAGGGTCATAGTTATTAAATGAAAAATAGACGAGAAACCATTGCTCCGCTAAACGAATTAACGGAAGGTATGTTAGAAATACAATATATTACACAATGTAACGGAAAGAGGTTTTGAACTTATTTTTTTAGTCTAAGTTGCTTATAAATAAGCATAAGGATTAAGGAGCCGGAGGTTCAACAACAACTCAAAACTTCGGTCTTTGGGATAATGTTACCCACCATAACTCATTTCGCAAATAGGTAAGTTGTTATCAGTGTTATCAAACTGTTACTATAGATATCTACTATGTCAATAAGTATGTATGTTTAGAGAGCTCAACAAGAACATGGATATACTACGTAAATCATAATTTTTTTTAGCTATTCATCATGAGAATCCAAAATGGAAAATCCTCTTTACCAATTTAATTATGTAGCGGAAGAGTTAGATAGAGGAAAGGTCAATCTGGCATCAAGTAAAATAAGATCTTTTTAAACATTTTTAAGTCTTCGACATTAATATACGTAAAAAACCTTTAACTTGCGCCGGAGCAAGGACCCTGAAGCCTTAATTTGAGTTGACCGCGGGTACTACGTGATTAAAATAAAGATATTTGTAAATTATGTAACGATTACGGGAGTTAAGTGTCTGTTACTGGAGGCACTCTGTTCCGCTTCTAAGTAGTAGTGTGAAGATACCACCGTGATCTGGTTTTAAAAGGACTTTAATTAATCAAACTACTAAGGTAAGGACCGTATACCCTAAAACATCGTTTGCATTATAAAGCGCTCCACGGTAACATAACATATATTAAACACTGAAAACTGAATCCTTCTCATTTTTATCTTTGTTTAGATACATGTATATTTTTATTAACAAATACCTTTCAATGCTAAATGACATAAATAGTTACTTTATATCGCATTAGCTGTCACGTTCATAGTTAAATAAGTAGATTAATACAACTTTAATCCAACCACTAAGTCAAGTACAAATATCATTTGCATATTACAGAAACAAGTTCATGATATGCATTGCGCTAACTTAAATTTTTCTTCTTCAAAAAAATGTTGTAGTAATAGAAAAAGGTATAATAAAATATTATAATGTTTTTCCACGTACTTCTTTACAAGAGGAGGAGCCAAGAGATCCATAGAACAGGGATCCCAATTAGAAATCTTGTGTCCCGCATTAAAAATATAATTTCTCTTTTATATTCGATAAGCAGACATAAAAATCTTGTGAATGAATTAAAAGTACAGAATTTTCTTTTTTATTTTAGTGTCCAAAACGTCTAAACGTAATAATGTTTATGTTTTTTGGAACATTGTGAAAGTTGAGCAACACATCTTAATTTTAGTTAAACAGTCGCATACTAGATGGCGCTGTGAAAAAGTTTAAAAGTCGCTGTTGAGATTTTATTCTAGTTTCGGTCATGGTTAATTATTCTGAATTAACAAGTCCAAAAAGTATATCAGCAGCAGTGTGTGTTTTATTTAGTGCTGACCTTTATAAATTTCTACTTCTCCTCAAACCCTGATAAGAAGGAAAAATATATTGAGGCCGTTTCAGGATTATTAATAAATATATACAAGACCGCGTATTGTTGCATATATTACCAGTGAGCAATATCGAATAGTATACGTCGATAGGTTGAGGTGATGATGATGAAAGCATACACAGACTATAAAATTACTAACCAAACTATTCGTTACATAGAACAAGAAAAATCAAATAGGAGAGGCTCATAGAAGTCTCAGCTGGTGTTTCCTGCTCTATAAACTATGAGAAAATAAAAGTATTTAAAGATTGTCAACGAATTATAATAAAAACATTTAAAGTATTAGGAAATGAAAATCCATATATTAAATGATACTGCTTCGAAACACTTTCCACAGATAAAATAATCGCATGTGTATTTAAAAAGTTTGTATTAAAAATGAATCGTTGTAAGCCCCTATAGGTTTTATCATGAAATACGGTGACATTACCAGCGACTGTCATTTTGGATGGTTGACTGTCATAGATTATGTAGTTGGATCGATCGATGTGGTGATGAACGAGACTTTCACTTAATGGTAAGTGATACCCTACAAACTGTAACACAGTAATGTTTGTATATTAGTGTTTGGCGGCAGGAAAAGCAGCTGCGGTGGTACCTACCTAGATGGTCCTCGGCAAAAGAGACCTACCACCATTAGTAAAGATCTTTGAGGAAGGACAATCAAAAGAGGACGTCTTCCGGCCGATAATGATGCTCCCTTTCTCTTTGTTCTGTGATGGTGTTCAATGCTTTTTCTTTAAAAGATTAAATCACAGCTGTTATCAAGGTTCACTTTGCAGCGTTCAGATCCTACGTTATATTAATAAAAGTAGATTTAAAACTTTCATTTGCATTTAACAGTATAGTGTGGTAGACAAAAATATTAGATTAAATTTTACTTTTAATGTGCGGCAAACAAAAGTATGCAACCTTACAACTAATATCAGTTTAATAAATTTTAGATTTGAAATGTGTCAAAGTCATAGTTCTTAGTTTATACATTTCGTATCGAGCAATAGATTAGTTTTTAATAATTATTTACAAGTAATACGCAGATGAAGGTATTTTTCGTATTATATGTTATTTCCAATTGCGTAACAATAAAACATTATCTGTGTTATGTAAAATCGAGTTGGTAATGTTTGATAATATCTTTTTTTACGGCATTCATTAATTACTTTAAAATAATATAAATTTACAATAAAAACGCAGTACGTATTATTACTTATAGTATTTAGTTGCGTTGTCTCTCTTCTGTATATTTGCTATAGTTTTTTCCAAGAGAAAATATCTGTATGATTATTTAGTTTGTGATCTTTTATATTTCATACTTATCATTAATTTTTTATAATGTGTGTACATACCAAGCCAAATCTTAACAAGCTACTAGTTGCGATGATCACACAACATCTGATTGATCTCATTCCCTTTCTATATAAATGATAATGTTTAACTATAGCGCTTTTTAATGTAGAACTCTGTAATAGTAATAACTTTAAAGCGGTTTAATAATTATATACACAGAGACGTGAAATGAATATTCTAAAGTGTCTCTCCAGTGTTTTAAAATAGACTTAACGGATATTTCTTTTGTAGAACATAAGACATCATACGAAGAGACCACGGCCCGGTGCGCGATTGGATCAATCCCCGCGGAGTCTCACGTTAATAGAAAAAACCATTAGCAGCCCGGTACTAGTACCTCCGAAGTCTTCAAACCACCCTAAAAGGAAAGGAGAAGGCCGTAAGGAAGCGGTTTCGTTATCACCAAGCAAGATAAATTTCGCTTGTGATAACGTGAGCAAAAATTATAATTACTCGAACTACGTGGACGTTGTTTTGCAAGTGTATATTTGTTATATTTCTATCTATTTATATGAAAATGGAGGATTACATCGAACGAATTATCATCATCATTATCATTTTATTTAAACTCCGTTTAGTCCTTGGCCTTGTCAATTTGGAGGCCAAAGGTCGTTAGTCGCTACGCTTTGTATACAGTATGGTGAGCGCAGTACTCTTGAATCAAGCTGAAATAATGTACACCATCCATTTTTATATTCCCCTTTTAGAAAAGAGAAATTTATTAAGTTTCTCTATACCAAATGTAAACGAAATAAAACGAACCAATAAAAAATTGTAGGATCTATTTAGCGGTTCCAAGACTGATGAGACGCTGAACATAGATCATCAATCCGCTCAAGGCGACGATAAAACGGCTGCACTTGATTTGGAAATAATGCAAAACTTAGGTAATAGATGTATCAAAACATTACTCCATCCGAGAAACCTTGAGATGGAGAGACAGAAGATACATGACGACCAGAAACAGAAATGCTGTGAACATGCAAACATAACCAAGGTATAAGTCAAATTATCGTTCATAAATATACATAAGCGTTACGAATTGGAAATTTTATAAACACATTTTACATAAGGCTTTTGCGATATATATGTCTGCTATGTGTCGGACGATGATATAAGAAATGTAAAGACACGAGTCTTTAAATATTAACGGAGAAGATTATGAAGGAGCAATAAATAATAAATTATTAGTAAATGTTTTTATATATCTACCGTTTTCTTTATTTACAGAAATCCAGGCCGTGTGAGTAGCATGTTTATAATATATTACTTAAGTATATGTTGTGCATTAACAACATTAAGTAGAAAGTAGATATATATAGTAGTAGATAATTTTATATTAATACTAGCTGACCCGACAGACTTCGTTCTGTCAAAAAAATTGGAATGTGGCAGTTTTTTGTTCTTACCTATTTTATAGCCAGCGCAAAAAAATCTGGACTGAACCGTCACTCTGGTGATAGGGCGGTGTGTGGGGTTCAGCTCTATATATGTTCATCTAATAACTAATATTTAAATATTAGTGGGTTCCAGAAGAGTGGCCAAAGTGATAATTATAGTACATAAATTATATTTACTATTATTATTTTATTAGGAACAAATAACTGTCACATTCCAAATCTTTTTGACAGAATGTAGTCTATCAAGTCCGCCAGATGGTAACGCGGATTGTGCTCGACTGATGTAATGTCGTGAAAACGAATGCATTTTATGTCGCGTGCCGAAACTAAAACAAAAGAAATAATACCGCGAAGCCGACCAAATTGAAAATCAGTAAGAATGGTCTTTAGCTATTACATTTTGTGACTATTTATGTTATTATTTCATTCGTTTTAATTTCGGCTCGCGGCGATCTTCCGACGCGCATACGCACACCGTTTTGATAGAATAATTGAATTTGAACTTTGTGCAGCTGTAATAAACTGCAAATTGACTCTTTAGCGTTACGAAGGCACCTACATTGCTTAGACAGCAGTGACAGCTTGTTATTTAATATGAACTTTTGTTTGTTTGTTTGTTTCTGGTTACTGGTTTCTGGTTTACTGGTTTACTGGTTTACTGGTTTACGGTTTACTGGTTACTGTTACTGGTTTACTACTGGTTAACTGGTGTACTGGTGTACTGGTGTACTGGTTTACTGGTTTACTGGTGTACTGGTGTACTGGTTTACTGGTTAACTGGTTAACTGGTTTACTGGTTTACTTACTGGTTTACTGGTTTACTGGTTTACTGGTTTACTACTGGTTTACTGGTTTCTGGTTTACTGGTTTACGGTTTACTGGTTTACTGGTTTACTGTTTACCTGGTTTACTGGTTACTGTTACTGGTTTACTGGTTTACTGGTTACTGGTTTACTGGTTTACTGGTTAACTGGTTTACTGGTTTACTGTTTTACTGTTTACTGGTTTACTGGTTTACTGGTTTCTGGTTACTGGTGTACTGTGTACTGGTTTACTGTTTAACTGGTTACTGTTTACTGGTTTACTGGTTTACTGTTTACTGGTTACTGGTTTACCTGGTTTAACTGGTTAACTGGTTTACTGGTTTACTGGTTTACTGGTTTACTGGTTTACGGTTTACTGGTTTACTGGTTTACTACTGGTTTACTGGTTTACTGGTTACTGGTTTCTGGTTTAACTGGTTTACTGGTTTACTGGTTACTGTTTACTGGTTTACTGTTTACTGGTTAACTGGTTAACTGGTTAACTGGTTTACTGGTTAACTGGTTTACTGGTTTACTGGTTTACGGGTTACTGGTTTACTGGTTTACTGGTTTACTGGTTTACTGGTTTACTGGTTTACTGGTTACTGGTTACTGTTTTACTGTTTACTGGTTTACCTGGTTTACTGGTTTACTGTTTACTGGTTTACTGGTTTACATGGTTTACTGGTTTACTGGTTTACTGTTTACTGGTGTACTGGTGTCTGGTGTACTGGTGTCTGGTGTACTGGTTGTACTGGTTGTACTGGTTTACTGGTGTACTGGTGTACTGGTGTACTGGTGTACTGGTGTACTGGTGTACTGGTGTACTGGTGTACTGGTGTACTGGTTTCTGGTTTCTGGTTTCTTGTTTCTTGTTTCTGGTTACTGGTTTCTGGTTTCTAGATTTCAGATGTCAGATTTCAATTTTTCATTTTCCTTTTTCCCTTTTCCATTTTCCATTTTCCATTTTCAATATTCCAACATTCCAACATTCCAACATGCAACATTCCAACATTCCAACATTCCAACATTCCAACATTCCAACATTCCAACATTCCAACATTCCAACATTCCAACATTCCAACATTCCAACATTCCAACATTCCAACATTCCAACATTCCAACATTCCAACATTCCAATATTCCAATATTCCAGTATTCCAATGTTTCAATGTTCCAATATTCCAATATTCCAATATTCCAATAATCCATTTTCCATTTTCCGTTTTCCGTTTTCCATGTTCCATTTTCCAATAGCTGCCTCATTCCAAATCTTTTTGACGTAATGAAGTCTGTTAGGTCCGCCAGACGGTAACGCGGTTTGTGCTGGACTGATGTGATGTCGTGAAAAAGAAACTAAAACAAAATAAATAATACCGCGAAGCCGACCTAATTGAAAATCAGTAAGAATGATCTTTAGCTCTTACATTTTGTGACTATTTATGTTATTATTTCATTCGTTTTAATTTCGGCACGCGGCGTTAGATCCTCCGACGCACATACGCACACTTTTGAAAGAATGATCTAATTTGAACTTTGTGCAGCTGTAATAAAGTTAAAATTGACTCTTTAGCGTTACGAACGCACCTACATTGCTTAGACAGCAGTGAAAGCTTGTAATTTAATATGCACTTTATGAAATAGCAATAAAGTTCAAATTGACCCTACATTTTAGTTAGAGAACTTTTGTATAGGAAAAAGAAAAGCGCTGTTTTTATGGGCTTCCCGGCGATTATTCGAATTTTTCTCAAATTGGCCAAATTGGTCCTGGCGTTGTAGAGTGATGCGCTTACCGATACATATTTGTATTATAGATTAATAATAAATTATATTCAATGACATTAGTTATTAATAAATAAATAATAAAGTTGCTTGAGAATATATTTATATGTAGAGGGAGTGACAAAAGGCATAATGTTTGAGAGATATAGAATTCGTTGTCATCCCCACTCCGTGCTGTGTACTGGTGAGAGGTGACACCGGTACACACGTGGAGGGGATCACTTACCAAGTGATAATATTTTTTTTTGGAGTTTACAGCCACGCGGTTTGATACGTGGCCATGTACAATTGATGATATCGAGCGAGACAAAAATATTAAAATGTCTATTAAAAAGCAGGGGTTGGTGATAGAAAAGTGAAAATTTAGGGTTGTATGTAGTTTTTGATGCCACACAATAATAAAATAAAATAGAAAAAAAAAATCCCAAAAAATAAAAAAAAATTTTTGGTGTGGGCAACCCTGATTACTTAAAGGTTTGAAAAATAGATAGTAACCGATTCTCAGATCTACTGAATATGCACAAAAAATTTCATAAGAATCGGTAAAGCCGTTTCGGAGGAGTATGGGAACGAACATTGTGACAAGAGAATTTTATATATAACTAGCTGACCCGACAGACTTCGTTCTGTCAAAAAAATTGGAATGTGGCAGTTTTTTGTTCTTACCTATTTTATAGCCAGCGCAAAAAAATCTGGACTGAACCGTCACTCTGGTGATAGGGCGGTGTGTGGGGTTCAGCTCTGTATATGTTCATCTAATAACTAATATTTAAATATTAGTGGGTTCCAGAAGAGTGGCCAAAGTTATAATTATAGTACATAAATTATATTTACTATTATTATTTTATTAGGAACAAATAACTGTCACATTCCAAATCTTTTTGACAGAATGTAGTCTATCAAGTCCGCCAGATGGTAACGCGGATTGTGCTCGACTGATGTAATGTCGTGAAAACGAATGCATTTTATGTCGCGCGCCGAAACTACAACGAAAGAAATAATATCGCGAAGCCGACCAAATTGAAAATCAGTAAGAATGATCTTTAGCTCTTACATTTTGTGACTATTTATGTTATTTTTTCATTCGTTTTAATTTCGGCACGCGGCGTTAGATCCTCCGACGCACATACGCACACTTTTGAAAGAATGATCTAATTTGAACTTTGTGCAGCTGTAATAAAGTTAAAATTGACTCTTTAGCGTTACGAACGCACCTACATTGCTTAGACAGCAGTGAAAGCTTGTAATTTAATATGCACTTTATGAAATAGCAATAAAGTTCAAATTGACCCTACATTTTAGTTAGAGAACTTTTGTATAGGAAAAAGAAAAGCGCTGTTTTTATGGGCTTCCCGGCGATTATTCGAATTTTTCTCAAATTGGCCAAATTGGTCCTGGCGTTGTAGAGTGATGCGCTTACCGACACATATTTGTATTATAGATTAATAATAAATTATATTCAATGACATTAGTTATTAATAAATAAATAATAAAGTTGCTTGAGAATATATTTATATGTAGAGGGAGTGACAAAAGGCATAATGTTTGGGAGATATATAATTCGTTGTCATCCCCACTCCGTGCTGTGTACTGGTGAGAGGTGACACCGATACACACGTGGAGGGGATCACTTACCAAGTGATAATATTTTTTTTTGAGTTTACAGCCACGCGGTTTGATACGTGGCCATGTACAATTGATGATATCGAGCGAGACAAAAATATTAAAATGACTATTAAAAAGCAGGGGTTGGTGATAGAAAAGTGAAAATTTAGAGTTGTATGTAGTTTTTGATGCTACACAATAATAAAAAAAAAATTCCCAAAAAATAAAAAAAAAATAAAAAAAAAATAAAAAAAAAATTTTGGTGTGGGCAACCCTGATCACTTAGAGGTTTGAAAAATAGATAGTAACCGATTCTCAGACCTCCTGAATATGCACAAAAATTTCATAAGAATCGGTAAAGCCGTTTCGGAGGAGTATGGGAACGAACATTGTGACAAGAGAATTTTATATATTAGATATTAGATGTTCAATAATGAATCTTTTAACTGTTTGATCTATCTAAAACAGGTTCGCCATTCGACATGGATTCCGACGATCCGTTGATGCGATTATTAAAAGATGTACAGCACGATACTAGGAAAAGTGCTAAAATCATCAGGGATTCTAAAGCTAAATTGATCAACTTACAAAAGGTATATATTACATACTGTTATTATTATTTAATAGACAGAAACCTTTGCGGTATCCGTACTTATGCGGCGACCTGTTCACTTTCATCTGATTATTTTTTAACGACTATACCAAAAAGTATTTATTTAACTTGATGTTATTTATAATCTGTGTCTTTGGATAGGCCGTGGAGATAATGCCGCAGCGTATATTTCTATCGCTGAACAATATTGTCGTACCTGACGATCGATCATAAACGGCCCCATAGCTAATGTAGTTTCAGAACTAATTAAACATATTACCTTTAAGTGAAGAGGGTAATGACTACTTGCCAAGCAAAAGCTGAGAGTAGTTCCTTTCTTTGGATGAAAGTTTTGCAGATGTCATCACCTTTAGCTTTCTAAACTCTAATGCTGAACTTACGTTTTACTCGAAACTATCACTAGCTTTAGTGCTTCTCAACTAAAAGATTGTATCCAACTTGTATTTACATATAAAGCTAGATACATTATTATAATTTCTAAATAACGCTTTCCACTAACGTTTGGCGATATTAAATAATGTTTTAGAAAACAACTTTGAACGAGGCCGACATAAAAGAACTTGGTGAACGTAACGAATTACTTCTGCGCGAGATGGAACGCTTCGATAGGCTTACTAAAGCAATCCAGAAGTTGGTGGGTGCTGAAATTGAGCAGTTCAAGATATCGAAGAAGGAGCCTGCGCAATATTCCGATATCAATTCAATGAATTTGTTCGGTAAGTATAACATAACACATTATAATAAGGATACAAATTGATTTTTAAAAAAATATGCTGGATGTCTATTACAGAATTTAAATAAGCTTCTTTAACCAGATAGAAATTTTAAAAGATAATGTTTTGGTATAAGGCTTGTGTTATTGATATGAATTAGGAGAAACTCTTATATTTTAATGTAACAAACATAATATAATTTTATTTATTTGTGTAGGCGTATTGATGATAAAGAAATGAATATCCCATCAAGTAACCTGATATATAAAAGCATCTCTTTTACTCTTTGTGTTATGTGTCAAGAGATAAAATGTCTCTAATAGACTGTATCCATATATAACATATTTACTTGTGGAAATAGAACCTAATGACAATGTACAGACTCACATGAGTTTTATAAATGGAAAAAAGAAAAGTTTTTACATATTAAATAAAAGAATTCGTCTTAAATATTCTAAGTTATAGAAAATAAGTTGAGTTGCAATCGTATAAAAGAACTTCAAGTATATTTCGAAAATATATTTCTTTCATAGGCATTAATATAAGTTAATGTTGATCTAAGAAAAAAAATATTTTAAGAAAACTTTTATAAAGGTACAATTAGTTTAATTTGAATCACACAAGAAAACTTTGTTTTAGTTTCTATATTTGATAATTTTTTTTCATGTACATTATCTTAATGTTGCAGCTAAGCAATTCTGTATCAATGTAACGTAACTTAGTTCGAGTCTGAAAGGCGCTGTAGGTCATATAACTAATTTCGCCTCAATAAAACAAAGTAATTATCATAACAAAGAACTAATAACAAAATTGAAGATTATTACGAATGTTTACATAATAGTTTTTTAATTATTACTACTATACAAACTTTGAAACGAAATTAAAGAGAAGGCGATATTTAGTGAAAACTAATGTTAGTAATATTGTTAAAGCAAATATTTGATTCGCCTTAAAGGCTACGGTTTTATATGGTCAATGCTTTATTATTATACTTAGCAAATTAAATTAAATTCAATTTACAAAATACAAAACAAATCGGCGTGTTATTTTGTAAGTAGTACCGCGACTGTTTCGACATGTTATTCCATTAGCTTATCGTTTGTTAGAATATATTATTGATGGTAGTACATATAATAAACATCGTAATTTGTCAATATGAATGTATACAATTGAAATTAAAGCAGCCAAATGGAAAATCGGTATCGTCGTATATTTCGTGATGATCACTATTCACGGATGCCGCAATTGAATTTGGCTACAGTTCAATTTCATTTGATTACCTTCATTGTCAGTGAAATTAAAGATATTGATGGTTGTTTCATTCGTTATTACGTCCGCAGTAAATAATATTTGTGAACGAAATTCTGAAAATGAAGCCATTATTTATCTAACGAATGTGATTGTTCATTTCCCATAGGCAATACGTCTCTAATAATCTATGAATACAAATAATATATGTAAATTGCTATAAAATTTATTCAGGTTTATTTTATTCTTATTTATACATAAAAGTCTAGTTCTGAGCAGCTATTCGAATGTTAAAATGCTACATTTTCAAAGAAGCGGCAGCTTACTGACCGAACTGCTATAAGTAACTACTTTAAATGAAAACTGAAAAATACGCAACCCAAAAGTAGAGGTTAATAACGCTTAAAGCGATAAAATCGAGACGCATTTTATATAAAAACAAACTAGATAGAATTAGCGATTTCTGGGATAGTTAACTATAGATAAATATTGTGAGGATTCCCATTTACAATCCACCGTTATTTATATACGACTGAAGCCATAATCGTGCGTGGCGCCTGAAGACAAAAAAGTTAAGTCTCGTAATCCCAGTAATATCACTAGTTTACATCGCCCTTCTAACCGGAACACAGTAATGTTTCCACAATACTGTTTGGCGGCAGAAATAGGAGCTGGGGGTGATACCTACCTTCACGGTCTGATTTAACCTACCGCCGGTTAAACCATACCCGCTATGTGATTAATTAGACACCTACAAGATTTCTCCTTAATCTATATATATATATATATAAAATTCTCTTGTCACAGAGTTTGTGACCTAACTCCGCTGAAACGGCTCGAACGATTTATATGAATTTTTAATCTATAATTGCTAGAATAGGTCGTAAACTATTTTTACATCCCGAAGTAATAAGGGTGGCCTGCTCCATTTTTTTTTCTTTTATTTAGGTATTATCTAATTAAGCATTACAATACCTATATCCCTTAATTTTCATTCTTCTTCCGTCGATCCTCATTTTTAATAGCTATATTTGTACTGTAATATAATTTAACTTTGAGTTACCAATCGATCAGTTATCGTTAACTTAGTATCTTCAATAGTACTCAACGCGTGTCACGAGCCTCCGCTAAAGTTAATAAAGTAAACTTTTTTTTTTTTTATTCTACTTTGCGATGAGACGAGCAAGACGTTCACCTGATGGTAAGTGATACACTTGCCCATGACAACGCGGCGCTAGTTAAGATGGTACACACTGCACCACATTGCGCTCGTCGCCTTGAGACATAAGGTGTTAAGTCTCGTTACCCCAGTAATTACACTAGCTACAGCGCCCTTCAAACCGGAACACAGTAATGTTCGCACACTACTATTTGGCGGTTGAAATAGGAGCTGCGGTGGTACCCATCCAGACGGTCTCCGGCAACAGAGACCTACCACCTGGTAAACTAACAAAAACTGAATTTAAAAAGTTAACGGCAGGTGTTTTGTTATTTTTATATACCGCTATAGTCTCTATTCTACTTTCAGTCATAGATCATATGCACACACTTACAATAAGTTAGTTATTTTTCATTTGACATCTAAAATATTCACTAGAAATAATTTATATTGCAAAACAACTTTTGCCGGGTCGGCTTGTATTTTAATATAATATCTGTTTCTTACAGAACCAGTGTTTCCGGAGTTTAAAGCTTCCAATGCAGCGGCAATGTTCGCTGCTGGTCAAAACAGGAATATTACGGGAACAACCGGCGGCATGATCACCAGAAGCAAATCTGTACGTCACCATTGTAATAGATTTTGTAATTGATTGTGAGATTAATAAAAAAAAAAATAGCAAAGTTTATATCTGACCGATGGTTTATATTTTTTTTTTCAAGGAAATTGACCTTACTCGGAAACTAACCGAAAGCTATGATATGCAGGAGAAGTTGGTCGCAGATAACGCTGATTTAGAAGTAAAAAGGTTTGGTTCGCGCATCTTTTCTTTTAAAAGATGATGGAATCAATTATGCGATTCCTGTAATAATATTACGAATACCACCATTTTGTGTAGTAACAATGGATTTTATGATTTAACATACTATAATAGCATTGAGAATGTAGGACTATAAAAATCATAAAGAAATATTCTATTTAAATACAGCAGACGTCGATGCAGCTTCACTTATTTCTGCCGCCTAAAAGTAGTGTTTAAAAACTATTATGTTCCAGTCAAAAAGAGTGGTTGTTAGTGAAATTACAGAGTGACTAGACTTAACATATTGTGTTTCAAAGCGTGGAATACAAAGTGTTGAATTAAATGCCATTCGAACTAGCGCTACATTGGTTTACCATTCGTATCATTTTACCAAAGAGTGGTGATCCTTGTTAGAACGGTGGACGTTTCCATCGCTATTTAATAACTTTATCACTAATAGTTTGATTATTCTGATAATAGTCGATAATATTACTTAAAGCATTTGTAATATCTAAAACCATATTTGTATCAATTTAAATATACAATAAAAAAATCTTGTTGGTAGGTGTAGATAGCATAACTGATATTATTAATAATATACCAAAATTCTGATGTTTTAACTACATAAAAGAAAAAATAGTTTCGTCAATATTATCGCAAACATATAACCTCTTTTTATAATACGATTTATGTATAAAAAAAAACTCGATTGATTAATGTCTAATCTGACATTAGTTGGACACGCAAAATCTACGAAGTGCAGTTCATTAGCCTCAAAATTAATGTGAAAATTTAAACAAAAAAAAAAATAGCAAAATGCTTAAAACACGGTTAGTAGTGATCATTACTTATTTTTAGATATATTTTGTACAAGGAGCTAATGACAAAGGATCACAATTTGGAAACGAGCCGGGCGCAGATTAAGAGGCTGCAGGGCGAATTGAAACTGCTTCACATTGAAAACTCTGTTCTCGTAGAAAAACTCAATAAGAATAATCCAGAGGTAGTGTGAATCGTTAAACGATTGTAAGCGATATCTAGATGGTGTAGACTTCACATAATCGTTAAAAAGAAAATTGTTTCTAATTTTTGTATCAAACTGTCTGGGAAAGGGTTATTGGTTTTATTAAATCCACTAACAAAACTGATGATAAGCACTTGTCCATTACAATGAGATGCGTTTGTGTTTATTATAATAGACTTCTTATACCTTTTTTATATATTGTGGATATTCTTTAAAATATTCAATTCTGCCGGGTAGAATTCATGGTTTTATGATCACCCCCCAACTCGTGCAGTGAGTGGTCTCTATTCTCTAATTCCGTCATCACAAAGTTATCGTCTTCCACGTTAAACAGACTGTCAGATTTTTTTAATGTAAATTGAGTGGATTATTTTAAATATAACCTTTGGTATAGTGTTTTTCTACATCCAATAATCTTACACGTATTCTAACCAATCCTGAAACCATACAGGGCGACGCGTCTGCGATAAATCAAGAAGTTTTAAGCAACCAAGCAGTAGAAACGAGTTTACTTGACAAGGTACAAACTAATTTGTCGTATAACTTCAACGCGCCGCAACATTCGTGATCTGAACATAAGGCAGGAAAAGATTTTGATTCTGCTTTGAATATTTTAAAAAACTTTTTTGCTGCAATTATCTAGATTAATATGTTTCTGTCGCCAAGCAGTAGTTTGCAAATATCAATCACCATACAAATTGTTGACGGTATTAAGAGTCTCATCTTATATAGCATGTAATTGTTATGAATAGGAGCATCACTTACAATCGAGTGATATTTGTGTAATAAATAAAAACCATTTTCAGCTTGAAGACACCGTTGATGTGAAAAATCCTCACGAGCTTTTAGATAAGCTAGATAACTACAAAAGCAGCAGTGAAATCCTTGTAAGTATGAGCCTGTATGATCTGTCCCGTCTGCCTCGTGACCGAAAACACGAGATTATCTTATACTTAATTCGTAATACAATAATAATTTTTGTTTAGAATTATCGCAATGAATTTGACCCTGAGAAAGAGTACATTTCTTTTAATGTTTTTGCTAAAGGAAAAGCAACTGGGCGAATTGGAATTTGAAGTGCGTCACATTCGTACGGAGATGGCTTCTATGAAAGAGGCGGGCAGCGCGTGCCGGGGCGGCAGCTCCGGCGGACCGAACTCATGCTTCCAACAACCGGTGAGCTCCTCACGAATGATTAACCTCGGCGAATCTTTAAAAGTTTCCATACATACGCGATATACGTAAACAGAAATGGCGTATTTCATATTATCATTTCCTTAAAATAGTTCGCTCTCGCAAAGGTTTTACATTTGAGAGCTATGCGAACCATTATATCCTGAACTAGTATTAAATAAGCTTTTATTTATTACTTTTAAGTACTATCACAACATATATTTAAATTAAATCTACGTCACACCTAATGCTGTCTCAGATAATGCTACACGTAATACACTTACTTAAACCTAACTACTTTAAATCTGTATTAGAAGTTAGATCCTTTGTGAGTATCTTTGTATATTAGTAAAAGATTCTAATACATTAGAATGATTGATTTTTTTTCAGCCCGGTGGCCCTCCAGTACCCCCTATGACGAGAGCGGTAAGTGTGATTCGTATATGAGACTTATTCTTTATAAGTACCACACCCAGCGACGCTTTTCTTAAAGCCAAGTAAATGTCGGTCTATTATCTTTCATTACCGAGAAAATATTAAATAAGAAATCATATACCCATTGTACAGACAGCCATTATAAGGTTAACATACGAATAAGAACGGATTTTTAAGGCATCATACACACAATGAGTTCATTACACGCATGTTTAGTCCCTGTATAGATGACAAGGTTTCCATTAGATGTAGCAGCGATTATTTCCATGGGGATATCTATTTTTTTTTCGTCTCTGTAAATGAATATGATTTTCATCACATATTAATCTAGCGAACCGTGTTTCAAAATACGTTTCTATATTTTAATATAAGCGCCAATGGAAGTTACGAATTATTATTTATACAATAGTATGTACTGGAGATAGACTTAGGTCCTAGGTTGATTAGTAGAGAATGCTTATAGTCATTAAGTCGGTCTATTGTAACCTAATTTTAGGTACGCCAATAAAGGTTTTAAATAAATAAATAATTGAATATGTAGACTATATGACATAGAGTGAAACCGTTGAATGCGGACAGCGCAGGGCTGTTAACAGTGGATATCTTTGCGGGAAGTTTTTGCCCAGTAGTGGGCGTACTCTCTGGCGGTGACGGGGCCCGTTCACATTAAATCTAACGAACTTGCGGTTAACGTATTACAATTTGACGTGTTAGTGTTAATGTGTGTCTTAAAGTCAAATGTAAATTAATCCTCAAATTCCTTTTTGGTAAACATTGTAAGATTACATTTAAATGGAAGTAAAGAATGTATAGTCTAAATAACAGTATGTACTTGTATGCGGTTTTAATGTTTTGATAATACGAAGCAAATTGTTTTCTTAATATTGTTTGATGGTAAATAGATTTAAAATTTTTGTTACAGTGCGGGGTCTGTCCTCCCTGTCCGGCGCCATGTAATCCTAACAGCCCACCGGTGAGGAATGCTATATATATTTGTAGCAAAATTTTCTTCGCTCAATAATCACCTAATTCAATTTTTCTTATTGTGCCAGACGCCCGCTGAAAAAGAAGTGGAGAGGCTCACTATTCAGCTTCATCAAACACAAGAAAGCTTCAAGACAAAAGTTGCCGAGGTTCTATATTTTCCTTTCGCTCCCGTTTCTTTATACTTCCAAAGTACAAAACATGTTAACTTTTATGGCATCCACTATAAGAAATTAAAGCGTGACGAATAAGAGGAACAATAAATTCGTATAAAAATTTCACATATCGCAGAAACGAAAAGCTCTGAAAGGCGAAACTGGAAACGATATAATGATATACAAGAGACAGATGCTTTAACGTCTAGTTAAATATTTATTATTAAGTATTCTATTTCAGTGTGCAATACTGCGGTCAGAACTCTTGAAGAAGAAAGAAGAGTTAGAGAAAGAGCGTTGTCAACACCGTGAAGTACAGAATAAGCTGCGTGAGTTGGAGATGAAGTTCGAAGGTTTAAACACGCACACAAACATGTTACTAGGTACTAAAGAGGAGGCTTTTGAGCAAGAAGTGAGCGTCAGGATGTTGAAGCAGTGCTACAGAGAAGCTAGGGAGGAGATTGATGAGTTGAGAGTGTTGATGAAGGAACAAAATGAGCAGCTACAAGACTACCGTGTTAAAGTTAGTATTGAAAGGAAAAATACACGATCATGTATAATACTAGTAAAGATTTAATTAGTTTTAAAACCTAATATAATTTCTGTTCAATTTAGTACCTCCAAGCCCAACAACTGGTGGAAGAGCAGAAGCGACAAATGGAAATGATGGACATGGACAACACAAGAATAAGTGAACAAATCAATCTCGAGATTCAACGTGTTAAGGTGTGTTTGTTCAAAAACAAATTATTGGTAATATTGGAAAGAAGCTTTGGAAAACTTTTGATAGCAGGATACGCATGATCATTTTTTAAAAGTAAAACGATGATGACTGACGATTTCGGTGATGTGTAATTAGATGTGCCGATAGGAATTTGTTAATGGTACTTATTATAAAGTGTTTCTGTTGTTCGAAACAGATCAAGTTCCAGGAGAAGCTGCAAGAGCTGACGCCAATACCGGATTTGTTGAAAGCGACACAGATGAAACTGAAGGATGCGCAGCAATCTCAGGCTATAGCAGAGCACGCCGCCGAGCAGTTAGCCAGGGAGCTTAACTGCGCTAGAGAAAAGGTATTAACTGAAAGCTGTACTAGCATTGAAAATAAAATTCACAACTTTTTACTTCATTACATTGCTATAAATCTATCGTTTCATATAATTATATTTATTTCCAGCATTAAGGCAAGTATTGTGCTGTAATATTCATTATGATTTAGCTTCATAACTTACTCACCAATAAAAACAAACATAAGATTTTCTTATGTTGTATTTGTAGTATATTATAATTTTTTTTTTAAATGAAGTAAATTTAAATCGCATCAGTGTTCAAATTTACTTGAAAATTAAAACTTGCTTTATCCCTTTGGCACCGTAATTGTTCAGATATAAACAGTGCAAGAACAAAATTTTTAATACAAGATTATTACGGCTGTATTGTGTTATTTTCAGGTACATGTACTGTTACACAACACCATAAAACCACCGGAGAAAGCTCTCGAGAAAGGCGCCGATGAGAAACAACTTGCGCTATTACAGCAGAGGATTTCACAATTAACTGAAAACAATATGGCTCTTAAGAGCGAAATTGAGAGACTAAAGTAAATCCCTATGGTTTTATTGTTTCAATTTTAAATTTTTTTTTAGTCGAGAGCTCTTGACAATGTAGTCGTGGTTTCTTTCATTTTTAAATTCACTGAAACTTTCCTCTTACTATATTGCGTCACTTAAGCCACTAAGCTTAAAGGCTTGTAGTCATACATGATAAAGGAACAGCTTGAAAACAGAGAAAATCGATTATACTATATGGGCTATTACGTACTCTGTTCATTATAATTAATTCGAAAGTCTGGGAATCTATCTTAGATTTTTAATTGTTTCAGGTGACTTCATAGTTTGTTATGTTTCAGGTTGAACGTAATACGGATGGAGGAGGCGGTGTTGGCTAACGACAAACGATTGCATGAGAAGATGCATGAGTGCGCGCAGATCGGTGGCGAGCTCGACAGGTATAGAGATGAAGCTGCGAGGGCGTTGCAGCGAGCCAACGAGCGCACCGAAACCGTCCGGAAGTAAGTTTACCAATACTTCTAAGTCGCATTTCCTCATGACTGAGGGTCGTGGTCATCATGTTTTTATTGAAACACACGAAGACTTTCATAACAGTTGTATTGGAGCGGTTTGCCATTGCCTTCTGCATTTCATACACTAGTCTGACCACGGATGGTTATGACATAGGTGATGTACACGATGTTTTCCTTCACCGTCAAATCACGTGATTTTAGTTGGCGTTATACTAACTGCACAAATTGAAAAATATATTGGTCCAGGCCGGATTCGAAGCCGGTACCTTCGGATTGGAAGGCCGGCGTTCAAGCCACTAGGTTATCACGGCTTACCAATACAGGAAGTGTATAATTAAAATGTCTATCAAAAGCAAACAGAGTACTCAAAAACATTACCTACTTCATCATAAATCTCAATAATCTGTCTTTGATCTTAAGTCTTATAAATTGGAAAAAAAGATAATCATTATTAAGCACAAAATATTTTGGTTCGTCATTACAGTAAAGTTGTTTATGCAGCACCATATAGAGCTGATCGATTTAACAAAATGGTATCTATGTTATCACTGATTCAGCATCCATGGGTAAAAAAGACAGAATCCAACGGAAATACATGCTGAATCTATATCTGAAAAGAAAGATATGTCTGTAACGTATTGCGATTTAGTAATTTCAAATTCCCATACAGATGTATGCAGACTACGGTTGCTGAGCTGGAAAGGCAGCTTGCAGCATCTAGAGCTCAGGTTAAGAATGCTGAGAAGGAACGAGAGGAAGTAAGTGTTTTATTTTTGTTTATTAAGTACGCCATCAAAGCTCATCTGATAGGACCAATTTTTTATTAAGAAAGGGTTACTTTTGAAACTATTCCTAATTTTTGTAACAATCTTCTGTTTCAGGTTCAAAATCGCATGCAGTGCCAGATACAGCGTTTGAATGAGAACTTTGAACAGGCACAGTATAGAATTTTGGGTCTGCAGAGTCAGGTGCAGACGTTACGTCGTACTGCCTCCAGCGCTGATGGTGACGGCGACGGCGACGCTGAAAACCAGGAATGCGCCTGCAAGAGCTTCTTCGAAAATCCTTAGCTGTAACCTTGACATGTTCAAGGCTATATTTAGTTTATTCGCTACAACAAATGCATCGCCTGTTGATAAATCCGACACTTATTAGGTTCCTGCAAATTTACTAATAGGTAATCGTTGTTATATTCATTATACACATCCTTTTTACTGTGTCTCTTACGAAAGCAATTTTGATTACATACATATATTTTGTAAAGCATTTACTTAAATTGTTAGTTAGATATGTGTTTTAGTGGCGTGTATTAAAAATATAATTGTTTAAGGCTGTTTTCATGCCGTTTCTTTTAAACAGTCTCGCAGTGTATAAATGAAACATCATTTGATTCATTATACATTTAATTCACTGTGAATATAACGTTAAGGGTGATTTAATTATTTGTGTTTGTTTTTTTCGATTGCGGTGAGTCTTTTACGATGTGAACGTTGCCCATCGTGGCGAAGCAGGAGCGTAGCGAATCTTGCGCGATCAGAGTTTCGCGATGGGGCATACGAGCCACGCCGTGGTACTGGTCAATAGCTTCGCATATAACTTCAACAGCATCCAGGGGACGCTGTTCGTCCATCAGCTTAGCACCTTCCTGAACAAATTTTGTATATTTACACCTATCTAGGTTAATGCGTGTAGGGATATTACGTCCGCCTTTACAGACGCGCAAGGTTTGATTATAAACTATGAGTGACCGAGTTTAACTATTTACTACTATAAACTATTTACATTTTCCGCTATACCAATGATGGTGGCTATGTTCCAATTGTCCACATAGATCTCTGGGCTCCTGGTCACATGGAGCCAGGTTTTGCTTATATTCATTAAAATTCTAATGTCTGTAGCATCGGTATTGAAAGTATCGATGTTTAAAAGTATTGACTTGGGAAATTCTTTTTTTTTTTTATACTACTTTGCGACGAGACGAGCAAGACGTTCACCTGATGGTAAGTGATACGCTTGCCTATGACAACGCGGCGCTAGTTAAGATGGTACACACTGCACCACATTGCGCTCGTCGCCTTGAGACATAAAGTGTTAAGTCTCGTTACCCCAGTAATTACACTAGCTACAGCGCCCTTCAAACCGGAACACAGTAATGTTTGCACAGTACTATTTGGCGGTTGCAATAGGAGCTGCGGTGGTATACACCCAGACGGTCTCCGGCAACAGAGACCTACCACCTGGTAAAAAAAATTCTAATTAAATTTCTTAGATGTCCAAGAAAAGGATAAAATAAGCTAATATCATTGAACTGTACAAAGTCGCAGAAAAATGCAAATTTAATTATGAGATTCTTTGGACCGTTCTTTCTCTCAGATGGCGTTTGAGTATACATTTCTAATTTACACACAGACAAATGTATATTGTGGTAATAAAAATATAGTGGTCGGACGAGATTTTCATCCCCAGAGTATGACACGGAGATGTTTATGTAAAATTCTAATAAGAGACAGTAGAAATGGAAACGGTGTGAGCAGATATTACCGAATTGTTTTAAAAATACTTATTTATGCGTATTGCTCTTCTGTGGCGAAAGTAATTTTTAAAATTCCTTAAACACAGCTACAATACCTTATATATTAATAGTACAAGTAAAAAGTACAGTTTTTTTTTTACAATGGTTTATATTTCCATTGCCGAAAGCTGTCCAGGTATTCCAGATAGTTTTATATTATTGAAAATGTAACGTATACTTTGAGATGTAATACTGTTATGCAACAATTTCATATTTACAAACTAGAAGAGCATTGTTAAAAAAACTTTTAGACGTTTATTGTTAACATTGGAAGCGTTGATGCAATTAATAAGTTATATAATACAGCGAAAAGTGGGGCAGGATGTTTCCAGGTGGTAAATGATATTCTCATAACAATGTTGGTGGGGTGATTAGAATAGTACCACTTGTATGTGTAGCGTCTCGATATTATAATCATTTTACTTAGGTGTTGAGCGCAGTGTGGTGACGTGTAAACATCCTCATTACTAATCCGGTAAAAGCATTAAGCGCGTTGTGTAAATATAATAATACCGTTAAGTGAAAGCAATTACTCTATTAGCTGCAGCGTTGCCTCTTTGAGGCACTAATGGAGTCAGCCACCCCTCTAATAGTTACAGACAGATTATTCAATCCCTCAGACGCAGCTCTGCTTATACTGTTGACTGTAGATTAACATAGAACTTAATCTATATCCGCAAATTGATTGGTTAGATATTGTTTTAGTGATCAGAGATTGAAATTGAACTATTACATTGAAACACGAAACTTGTTAATGGTTTTCTATTAGAAATTGTTATATGCAGTATTATGACGTTAAAAAGACCGAACAAAAATAACAATTACGCACTTCGAATAAATATTAATTTCTGAAGTAGATATTTATCATAATTTCAGCCTATCGATGTCGACTGCTGAACATAACATTCAATGATTCCTTGCGATCTTCTCCAGGTCGGTCCACCTGGGAGCGACCGTCATATGGAAAATATATAAAGAATTTTAAATAGTGAAACTGTTATTCACTCGTATTATTTGATACATTGTGACATTTTCCATGTGAATTATACACGGTTTAAACGTACAATGTTTTAAAAGGTTATTTGAAGTGAAAACTGACCTAATGCAGGTAGTTCCCGTTAATTATTCACCGTCCGAGCTAACAGCGGCGGCACATTGTTCCCTGAATAGGAATTAGCTGCCGTCAAAGGGGCTACTCATTAAACCGTTTACTATCTCCCGCTTTGAAATTATTTCCGTCTAAAATCTCAATATCAAATTTCTAATTTACTTGATAAAATTAACGTTAGATGGATTTATTATTTTCGTTAAGTTTATAATCGATCAAACTTCTGCTCTTCGATTAGTAAGAATAGAAGTAAAACAATTCCCATCTACCATATAAAACAGACATTGTCTTAACCTATACTCTGGAAAGGCATCTAGTTTGAGGACCTCTATCGTTCTGTAAGCGACTAGACTCTTAACTTAATTAGCCTAACCACCAAGGGGGTGAAACTTCGGTAAGTCTGTCTGAGAAGGAACTTCAATACAGGATAGTGAAATTATTGGTGTAACGAGACGGCATCTCGTGACTAAGGCAATGAGCAGAATGCGGTGCAGTATTTTTAGTGGTAACTATCGCCATTTTGTTATGGGAAAGCGTTTCACTGACCGTCAAGTGAAGGACCTGATCATTTCATCGTTTCGTCAAATATAATAAAAATAATCTGCCTACTACTATATACTGCTAATAATACTGTTTTATGTAGAGTTAGTAGTTTTTAAGGAGTTTGAGCCACGTGTTTCGGCACGATAGATATCATCTGCTTCAACTTATAATGATGGGCAAAGTTGAAGGAAAAAGACCTGTTCGACGCCGAAAAAATCCTGGCTACAGAACATAAGGGAGTGGACTGGTATCACCAACGTGGAGCAACTGTTCCGTGTGGCTCAAAATAGGCAGAAATTCGCAGAACTGACGGCCAACCTCCAGTAATGGAGAGGCACTTTAAGAAGAAGAAGGAGAAAATCTTTGATGAAAATATCATAAAGTGATTAAAAAGAGCAATTATTCAGTTCTGTATATCGCAACGAAATATTTGTAAAATACAAATGCATTTAGTACTAAAAAAATCGCGATGTTTTGTTATGAATTTTGATAACTTTATTACAGTGAACTTTTTGAAAAATAATTTTTCGCTTCTAATCATATTCCGTTTCACTATCTACGTACACAAAGGTTTGGTATCTAATAACTATCTGTACATTTACTTACTAGTGTACACAGACTTTAACAACGTCACTAGATAATACGTCTATGTACGTCACGTCATGCAGGAGACCAACTGTAGTTACGTTTGATCAATTTGTAGGTACAGCGTACTGATTTAATGCAGATCAGTTGAGCGCGAAAATTCAATAATAGCTGTGACAAAGCGACGGCCAACGTCAGTTTTAATTACTGCTAATTAGTAATTTCATTATTGTCCAATGGATTTTAGCGACCTATCACAATGAGGGAGACGAAGACCATTTATCAAACATTACGCCTTCATTACAATGTTTTCCTTCACCGGAAGATTAATCATATTATTCGTATGTGTAAGCTGAAAAGTAGTAATCTAAAAATATTAATATTGTTACGAGAGATGTTGCACATGATAATTTTACTGAGGCGCGGTAAGCTCATGTATCGAGTTAATGAGCGCAATGACGGTAAGAATCAGTATTAGTGTCATTACTAAATAAACGTACTTGAAGGTCTCACCTGGTACTTCTCTAAACATCTATTCACCGTGTCCAAATATATTTTCACTAAATCTTTATCAATAGGCACTGAACATTTGGTGCATTTGGCTGGCATGCTCTCGGTGCTGGCTATGAACTTCCATGAGCAACCAATATTGGGACATCTGTAATGAATAATATTATCTTGTCTTCAATAGGACTTGATTTTAAATGGTAGAATATCCTGTCTATCATATATTGACAACAGGAATATAATAATATCGTTATGTTAGTAGATCATAGACCATACTACAATATGTGGTTGTGAATTCGAACCGGGAACTTCCGTGTTGTATATAAAGTACGAATATACGATCTAATTATGAATTTTGATTTTACTACGCGTCTTGTTGAAATCAGTAGTTGTGTCTTGTGTCTAAAAATATATGTAACAAAATTATAAAGATACCTTAGAAACGGAGTAGTGATTGTCATCTGCTTCAAAGTTGGCCAGTCTTCTTCACATGCTATACAATCACACTTAAACCAGTACCTACAAGCCAGGTTTCTTTGTCGTTCTTCCAGGTTTCGCATCAAAAAATGCGGCCCATAGTGTTCCGATACAACTTCCCCTGGCTCCAGTGGGCGGGTTGCTCGCAGAACAATACTACGACCGTCAAAATATCTACAAAGAATTTAACACTATACAAGCAATAACTATATCCAAATCATAACTACGAGTAGGAATCGATTAGCGATAATAATACTAAATAACACAACATTAGTCAACATATATCAAACGAAATTAAACACAAAGTCAACAAATGTACCATAATGAATGACATCTATAAATATAAATATATAACTTTTTGTTGATCCTGCTTTTAATAACTTTTACTTTGGATATTAGTATTGTCTTAATTTTTATAAGTTACATTAACAATTACTTATGTATATATGAATCAAATGTATAATGAAACAGATGGTGTGGATAGACTGTTGCATGGCTTAATTAAAATGTTGATTATGGAATTTTAATACCATTCCTGCTTATGTACTTTTAAATACGTAGTAGTTTTTAATCTAACAAATCACTAAGAAAAAAGAGATTTTAACTCAGCAACAACATTGTTCCCAGTTTGAAACTTAAGAAAATATTAAAAAACCGTAAATTCGTATGTGTACAACATAAAAGTCTTGCCGTGAAATTTTATGTTCTGTGTACAGAGTACTCGACAAATATATTTTTAAATAACAGTGAAGTAGAAAATCCAGACGTCACTTCTAAAATACAGTCAAAAAAAAAATAAACGTCAAAACTGTTACGGACAAGCATTTTAGGCGTAAAAATCTTTTTTTAAAATACATTTTTACACCTGAACTACAACCAAAAATTTTCCACCTGAAATCCACGAGCACGAACTGAAAATTTGTGGTTGAGTGCATGCAAAACGTAGAAGTGACATTTGCATATGTCCAACTTTCCCGTCCAACTTGATGTGACGCAAATGTAATTAATCCGTAGTAACTAGCTTTAAGCGTTGGATATAACATGAGCATATAGCGAAGATCTGAGTGGGGTTTCTGATTTCAGCGACTACCCTACTAACGACTGAAATTGTTTCATTATTAACAATAAGGATATTCACGAGTAAGTCACCTCGTTTTCAAGTACGAACAGCGCTAAGGCTACATATGTATTTATCCAAATGTTAAGTCAATTAATTAAACTTATCTTTCATAATAACAACGTAGTGATTTTATTTAATGTTTGTATATAATACGAAGATTAAAGAAAAGTTTTAATAAAGAATGAATGATGTATATAAAATGTAAATAATTTAATTTGAACGATTTTGTTTACACAAATCAAAGCGACAATAGTGCCAATTAGCTTACATGTATATACTTTTGATTGTATGTCTGTTTGTAGACAAAACTACTCACCTGGCTACAGATGGACAGCACTCGTGATTGAACAAAGCGCCGGTGGGGTATATACCCACTGCGGTATACAAAGGCTTTGAACCAGTGAACATATGCTGACCGCGAACGGTCTCATACACCTCGTGAGCGTTAAATTGTAAAAGTTGGAGGTTGCAAACTAATAGTTCGCTGATTAATATTTCCACTACAAAATCAACAAAAAAAAAAATTACTTTAACCGGCAAAAGTAATGGTATTCGCCCCTAGTATATTTCAACAACTATCAAATATATTATTCCTATAAAAATATTATTAGTCAGTAGTTGGAAATTGAGGAATGATTTGTTTCAATGTAATTAGTATTCTTAAAGGAGCAATGAATTTATGTATAGATAAATTACCTTTTTCCATTTCAGTTTCATTATAATCTTTAAAAAAATCGCTCCTTTTCAAGCATTCAGTGAGAAACATCGCCATCACGATTCTCTTCAAATAATCATCCCCCTTTCTATATCTCGAATGAGTACAAAGCTTATATACTTGGGTAGCTGCGTGTAGTAATTGTTCGTTACAAGTTTGTTTATCTTTAAGTTTTGTTGTTATTTCGTCGCCTTCCATAGGAATGTTTCTGTTAAGTAAATCCATGCCTTTCTTCGATCTGTTCAGTCTGTCTGTTCGATTTTTATTTTTCGATTTCTTTGGAATTTTGAGTGAGCCCGCATTAATTGCACTTTCAGAATTTTTTAAACATTTTGAATGAATAAGGAGATTTGTGTCCAGATCCGTTTGAGTGACCATCCGAAGAGCTATATGACTTAGAATCGACATACCGGAGCCTATGAGGAATAAAATTAAATTATTGATAAATAACTATAGTCTTTATATCGTTAATATTCAAATTATAAAAGGATATTATAAGATGTTACCAAGGAATAAGCCAAGAAATGGGCACTCGTATGTGTGGTACGTTGAAACAGCTACATCCCTGCATTGGATACTACAGAAAGCTACGCCTGAGCATTTTGGACACCACACCGGAGCTGTATCCTCGCAATCTTCTAACCTTAGATTAAAATGAAACAGAAACGTAATAAGTATAGTTCAGAAACAAAAAAAATTTATATGAATGTCTGAAGTACCTTTTGAAGCAATGTAGACAATGTGTACCATATAAATTTGGTACAAGGCAAGCTGCATAAGGGTCGTCTATCAAAAGCACGTCTCCACATCGTATAGGCTTATTTGCCACAGCATATCGACCCTTAGAACAAATGATATGAATATGATAAACTAGAAGAAAACCTATAATATTTTCCCCCCAGACAATATCAATTTACCTTTGTTTCGTCCTCAGTTATTTTTATTAACTGGGATAAAGATGGCATAGATTGTACAGCTCCGCCGGTTAGCGAGATAACTATAATATAATAACATAGATATTTAAAACAACCAAACAATATACTAGTATATACTCATACAGATATTCATATCTTTAATCATCATCATCAGCAGAGTCCCCGCTTTTCAGTTATTTAGTAATCAAATTTAGTTATTTTTTTAAATGTTCTCTTTACAGTAATTACTTACTAAATGTATATTTCAAATATATTTACATTTAATTATTTTCGTATGAATTCTAATAGATATTTCATAGTTAAATTTATAGTATTATTATGTAAATAATTTTCCCAGATCTCGTCTAATTTGAAAAGTTTTATGTAGTAAATATCTCGATAGTGAATGGAGATTTTTTTGTGTTTATATTTCTTTCAGATCAAAATTTAAGTGTTTTGTCACTGATAAATAAACAGAACATGTTACGTATACCTGACTTATCTGCAGGATTCACCGGATCCACTGAATAATTAAGGCTGTTCATGTCTTGATGCAATTGTTTCCTTGCCGTCTCGTCGGTACCTAAAAGCTTATTTGCTATTTCATAAGAGACTTTTGCTCTGGACGTCTCTCCAATACCTTAAGTAGTGAAAAATCATTTTAGAAACAATTCTTTCAACGAAAGTCACAAGAGAGAGAGAAAATGATAAAAAATTTTGTATTTGAACCTTCAAGTTTTTTAAATAGCGATAACAGTATTATAATTTCAGGTTATTGAACCCTGGTGCTGAACCTTCATTGTTTTAGGGCTAATTGCTGTAACAGTTAAATAGAGATACTGTTAAGTTTGGTTTTAAGATATTCTGTCTTTACCTTTGTAGCAGTGTCCTATACGCCAGTAGTACTGGGCTCGTATTTTAGCTGGCAAACGTTCTTTCAGCGCCATTTTCAAGTCTTCGAGGGCCGCCCGGTGTCTGTTAAGACGCAAAAGTATATCGGAACGTAACCAAAGTGCTAAAGCCAGAGAAACCCCTCCGTCTATTACTTCCTCATCACCTGGAAATTAGATAGCTACTCATGAAAAACTATTTTCAATGTAAAATTTACACGTGTAATCTCTGTCCTAGTTTTTTTAATGTGGTCCAATTCAATGTAGTTTCTTTTAGTCTGATAAAATATTCGTCTACGCCAATTTATTGAATAGTGTTTTGTTGTTACCTGTCATCGGTGATCTTAGTACCGCTTGGCACGCCAAAGCTAGACTTTTTTCAAGGTCACCTTCCTTTAAAGCCGTTTCAGCGGCTCTACGCTTTTCGTTTGAAATCCTTGCGTCTTTACCGCGATAGATGGGTTCAACACGAGATAGCACCTCTTTAAGGCCCTCCATTATCTTAAATAGATATAAAAAGGTTTCTGTGATTTATTTGTTATTGTGTTAAAACATTTTATTTATAATATTTTCGTATGCATTTAAATATTTCCTAAAAGGTATCGTTTCTGAAGCGTGTTACATTGATTTATTGCGGAATAAAACTGTTGGAAAATATAGAAAAATATTTCTGGACTTTTCAAATGAAATAAAATTTCGAGACGGCACTATACAGAGTTGATTTTGTGATTTTGAACTCGTGTGAGGAGTAGGAAAACTTGAGTGCCCTCGCGAAGTCTTGACCCGATTGTCGCTACGATGCACTTTTATTACGACATAACGAATGCTCTTGTTTACTTTTTCATCAATCAAAAATTTCTAATAAAACAACGTTTGATGTAAACCATTAATACGATCAAATTGGTAATTATTATTACAAAGCTTATCATCTCGTTTCCCTTACATAAAATAATTATAAATATTAGCGGGTTGTTGCAATAGTGAACTGTCAACATTACTATCCTTTAACCAGTCAAACTAACCAAAGCTTGCTGGAGTAGCTTACTAGAAGTTCGTTAATAATAGAACTTAAGTGGCAGATTCGAAACTTGTCGAGACCTCAAGTTTCGAACTCTGATCCTCTATCACGGAAGTTCTTAGTGTAAATTGAATCATCATCTATTTTACATATTGCTTTTTTAAAATTCAACACGTACCGTTTTGTTTTCAATCACAGCCGTAACTTTTTTCTCATCGGGAACCTTCTCGAATGATTCTAACCAATTGTCTTTTTTAGCTAATGCAATTAATTCTTCGAATAGATTCTTAAAAAATCCGACCGCGTGTGAGTAAAGCGTTGTATTGCTGCATTTTTCAGCGAACGCTGCATCAACGTTCTCATAAACGCGTGACATTCTCCTAAAAAAAAAATTTATGTTCAAATATATTACAGCAAAAACGCATACTCTGCATGTGTTAATTCTCATGAAAATATTAATATTGTTTCAGTTTCTTATTATCTAAAGCCAAGTTAAATTTTAAGGATAACAATATTTTAGAGAGAAATTCTTTAAAATTCGCGTACAGAAAATTTAATTTAAAACTTTAAGTAATACGTGTAACTGAAAATGTAGGAACGAAAGAATTGTATAGAAATGTGCGAACCTAAATTTAGCAAACGGAACGTTCTCAATAGTATAAATGTCAAGAGTTACGCTCTCTATGACGGCAATAGTTCAGGCGATCGTGTCTCGATTCCTGAAACAAATTTATTGTATCGCATTGTCTCGGAAGAACAAGATTTTCATTTACTATTTACAGCATCTCTTGTTTTCCCAAAAAAAAACCGCTGTTAATAAGTACACAGTTTAGTGGTTCTATGACGTTATTTTCATTGTATGACTCTGTAAAGCGACAGTTGTAAAACAAATTATGGAAAATGTTAAACAGAAACAGTTTTATATACGAATGTTCATTTTTAATATTTAAGTGAAACATCAAAATAATTTCAGCAAATATTAATACCACACCTTTCATAGATTCAAAATATATTATGTGATATTATGAAACATTCTTTGTATTATTTAAGAAGTATATACATATATATTTTCTAAATATGTACTCCATGTTTTTATTATAAAATTGAAATAATATCCATATCCCTAAAAACATTTATAAGAAAGTATTACGATGATATATTTATTGCAGTTTTAAGTTTGTATTGTAACTTGTGCACTTTTAGCTCATGAAATTATTTATTTCATATATTATCTGAACCTTTTGAAAATATTTTTGTAACTATTAAAATAGTATAAAATATTCATTTCAAATTCATTAACATTATATTAACACGGTCAGTGTTATTTCGAATACTTTTTTTAAAATGATAGTAATAAAATCACCTAAAAGCTTACCCAAAATTGAAATACGACAAGATAAAATATGTTCCGTGAAAAATTGTTTAAAATAAAACGAAATAGAAATTTTCAGTGCAGAGCTTCACTCGCATTCAGCAGGCAGACATTTATAATAGTAAACGCACGGTAGAACTTCGCAATTTGTCACAATTGATGTCTTAACTTTATAGCAAAACGAAATACAGACAGAATACGTAAAAAATTATAATTTTTTTTACCTTTTCCGTATATTCACAACGCGGTCGAGCGCACTCAACGCGCGAAATGTAACTAAAATTATCCGCGTGCTGTTCAAAATGTGCGCACGAGTTTATATGTATTGAATTGCTTGAATACAACGCCATCTATTATCAGATATAATCAACATGATCTATAAAAGCCGCACTATTTTTAATCAAGCTTTATTTTGTCCTATTCTCTCTCATTCAATTTCTTTTGTAATTAAACTTTGCACTAATAATAAATGTAACCGAGAAATGAAAGCAGAGGTTAAATATAAACGAACAGCCGTCTTATTGTTTTCACTGAGCCCTATCTCACAAAGAGAGTGTCATGACCATTTATCGGTGCTAGCCAAGTGCGGGTTGGTGAATGAAGTAAATGTTATAAAAGCTTAAATTAGAGAGACTAGTGTTCAAACATTGCTAGAATTAATTGATCAATGGCTAAGGATAGTTAGATAACGGATATAAATTGAGGATTACATTAGTTTGTACAATTTTAATAGAACTATAATGAAGTATATTGATTTTAATGTTTATTAAACGGACATATACGCAATAAAGCACATTTTTTTAATGATGTTAGATAGTAAAATAACCTGATCGGATACAAGCTAATAGATCTTGAGTCTGTTAAATTAAATATGCTATTAAATAGTTTCAGCTATGTGAAGGCGGATTATCGCGGTTGCAACGATGAGGATATTCGGTGGTTGAAGACCAGCTCGTACCGTTATAGTTTATGACTGTCATGTTGGAGTAACAAAAGCCTAGGATGGTGAGATAAGCGCGTCAGAGTCATTTTGACACTAGTGTTGAAGAATGTAAGAAATTTGATGTAGCGCCTACAGTAATTATTTCAGCAGAGATACTGTCGAATGCAATTTAATCAAAATTTTGATTGTGGTAAAATTACTCTATCACCCACAAGTCTGTCTATTTTCACAATCACAGACAAACTAGTTTATAGTGCGGTGGCGGTGATTAAGACTTTTAGTTAGACAATAACATATTTACTACGTAAATAATGTTCACTCAAATTTTAACAAACAAAGCGCTTAATTACGAAGCGATTGTTTAGTCAATTATTTTCTAGAATCTTAACGAGCAGAAATCAGCCGATGGTACCGCAAATTTACTGGATATCCTTTCAAAACATGTTATTGAAATGCGCTCAAGTATGTTCGGAGACCTTTGCTGCGGACGGTTCGCTGAGTCTCGGCGTAAACTTGTCAGGTAAAAAAAAACTTAGTTTTATTTGCACGGCAAATACTTCCAGAAGACATTTCAATTGTTTACGTATACTTAAATAACCGTCGATGAACAGGAATTCTTTAGGAATGCACTGCTGACTAAAATTAGTGTTATGCTTTATTTGTAACACACGAAGGTTTTGCTTTGAGGTGACAACGAAAGTTTTAGATGTTGACAAAGATACGCTACATCTTTTCATCTTCTAACACATAAGATAGTATATCTCGTTATACCAGTATATTAAAAAAAATCACAATGATTTGGAAGTATGATAATATTAGCACACACGTTAGCGTATCTGTTGGCGGCTTACTTTTAACTGATGGTGGAGTTGGTTGTTGGAGTTCTACCAACAGTCTGGGTATAAACACAAAGAGTATTTATCTCTCATAAACAGTATTAAACAAATGTTACTGTGATCCGGTTTGAAGGGCATTGAAAGCTTGTAAAATAACAGGACAACATACTATGTCTCAAGGCGACGAGCGCATTGTAAACATCCTATATAATAGTTATCGAATGAGATGCTCCTGAGAGATAATTAAATAAAGAATAATTGATGTCACATGTTCACGAAAGCTGTTCTTGGAACATGCCGGCTTCCTCGCAATGTTGTTCTTGCCCGGAACCTTCAAAATCAGTGGGGATTGAATCAGCGCTTACATATAAAGTATACGAACGATTTATAAACTGAGCTATCGCGACTTAGACTTATATAGAATACAACTCGTAATTTACGTCGGTAGGACTAAATTATTTATTTTTCTATGTAATTGTTGTTTTTCAATCATTAGCCTATTACTATATAAGGATTGATCAATAAATGTTTATATATTTGTTTAATTACAGTATAACTCTTTTTTTTGACGTGACAACGTCTATTAAATTGGTATAAGATAGGACGCGCGTGCTGAGAAATGTCCCGCACATAAGTGGGCGTGGCTTACGCCGACCGCTAAGTCGGTATGCGTTTGCCCGAATTGGTTGAAAGTAAAAGATGTATTCTATTGCTCAATAATAATTAGAAATAAAATCCCTAACAAATATAATTGAGAGTTAGTATAACTTGATTTGTAACCCGATAAACATGTCAAACAAACGACCGTTTCCAAAACCATTAAAAGAGAACGAACGATTCATTAAGTAATAATAATGAAAGGCATGTAATTTAGAATAATAAAATTTATTATCAAAATTTTTTGTGATATAATTAATAGACGTTGTCACGTTAAAATACATAAGTGCCCTGCACATATAACCCAGAATTTTTTATAAATGATCGCGTGGTACGTCACTGTTACGATGATGGTAGGTGTCTTTTGCGGGAGACCGTCGTATGTGTGCGGACTAACAGTAACGCGGTAATTACTGGGGTAACGAGACTTGACACCTTATCACGACGTCAAACGCAAAGTGGTGCTGTGTATATCCTAACTTGTGCCACGTTGTTATGGTAGGGTTTAAACGAACCCGCTTGAATAGATACAACCTTCATTTTGTAAATCAGGGTCTATAACAGTATCGATGTGTTTCGGCTGAGAGCCGGAGTGATTTTGGCGAGCACACTTTACCATCCACGGCATTGTCACTTAACAGCAAGTGATTTTTGGATGTTTAGGTAAGTTAACAGATTATCTATACCTATCTAACGCAGGTTCGAATACTTTGTATAAAGGAGTACAAATAAGTTTCCGCCGTTTTTTAACACAAATTAAATATTGATTATAGAAGAACGGTAATATAAATTTATTTAAAATATTGCCCATCACTTGCAACCACTTTTTCCCATCTCTCAGGCAGCATTCGAATCCCACGTCTGAAGAACTCCTTGTCTTTTGAGGCTATCCACGAATCAACCCAATTTTTGTTATCCTCATAAGATGTGAACCGCTGCGCCGTCAGAGCATGTGCCATGGACCGGAACAGGTGATAATCGGACGGTGCAATGTCTGGTGAATACGGCGGGTGGGGTAACACATCCCAATCAAGTGTTTACAAGTACTTTTTCACGGGAGCCGTAACATGTGGACGAGCATTGTCATGCAGAAGAATAATTTTTTCGTGTCTAGAATAATATTGAGGGCGTTTTTCCTTCAGAACTCGGCTCAATCTCATCAATTGTGTTCGATAGAGGGCTCCAGTAATTGTTTCGCTCGGATTAAGCAACTCATAATACACTACACCTAGCTGATCCCACCAAATACACAGCATAAGTTTTTTTCCGTGAATATTCGGTTTTGCTGTTGATGTTGACGCGTGGCCAGGTAATCCCCATGATTTTCTTCTTTTTGGATTGTCATAACGTATCCACTTCTCATCACCAGTTACGATACGATGTAAAAAAACCTTTTTTTTATGTCTAGCTAGCAGCATTTCACTTAAGCATAATCGGCGTTCAATATCTCTCGGCTTTAATTCGTACGGAACCCAATTTCTTTGTTTATGAATCATTCCTAATGATTTTAAACGATGTGAGACTGCTTGCTGAGTGACTTCTAATGTTAGAGCAAGTTCTTTTTGTGTTTGAGATGAATCTTCCTCCAATAATTCCTACAATTCTGCATCCTCGTAAATTTTTGGCCTTCCACTGCGATCTTTGTCTTCTAGGCCGAAATCACCGTTTTTAAACTTTTGAAACCACTCTCGACACGTTCTCTCACTCAAAGCACCCTCACCATATGCTTCTACGAGCAATTGATGCGCCTCAGCAGCAGATTTCTTTAAATTAAAGAAGTAAACTAATATTTCCCGCAAATGACGCTTACTTGGCTCAAATTTTGACATTTTCAACTTATAAAAAATATATTTTACCAATATAAAATCAATGATATTAATAGGTTATGTTGTTCTTGAATGTCCAAACTATTTTTTAAGCCGGTTATCATCTGCGAAAGCGAACCGAATCTCCGTGCCGCGTCATCTACAATAAAACGGCGGAAACTTATTTGTACTCCTAATATATTAAATATCCTAATATATTTAATATCCTAATATATTAACGGTCAGTGGAGTTTTGGCAACTTTCACGACTGAATAACTTCAAGTACCCATTAAATTACACACGAACGTAATATGAGAAAGCTTCACTTTATTTTAACAGCATTACAACTTTTAGTGACCCGCTTTTAAGCTTCCGACCTTCGTTAATGGGGAAGGAATTTTATGATATAAACTAGTTGAATTAGGCGGGCTTACTGTCTGTGTGTTTTTATTACTATTATTGTCCATGCCAAAACGAATGCCAGACGCCCTTACTAGTAAACTTTAATAAAGTGATATGGCGCTAGTTTATATTTTGAAAATCTGTAATTTTCTTTGCTCTAAACTTTTACTTTAATAAAAGCCTATGTCTTTTGTCTTTAGCAAGCTACTGATGAAATTTAACAAACTATTCATTCACGTCATATATTCCTATCGTTCACTTTAAAAAAGAAACGATAAGTGTTTTTTTAATTTTATCTTCTTTAATAATCATAGCATCTAACGTTATAATATGTATTCTGAGGCAAATGTTTTAATGAAACATTCATTCATGAGATGCAATATGTATTGTGTATACATTTTATAAAGGAAAGTTTATTTTTGTCATCAAAATAAACAGTTATTAATATAGAGCATATTTTTAACTGAACGTTTGTTTAGTATGGAAATTGAACGTCGTGTAAGCGAATACTGTAACAATGTTGCTTTTCAGCGAAGCACAATTTTAACTTTCCTCTCGCCGGCTGTTAAAGTCCGTTAAAAAGCATCATACATACATTACTATGTACCTTCACAGAGAGAAATGTTTCTAGTGATATTATATTGTTGTTATCACTTGACTTTGTTGAAAACGTTGATATAGTTCATTTTATTTTACAGTAAATATATTTTCTTCTATTAAAATAAGTTATTCATTGAAATGGCATTCGGCGTGTTTGGATACAGTTTTACAGGTTAATGATGTGGTCAGACGATCGGCCACTCAAAAAGTCATTTGCTAAACTCCATTCAGACGTTAACTTATTTTATCTTATGGCCTGATTTGTTACACTCTTTGTTGTTTCTATTCTTAGTCAGTGCATTATAAGTTGGCGTTAATGCGAACTTATAATTTTTGTAGTGTGGTTAATATTCACCCGTCTCGTGAAATATTTTAAAAGAGAAATTTTGTTATGCGAAAATAACACATTATTGAATATTTATTTATTAGAGTTTTTATTCAGAGGGCTATTTAAAACGTGGACGATGTGTTTAGCGTTAAAAAAAACTTTGCTGTAAATTTATAGTTATAGATATTTGTACGTAATGAACAATTAATTTTAAAATCACTTCAACTAAATAGGATTTTACGTAAGTAATTTTCTTAATACTTTTTCCCTGTGCGAAGGTTACAGTGATCTTCACGTTTATTTTTAATCGACTTCCTCGTTAGTTATTATATTGAATAAGCAACAATTCACTTCTCTTTGTACAAGAATAATTAAATTAGTGATTAGTGTTATTCATTTTACTCGAACAAAAAAAATGTTATAAGAAATGATATAATCACTTTTAAATCTATTGAATGTTTGAATCACTGGTTTAAAAGAAAATGTGTTATTGAAGTAATATATTAAAACAATGGCCGAGTTTTTCACTGTTGAATTACTGTCATTCAGACGATGCGTCTAAAGTTAGCTGTAAGACACAAGTTAACCTGTCAATAAATAACAGCAGGTAGTGTTACGCAAATCGTCGCTAAATAGCAAGTTAGTTGTAGTAAGCGGCGCGCCCGCGATACACCGACTGTTACTCAAGCGCCTTAACACCGAGTTAAATAGTTGTAACATTGAATATTGCTAGTAGATAGTAACGTTTTTACTCGCGAGTATAGTCATCGTGACCTCTAAAATGCCGCAGTGTAAATTTGTTGGTCCATCACACATATTTATCTACGAACACAGCGTGTGATTTTAACGTTAAATAATTACTCTAGTTATAACAGAATCGAATATATTTCTAGTCTGTTTGTGTTTCATTAAATTCTACTAATTGCTCTTGTTAATGAACGTTTTCGTTTCGTTAATATGTATGTGGACGTGTCTGTTGTGTTGTTTTGTTTTCAAGTGTTCGCTTTGTTTATTCAGATGCGCTGCTTGTGTTGTTGGTTTGTTTATGTAGACAGACGGTGCTCGGTCTGTTCGGAGATGAGCGAAACATTTTAGCGCCCTGACATCTCGGCGGTGACGCGTCGCTTATCAGCGGTTATCACCCCGCGAGCCTCGAGTCTTGCCCGCGCTCCAGTAGCGCGTTTTCGCTCACACAGAGTGGACTTGCAGCAACTATTTCTTTCCACGACTCCCGACCACCGCCGGCCACGTCCCGACCGTTTACGATCACCTACGAAGCGCTACGAATCTATCTCAACAATCGCTGTGAGTTGATTTCAAAATTTACTATGACCGTACCGTACAGTCCACTGACAATGAGCACTGACTACACACGGACAATCTTGAAGTTCACAAATGACATATATTAACAATGAGTGTTAAGTTGACTGTAAACTTAAGACGACGCGCGTGATCTCGGCGTTAGAGCGTTATGAAGACACATTTTTCTGATTTTAAAGACTATTACATGAGTCATATGGTATGGAAAGATATGAAGGTCGTGTTCAACTCATCCTAAAGTAAATTTGTCTTCGCGGTCTTAATGTATCAGGTGGGATATGTTTATCGCTTGGTGTTAGACTATTTCACACTGCAACTATACTTAACTTCGTGTTCCGCTTTATACATTGTAAGCGAGCCGTGGGCCAGGCTTTCAGGCTGACTCGGTTCAACGTCGCCGATGCATTTCAGGGTTAAACGGTGACAGTTTTCGTTGGCGTTTGTGCAACTTCGTGTTCAGTGAATCGTTTCAACTGTCAAGATTTTGAACCTGAACCTGATCGAACATGCAACGCGTTTTGAAAGAAACAGAAATCGTTTTGTTTATACGTACCTTAATTAGAAATTGTTTTAAATTTAGCAATAATAAATTTTCTAAACAAATTTATTATAAGAAAATACCGCCTTTGTTATTTACAGGTATTATATTCCTTTTGTTAGAAGTTAGAGGTTTTCAATTGTAAACAAAGTTTATTTTCACTATCGCTGTGATAACATAGAGTTTTATTTTTTAAAGTTGGCAGAAAATTTGTAAAAACCTTCCTGGTTCTAACGTTGTGGAGTTATTTAAATTTTACATTAAACTATAAATATAATCAAATGTTTTTGTATTTGATTTATATTTATGTTGATTTTTTCGTTAAAATTACCAGCACAATTAGTAGATACCAATTAAAATATTAAAACATATTGTGATTGTTTACATTTTATTGAAAAAGTCATTATACCCTTTATTTACACAAACAAACAGTCTGAAGAGTCGTCGTATGTAAACAAATCTATTTATACGCGAGTAGTTTTTAATTTTTTTTTTGTTATCGCACACCGTAAGCAATTAATGCTCTCTAATCATCTCCTCTTGAAGAACCGGAGGCGCTTCTTTACCTTATCATTCACCTGATAAAATTTACAGCACCGTAATCGATTGCCGGGATTATTCACAATCGTCGGCGTTGTTAACGCCCGTTGTTGTTTCATTCAATTATTGCTTTGTGAGTGTACTAATTGCAATCATTGTTAGTTATAATTAGATAATAGGAACGGACGATTACATGCGAGGAAAATCTCGATTCGATTGATCACCACCTGATGGTAACACTTGCTACAGCTGAACAAAGTAAATAATCATTACGCAGTTTGGTAGAAATAGGAGCTGCAGTGATAGGTAGGTATTTAACTGACCTACCACCAGTTAACAAATCTCCAACAAATCCCCTGCGACATGTTTATCTATTTAAACATTCAAATAAGCATTACAATTGGATTAGACCTGCCGTCGTACTTTGCCGCGAACAAAATGCGCAATCTGTGCAAACACTGGCATTAATATAGAATTAAATGCAAGTATGTGTGCGTGTGATACTTATTACATTAACCACGAGGATTTTCATTCTTTTCTCTCCTATTAAATCCCATTTTATCGCGTTTAAAATGTCCGCCACAATCACTTTTTAAAAATGTCGCACTTATTCGCTATTGTATGTAATTTTACTAGAGTGAACATTTCAGCGGAATGTCGATAGCAAAATGTGCCACCACCAACAAAACATGTCAAATACATCGCCGAACAAAGGTGCCTGTGCTAATTAATATTGGAATGCCTCGAAAATTTTCTGGATTTAATTTAAAATTAATTGGTCATCGAGGGCTTCGCTCTGTTTACATTTCGGTTTAACTCAATTAAATCTCTTCATTATGAATATGGTTTTTCATCGTAATTGGTAAAACGAAATCAGTACCGACGGATCAACTCAAACTTTAACATTTAATGATTTCATAATTTGTAAATGGGGTTTGGACTTATCTATACAATATAAACAAAACTTGGTACAGAATATATTATACTAACTAGCGTCACATTATTATGGGAACGCGTATCACTTACCATCATCCTGCCGTCTATATATATTTTCGATATATATATATATAAAACGAAAATGTTTTAAACTTCAATGATAAGATCAATCATATCTTTACATTTAAGCTCTAGATTGAGATATCGTAGACCGATTATCATTTTGTAATAAATACACCTTACGCAGCACAGTGTTTCCATATATGTTGACGATGTACAACATATTATGTTGACCGTGATGTAAATAAATATCTGACGTTGACAGGCCTATAACACATACTAAAACGGATACCCTAGTCCATTACATCCAAGTGAATTAAGTTAACTATTAAGAAATTTTTATTACAGATATAAACATCGACAAATCTGTATTTAATCTATAATAAAAGACTATTTTCTTGTTAAAAGTAATGTTAGAGAAACGAATTGAAATTTGTGTTTTAATATTATCTTCCGTTTTCGCCAGAATGTTTTTTTTTTCATTCTGTCCGTTCGCATAGTGTGACAAATTAGGTAACTTTAGGCACAACAAACACTTGAACCTTGGCTTTGAAACAATGCCTTACTTAACTGCTCGCCGCGATGTTCACGGTACAATGAGTTTAACTAATTGTCAGATAACTGTTCAGTTTGATCTTACTACAGAGATTGTATTTAGTGCATTTCAATTGTATTGCGTTTTCATTGATGAAAAGATCGCTGTTATACGAAGATAATTTCAGATTAAATTACATAGCTATAATACAATTAATATTCCATTAAAAACTTTATCATATTTCTCCGAGTTCGTTACACAAAAAGTTTCTAAGAAACTGATAAAGATGGAGAAATAGTTTGCGAACTTTATCAATTTTTAATACTGGTTTATAAAAAATATTATAGCCACCGCTGGACATGTTTCTTGTAAGGTACTCTTTCTAGTTTAAATGTTTTAATGAATATCAAATTGTAGATAGATCAATCATAACACAAAAGAAAAAGAGAGAGAAATGGGACCATCTTCCATTCGAAATTGTTACAAACGAGCACAGGAGTAATTTTAGTTTACCTCAAACTAACGAAAGATTTTATAAGATGGAGCCACTTTGGAACAATATTTATATAAGGTTATTAATACAACGCGAAGAGAATTCTTCTTCGTTCAGAATGAAGTTATAAATTGTGGAATAGTATAACAACACATAAACGTTTTATGTTATATTACTATTTGAAAGTGTCGGGTTGTTGATCGTAAAAAAAAAAAAATTATCAAGAGTTTTGCATCAATGACTGTATCAAAAAGGTTTATGTGGTTTTTGTGTTAGAAGAAAGAAGAATTCATTGCTTAATTCAGAGAGAACGGATTGATTATTAATATGAAATTTAACAGAGAAATCGATAAAATAATATGTAAGTATTTGATAGTTCTACAAAAATATCAAGATGTTTGTAGAACTATCAAATAAGTGTAATATAATTTACGTTAGAACTTTTCAAATTCATATCGGTTACGAACTTTAAAGATCAATCAAATTCTGGCGTCTCATATTTCTTTTTCAATTTTATCGCTTGATAAGAATCAATATATAATCATTAATATGTATTATATCATCAATAATTTTTTTTAATAATAGTAACATGATTAATTTTTCCGGTTGTTAAAGACTAGCAATACACCGAAGAACTGATTTATGTCTTTACTTAAATAATTATATAAGTATCCTTAACTTATAATAGCATAGGTACTAAAGTTGGGGATAAATTAATGCTGCCATCAGTGTACCCTTCCAAGTAAGCACTACGTGGAGGACTACTAGGATATAATCAAATGTACTCATCATTTAGTTAGTCTTTTAAGTCATATAAGTAAGTTCTAACAAAAATACATAAAAAATATTGTATAATGTCGAAGAGTTGACTAAAATATAATTTTCACCCAAACTTTTCAAGTAAATTCTAAATATTTTTTAATTTTAGTTAAAATTTGTAAGTAAAAGTAATATTTACTTCAAAATTAATGATGTAGAAAAGTTCCTATTACTTATACGATTTTTGATTAAATATTTCTGCTATAAATTATAATAAAAAAGTGAAATTAGACCGATAAAATTTCTTCTCTTTATAGTTGAATAATAAAACGACTACGCCGTTTAAGTCTTCGAATATTAAGTAGAACTTAATAATGCTCTGATGCTTAGGATTATGAAATACAAAGGCGGCGGAAAAAGCGTTGCCGCGGTAACGACGTAGACAACCTTCCCAAAAACAAAATTAAACTTTAATCACGAATTTATACAACTTAGATCTCGAATGAGAAGGAAGACTTCACATAATAAAGTATGATTTAAAAAGAACAACTTATTCATGAACTGTTTCAGGGCGTGTAGACCGGATATGGAAAAAAGTAAAACAATTTTTGCAATTGATCTTCATGATCTTCAAGAACTAGAACTTAGTACTTGTTATTAAATTAACACAGCTTAATACAAGCAGAACATATTCGAACCAGTTACAATAACTGAATGGCAATGCGATACTAAGTTAAGTTGTCAATATGAAAAAAAATGTCGATTCCAACTTGTGTCAATGTGCGTAAGTAAAAACTTATCGCTCCTATAGACAATTGATATATTACTTTATTTGCTACCTACATTGATGGTAGAGGTAGCTATTGTAGAAGATCTTGTAGCTTGGTAAGCTTCTATCGCAAAGCCTATTCCATGCCTAACAGTACGCAAACATTACTGAAAATCTAACACGATGAATACAATATAGTGTACATACTAGTGCTTCATTGTTACGAGTATATCACTTACCATCAGCTGAATAATATTCACTTGAATATTGATGTTAATATTTAATCCTTGCCGTGATAGCCTAATGGTTTGAACTTCCGCATTCCAATCTGAAGGTACCGGGTTTGAATCCGGCGTTCACCAATGAATTTTTCAATTTATGTGCAGTTAGTATAACACCAACTAATGTCACGTGCTTTGACGGTGAAAGAAAACATTGTGAGGAAACCTGCATATCTACGTCATGACCATGCTCGCACTAGTATGTGAAATGGAGAAGGCAATGGCAAACCACTCCATTATATAACTGCCAAGAGAGTCGTCGTGTGTTTAATTACCCATGATGACCATGACTCTCAGTCATGAGGAAATACGACTTAGAAGAATTAATCCTAAACTATAGAACTTTTCAAAGACATGAAATTTTGGTCTGTTTTGACAGAGCAATGGTTTGGTTTTTTCTGTGTCAATTTAAGAAATTAATTTTTGTGTCATTCCAAAGGATCTTTTGAAATTTTTAATAATTAATGATCAGTGGTAGAGTAGAGAGAAGTGGAGTGATAAGTAGTAAAGCAGAGCACGTCTTAAGACAGGACTGATGCTGAGAAGGAACTGTGTGAGGGCGCGTTGTGTATTTAATTATTAGATATTAATATTACCGGTAACATTAACTCTTTAATTCAGTTTATCGAATAGTTATGTAGTGTACGCACACCGCATGTGCTAACGGACAATTATTAATTGCATGTTTCAACTGAAACAACATTGTTTATTTACGTTCGCAACAAACATCACACGCTCGGTTATTCTAAATTTTCTTTTCAGTTATTTTTAGAGAACATACTTTGTCCACTATTATTAATAACTAAATACTAGGATCTGCATGTAATTTTTATTTATATATACATTTTACTGGGTAGTCTTTTACGTATAACTCGAGATTTTATAGTGTACTTGTACTGTATACTTTGTAGTGTTTTTTCGATTAAGTCTGACTATCTATTAATTTACCACTGTAACAGCAGTGTTTTCAGAACCTTCTGAATGATTATATTCATATGATTTTAAGGTCGAATGGTATAAATAATGATAACATACACAGTTACAATTATAAAATGAATTTCACACGGGAGAAATAGAGTAGGAGTAATAAGCAATCAAAAAGCTCGTGCACACGCTCAAAGGCTAGCCTCGAATTGGTCTTAGATGATAACCAGACCTTTGTAGAATTGGGTACATCGAAAATTTATATACGAATCTGGCTTAGCTATGCATTGAAACATATTGTTTGCTTTCATGAATATATAGTTCTATTGAAAGCACTGAGAAACTAAGTAAGCTTTCAGTCCATTGTTTTCGCGTTGCTTTTGATGAGCAATCGGATTAGCTCTTTGTTGCATAAATCTTCAGACTCCATGCTAATATATAATAAAATTATTGAATCTAAACACAACATTGTATTGACATAATTTCACACTTATTAAACAGTTTTTTATTAACACAAATTCTCCAGTGTTGTATTCTTGTTAGTCGATTTGTGGAAGCTACAGCAGAATTATGAACCTACGCTGTGCAGTTACACCAATAATTAGCAGTTTCCAGATCCTTATTAATTTTCTGCTTTTACGATGTTTTATTAAGAGCTCTTTTCAGACTTATGAGCGAGTTTCTTAATGAATTTCCACGAGTATTCAATTTGCCGAGAATAACCAAGAAAGTATTTTATGTCTCGTTTTACGTATATGAAACCGCCGCGCGCTAGTTCGCAATATATTTCTCTTTATTTCAATTTAAAAACCCTTTGGCTCACGGCATCCTTAGGGATGGAATGACTGCTGAAAATGTATTGTGAAACTAATATACGTTGTTTGCTCCGGCAATGTTTCAACAGGGGACGCCATTCGCAAACACAATTTATATTTTCTATTTATTTATTATATTACCCCGTGCCATGCGAGTGTTTGACATCGAGATTGTAAACTAGTTCGCAACATATTATCTGAAAGTTAACGTTCGCAACTACTTCATCATTCATTGTTAGTACGACTGTTGTGATAAACAGTGTGCAAACTCAAAGGAAATTTGAAACAAAAATATTTTAATATTTTATTAAAGACACTTCTAACTCTAATAGTGCAATTGAACTCTCGATCCTTTTTTTTGCTTATATTGTTGCGGACAGACGTTAACATATCCCACAGATAGTTTGGTAAGTAGCTATCCATAAGCATACTTTAGGTTTATGAAATCTATATTTTTATATAAATACTCTTTTTAAGTTGTATAGGAAAGTCTTGATTTTGACATTTTTTAAAAGGTTTAAATTCCACTGTTACATTTTTGAAATTGAAAGGGTTAACGATAAATCTTTTAGTAGAACGTTATATGTAAGCTTAAGTTAAATCTAACCTGTGATTGTATTTGTCGGTAACGTAATTGTTTTATCTATAAAAATGTGTTTTTTTTTATAAATAAATGTTGAATGAAGCTTAGTGAAACTATTTCATACAGTGCTTAAAAACTAATTTTCCGGATCGAAATTATGTTTGCCGATCGAGCAGTATTCGAAAATAACGTTGAATTCGTCGCGAATTGAATTTTGATTTCAAACGCTACGGAAATCGAGTCTCGTATGTGCTCTCATATCCGCAATTTCGCACTTTCTATTTGCAAAGTGTGAATATGAAAGACTAAAGTTAAAATTTAGAAGAAGCTCATGAGTTTTTTTTATGAAAAGTTAACTTTGTTATTACTAAGTTCTGATTATGTTGATGAATATGCCGATAATAATTGGATTAAATCGTAATTTTTTTAACCTATTACTTTTCACCAATCAACATTAGCCAATTGACTCCCAGCGCGATCAGTGATGCAAACTGCATCCAACGATTCCCTGCGATCTTCACCTGGTCTCACTCACACATTGTTATATCAGCTCACTAATCTGATTCGATCACGTAGAGAAATACCTAGCATAGCTATATCCATAAAGTTCTGATTGGCTTTGAGCTCTTTAACGAGGCCTGTATTTAGTCCATACTATACCTGTTAAAACCGTACCGTTGTATTGTTATACCGGCTAGGCTTTCATTACTAATTAGTCGCTTAGTCTTTTATAATTTTTAATAATACCACTAGTAAACTGAATATTTTTATTTATAGTTTTATCCTCGGTTATAAATTATATACAAACTTGAAGAGAAATAAAAGTCATGTACAATTCGAAAATGTTTTTCGAAATTACTCAATCTCGATTCAACATTAGTTTATTTTTTTCTATAATAACTTTAGGGATGACTTAAATTTCACATAGTATAAAGTGACAAGAGAGTCACGGAAGCGTGATCGTCCAGAATATTTTGGTTGGTGTATGTTCCAACATACATCTACTTCCAAATATAGTACATATATAGATACAAGTTAAGTAGTTTTGCAATGTGAGGGTGGTAACCAATTGGTCAGGTTCGATAAAACTCTACCATTGTCTAAACTGCTTGGCAGAATAAGGTTCTGCGTTGAGACTTACAAGACTTATAACATTTATCATACATCATAATTTTAGCTCGTCCAAATTTGACGGTATTTGACGTACAAGCCGCGCTTGGTAATCGGAGTTTTAGTCGCCTTTTATGACGCGTCCAAAGCGCAATGACGTTGGCTTCATCCCATTGTTGAATCATAGTTAAACTTAATATTATAACATCAAATGACACATTCATTGGTGCAACGAGTACTGATGTCACATACATTGCACTTTTTCTGGTTTATCTTCATATTTCGTTGCCACCGAATCGCTGATTCGATCGCTTCACCGTTCACACGATTTCGAAAAATAACAAATGTATGATAATTAAGAGGCGAATGGTAATAAAAATTAAGAGTTTTTATACGAGACCTGGCAAGCGCAACGTAAGACTGATTACCAGGTGGACCGACGAACTGATGAAAATCGGAAGGAATCGATAGATGCTAGTGGCAACGGACTGGTCGTGTTGAAAATTTGTTAACTTGATCTATTTAGCAGGTGGCAACGGTATGATGATGATTGCATTTTTACACTAATAAAGACAAAAACAAGACTTACTCTAAAATTAACAAATTTTGTTTACTTAAAAAATACTTGAATTAAATCTAATAGTTTTCAGGTTTTGTTTCTTCGCTGACTGATGAATTCGTCCAAAACGATATTGTAACGGGACGTTTTCCTGCGGCGTTGATTGATGGCGCCACTGGTAAAAAGGTGCGCGCTATAGTATATATGAACGCGTTTCGATATTAGCGCGCGCCCATTTTTGGTCGTCGAGTCCAACCAGTAGCTGGATCTCCACAAGTCGAGGCACGCCCTACGTGGGCTACCGCAAGAACTTCTACAATTGGCGCCCAACGTGGGGCAACAGCTACACAGCAAGTGATCGTGCACTGTGTTTGATCAATGAAGAAGGAGAGCGACGAGGTTCGCGAAGCGGGTACATCAAGACATCAAAGTTCCGGTCCTGTCTTCATAACCAAAAAAGAATACAAGACTACAAGAACTACAAAACCAGTCGAAGATGGCATTTTCCTTCACAAAAGATCAGTTCCAACAGCTGACAACGGCTACCACGAGCAAAAACAGTAGCTCTTTTGCCTCTTGTATAATATGTTTCGATGGTACAAGAACTTCTGAGTCCGTAGAAACTTTTCTGGCATCCGTAAGCGTTTACAAGCGTGTAAATAATATAAAGGATTTCGACGCACTCACCGGATTACCTTTACTTTTGAAGAAAGATGCTGGAGTATGGTGGCAAGGTATAAAGGATACCATCACATCATGGACGGATTTCGAGAACCGTCTCCGAGACGCATTTGCCCCAAAAAAACCTGCATACATTCTATATCAGGAAATAATGTCAAATAAGCAAGCCCATGACGAATTAACGGAGGAGTTCATAGCAAAGAAGCGGTTTTTATTCGCTCAACTTCCGAAGCCGGAGCCAAACGAAGCACAACAGATTGACATGTTGTTTGGCCTGTTGAATATTAATATCAGAGAAAGAATATCCAGAGATAATATAAATACATTTGACGAATTGCTTAAAGCGGCTCGTGGCGTAGAAAGGACTCTGTCTGAACGGAGGCGCATGGCTTGCAGTGAGAATCCAGAAACAGTATTCCCAAGTGATCGCAAAAAAGAATACGGGAACACGAGGTGCAGATTTTGCCGAAGCAAAGGCCTCACCTCGGACCAATGCTTTAGTAAAAATAAGAAGGGAAGAGAAGTTGCTTCTTCTTTTGGTATACAAACGAATGAGGCTCAAAAGGGTGAAGTGGTAACACGTGTGCCAATCATTCCAGCATCCAAATTTTCATGTTATGGATGTGGAGCGCCTGGCGTCTTTCGCAGCAATTGTGCGAATTGCCAGAAAGCTAGAATACCGACATCAACCGACATTGGTTTCTGCGCTCTTAACGTTAAAATTGATGCACGTGCTAGACCAATTGTCTTTACTGAAATAGCAGGCACCCAAGGCGTAGCTTATATCGACACTGGTGCCAAGACCAGTGTCGCGTCCTACAGACTTTACAGTGTGTTGAAACAGAAGCAGTTCAAGTTTCATCAAGAAACTGCCTACGTTGCCTTAGCAGGCGGACACAAGAAACGCCAGCACATCTTAACTACAGAAGTCCCAGTAAAATTATGCAATCGGTCTATACAAACTAAATTCCTGGTACTACCACAAGCCCGCAATAACCGGACATTATTGGGCGTTGGTTTCATTCAAGACGCAGGCATAGTACTAAACTTACCCCAATTCACTTGGCACTTTATAGATAATCCACAAATCATATACGAATTATACAATGAAAACTTCACCACCTTTAAAGAAGATGCTGTTGAACTATCTCCTGTACTTCACACAGAAGACCGTCCAGATTTACCTGAACCATCTACTACCGAAAGAAGTCTCCATCGCCCATATGGACCACTTGTACCCTTGGAAATGTCTACGCCGCCTAAACGTAGTAGAGCCGTCTTGTTCGATGGATACTCACCAGTCATTGACGCGTTATACCGCGATGCAAAGCGGGCCGTGGCAGAAGCAGAGGTGGAGTTGTCTCCTAAGTCAGAAAACCTGTTCCCATCTACTGAAATATTAAGCGTAGAAGCAACGACGTTGAGCCACGAAGATTAGAGGTTGTTGAAAGAGCTTTTGGAACAAAATGAACCCGTATTTGTCTCTAACGGGAAGCCAACGAGCCACGTAGAGCACCACATAGGTACTGGAAATCATAGCCCAGTTGCTGTTCCCCCCTATAGGCTATCGTCCACAAAAACGGAGACCCTAAGAAGGGAAGTAGACAAAATGCTTCAGGAAGGCATCATCGAGCCGTGTATATCACCGTGGTCATCGCCAGTAGTACTGGTGCCTAAAAAAGATGGTGAAATAAGAGTATGCATTGACTACCGGCAACTAAATGCTGTTACTACTCCTGAAAGATATCCTATACCCCGAATCGACGATCTTCTTCATGACACGAAGCTTACGCCATTTATAACGCCATTGATCTTTGCGCAGGATACTGGCAGATTAGAGTGAGGAGTGAAGATCAGTTGAAGACAGCTTTTATAACTCCCTTCGGCATATATAAGTTTCTGCGAATGCTATTTGGGCTTAGAAACGCACCAGCCACCTTTCAACGCCTAATGGATGGGTTTCGCGTGACACTGAATCACATAAAGTTACTGGTTTATCTTGATGACCTAATTGTGCTATCTCCCACATTTGAACAGCACCTAAAGGACCTGCGAGACGTTTTTCATTGCCTAAAGAAGTATAATCATGTAGCTAATAAAGACAAGTGTAGATTCTGCTGTTCCCAAGTGAAGTATCTGGGACACTACATTACACCGAAGGGTCTAGAAATGGACCCGGAAAAGGTTAGATCTATTACTGATATGGCCGTACCTAGGAATCTAAAACAATTACTTTCCTTTCTTCAAATGTGCTCTTGGTACCGACGTTTCATGCCTAATTTCTCTAAGGTGTCCGAACCTCTTACAAGACTCACCGAAAAGGGTACGCCATGGATGTGGCAAAACGAACAGGAAACAGCTTTCGGTACTCTTCGACAGCTTTTGGTGACTGCCCCTGTTTTGGCGCAAGCAGATGACACTCGACCTTTTATTTTGAAAACGGATGCAAGCGCTTATGCCATCGCAGCTGTTTTAGTCCAGGGGGAGAAAGAGCAAGAGCACCCCGTAGAATATGCTAGCCGTTTATTAAAACCAGTCGAAAGGAATTATTCCACTACGGAACGAGAGGCATTGGCTGTAGTGTGGGCAGTCAATAAATTTAGGGGTTACCTTGAGGGATCACCAGTGACTGTCTTGACAGATCATCAGGCCCTAAAATGGTTGATGTCGTTAAAATCGCCCACAGGTCGACTGGCAAGATGGGCGCTCCAGCTGCAGCCCTACGATATCACCATTAAATACATTAATGGTAAGACCAACGTGGTGGCAGATTTACTCTCTAGACCGAGATGCGAGACCCATGATGAAGAAACCTGTGGAGTATGTAGTGTAGTGATAGACATGCCTAGAAAGAACCCAGAGGAAGTCAGAAATGAACAAATGAAGGACGACTGGATAGTAAAAATTGTTAGCGCTTTGGAGGGAAAAAAATGAAGAAGATGCTATTTACTGGAGTAAGAAAGGCTATGTTATGTGTAACGGAATACTCTACAGATATCATAGCCAATCTGACACTGATGAATCTCAGTTAGTGGTACCTGAGAAAGAACAGGCACGAGTCATTGCGACGTATCACGATGATGCTACTGCCGGACACTTACTTACCAGGTGGTAGGTCTCTGTTGCCGGAGACCGTCTGGATGGGTACCACCGCAGCTCCTATTTCAACCGCTAAATAGTAGTGTGCAAACATTATTGTGTTCCGGTTTGAAGGGTGCTGTAGCTAGTGTAATTACTGGGGTAACGAGACTTAACACCTTGTGTCTCAAGACGACGAGCGCAATGTGGTGCAGTGTATAACATCTTAACTAGCGCCCTGTTGTCATGGGCAAGCGTATCACTTACGATCAGGTGAACGTGTTGCTCGCCTCGTCGCAAAGAAGTATAAAAAAAAAAACACTATTGTGCCGAGAAAACTATAGAGCGTATCGCTCGACGTTATACATGGAAGAAGATGCGAACGCAAATCGAAAACTATGTTCGAAATTGTATTCAATGCCAAAGGTACAAGGCTTCAAATCAAAAGCCGACAGGCTTACTACAGACCACAGCTATGAACGCAAGGTTTGAGGTCATTGCCTTTGACTTGTTTGGATCCCTACCTCGTACAGAAAGGAATGAGACCTGGATTTTCATAATAAAAGACGTGGCAACAAGATGGGTAGAGTTATTTGTTCTAGCAAGAGCTACCGCAGAAGAATGTGCTACGGTATTGCTAAATGAAATAATCGTGAGATACGGAACCCCTCGCCGGTTTATAAGTGATAATGGACCTCAATTTGTCAGCAACATCCTGCAGAAACTAGTTTATTGTTTAGGAATAACCCATGGCTTTACCCCCGTGTACCATCCAGAAACAAATCCTGTAGAGAGTAGGAATCGAGATCAAAAAACCCAGCTGGCCGTCCTTGTAGGAGACGACCACACAATTTGGGCGGAAAAGCTACCAAGTATTCGCTTTGCGATGTATACGGCGAAATCAGCAACGACTGGGTACACCCCTGCATACTTAACTTTTGGGCGAGACTTGCGTACACCAGATGACGTTCAGCACGACATGAGGTCAATTATACAAAATGAACATTTTATCACTGCGATAACCCCTAAGCTGTTGATCATGTCTGAAACGATGAAAAGAGCAATGGAAATACAAAAATGGAAAGAAGAGAAAAGAAAAGAATACGTTGATCAAAAGCGCCAAGCTAACTCAAGCTATCGACCTGGGGCTCTAGTCAAGGTCGACGTACACCTGCTCAGTAAAGCCACTCAGGGATATAGTGCAAAATTAGGTCCCCGTAGAGATGGACCATATGTAAGGAAAGATGGCCCAAGCTCATATGAGATAGCCTGCCCGGACACCCCTGATACAGCAGCAGGAGTATACCATTCCTCCGCATTAAAACTATATCAAGGAAAAGAATGTAAAAGTCTGCCTGCCCCCACACAGGCCATACGTAAGAGAGGACGCCCACGTAAGCGACCCTTGTAATTCAAAACAAAAAAATATGAAGATCTTGTCTTTCTCGTTGGGACGTCATCGAAGATAGAGGGGGAGACTGTAACGGGACGTTTTCTTGCGGCGTCGATAGATGGCGCCACTGGTAGGAAGGAGCACGCTATAGTATATATAAACGCGATTCGATATAAGCGCGCGCTCATTTTTGGTCGTCCAGTCCAACCAGTAGCTGGATCTCCACAATTGGAGTCCAAGTAGTAGCTGGATCTCCACACTTGAGTCCAAGCAGAAGATGGATCTCCACAATTGGAGTCCAAGTAGTAGCTGGATCTCCACACTTGAGTCCAAGCAGAAGATGGATCTCCACAAGTCGAGGCTCAAGCAGTAGCTGAATAGACGAGATAAACCGCCACCACGGTACTCTTGGCTCTCCGCACTACTAATTGGATCTCCACAAGTCGAGGCTCGAGCAGTAGCTGAGTAGACGAGAAAAACCGTCACCACGGTACTCTTGGCTCTCCGCAATACTAACTGGATCTCCACAAGTCGAGGCTCGAGCAGTAGCTGAGTACACGAGAGAAACCGCCACCACGGTAATCTCGGCTCTCCGCACTACTAACTGGATCTCCACAAACTAAGGCTCATGCAGTAGCTGAGTAGACGAGAAAAACCGTCACCACGGTACTCTTGCTCTCCGCACTACTAACTGGATCTCCACAAGTCGAGGCTCGAGCAGTAGCTGAGTAGACGAGAGAAACCGCCACCACGGTACTCTTGGCTCTCCGCACTACTAACTGGATCTCCACAAGTCGAGGCTCGAGCAGTAGCTGAGTAGACGTGAGAAACCGTCACCACGGTACTCTTGGCTCTCCGCAATACTAACTGGATCTCCACAAGTCGAGGCTCGAGCAGTAGCTGAGTACACGAGAGAAACCGCCACCACGGTAATCTCGGCTCTCCGCACTACTAACTGGATCTCCACAAGTCGAGGCTCGAGCAGTAGCTGAGTAGACGAGAGAAACCGCCACCACGGTACTCTTGGCTCTCCGCACTACTAACTGGATCTCCACAAGTCGAGGCTCGAGCAGTAGCTGAGTAGACGAGAGAAACCGCCACCACGGTACTCTTGGCTCTCCGCCTACTAACTGGATCTCCACAATTGGAGTCCAAGTAGTAGCTGGATCTCCACAAGTCGAGGCTCGAGCAGTAGCTGAGTAGACGTGAGAAACCGTCACGACGGTACTCTTGGCTCTCCGCACTACTGACTGGATCTCCACAAGTCGAGGCTCGAGCAGTAGCTGAGTAGACGAGAGAAACCGCCACCATGGTACTCTTGGCTCTCCGCACTACTAACTGGATCTCCACAAGTCGAGGCTCGAGCAGTAGCTGAGTAGACGAGAGAAACCACCACCACGGTACTCTTGACTCTCCGCACTATTAACTGGATCTCCACAAACTAAGGCTCATGCAGTAGCTGAGTAGACGAGAGAAACCGTCACCACGGTACTCTTGATTCTCCGCACTACTAACTGGATCTCCACAAGTCGGGGCTCGAGCAGTAGCTGAGTAGACGAGAGAAACCGCCACCACGGTACTCTTGGCTCTCCGCACTACTAACTGGATCTCCACAAGTCGAGGCTCAAGCAGTAGCTGAGTAGACGAGAGAAACCGCCACCACGGTACTCTTGGCTCTCCGCACTACTAACTGGATCTCCACAAGTCGAGGCTCGAGCAGTAGCTGAGTAGACGTGAGAAACCGTCACGACGGTACTCTTGGCTCTCCGCACTACTGACTGGATCTCCACAAGTCGAGGCTCGAGCAGTAGCTGAGTAGACGAGAGAAACCGCCACCATGGTACTCTTGGCTCTCCGCACTACTAACTGGATCTCCACAAGTCGAGGCTCGAGCAGTAGCTGAGTAGACGAGAGAAACCCGCACCACGGTACTCTTGGCTCTCCGCACACTAACTGGAATCTCCACAAGTCGAGGCTCGAGCAGTAGCTGAGTAGACGAGAGAAACCGCCACCACGGTACTCTTGGCTCTCCGCACTACTAACTGGATCTCCACAAGTCGAGGCTCGAGCAGTAGCTGAGTAGACGAGAGAAACCGCCACCACGGTACTCTTGGCTCTCCGCAATACTAACTGGATCTCACAAGTCGAGGCTCGAGCAGTAGCTGAGTAGAACGAGAGAAACCGCCACCACGGTAACTCTTGGCTCTCCGCACTTACTAACTGGATCTCCACAAGTCGAGGCTCGAGCAGTAGCTGAGTAGACGAGAGAAACCGCCACCACGGTACTCTTGGCTCTCCGCACTACTAACTGGATCTCCACAAGTCGAGGCTCGAGCAGTAGCTGAGTAGACGTGAGAAACCGCCACTACGGTACTCTTGGCTCTCCGCACTACTAACTGGATCTCACAAGTCGAGGCTCGAGCAGTAGTGAGTAGACGAGAGAAACCGTCACGACGGTACTCTTGGCTCTCCGCACTACGACTGGATCTCCACAAGCGAGGCTCGAGCAGTAGCCTGAGTAGACGAGAGGAAACCGCCACCATGGTACTCTGGCTCTCCGCACTACTAACTGGATCTCCACAATCGAGGCTCGAGCAGTAGCTGAGTAGACGAGAGAAACCACCACCACGGTACTCTTGACTCTCCGCACTATTAACTGGATCTCCACAAACTAAGGCTCATGCAGTAGCTGAGTAGACGAGAGAAACCGTCACCACGGTACTCTTGATTCTCCGCACTACTAACTGGATCTCACAAGTCGGGGCTCGAGCAGTAGCTGAGTAGAACGAGAGAAACCGCCACCACGGTATCTTGGCTCTCCGCCACTACTAACTGGATCTCCACAAGTCGAGGCTCAGCAGTAGCTGAGTAGACGAGAGAACCGCCACCACGGTTACTCTTGGCTCTCCGCACTACTACTGGATCTCCACAATTCGAGGCTCGAGCAGTAGTGAGTAGACGAGAGAAACCGCCACCACGGTACTCTTGGCCTCCGCACTACTAACTGGATCTCCACAAGTCGAGGCTCGAGCGTAGCTGAGTAGAACGAGAGAAACCGTCACGACGGTACTCTTGCTCTCCGCACTACTGACTGGATCTCCAACAAGTCGAGGCTCGAGCAGTAGCGAGTAGACGAGAGAACCGCCACCATGGTACTCTTGGCTCTCCGCCACTACTAACTGGATCTCCACAAGTCGAGGCTCGAGCAGTAGCTGAGTAGACGAGAGGAAACCGCCACCACGTACTCTTGGCTCTCCGCACTATTAACTGGATCTCCACAAACTAAGGCTCATGCAGTAGCTGAGTAGACGAGAGAAACCGTCACCACGGTACTCTTGATTCTCCGCACTACTAACTGGATCTCACAAGTCGGGGCTCGAGCAGTAGCTGAGTAGACGTGAGAAACCGCCACACGGTACTCTTGGCTCTCCGCACTACTAACTGGATCTCCACAAGTCGAGGCTCGAGCAGTAGCTGAGTAGACGAGAGAAACCACCACCACGGTACTCTTGACTCTCCGCACTATTAACTGGATCTCCACAAACTAAGGCTCATGCAGTAGCTGAGTAGACGAGAGAAACCGTCACCACGGTACTCTTGATTCTCCGCACTACTAACTGGATCTCCACAAGTCGGGGCTCGAGCAGTAGCTGAGTAGACGAGAGAAACCGCCACCACGGTACTCTTGGCTCTCCGCACTACTAACTGGATCTCCACAAGTCGAGGCTCAAGCAGTAGCTGAGTAGACGAGAGAAACCGCCACCACGGTACTCTTGGCTCTCCGCACTACTAACTGGATCTCCACAAGTCGAGGCTCGAGCATAGCTGAGTAGACGTGAGAAACCGTCACCACGGTACTCTTGATTCTCCGCACTACTAACTGATCTCCACAAGTCGGGGCTCGAGCAGTAGCGAGTAGACGAGAGAAACCGTCACCACGGTACTCTTGGCTCTCCGCACTACTAATTGGATCTCCACAAGTCGATGCTCGAGCAGTAGCTGAGTAGACGAGAGAAACGCCACCACGGTACTCTTGGCTCTCCGCACTACTAACTGGATCTCCACAAGTCGAGGCTCTAGCAGTAGCTGAGTAGACGAGAGAAACCGCCACCACGGTACTCTTGGCTCTCCGCACTACTAACTGGATCTCCACAAGTCGAGGCTCGAGCAGTAGCTGAGTAGACGTGAGAAACCGCCACTACGGTACTCTTGGCTCTCCGCACTACTAACTGGATTTCCACAAGTCGAGGCTCAAGCAGTAGCTGAGTAGACGAGAGAAACCGCCACCATGGTACTCTTGGCTCTCCGCACTACTAACTGGATCTCCACAAGTCGAGGCTCGAGCAGTAGCTGAGTAGACGTGAGAAACCGCCACCATGGTACTCTTGGCTCTCCGCACTACTAACTGGATCTCCACAAGTCGAGGCTCAAGCAGTAGCTGAGTAGACGAGAGAAACCGCCACCATGGTACTCTTGGCTCTCCGCACTACTAACTGGATCTCCACAAGTCGAGGCTCGAGCAGTAGCTGAGTAGACGAGAGAAACCGCCACCACGGTACTCTTGGCTCTCCGCACTACTAACTGGATCTCCACAAGCTAAGGCTCATGCAGTAGCTGAGTAGACGATTGAAACCGCCACCTCGGTACTCTCGGCTCTCTTCAATGCCTCACTCAAGAATCCACGCCCACGCCCTACGTGGGGGGCCACCGCAAGAACTTCTACAATATTAAAAATATTTCTCTTAAATTGAATTTATCCTAGTAATTCGAAATCATAATTTTAGTCTCAACTGCCTCAAAAATGAGATGCAGAGAAGAGTACGTTGATGAAGGTAACAATTTTCAGGAGTCTTTGATTCCTTCAACGACATGATGTTGGATGTAGGATATCAATCTCTAACACTTGGAAAAGTGAATGCGAAAATTATTATTATAATTTTTTGGTACTGTTTAACTCCTATCTGCTTGTTTAGTTTATATATCAAATGTTTTAATAAATCTTCAAAACTATCTTTATAAAGTCTATTTGTGGGTATATGTGGAATATGTGGGTATGCCCCATACATAACTTTAGTGAAAGCGGGTACATGCAAAACAAGCGCCGGCTGCGTCGGCAGTTTGTAGCGAACCGGGAAGCGATCAATACCTGCGTACATATCATTGGCGACGAGGATTTACGTTATTTATAAATAACAATGTTATCGTCTAGTTTAGGCATTTTGACGAGTTTTGACCACAATATTCATACGTGGAAGATGTATAAAAGCAGGATTACGCAATGGTTTATCGCTAATAACATCACAGCAGTGACCGATGCAACGGCAAGCCAACGAAGAGCAATATTATTGTGCGCACTCAGTGAAGACTCGTACAAGCTTGCAGCGGATTTAGCTCTTCCAAAGGAGCTGCAGGAGGTACCATACGAGGAAATAGTCATGCTCCTGGATGCACACTTCACTCCAAAAAAAATTGGATTCAGTGAACGCCACAACTTCTACGTCGCAACGCAGCAGCCAACGGAGTCTCCCTTACAGTACGCAGCACGTCTGCGAGGCTTAACGGCTAGCTGTTCATTCAGCAACGTCGAAGAAGCACTGCGCGATCGCTTCACCATGGGGATGTTACCGGGAGTGGAAAAGGAAAAGCTGTATATGCAAGACCTGACCGGATTGACTCTCGCCAAGGCAGTGGAGTTGGTGGAGAATCTACGCAGCGCACGAGCGAGCGCGGCAGCGGGCGCGGCGACGGGCGCGGCGGCGAGCGCGGCGGCGAGCGCGGCGGCGGTCGCGGCGGCGAGCGCGGTGGCGGTCGCTGCGGTGAGCGCGGCGGCGGGCGCGGCGGCGAGCGCGGCGGCGGGTGCGGCGGCGAGCACGGCGGCGGGCGCGGCGGCGGGCGCGGTGGCGGGCGCGGTGGCGGTCGCTGCGGCGAGCGCGGCGGCGGGCGCGGCGGCGAGCGCGGCGGCGGGTGCGGCGGCGAGCACGGCGGCGGGCGCGGCGGCGGGCGCGGTGGCGGTGGCGGTAGCTGCGGCGGGCGCGGTGGCGGTAGCTGCGGCGAGCGCGGCGGCGGGCGCGGCGGCGGGCGCGGCGGCGGGCGCGGTGGCGGTCGCTGCGGCGAGCGCGGCGGCGGCGCGGCGGCGGGCGCGGCGGCGGGCGCGGTGGCGGTAGCTGCGGCGGGCGCGGTGGCGGTAGCTGCGGCGAGCGCGGCGGCGGGGCGCGCGGCGGGCGCGGCGGCGGGCGCGGCGGCGGGCGCGGCGGCGGGCGCGGCGGCGGGCGCGGTGGCGGTCGCTGCGGCGAGCGCGGCGGCGGGCGCGGCGGCGGACGCGGTCGGCGCGGGCGCGGGCAACGCGCTCCCCCCTGCGCCTCAGCAGTTGTTCCAGATCAAAAAGTCTAGTGTCTTGAGTGTGAACAAAGTTAAGTGCGCGGTGTGCGGATACACAAATCACAAGTCGTCGGAATGTCGGTTCTTAAATTACACCTGTAAAAAGTGTAATACTAAAGGCCATCTACGCAGAGTGTGTAAGAAGGTAAAGAGTATTGCAGTTGGCACGGTGGGCGAGGGCGACGCCGGGGACGACGGTAAGTTGCACATTATTCGCACTATGAAAGGTGAACCAATGGTGGAATCGGTGAATATTAACGGTAATAACGTAACGTTTGAAGTAGACAGTGGAACCGCGGTGACCGTCATCTCGGAGGGTACATATAAATTATATTTCAACAATGTGCCGCTATCACCCACCAACAAAAGACTGTTGAGTTACACGAACAACAGTATAGGGTGCGCGGGCATGATGCGCGCGCGGGTCACGTACGCCGGCGGCACGGCGCCGCTCGACGTGTACGTGGTGCGCGGCGGCGGCCCGCCACTGCTGGGTAGGGACTTCATTTCCTTGTTTAAGTTACAACTCGTTAGCGTCAACCATTGTAAACAAAGCGACACGTTGCAGATGCTTTCTTCTCGATATCCGCAGACCTTCTCAGATAGGTTGGGTAAATTTAATAAATATAAAGTTAAATTAACTTTAAAGGAGAACTCTAAGCTCATATTTTTTAAAGCGAGACCGATGGCGTTCGTTTTACGCGATAAAGTCGATAGGGAAATCGAGAGGCTGGTCGGTCTGGGGGTGTTGCAACCGGTGGAGCACTCGGAGTATGCGTCCCCCATAGTGCCAGTTCTGAAACGTAACGGTTCTGTCAGGATATGTGCCGATTACTCCGTTAGTTTAAATAAGCAATTGGTTGTAGAACAGTACCCCTTACCTACAATACACGAATTGTTCTCTAAGTTGTACGGCGGACAACAATTTACGAAATTAGATTTATCCATGGCCTACAACCAATATTGTTTAACTGAAGATTCGCAAATGTTAACGTGCATTAACACATACCGCGGCCTCTTCAAGTTCACGCGGCTCGTGTTCGGGCTGTCAAGCGCGCCGAGCGTCTTCCAGCGCGCGATGAGCTGCGTGCTGGCCGGCGTCGACGGCGTGCTGTGTCTGCTCAACGACGTGCTCATAACCGGCCGCGATGACGCGCAGCATTTAGAACGCTTGAACATGGTCCTTCACTTCCTTTTACAGGACGCGGGTCTAACGTTACAAAAAGATAAATGTGAATCTTTTAAAGATGAAATTAGCTATCTAGGTTACATTATTAATAGTGCAGGCCTAAAAAAATCACCAGAAAAGGTAAAAGCAATAACTGAGGCGAGGGTCCCCGGTAACGTGAGCCAATTACAGTTATTCGTCGGATTAGTAAATTATTATAGAAATTTCGTTCCTTCCGCATCTTCCATATTAAATCCCCTTTACGATCTTCTTAAAAAAGGGACAAAATGGAATTAGACAATAGAGCATAATGATGCCTTTAACAAAATTAAAACACTATTGCGTTTGTATTGCACTATTGGTGCGCGGGCGCGGGCGCGGAGCCATGCGACCGCGCGACGTACGTTTGTTTCGTGTTCGAAGCTGGCTTACCAATAACCGTCGATGAACTACGGGCGGGAATAAAAAGAAACGCGGCGCTTAGTAAAGTGGCAAACTTTGTTTTAAACGGTTGGCCAAGAAAGAATACTGATGTACATTTAAAGCCTTACTTTCTATGTAAAAATGAGTTGTCGTACGAGAACGGGTGCTTAATGAGAGGACATAAAGTCGTGATTCCTGAAGCACTGAGACAAAGAGTTTTATCAGAGTTACATTCTTCTTATTTAGGGATTGTTAAAACAAAGGCGGAAGCGCGCGCTCGGTTTTGGTTTCTAGGGATAGACAAGGCCCTGGAAAAGTTAATAAATGCCTGTGGCGTTTGTTTACAAATGCGTCCGTCGCCACCGCGGGTGACCATCTCGCCGTGGGAATTTCCGCCTCAACCCTTCTATAGGATTCACATAGATTTTCTTGGCCCTGTAGATAACCATAGTTATTTAATAATTGTTGATGCATTTTCGAAGTGGGTGGAAGTTTTTGACATGCACTCGTCCACCACCACGGCGTCGGTCATTGACAAATTGTACGAGTTCATGTCGCGTTACGGGATGCCGCATACGTTGGTTAGTGGTAATTGTACAGCGTTTTGTTCTCAACTATTTGAATCCTTTTGTAAATCAAATGGCATTTCACATTTAACTTCTCCGGCCTATCACCCAGCGAGTAATGGACAGGCGGAAAGTTTTGTTAAAGTCGTAAAGCGAGGGATTAAATTGAGCATATTATGCAGCAAAAACATTAAAGAACGCAATTTAAAATTATTAAAATATCTTTTTGATTACCGTTTATTCACTACATTCTACTACTGGTTCATCACCCGCTGAGTTGGTATTCACGCGTAAATTAAGGACGCGGTTGGTTTTGTTGAATCCTGTGAACGCGCCGCCCTCGTCAACCACGTTAGCTGACAAAGTGCGAAACAAACAGTTTACGCAGATTAAAATGAGTCGCGGCCGACAAAGAAAACATTTTTCCCCCGGGGATAACATACTTTTTAAAAAATATTTTAACAATAAAACCTTTAAGTGGCGGAGGAGACCGCCAACGCCGAGAAGGAGGGCGAAAAAGAGGACAGCAATCTGCAACGGTGCCAGTCCCCTATTAATGTGCGACGGAAACATCAAACACTCCGTCAAAAGTGACAATGACCAGAGACGTCAAAAGACCTGCTTGGATACCTGAACTTGATTATCTCGTCGATTCATTCAATGAGGCTACGGATCCACCTAACACAGTGACGTTAGAACAGACGGACACACAGGGCGCATTGCGTAGCACACGCATACGTCCTAAAGTTAATTATAAACAATTTTATTAGTGATCTAAGGGGGGAAGTGTTCTGTATGTGGGTATGCCCCATACATAACTTTAGTGTAAGCGGGTACATGCAAAACAAGCGCCGACTGCGCCGGCAGTTTGTCGCGAACTGGGAAGCGATCAATACCTGCGTACATATCAAAAATGGTATAGATTAAAGACACAAAAAAAGTCAAAGGTCGTTCTCATGTGGCAGAGAGCACACTAATGGCATTGCCTCGCTTGATGGTGAGGCTCATTCTTTGTGCCAAGTGGTTCTATCAGTTTTTTTAAAATATCCAAAAAAAGCTTATTCGTACCCGAAACTCATGTACCTAAGGTTTCCACCCCATACGGCTCAAACATGATACTACGGCTATTATACTCCATTCTGAAAAGATTTTAAGTAACATTAAATTAAGTATGGTTTGATAAAATAATTACCACATAATTAATATAGTTAACAAAACAAAATGATATCTAACAGGTTTCATGAATTTTGTTTGAACAGTTGTTATTTTTTTCGTCTCCTTCAATTTCAAATACCAAATACCGTTTGAGGTATTTATATGTTTTCTATCTGAAAAATTTATTTCATTGTACAAATACGTTATATTGTAAAATGTGTACAATACATTAGCAATATTGAAAGAGTCTTCAGGTTCGAAGCCATTGTTTTCATTGTATAATAGAATTCGAAAAATTTTCGCGTGATAAAACATTGAAAAGGTTTTATAAGGTTTTCCTATTTTCATATACACGGCGATGTTTAGCAAAAACAAATATCATTTATTAATATATTTAGAGGAAATTGGTTTATTATTATCCTTATAACTGTATTTTGTTTTATGACAAGTAATTTTCATTTTCAACTTATCGTAAATGGATAGTCAGATAGTAAATAATATGTGTAATCAAAATAGTTAGTGATATACACCATACTTAGTTTCCTTGGTAACGGTAACTTGTGGACAAGAGCCACGTCCGTGTGTATAGTAAAAGGTTACATTATTTCTATACAACTAAGAGTCTTCTGTTACTTGATACACAGTTGACATATTCTATACACGAAATTGTATAATTTTTCCCATTTGCCCATATTTTGATAATACAAATGTATGTATAGGCTTGTGTCAGATTATCGGGTAACATGTCTAAATGTATACAGTAGCTATTATAATGATATTATACTACATTTCTCATCTATTTGCGAATTCCTTTTTCGGTGCTATGTATGAAAGTTGATTTTGCAAATGGGGCACTTTCATAAAGAGCACGAGTAAAAGCTCAATTTGAATTTTTCAACGCACTTTTCTCTCTCATCGTCGACGTTAATTCCTTTCATCGATAAGCCTTGCGCGTATAACGTATACTTTTTGTTCTAAATTGGGACCCTGAAGGGGTGAATAATGAGCAGATATTATCATTCTCTTCCCCCGTGTGCTGAGATATTTGGAATTTTGCTTTATATTAGAGACATCTGTTTCCGTATTAATTCTCTGATTTTTAGGAAGCTAAAGGATTACATTGATTGGTCTATCAAGCGATAATAAATATTTTGTAACTAAAAATTAACGAGATAACGCCGTTTCCCACTTCAGCTGAAAGAAACGAGATCAGTACTTTTATTATTGATATTAAATTTAATACTAAATTATTAAACACTTTAGACTTAGAAACACTTCAGAAAACAAGAAAAAGTAAATTTTCTGTGGTTATTTTACATAAATATTTATTTTAGAAACTGAAACGAAGCTTTAATGATATCACCGACATTAAACGTTTAAACCAGTGATTCCCAAAGTGGTCTATATCGACCCCTAGGGATCTATGACAAGGTGCAAGGGGTCTACGTCAGCGAAAAAAAATTTGGGGGGTCCATGAAATGAAAATCGGGGTCCACGATAGTGGATCTCAACACATACACGGATAGTACCTATTTACTTACATCGTACTATCTTATAATATCAAAACATATACATTATTTATAAAAGTACCTATGAGTAAAATATTTATTATATATGTTTATAAAATTGTGTAAGTTGTAGGATGTTGGTATTCGCTTTGTGGTCGCAATACATTTTAAACTTGTAAAAATCTTTAACACTAAACTTCAACTACAGTTAGAAATTTACAGGAAATCAATATCAGGTAAGTAGGGGGTCCACCCAACACGGAAAAACATGGCAAGGGGTCTACGACACAAAACAGTTTGGGGAACTCTGGTTTAAACTCTCATTTGTGCGTAGTTAAAAAACAAAAAAAACTATCTTGAATTCAATGAAAAGTTTTCCGTTCGTTCATTTAATTTTTAATGGCATTTTATTATTAAACTGTATGCTGTTGGCATACAATTAAATGTTTGCATTTTAATATAAGCGCTCGCTGGCGGTTTCCTTCGTGTATTCTCAACACGATAAAGTCTTTAATAACTCCATTAACCTGAAAAATTGCTAAGGGAAAAGTTAAATAATATTATTCTTTTTATTCTACGAAGCGACGCGGCGGCCGAGACGTTCACATGATAGTAATACGCTCGCTCGATATAACGTGTTGCTAGTTAAGATGATATACACAACACCATATAGCTCCCGCAGTCTTGAGACATTAGGTGTTAAGTCTCGTTACCCCAGTCAATTCACTAGCTTACAGTGCCCTTCGAACCTGAACACAGTAATGTTTGCTCACTACTGTTTGGCAGTAGAAATAATCACTTTGTCGGTACCTAGACGGTCTCCGGCAAAAGAGACCTACCACTAAATATATATGTGTTATCAAATGTCTTTAGCCATGATACATTTTGTATAGTTCCGTTATATATAAATATATGTTTATGTGATAGGTCAAAATTATGTATATTACACAATTTACAAATTTCAAGTTAATATTAAATCTAGGCTATTTAGTTATAAATCCGTATAAAGTAAAGTGTCCCGAATTTTTGTGTGTATAAAAATCATAACTCTGTAATTGTATAATATATTAAATAACGAAATATTTGTCTTAAAGTAAGTGAAGTAACAAGTAAGTGAATTATGAAGTTTTATAATATTAATATAGTGGCGGTTAAGATATACACCGACGGCAGTAAGCTTGAGGGTAAGGTTGGAGCCTCACTTTCCATATGGAAAGGCGAAGGGGAGGTCCAAAACCGGAAGCTATATCTGTCCGCGTACTGCACAGTCTATCAGGCGGAACTCTTGGCCATATGTGAGGCAACCAAATTAGTCTTGAGAAGGACGGAAGAGAGCTACGGTTTGTACAGTGACTCTAGAGCCGCGCTAGATACTGTTACAAATTATGGCTCGCTCCATCCTCTTGCGGTGTTGGCTAGAGAAAATTTACGTAGGGCCTCTGACCAGAGCAAGAATGTATCCTTATTCTGGGTCAAAGCCCACGCGGGCATACCTGGCAACGAGCGTGCGGATGAACTGGCCAAGCTGGCTGCCCTTAACAGCAGAAGGAAGCCAGACTATGACCAGTGCCCAGTGTCGTATGTTAAGTGTCTACTTCGAAAGGCCTCAGTTGCGAGATGGAGCACCCGATATAACGAGGGTACAACCGCGTCCATCACGAAACTGTTTTTCCCAGACGCAACTGAGGCGTATAACTTGATAAGAAAGATCCGGCCAACTGGTCACTTAACCCAGATATTAACTGGCCACGGCGGATTCTCCCAATACTTGAACCGTTTCAAGTGTCGGGACAATCCATGGTGCATATGTGATAACGCCACGGAGGAAACGGTTCCTCATTTGCTAACGGAGTGTCCTATCCATATGAACTCGCGGCATGAATTCGAGCAAGAGAAAGGGCTGAAAATAGATAAAGTAGGTTTATGCGAGTTGGTAAAAAATAAGTTAGTTAGAGAAAAATTTTTCAAATTCTGTATAAATATATGTACAATAGTTAACAATAGGAATAAGGATAAGTAAATACGATTTTCGTAATGATATATAAAATATTATTAGTAGCAAATTACGTAAATAGGATAAAAAACCCCTGAATAATAATATCAGGGAAAAGTAGAGAAAAAAAAAAAAAATATTAATATAGTAATTGTATTTAACATATCTTTCCTTCGAGAACATATGCGGCGACGTTTATAAAACATTCACATCTTATATCAACTCTATTTCGCTACAATAACAGTAGATACTTATTATTTTTATTAAACTTTTCGTGATGTATTCGTTTTCAGCGTTTCAAAATATTGCAATGGAAAAATATCATACACTCAATGTTACGAATACGTGTAGAATATAAATTAGTTTTATAAGAAAACTGACCGTCCCGACAAACGTTGTATACCATATAAATTATTTCTATTGAATATTTTGGAGGTTAAATGAAAAATAATTAACTTATTGTAAATGTGGGGGGATGTGATCTATGACTGAAAGAGGAATGAAGACTATAACGGCATATAAAAATAACAAAACACCTGCCGTTAACTTTTTAAATTCAGTTTACTTTTTTAACTTTGGCGGAGTCTTATTCGCGTTGAGTACTATTTATTTACATGTGTACAATACTAAATTAACTAAAAAAAAATAGTGTACGACTTATTCTCAGACCTAGCCGTCGTCGAGTCGAGCTGATTCAGAGAAGTTTGGTTATAAACACTGTGACAGGAGAATTTTATATATATATATAGATGTCGGATGAATGCAGTCCATCCGGACCGGCTACGACGGAAAGGTTTAGTTACGTCGTCATAGTATTAGGTTCTACGTTCACCTTCAGCCGTTAGCTGTAGCTAGCCTCAACTTAAACAGAACTTAGATTTTATCTAAAAATAGACATTAATAGCTGTTACGACTTCGATTGTATTAAGCAGTAAAAATCATTTGAGTAATAGTATATAATAGTATTTACAGCATTAAAGATTCTAAAGCATGAGTCAACGAAAGTTTGAAAAAATTCTAGTCTTAATATCGAGTGATCGTTCACCAACAATATAGACGCATAAAATAAAGACTCGCTGTCCTCCAAATGTCCCAAGGCCATAAGACTCCCGCTGGATCGGAACTGGTGAAAGCAAATCATAAACTCCAAACGCTGACCACTATTTAGACAGAGACCGAACCTGAAGACAGTAATAAGCATTATTTCCTTATTATATCTTGAACATATTCTCATATAATATGAAGCAAAGAGTTGGTATTTTCGTATAATAAGCAACATGTGTATAAAGATGAGGTGCTTTAAAATATTTTATCACCAGAAAACTTATACCTATACTCTGGCGCAAAGTTAGCCCTGGCTTCATATAAATAATTTCACTTGCTACAGCGCCTTTCAATCGGAAATAAATTGTACAATGCCATTAATTATAAAGTTAATAATAGTTGCTGTATAGAATATTTTTTTTCAGCATGGAAACTTTTTTAGTGGGCATCAGTTTCGATCTAATCACTCGGCCGTCATCAGTTTACCATCGTAATGTGCAATCGCAATATTTATCACTCTGCCATTTAATCACTCTGTAAAATCTTTTTTTGTTTTAGAGATTTGTTATAATGTAAGGTAAATAAAGTTATGGCCCCTGCTAATACAGTGGCGGCGAAGTAGATCAATCTTGTTTATTTATGCAAAGGAAGAAAGGATAAATTACATTTAATGAGCGGGATGCTGTGATAACCTTTACAAAGGGGTGATGTACGGGTTGCAAGTCCACAATAACAAGACAATAAGTAGTTTACATTTGTTTAATGGATTCTCGCGTGATTTCTTTTTATAGAACATAACAAGATTGTTTTGTTTCCTTACGGGCACAAAGTTTAATTGCAAGTCTGATAAGCTCTGGAAACCAGACGAACAACATTTTACGAGGAAATCGTCAAGTATCAAGAGTTTTTTTATTTTACGACACGAGAGTGACTTTCACCTGATGGTGAATGCTGCGCCTGCCCATCACAATGTGGCGCTAGTTATGATGGTATACACTGCACTACATTGTGCTCATCGCATTGAGAGAAAAGGTGTTGAGTCTCGTTACCCCAGTAATTTCAGTAGCTTGTTTCAAACCAACACAGTAATATTTGCACACTACTATTTGGCGGCTGGAATAGTAGCTGCGTTGGTATTAAGTTATCGACTTGTGACATGTATTTTGGATAGCGTATAAAATGGGCTGTTTATGTTATGTCTGTGCAGATAAAGCAGTTATATTTAAATTTCACTGATTAGTTATTTTAAAGGATATTATACGATCACGCCGTTAATCATCTTATAACTAAGCTCAATTAGCTTAATAAGTCCTCTCACTTATCCATCCTCATTGAACGACCGAATTGTAGGTAGTCATCCTTGAAACTAGAACTTAAAACTGTGAATAGAGAAATACTTGTATTCTATAAAGAATATTAAAAATAAACAATATCGTGGCAATAGTCGGCATGACGATCTACACGAAAGCAACTATGGAACAAAATTATTCACAAAATTTAATTCTATCTCTACCAAGATTTCATTACTAAGCTACTCTTATTCTTTCCCATATTAAATAACAAAAATGATTTTTTTCTTATCCTCATTTCTACAATTCTCCATCTGAGTAGCAACAACCTATAAGCAAGAGCAAAAATCAATGCTTACTTTATTTTATGAATATTAATAAGTAACCTGTCGACTCTTAACTAAATGGATTCACTGAACATCTAACGCGCGTAAGCTAACACATTTTGATTTTTAAGCGAAAACAACAACACAGTCAGTTTACAAGCGATAAATATTTATAAGTATAAAAGAGAATTAGAATTTCAAAATACCCAACCAGTGTATTATCAAACTTCTGAACGGTTTCATAATAGAGCTAAGAATTTTTATGTATGAGTCGATTTTCAAACATGAAAAGGGAATTAAATCGTAAGGAATTATATTTATCTACACATCTTTAACCAACAATATCTCAGTTTACTGAAAAACAAAACGATCTCTTATTTGTTTTCAATTATCAAATCAACTGTTAGAACAAATAAAGCAACGGAACCCTTGTCAGTTGTCGTCACACATTAACATAGTTTACCCTTGTAGGATTACGATCAGTAATGTTTAACAAATTGGGGAGGGGCTGGTAAATTCGTAGCTCCTTCACCGTATACCCAGGCTGTTTTACGGTCCTCTGAGACGTCCCGTGACCTATAAAAGATTACAGATGTAAACTGTAATTCGCTAGGATTCACTCATTCATTTATCATATGTTATAAACGTTTAAAATGTGAAATTTTTCTTTGCTGAAAAATCAAACAGATTGATAGGACACGTTTGTTACATTTCTCGTCTTCATCGCACGAACTTTGTTAACCTTCACTCGATTGGAGTAATAACTGATTAATTGCCGTTCGCTTGAAAGTTTAATCTGAAAAAAATATTCCACGCTTATCGAACTAGGAGAACTTATCGAATAATATATAATTGACATATTTTTATACAAATTGTTTATATTCAATATTATAGCTGGTATATAATATAATAAATAACTTGCAAACGTGCTGTCAGTACGTAAGCTATATATTACATTCTGCCTTGAAACTTCGAAAAACCATACCGTTTAACATCAAAAGTAATGACAGGAGAAGAATAATAGCTGTACTCACTCTATTGATAAAAACAACTTTTGCAAGTAATCAATATAAAATGAGATCAATCTATATGTACAACAAAATAAATAAACAATTGGAAATATTTAATAGAAATCATAAGGAATGCAAAACATTAACAACTAAATGGTTGGGAAATCAGACTTATGACGAAATTGAACTATTTATGGAATATATTAATTCAACAACATACAATGACAACAAATTTAATTTATGTACGATGTGGAAGGGTGGCTTCTCCTGGCACAGGCTTTGTAATCCCTGAAAGGAGACACCAAAAACTGTTATTAAATAAACTATTTTTATTTTTATTTATTTATATTATAATAGCTGGTTATCTGTAAATGAACACTGTTGAAATTGTAGGTGATTGTTTTTTGTCTCGTGGTGATAAAGTTATTTCGTACGTCGTTTGTGAATAACTTCGAGCGGTGGGTGAGTTAAAATGGTTGCCGTTTCCGCCGGATGAGGTGCCGTGGTAGCGGGATGAATTGATCATGCGCGAAGCAACAGATTGGCGGGGACGCCTCTCCCGGCTACAGGAGGAGAGCATCACCGGTTCACGCGATTCGCGCTCCGTCCGCCGTCCAGAGCGGGTGTTCCCTTCTGCATCGCCAAAGTTGCCGTTGCAGAGTTCGCGCGTTTCCATCTTCAGTGGTGAGTATCGACGGGCGGTTTTCGGTTCGAATTCATATCAAAACTTTCATCTCATTTTTTTCCTCCATCCATTATTATCATTTCATTTGTTTTCATCCATCCATTATTATCATTTCATTTTTTTTCATCCATCCGTTATATTCATTTAATTTTTTTCATCCATCCGTTATATTCATTTAATTTTTTACATCCACCATTATTATCATTTAATTTTTTTCATCCATCCGTTGTATTCATTTAATTTCTTTCTTCCCTCCGTTACATTTATTTAATTTTTTCTTCCATCCGTTACATTTTATTTAATTTATTTCCTCCATCCGTTGTATTCATTTAGTTTCTTTCTTCCATCCGTTACATTCATTTAATTTTTTCTTCCATCTGTTACATTTCATTTTATTTTTTTCTTCCATTCGTTATATTAATTTAATTTTTTTTTAATTCCGGTAACAAAATAAAATAGGTACATCGTTTTAATTTTAAATTTATCTCCCGGTTTATTGTTATATTCTTTTTTACTTCCGTCGGAGTTCATAGAGCATTTATTAGGAATATTTTTTTTTAAGAATTACTAAGAAATACAAACGGAAAATTAAACTTTTAATAATTGTCCTATTTTTAAATAACTGCGTAATTGCAAACAAAACCTATTTCAAACTTTTATATTGAAAAACTAGCTGAATTATCGCTGAAAAATGTCTAGTTGCGGGCTGTACTTTAAATTTTACATTTTTCGATTTATCTAGTAATCTCAAATAAATTGTTGCGTTAATGAAAAGGGAAATTATTGTTTGGATAGGCTTTCCGCTTATTACGGAGGCAGGTATAAGGCGATCGTTTGGACCCGTAACTTTACCGGTTACTTTTGTAGTTAGTAATTTTCGCGGAAATTACCTTACGAAAAGACAATGGGCCTTATGAAAAGGTCATGACAAAGGCGGAGTTTCATTGAAGGCGTCTGCTAGTGAAATGGAGAGGATTTCTCATTAAAAATACATAGTTTTTATTCCTCTTAAATTTAAAATATACAGATTTAATGTATATTGGAGTAGATAAAAAAAAATGGAATTTTATACTATAGTGATAATAATAAATTGAAAATTCTTTTATACCTAAGAAGTTCCCTCAGGAATTTCCCTAATACAACAATATATCAAAAGTAAAGTTCACGGTAACCGATTTGCTCATCTTAATGAAACATAACTGAAAACCTTAGAATAATATTTGTCGTTTGCATTAATTTTAAAAACTGCTACTTTCTGAGTAACTGAAAATATCTTCTTTATATAAACTATTTGTAAAAGATGGTAAATAAAGAAATTACGTATAAGAAAAATATTGTCAAGAGAAACAATATGTATCGTTACATGTACATATTTTGTCTTTAACTGTCTCTATGGCGCGATGGCTAAATACTGCCTATAACACGGAGGTTACTTGTTCGAATCCGGGCACGCATATTGTGGAGTTGGTAGAATTTTCGTATCAGTTTAGCTAGCTTTTATAAATCTGTTGTTTTTCGTATATCAAATATCTATATATATATGTATATATATATAAAATGGTAAAATGGGATTATGAATATAAAATATAAAACGGTCGGGTCTGCGTCACGAGAATCATATATATATATATATATATATATATACATATATAGTTTTTAAGGAATTTTTTTATATATGTATTTGGCAGCTCTGCGAACAGATAGAAGAATTTTTATTTAAACCCTTAAAAAATAAGGGCGGCCTACTCCATTTTATTTATTTTTCGTACAGTTTTTTTTGTTTTGGCATTAAATACACCAACTCTCATTTTAATAGCGATGTCCATACTGTAATAATCCTCAACTTTCAGTTACCAATCGATCAGTTATCATTAATTTAGAATCTCATATAAATCAATGGAACTCAACGCGTGTCACGAGCCTCCGCCAAAGTTAATAAAGTAAACTGAATTTAAAAAGTTATTAGTAGGTGTTTTGTTATTTTTACAGGCCGTTATGGTCTTCATTCCTTTTTCAGTCATATACCACATCCCCACACACTTGTAATAAGTTAGTTATTATTGTTTTACCATCTAAAATATTTACTAGAAATAGTTTATATAGCCAAACAACTTTTGCTGTGTCAGATAGTATCAATATATTCTGGGCAAACTTCGCTATCCACGGTTTCATTGTCACTTAAAACCATATGAAATTAAAGTCAAGTGTAAGTCGGTTGTAGATAAAAAAATATATTTAACAAAATTAAATCGTTTTAAAAAGATTTCATTTGCAACAAAAATAGTTCGTAGTACCGGATTAAAGTTTTTCATGAAGTTTTTAATAAGGACATGAACTAGGCTGTTATATACAATTTCTTATGTTTACGGCTCGGGTACTCATTATTAATAAAATTTAATTGTATACCGAGCACAACAAAAGTATTTCAATACACAATGAGCTCATTCTGCGTAGTTCGGACTGTAAACAATAATTATACTGCTGTAAGTACTCCGTGATAATTATGAGGTCAGGATATCTGTCACCTCAGTTCAATTATAACTTCAGGGTAAAAAGAATATATAAATGAGCGCAATGAAATTTATTACAAATAGATTCATTAATCAGACTAGACATTACTTGTGTTATCTCTTTGTTATAATGTTAGTATTATAAAGTATTTGATGTACTTCATAATTATTGGTTTATTGATCGCGGGGAGTTGTTTATTCCATTCATTCTCTAATTCGTTGTTTTATCGATAATTTGCGTTAAGATTTTTGTTTACTAATACTTGATGTTTAATGTCGGTATTGTTCTTATCGTATACTCAAGCTAAGTGCGACAGAGACAAATTAAGCATCTTGTTTTCGAAACGGGACGTTGATTATTGACTCGTCAACAATCTCATAGATACACGGCATCCGGTCATGCAATGCTTGAAAGTTTAGAAAAACAACCTTTCAGATCTTTTTTAAATGAACTTCGCCGTTGTCAGTAAATAAGTTAACTATAACTTCGGTTTTATGTTCATTTAAACTGTAAATTATCAACTGTTTGTTACTACTTTATTCACATCTAGCCACAACTGCTATAATAGACTTCGGTAAAAGTTTAATGCTCCCGCCTACCCGAAATGAAACGGAAAACTTTAGTTTACGAAAGAAAATACCTTTCTCGAGCCAAATCCCGCGGAAGATTCGACTTTCATTCAAATATATCCCGTGCGGATGGGAAATGGGAAAATTTCATACGCACGTTATCTGTTACGCGTATTCTTTCTGACAATACATATTTATAGAGCCTTCTGCTTCTGGCGTCCGATGACGACATTGTTGACAAGTGACACGAAGACAGATAAACACGCATGTATATTGGATAGAGGAACGGAAGGACCTCAACCCGTCGCGGTCGTTTTATTTGACACGTGTGACGTTGTAAAAGCAAACTGTGACGTAGGTCTCGATTGTATTTCATCGTGTTGGGTTACCCCGTTCCATCATCATAACAGTTCCTATCCCGGTTCATAAATGTTCAACTACACTCCCGGAAACATCTATCGGCCCACCTAGTGTTTAAAAGTTTTAACGGTGCCTAGTTAAAAATAAATGTTAGGTGGAGCAATAAGTTTTAATGCAGTTTTGAAGCAGATTTATTGATCAACCCTTATGTATGTTTTTTTTTTTTATTTTTTTTGTAACTTTGAATTGATTTGGCCGGCAGAAGTTTTACAACTTGGGCGACAATTTCAGGCAGAGTATCCATATTTTTTGGTCAAAACTGGCTCTAAGTTTAGATTTGCCTTTTTATGGAACCAATAATCGGACACATCAAAAAAAAATCCAACTTGTGCGAAATAAAAAAGTTTTCTCCATTCCTGGGTCGTTGAAAACAATGAACGGACTCGAATTTTCGTTTTTTTTTTCATAATCCTGAATTCAAAATAAAAAAAAAAACATACATAAAGGTTGACCAAAAAATCAGCTTGAAAACTGCATTAAAACTTATTGCTCCACCTAACATTTATTTTTAACTAGACACCGTCGAAACTTTATACACTGGGTGGTGGGCCGATAGATGTGTCCGGGAGTATATTTAAGAACCGGGATAGGCAGATTAAAAAGGTATCTAACGGAAGCAGTGAATGTTGTTTAGATCAATGTAGCTGATGATCTCATTATCAAGCATTACCTTATTTCCATTTCGGTTATTCTGTATGTCATATTTAGATATCCGTGCGACCATTATCGTCTATTTAGTATTATAGTTGTTTAAGGATAACCTTCTATACTTATCAATAATAATTTAAAACAGGATTTTGTTTTTATCATACTAACAAAATGGGTATAGAGTATGTGGTACATATCAAATATTTGATACGTGTTGTTTGTTATATTTTTCGCTTTATATACAATTGTGAAATATTTTTTATATTTTAACGGGTGGTGATGATGATTAATGATTACACTAAGGCTAGATTGTCCGATGATTAGGAAATAATAGCGTATTCAACAAAAATCGTTTTGATAGAAAATACTAGAATCACAGGCATTATATTTGTATTAATGTAAACAAAATCTGTAAGACAAACGGTAGCTTATAAATGTTAGCGTTTCCGGTTTGAATGGCGGTGTAGCTATTGCAATTACGAAAGTAATGAGAGCTATTTGCATGCTTCCGAGCTACGAGCGTATAGTCAACTAATGGCACTTACACCTCTTGTGTTACTTGTATTAGACTGTATACATTTATAATTATTTTTAAAGAAAAATAAATATAAATGGATAATTTATACGCCGCCATTTTGCATTTGTGACGTCACCGTCCGCAGTATATCAACAACGAAGCCTACTAAAATCATCGATCTATCAAAATAAAAATTATGAGACCCGATTATTATCATGGAAAAATTACGGAGAAGCTAATTTTACGAATTCATTGTTTCTGTATGCATAAATACGAACAGAACTTACATTCTTTACAAGTATTAACTTGGATCGGAATACATATACTCCCGGACACATCTATCGGCCCACCTAGTGTTTAAAAGTTTTAACGGTGCCTAGCTAAAAATAAATGTTAGGTGGAGCAATAAGTTTTAATGCAGTTTTAAAGCTGATTTTTTGGTCAACCTTTATGTATGTTTTTTTTTTTAATTTTGAATTCAGGATTATGAAAAAAAAAAACGAAAATTCGAGTCCGTTCATTGTTTTCAACGACCCAGGAATGGAGAAAACTTTTTTATTTCGCACAAGTTGGATTTTTTTTTGATGTGTCCGATTATTGGTTCCATAAAAAGGCAAATCTAAACTTAGAGCCAGTTTTGACCAAAAAATATGGATACTCTGCCTGAAATTGTCGCCCAAGTTGTAAAACTTCTGCCGGCCAAATCAATTCAAAGTTACAAAAAAAATAAAAAAAAAAAACATACATAAGGGTTGATCAATAAATCTGCTTCAAAACTGCATTAAAACTTATTGCTCCACCTAACATTTATTTTTAACTAGACACCGTCGAAACTTTATACACTGGGTGGTGGGCCGATAGATGTGTCCGGGAGTATATTTAAGAACCGGGATAGGCAGATTAAAAAGGTATCTAACGGAAGCAGTGAATGTTGTTTAGATCAATGTAGCTGATGATCTCATTATCAAGCATTACCTTATTTCCATTTCGGTTATTCTGTATGTCATATTTAGATATCCGTGCGACCATTATCGTCTATTTAGTATTATAGTTGTTTAAGGATAACCTTCTATACTTATCAATAATAATTTAAAACAGGATTTTGTTTTTATCATACTAACAAAATGGGTATAGAGTATGTGGTACATATCAAATATTTGATACGTGTTGTTTGTTATATTTTTCGCTTTATATACAATTGTGAAATATTTTTTATATTTTAACGGGTGGTGATGATGATTAATGATTACACTAAGGCTAGATTGTCCGATGATTAGGAAATAATAGCGTATTCAACAAAAATCGTTTTGATAGAAAATACTAGAATCACAGGCATTATATTTGTATTAATGTAAACAAAATCTGTAAGACAAACGGTAGCTTATAAATGTTAGCGTTTCCGGTTTGAATGGCGGTGTAGCTATTGCAATTACGAAAGTAATGAGAGCTATTTGCATGCTTCCGAGCTACGAGCGTATAGTCAACTAATGGCACTTACACCTCTTGTGTTACTTGTATTAGACTGTATACATTTATAATTATTTTTAAAGAAAAATAAATATAAATGGATAATTTATACGCCGCCATTTTGCATTTGTGACGTCACCGTCCGCAGTATATCAACAACGAAGCCTACTAAAATCATCGATCTATCAAAATAAAAAAAAAAAAAAAACGAAAATTCGAGTCCGTTCATTGTTTTCAACGACCCAGGAATGGAGAAAACTTTTTTATTTCGCACAAGTTGGATTTTTTTTTTTTTAATTTTGAATTCAGGATTATGAAAAAAAAAACGAAAATTCGAGTCTGTTCATTGTTTTCAACGACCCAGGAATGGAGAAAACTTTTTTATTTCGCACAAGTTGGATTTTTTTTTTTGATGTGTCCGATTATTGGTTCCATAAAAAGGCAAATCTAAACTTAGAGCCAGTTTTGACCAAAAATATGGATACTCTGCCTGAAATTGTCGCCCAAGTTGTAAAACTTCTGCCGGCCAAATCAATTCGAAATTACAAAAAAAATAAAAAAAAACATACATAGGGGTTGACCAATAAATCTGCTTCAAAACTGCATTAAAACTTATTGCTGCACCTAACATTTATTTTTAACTAGACACCGTCGAAACTTTAAACACTGGGTGGTGGGCCGATAGATGTGTCCGGGAGTATATTTAAGAACCGGGATAGGCAGATTAAAAAGGTATCTAACGGAAGCAGTGAATGTTGTTTAGATCAATGTAGCTGATGATCTCATTATCAAGCATTACCTTATTTCCATTTCGGTTATTCTGTATGTCATATTTAGATATCCGTGCGACCATTATCGTCTATTTAGTATTATAGTTGTTTAAGGATAACCTTCTATACTTATCAATAATAATTTAAAACAGGATTTTGTTTTTATCATACTAACAAAATGGGTATAGAGTATGTGGTACATATCAAATATTTGATACGTGTTGTTTGTTATATTTTTCGCTTTATATACAATTGTGAAATATTTTTTATATTTTAACGGGTGGTGATGATGATTAATGATTACACTAAGGCTAGATTGTCCGATGATTAGGAAATAATAGCGTATTCAACAAAAATCGTTTTGATAGAAAATACTAGAATCACAGGCATTATATTTGTATTAATGTAAACAAAATCTGTAAGACAAACGGTAGCTTATAAATGTTAGCGTTTCCGGTTTGAATGGCGGTGTAGCTATTGCAATTACGAAAGTAATGAGAGCTATTTGCATGCTTCCGAGCTACGAGCGTATAGTCAACTAATGGCACTTACACCTCTTGTGTTACTTGTATTAGACTGTATACATTTATAATTATTTTTAAAGAAAAATAAATATAAATGAATAATTTATACGCCGCCATTTTGCATTTGTGACGTCACCGTCCGCAGTATATCAACAACGAAGCCTACTAAAATTCATCGATCTATCAAAATAAAAATTATGAGACCCGATTATTATCATGGAAAAATTACGGAGAAGCTAATTTTACGAATTCATTGTTTCTGTATGCATAAATACGAACAGAACTTACATTCTTTACAAGTATTAACTTGGATCGGAATACATATACTCCCGGACACATCTATCGGCCCACCACCCAGTGTTTAAAGTTTCGACGGTGTCTAGTTAAAAATAAATGTTAGGTGGAGCAATAAGTTTTAATGCAGTTTTGAAGCAGATTTATTGGTCAACCCCTATGTATGTTTTTTTTATTTTTTTTTGTAATTTCGAATTGATTTGGCCGGCAGAAGTTTTACAGCTTGGGCGACAATTTCAAGCAGAGTATCTATATTTTTTGGTCAAAACTGGCTTTAAGTTTAGATTTGCCATTTTTTGGAACCAATAATCGGAAACATCATAAAAAAGTCCAACTTGTGCGAAATAAAAAAGTTTTCTCCTTTCCTGGGTCGTTGAAAACAATGAACAGACTCGAATTTTGGTTTTTTTTTTCATAATCCTGTATTCAAAATTAAAAAAAAAACATACATAAAGGTGGACCAAAAAATCAGCTTTAAAACTGCATCAAAACTTATTGCTCCACCTAACATTTATTTTTAGCTAGGCACCGTTAAAACTTTTAAACACTAGGTAGGCCGATAGATGTGTCCGGGAGTGTAGATTACATATATAATTTACATTAAATAGCCAAAATGACCACAACATCGTGGCAGCAGTCGGCGCGGCGGTCCGAATGAAAGAGAGCTTCGCCAACACAATGTTGCCAATAATATAAAATACAATACATTTTATTATTCCTTTTGATAACGCTAACACAAGGAATCAATATTTAGCTAATTTTTTACATAAAAGACTTAAAATCATAGAAATAACCGAGAAACTATAAATATGGTGAAACTTCTTGAGATGGCGTACAGTGACGTCACGTTTCATTACATCTATTAGCGTTGCGTTTTTGGAAATACGCGGGAGAGATTAGATAAATTTCAATATTGAAAAATGAATATTTTTAAAAATAAATGCGACAGCATTTTTCTACAATAATAAAGGTTTAAAAAAATATCCAATTCTGAAGTAACATTAGCTAACAGATTTAGTTTAGATAAAGCATATACTTAAATGTGTTAACGTTTGATAAGAAACAATAGTACTAAAAGTCCTTAAGTATGGAAGTTCAGTTAAAATTAAAAATCATTTTGTTTAATTTATCTAATGTACATTTTTATTGGTTTCACCCCGGCACTTTATTTCAAGTGAGCTTTTCGGGCAGTGTTAACGACACGGGTCTGGACGCTTAGATAAAAGCATTTTCGGTGCCCGTTTTAAACAATTACATATATATATTATAACTTCAGTTTACAATGAAAAATAATCACAAGGATTAAATAACACGGTTAATTTTAACTGTTATTTATATTACAATTAGTGGTTCATTTAAAATTAATAATGCTTAAACGTATACAAAGGATTATTGCATACGGTTTTAATGAAAGTTACAGTATTTTAACACTGTAAAATTTTATTTATAGATAATATTTTGAGGAAAATTATATGACGTTATAATTAAGTCTTAACAAACTAGATAAATAGTTAATAATAAAATGATTGCGTAAACAGCGACCTTATCGTAGTATATATTAAAATATATTCATGCCGTTATTGATATAATAGACTACCCGCAAAAATTGTTACTAAAACGTTATTATTATATAATAGTAGTATAGTAGACTATGTTTTTAACGAGTGAGTGTTTGATCGCGGTTCTCGGTGACATACAATGCAATCTCTGCAACATCACGAATGTTATATTATTTGACGCCCAGCTAAAATTCCAATTGTCACAGACATATTTGTTATCTCATCTCACTCTTGAACGCGTATAACATAAAAAAAAAACAGATAAGCCTTCTAAAAGCCTCGAGTGCTGTTCGTGTTGAAGGAATATCAAAAGGGCTTTGATATCTCACTTAAAATGGAAACAGTTTTTATGGACACATTGTATTGGATAGTGGATTGCCGTGCAAACACCCAGATGATCTGCGAAAGTTCCAACTTTTATATATATATATAATAGAATACATTTATTACTTAAAAGTTGTAAATATATGTCTAGTTGCTTCTATACCAACGAGCCGGGTCAATGCTTAAAGCTAATCCAGTTGTAATCTTTATATGTATAATTGTCACAGATTGACATAGTGTTTGTAACCTAACTCCTCTGAAACGGCTCGACCGACTTTTTTGTAACTTTTTATATATATTTAGTACTTCTGAGAATATGTCTTAAACTATTTTATAAACCTCCAAGTAATAAGGGCGGATCGCACAATTTTTTTTCTTTGTTACGTTTTTTTATGATTACGCATCAATAAAACATATAACCCTTAATTTTCACCCTTCTATCACCAACCCCTATTTTTAATAGCAATATTAGTACTGTAACAATATTCAACTTTCAGTTATCAATCGATCAGTTATGGTTAACTAAGTATCTTAAACAAATCAATAGTACTTAACGCGCGTCACGAGCCTCCGCTAAAGTTAATAAAGTAAACTGAATTTAAGAAGTTAAAGGCATGTGTTTTGTTATTATATATGCCGTTACAGTGTCCATTAATTTTTTAGTTATAGACCACATCCCAGCACTTACATTATGTTATTTATTAACATTCAAAATGTTCACTAGAAATAATTTATATGGTAAAAGTTTGCCGGGTCGGATAGTATTGGATAGAATTCTTCATCGAAACGAAGCACTGAATTCGAGGCAGACATGACAAAATTTTTGTTACAAATTTCAAATTAAAAGCTTTCTACAAAAATACTTCATTGTCTTATCGTTCAAATTATTAAGGTATTGTTGCGAATGCTTCGCTTTGTAATGTTTACTATTTAATAACGCGCATAACTTGCAATAAGTTCGAGAAAGATTTCCATTGAAAAAGTTTCGACTAATAAATAAGCATGAATTCCATTTCGCGTAAGGAAAGCGGGAGATGCGAAACGGATGAACTTTTAAATACGGCGGTCCCTGGTTTATTTCCGAGGAGTGACAAAATTAACTAAATTAGAAATGAATGTTGTTTTCCGATATTTATACAGAGTCTAAAATATTCTCGGCAAGCGTTTCCTTCTTCTTCGTAAATTTGTAGATCTTTCTTACGTATAAATAAAATTCGTTAAAAAGGTAAAATGAACATCAAAAATAATGGAAGTCTAATTAAATGATTAGAGGACTCCGTTTTATAATTAGCAAATGAATTAATTTCAACATGTTTCGCTAATTAGTACCAGTTCTCCGCGTTTCTGTTTCGTTTTGTTTATACTAGAGGGTTGCGTTCAAGTATAAATACTTCGCTGAAAGGTAACTTAACGCTTCAACTTATTTCGAGCGTAGTACCTTTTAAGTCGAAATTTAATATGGATATGCGAAAAATCAAATAGAAATTATTTACATTAGACAAATTTCGTAACGACAGGGTTAATTCGAAAATTGTTAGACGTTTTAAATTAGATGTGAAAACGTTGAGATGTAATAATAGTTGTGCGCTGAATTAAATCTTTCAGAGTTTTTGTGCTGAAAGGACCTTTCAAAATATATGGATAACAAAGATTCATTAGGGAGTTTTCCATATGTTATTTTAGTATTGAATTACATTTGAATGGTACAACGAAATCAATTATTTGAATACTACAATGATTGTGTTTGGTCGTACGGGATTTGCGTCGAAGGTAAGGACAGCCACAATAATTTGTCTCTGTTCTCCCCCCCACTTCATCCCCCTTTGGTGTAGTAGAGCGTGACTAGAGGGCATTATCTGCTGTAATGACTTTAACGTTCATTTGGCTGAAATCCAAGCGTTACCGAAGCGGGCGTCGTATGGAGAAGGCTTGCCAATGTTTGTTCTATTTTTATTATCAGGCTTTAAGAGTAAAGGCTCCTGCGACCGTAAGCATATGGGACCTTGGCCCGAAATTTTATGCCCTGTGTATTTTCAATATGTTCGGCTGTTTTTGATATATTTTCACACGTTAGACTTTATTAAGTTGTTTCATCAACATTAGCCTTATAGATCTTCTTACAGAGGTGCCATTTAAAATGTCGATAATGATAATCTATATGCAAAGTTTTCATGGACAATAGACAAATAGTAACACTGTTGTAGTTATCTTAAAACCACGCAAATCTTTAGGTTATATTACCGCTAGAATTTCATAACGAATACCATTTAAGTATATAAACTTCGTCGGGAATTATATTTGGCACATTCACTTCGAATGATGATTACGAAAATTTGTAAATGTTCTCTTAATTGTAAAGACAGTATAATATTAACTAAATAACGGGTTTAACAAATTAAACTTTTTGCTTTAAACTCATCTTTTTCTCACTGTTGGTTTATGAAGTCATTATACTTTTCTTAACAAATTTGTATTCACATTTCTTCGAAAATGACGGCGGTTTCCTTGCTCCATCTTTTTTAAGATCGGCCGTGGCTGCGCTGTGAAATTAAATATTAACAATCGTTTTATATAAAACTCTTTGTCGCTTAACGTCTCTGTTTTTTTTGCATGGTTACTTTTATATTAGACCTTGGAATAACTTAAAGTACGTTCCTTGATAAAATGTACTAAAAGCTTTATTTTAGTGCTTTTATTTTAAACAAATTACACCATATGAATGAATGAAATTTTTTATTATCTTAGATGATGAGCAATACTTTCATCTTAAATTATACTTAATACTGTAATGCTATTTTAGATTGTTACACTGTTTTGTCTGCATCACTTTATGCTTGTTTTTGAGATATTAGATATTAAATTTCTTAACTCCATTAGCACTAGCTACAACGTGAATTAAAAGTAAACAATTTTTTTCAATAGAGTATCCGATAACTAGTTGTAGCAGTAGGTAGGAAACAGAATTTGAGGTTATACACGCGGAAACTGCAACTAGTAATAAGTTTGGAAAATCGATTCTATGTAGCCAGGATTATCAGGTAATTTAAATTCAACCATATGTATTGTACACGCTGTGAACGTATAGTTTTCCGTCGACGGGTTAGTTTCGAGTTGCAGTAGAATGTATTTACAAAATTGGTGGATACAAATTCTTTTAATCTATATATTATATACATATAACTTTATTACAATTTCTCATGACGTTAAATGACAACTATTTTTAAAATATTGAATGGGGATTGCTGATAATAACCTGGTGTTATACGATTGTTGGAATACAGTAATACTGTTAAGGCTGCTATAAAATCTAGCTAGATTACAAAAATCTTATCAACACCAAACTACTCTGCATGTAGATACAAAATAGAAGCTTTAAAAAGTAACTTATGTGTTACCAGTGCAGTGGAGAAATTAGGATATTAAAATTATTATCAGACCATTAGTTCTCTGAGTATAAGATTTAAATATATACCTATAAATACGTTCGGCCTCTAGCAGCTGTTCCCAAAAATATATAGCGAGTCGTCACTCCATCCAAATGACGTTTTAAAACGAAAATCATGAGTTAATAATGATCAAAATGCGCAATTATATACTTAAATTTTCCCTCAATGTTTTTGTAATATCGTTTTCTACTTAAATATCGATTGTCGATATTCGTAGGGGCACCTCACGGTGGGCCTTCAACATTTTACTCTTTTATTCATTGTATTCCAAAACGTCTCGGGAGGTAAATTTGAATGTAAGAAGGTCGTTTATATAAAAAAATATAAATTGATATTCCATGTTCTGACGTACTCATATGAAATATATGAATGGTAATGATGATAAAACGAAGTATCATATCAGGTATAATTTTGTTATGGCCAATATCTATAGTTATCTGTAAACCAATTGATATACGTAAGTTTCAATAGGAGATTACGTATAACAAATTTAATGGATATTTCATTTGGAGGAGATGTTTCCTTTTGTTTGCTTTTCATTTGATATTTTTTTTTAACTTCTTTCGGATAATGCTTGAATGATTGTGAAGCTTGATGATGGTGAAGCGTGCTCGCGAGATTCTTCTGGCTCTGTGAACACAGCAATACTACTAATAGTAGATAATTTGAAAATTACCTACCACCATCACATACGAGGTCCGATTTTATAATTTAAAACCATCGTGTACTGGCGGTTTAAATGGGAGTAATAAAAAAAATAATATTATGAGTATTTATTCAGGTACCTATATGCTCAGTGCTTTCTGCTTACCGCATTGCGCCTAGTATCGATTCAAAGCCTTTGCCAGCTTCCACTGTGCCAAGGCCGTGATTTCATTTTCATTTTCAACCTTGCCTGCAACGTAAACGATTACATGCAGCCATAGAAAAAATAATTATACGCATACCTACCTTAATAATCGAGAAATTTATACGATGTATAGATAATTACTTATCGACAATCAATGAACATAATATAAAGCGTTTTTAATATTACACCTCGTCTGAGTTGTGTATAGATGTAATGAATAAGAAATACTTTTGGTAATAACTGTCGAAGATCAAATGAAAACTGCTTTCTCACGTTTGATGGCGATAAAAGCAACCTAAACATTATATTTGTAGTCAGACCTAAAACCTAGCAACAGCATAACGTTTTGCCTCGCTTGTGGTTTTATATATTGTATAATATTGCCATATTCAATTTATGAATAATAAGCTAGCTTATTTTTAACATATTTTTTGTATAGAAGAAATACTTGCCTACTGAATATCCTTTGATGCTATTTCAAGTAAACCTCACACGATGAGGGTATGTAGTGAACAAAATAATTGGTAATGACTTCATGCTCGGGATAAAGTAAGATTTACGAAGTTGATCGAAACTTTAAATTATAAATCCGGTGATGACTTTAATTTAAGAAAATTAAGTCAACTGAAAACATTCAGACAAATATTTATTTTTGAAAATAAAAAGAGATTGAGAAAATTATATACACCGTGACAAAGTATACCGCGATAAGTATTATTCTAATGCCAAGTAATATAAAAGTATGATATAGTCAGCATTAAATCTAATATGTCTCTATTTTGTATTACTAAATCGAGTTAAACGCGATTTTAAAATCTGTTTGACGTTTCAAAATTTCCCAAATATACAATGAATAAATATACAAAGTTGCCTAGTTTCGATTATTTGAAATTCAAGCAACGGTATAAAGTCATAATGGATCCCACTTAAGAATACTGAGAGCTTTTAGAGACTACGTAAAATCTTGGCTTAATGGATATACAGCCCGTAAAGCATCTTAAAGTTTAAATAATTAGTACTTAGATTGTTAATCTTCTGTTCTGTATACAAATATTTCTATTGTTAAATACTGTTTCATATATTTCAGTGGTAATCTTTCAGGATGCGCATCAAAAGCACTCTAGTTCGTACACGTAGAATACTTCTCTTCTTTTTAACATTTAATAATCCATCAATAATAAATCGAGGTAGTTAACTAATAATTAGGTAAAACTATATGTAAAATTTCATATTTTTTTCGCGTTACGATAAAGTAAGTAATTGTTAATAAAACTATTTAGACATTAACCTACTGAGTTATCGGAGTTAGTAAGTAGAGCTGGTCATAATCTGTTATTTAAGATGACGAGGGATGACGGCAAGGGATCGCGGTTAGGAAATAAAGGGACGCGCCCTTATGGGGAGGCATAACATAAATTACACAAATTTACACCGAACGAATGAAAACGGCGGAAATCGTTAGAAATATAAATGTTTCTTTGATTATGCATAGGCATAACCTTATACCCAGTTTGGTAATACCATGAAACTTGCATGGATGAGGCCAGGGTTCGGTTTTCCGCTAAGTTTACGCTTCTATTAAAAAAATAATGATGAGGAAATCGATGTGTTCCATGAACAATAGCTTTCGAGGATGTGGGCCATTCCTCGTCCCCATTTCACCAGCGTGGTGGATTTTTATTTTTATTACTCTTCTTAGTCGAGTTGCTAATGTGGAAACACTAAATGAGTTTGTGTATACATCTTATTAAGATATCTCAAGATTTGTAGACTAATAGATCATTAAAATTGTTATAATTCTACATGTACGTACGATGAATTTTAATATATATATCGTTTAAATGTGAAAGAAGCAGACTAAGTACCAAAATCTTTATTAAGTTTTAAATCTATTTTAAATTGTGTCTTTCGTCTTAATCCCGTTTTCGAATCTGACAGCAAAAATTATCTTTCTTAAACTTGGCGTTTAACTTTATGTTTTAATGGCACAAATAGCAAAACCATAACCTCTTCCCACATGTATATATAAATATAATATCCAATGAACAGTTGTTTACATTATGAATATTCATAGATTGTACGGGAGGCAGTGTTATTAGAATTAAAATCACGAGTAACTTATGTTAAAGTGGTTTATCTTAAATACACCCGAGTTGGGTTCTTCAGCGGAGTCTGAAGTCGGTCGTGGAATGAAATTCAACAGGTTCAATGTTGATTTAAGCTGGTTAGAGTAAAAACGTCATCGTTGTTACATGTAAATATAGAAAGTACATTTGTCAGATATTCCGGGTATGATTGTCGAGTTTTCGTGTAACAGTAGCTCGAATTAAAATGGTGGCATAAAGGTTGCCTAAACCAATACACTGAAGAACAGAAGCTCAATTAATGCAAAAATTTCAATTACGGCGCACAATGTTTGTTCTGCCCCGGGCGTGGGCTTTACCGTATGGTTTCAGCAACTACAGAGGGATAGGCTTTGCAGCTATTCATATTTTTATGATCACTTTGTAAAATCATTTAATTCTTATAATTTGTTAAATATCAGCGCAAATACTATTTATAATCGTCTTTTTGTTAAATTTTCATTAGTTATGATTTCATATTCAATTTAGAGATGACTCATGTCTCTGTCGGACGGATCTGTCGGATAAATGTAAGATTGATATATACTCCCGGACACATCTATCGGCCCACCACCCAGTGTTTAAAGTTTCGACGGTGTCTAGTTAAAAATAAATGTTAGGTGCAGCAATAAGTTTTAAAGCAGTTTTGAAGCAGGTTTATTGGTCAACAATTTGGCCGACAAAAGTTTTACAACTTGGGCGACAATTTCAGGCAGAGTATCCATATTTTTGGTCAAAACTGGCTCTTAGTTCAGATTTGCCTTTTTATGGAACCAATCATCGGACACATCAAAAAAAAAATTACAACTTGTGCGAAATAAAAAGTTTTCTCCATTCCTGGGTCGTTGAAAACAATGAACAGACTCGAATTTTCGTTTTTTTTTCATAATCCTTTATTCAAAATAAAAAAAGATACATAAAAGTTGACCAAAAAATCAACTTTAAAACTACATTAAAACTTATTGCTCCACCACCTAACCTTTTTTTTTAACTAGGCACCGTTAAAACTTTTAAACACTAGGTGGGCCGATAGATGTGTCCGGGAGTGTATATATTTGATTTAATACATATATATCACGTCATTCAAAAACGTACAAAAATGTTTCTAGAGTAGATTACTTTACACAAATAACGCTACGTTGTGTTAACGTCCTTAACAGCGCTTTCTTTGAAAAACTATATTAGCTCATGCTGCTTGCTCTGTCTTGAATCATTTTGATATTTCTTATACACATTAACTATTAGAAAGATTTATTTAATCATGGTATGAATACTGTTTCTATATTTTTTTTTATTTATTGGCTTTTGTTATTATTTGGTAAATATGCTGAATAAGCTTTTGGTAAAAAGTAATTAATAAAGAAATATTTTTTCATAATATTTATAAATATGAAATTCGGATCTAACGTTTCCATACAAATTATACAGACTGCAGTAGTTATAGACTTATGATTACATTTTTTTGTATAATAAAGCGATTTAATATGCAACATGATTTAGTTTTCGATGAATTAATAATAAAGAAATTATCGTCTCTATCCAGGTTAATTCAATAGCTGTAAAACGGTTTTCATATCAGCTAACACTTGATTTTTTCAAACATTCTTTCCCCACAGTATAGTTAAAAAAGGAAAAGCTTATTTCTGAAGTTTCCGGAACAAATTTGCTGTTTAAAAGTTAAACTGACTTCCGAAGGCAACAACTTCGTCAAATTCAAAGTTACGATGGTCGTTAATACGAATAATTTAGTTACGGGGCCAACTTAGCGGAACATCACGCCCTGCAACATTCCGAATTGTTGTATCGTCATATCAAATTAGTACGATGTTTGTATGTCGGATTATTTTTAATTTTAGTACAGTTTTAGTTTATTTTTAAGGAGGTAGATTTTAGGCACAAATTTATTTATTTACGTTTTATCTTTTTTAATTGTTGTGTACCGGAATAAAGAAGTTCTTTTATTTTATTTATTTATTATATATAAGCGGAAGCTTCTAACTTTTACGTGTTTGGTTCATTTTCCGCTGAACATATTTTTGGGACGGCAATTCAAAAAAACAGTACGTTAACATCACATCAGAAATTTAGAATGCGGTGATAGATTTTTTTAAATCTTTGAATGTATAAGATAAAATGTGTATTAAATAACATCGTCGTAACGTACGAAGTCACAAAGTTTTAACTGCCTCAATGCAAGAGTTAAACGCTACAAAGCAACGTGGGTTCCCTAGTTTGATTCCAGTACATGTTTTAGTGCTCGGATCGTTGCAGGGTTTTTTTCTATCCCATCTGGCTTACGATCACCTTCATATTAAAAACCTACCGCCATAACAACACTGATGTGCGATATAACAGAACCCTTTGCCATCTACAGCCTCATTGTAACTTAACACCAGTTGCAGTCAGGCAAAAACCGATGATCTGGCTCGGAGGACCATAAGGAAATTTGAAGCAGTAATTTTTAAACATAATGAATATTAAATTAAATTGTCGTTTCTATCGAAAAAAAAGTGAAACTTTAATAAAGTTTTTAGGCCTGTTTAACTCAAAAATAATATACAATGATATTAGTTTAAATAGAAATGACTTTCAACTTATTTACTTATATATTATATCGAAATTCATGGTAGCCGAATTCCATATACATCTTAAGATTATACATTGGCAGAGTACACGATGGCAGGAAACTTTCATTCATTACTTTATTCGGAATAGGCTCTGGAGAGCACTCAATGATCCGAGGGTATCGAACAATCCTTATCGCATGTCACGAGATTGATCCTATTCATAAATTTATCATTTATTTCGGGATCTATTGCGGAAAATTCATATTACATTAGATTTCCGAATTCCATTTTTATAAACGATTGGCCTACAAATTGGGCTGATGCTTGGGTTATTATTTGATCAACATTTATTTGTTTAACATAAAAAAAATTGTTTTATAATTTTAACTTGCGTTTGCAATATCTCAACATCAATATCAAATCATTTTATTTTAAGTTTAATTAAGAACTGTTTTTTTTTATTTTCACATTCTAGCGTCAGAATCAATATAGAAATTTTCTTTCGTCATTCTAATAATTTCAGAGAAAGTATAGCATAGTGTACTAGTAACAGTAACAGTTACCTAGTGATAGTAACCAGTATGGTGTACTTACCAACTAGCGAGCCAATCTTTTGCGTTTTTTGCTAAAATTTTAAAAATATAGCACAAATATTAATGTTTAAATCCTCTAATAATATAAGAACTATCCTATTTGGTTTAATGTCTTCTTCCTGGAGTCTGAAAACGTTTAAGGAATGTATATTAATCTTTATTAGAATACAGATATCTCCACAAAACGTAAACATGATGTCTCGTAATAAACGGTTAGTGCCCGTAAACATATGAATATGTCGTAAAAAGTTTTATGAAATAACATCGCTGAATATTTAATATGTACTAATATTATGATATGAACCATTTTACAAATTAATGAAAACTAAAACATGGATTTACGTATATTGTGTCCATAAATACAAAGTACTAATTGAAGCTAGGAATTTAGTGAAACTGATGATCCGGCTCGAAGGACCATGTGTTCGCTTGCATGAGCATGAAATTTAATTATAACATGGTCAATTCAGTTCGAATAATCAGATTGACGCTAATAGTTGCTGTAATTGATGGATTTTAACACAATGTATTCTTTTAAAAGACGTGTTTTCTTCAAAACGATTTGATCTGTAGAGTTTTAGAAAGAAAATGTCAAATATATGAAAAAAACGTTACACCAATCACAACTCCGATTTCGGGCGACGAATGCCTATTATGTGCGTTTGGTGCCAATTACCATAGCAAATATAGAATGAGACGTAATCAATAGAATGCAAATGAAGTTCTAAACTGTTTGATGAATCGCGGAACGCTTTTATGCTACTCCAGAAACGTTTTTTTTTCCTTCTTTATTCTGTCTGAATGTTTAACCACTTAAATCGAATTTCATTCAGCGGTAAGTACGCAATAGAAAATTCGCCCATACCCGCTGTTATTTATAATAAAATGTGTTTTCCTAGGAAAAAACCTAAAGGCCTCATATAAAATTGTGAACATTAATAATAAGTAAACTATTATATTTTTCAAAAACGTTTTAGTGGAATGTAATTAAACCGCAGTATATTCATTCATCGCCTCATATTTAAGACGAGCGCAATCTGGAGCTATGTATACTAGTCATGAAAAACACTGAAGGTACACCCGAATAATGATAATGATGTTAGACAGAAATACTAACAATCGGATGAAAGTTTTGAAACTCCGACTGCCTTTTAAATAACCTGTGCACGACACTGAAAAGTTCGTCGGTCTATTCGTCTGAAAATAATCTGTATACATTAAAAATTCAATGAAAATTGTATCATTCAATCTATTTAATAATGTTTCTGTCTGTTTCAGGTACTTTACTTCCAACCTTGTGAAGTGCTACGTTAGTTTTAATCGGACAATTATTGACGATTGTTAGTTATTAAATAAGTGTACTTTTTAAATCTTAAGCAGTATGTTAGTCTATTCTATATAGTTACGTGTTTAATAAGTGTCGTTAGTGGTAGTTGTGTAGGACATTACTGAGTTAGAGTGTACTTAAAGCGAGAGGGACGCAGTATGCTCGCACGCAGTTAGATATTAGTGAAGAAACTTTACAAGATGTCGCAGCCAATAAAGCGTTCGTATAGTTCCGAAGGCGGTGCCTCCTCCAAAAGAGACTGGAAGATGAGGCTGAGCCTGCGGAGCCGCAGCGGTCGCAGCGTTGTAAGTATAAAACGTTACTTCCGCTACAGAGCAAAATATTCAAGTATTTTTTAATAAGATGAGTTGTACCATCCTGTCACGTATATATCCCTAACTGACGAATTAACTTAACTAGTGTTAGATATTGAGAAAAATAATTGTGATTACCAACATTTTGTTAGTAAAATAGTAGGTGTATCGATTTTTAAAACACTAAAATGTAAAAAGGGAGGGTATGACATAACATCGTTTCGGTATAAAAGACAGATGACTGTAAGTTTTTTTTTTCTTTATATACTACTTTACGACGAGACGAGCAAGACGTTCACCTGATGGTAAGTGATACGCTTGCCCATGACAACGCGGTGCTAGTTAAGATGGTACACACTGCACCACATTGCGCTCGTCGCCTTGAGACATAAGGTGTTAAGTCTCGTTACCCCAGTAATTACACTAGCTACAGCGCCCTTCAAACCGGAACACAGTAATGTTTGCACACTACTATTTGTCGGTTGAAATAGGAGCTGCGGTGGTACCCACCCAGACGGTCTCCGGCAACGGAGACCTACCACCTGGTATAGTCCCGCGACATTCGTGTTTGGGCAGTGTGCGAGGTGTGAGCTGTGCGAGCTCTGTGACTGGTAACGTGTGAATGTGAGAGGTATGGCAGATTTAATATTTGTATTTGACTTGATTGTTTCTAATACTAGCGATCATCATCATGAGGTGTGCTCTTGAAACTGAGGTTTGATTGAGAAAACTGTTCCAGTCATGGGCTATTCTTTTTAACTTAATTCAATACTTAATTTCGTCAAACCATTTCTTACGCTGTCTACTACGAGCTCGTTTTCCGGGTATATTGCTATCCAGAATCAACGTTGGGAACTCGTAAAAGGATCCTCTTTGCAGGTGTCCGAAAAATGCAACCTTTATCTGCACAACAACATATATGATCTAGATTATTCCATTCATAAAAGTATGTTAATTATTTACTATCTACAAGTATTTTATTATACTTGCCGTCAAGTATTTCGGATAAAAATTAACTTTCGATAGATTATATATAATCAAGAATTAATATAATCATTGCAGACTTAGCTATACTTTAGTTCCCATTAATAATGTAAACTAAGTAATAGGTGCAATAGCATTTTTATCTGTTATAACTTAAATTGTGTCGCCCGTAGCGTTTACGCGTCAAACGAAACGGCTGCTGTAAATAGCTATTTTACGACATTATACCGTACAGGCGTGGTCTATAAACGGTTGAGCCGATCTACTCATTACACCTTATTTAACCTCCAGCAGGAGTCAACAACGGTAACTGATTAACTCTGGCTCGGGGAAATAAATGAATAGAGCGGTCAAATCAGATTATTCTATTAGTAAATTTACTATCCCGCCATAACCGACAAACTTTACATTAATGACACTAAATGAAAATAAAATTACATTATTCTGAATTAGAAAATATATATATTTTTTAATAAAGTTGCGATATTATAAGCGTTTTCTTGTAGTAGAATATAAAGAACCTCACCGAAATTATACCGCATCGAAAATTTCCGTTGATAGCGGGCCTTACTCTATAGAAATATTTTCTTATAATTTCTAATATAATCATCCTCAAACAAAAGGCCAAGAGGTATAGATAACAATAGATATAAAAGAGCAACTGTAAAACGTTGTAATCGAATAAAACCCTCAGGCAGATATGTCCGTAGTTATTATAACTTCATTACATTTTCTAAGAAATAAAGAGATTATTGACTCGAACAAGTTCAGCTCCAAATTACGTTTTACTCCGAAGATCTAATAAGGTTTAATAGAATATATTATATTAAAATGTGTATTCCCAGTTTTCTCATTATGATAAATTATTTATTTTATTTTTCTTGTGGAACCACTAAAATTAGTTCATCATCTCAAAGTTTCAACTAAAATTTTGAAATTCAAGAAGTTGTTTATATAATTACATTTGCTAATTAATAAATGTATTTACATGTTAGCTGTTACTACACATTATGATAATATGCGAAATGTTCACACGGTACAGTTAGTTTATCGTGTAATTGATGCTGTATTATTAGTTCGCAAATTGTTAAAGGTAAACCAAATAATTGTTGAACGTAACGAGCACCATGGGGAATTCGGATACTGTAACTAGTTTACGGTACGCTCTAATTCATGCCGGTGATATTGTTACAGCTTTAAAGTACATCGTAAATCTTGTTTTTTTTTTTTCGTATTAAACACGGAAAAGCAATATTGTCCCCGAAGTTAGGACTCATTCGTGTCTCTGGTGAGAAAAATCTAATATCACTGCAGGGACTCTTAAAATGTTCGTATCACCGCTTTGATGAAAGTTTACGTTCGCCAATTTAATTCGCGTACGAAATACTGCGGGCGCACAAACGTTTCCTATTTTTTTTGTTAAAATGCGAAAGTGGTTAATATAATAAGAGAGATCTTTATTAAAATCATACAATTACCGGTGGTAGGTGAAGGAGATCATTTAGCGTCTATTTCGACCTTGCTGTAATGTACATATTCTACTGGACATAGAACTATTTTCCGACTTGAAGGAATTATAGCTAGTTAAATTACTAGAGAAACGAGATTTAATATTGTATGTCCCAAAGAGATGAGCGAAATCCATATCATCCTAACTAACGCCACATTACTGCTGGTAGGTCTCTGTTGCCAGTGACCGTCTAGGTACCACCGCAGCTTCTATTTCAACTTTTAAGTGTTTCGGTTTGAAATGCGCTGAAAGCTAGTGAAATTACTGGGGTAACGAGATGTAACTCCTTATGTTTTAAGGAGACGAGCGCAATGTGGTGCAGTGTACACCGCTTTAACCAGCGCTACGTTGTTACGGGAGGGCATATCACTTACCACCAGGAGTCAGACTTTCTTGTCTCGTGGATTTGAGTTCAAAAATAATACAGTAACGTTACTAATCATTTTGGTTATTAATATTTTTCGTCTACTCTCTATCTAACAACTACTTTCAATATATTTTTTTTAATATTATTTGTTGATATGGTATATAACGACGTTTTTTATGATAACAACCGACGCATTAATCATTAACAGTTTTTAGTTTATACAGTGGCATCTGACGATACCTTTGATGCCGTCTGTCCACCTGTTGGTGGCCTGCCAACGATTCTCAAATTATATAGAATTAAAATTTAATTAGTATACGTCATGTCGCAGTTGGATTGGACTCGTGTGCGGCTAGCTGCAAACATAACGCTAGCAGTGTTTGATTGCTATTGTATTGTTTGATTAATGTACGCCCCGGTCAGCATTGGCACGGGCCAGCCGTTTCGTGACGCGTATCGTTGAAAATGTTGAAACAAATTACAACTAGATCATTTGACACGCGAAAGATTTTTTTACGTCGTTAGTCTCCGTCCATGTCACACCGCGTGTCGGTCACAATAGATCTATTTTCTATAATATTTTTTTGATATACAAAACTAAAGTGTAAAAAAGAACGCAATCGCCCATAATTGTCGATACTGTTATTATCGCTATGATACTTCAGTTCGTATATAGTTCGTATCCGTTATACGTCTCCAAGATTTGGGTTCGATTCCATTGAGATCGGGCTTCTATCGAAGTTAAACATAGTGAAGGAATCGACATTTTCCAGGACAATCACTATCGTTAACATGTGACAACACTGTGACCCAGTAGTGGAAACTGACTATCGTCAAAAGTTACTTTGTTCTTGACTTCTCAAAAAAATCTTTATAGATCTAATGAAGAGTGTAACTGGAAACCACAGCATCTCTGTTCCCTCCAGAGTATTCAAGGATATAGAAAATTACCTGAAAAAATAGTTACCGCGATAGAACTCTGTTGCCAGAAACCAGCTAGATAGATTCTTGCGAATCGATTTCTAATGCCAAAAGTAATTAGTGTTTTACAAAAATTACTATGGTAACAAGGCTACATCTTAAGTGAATGTTGTGTAAACATCGTAACTAGCGACACGGTTTTAATGGTGCAACTTTGTGTCGCACTTTCCGTTCACCTGAACTGATCGAGCACTTGAAAATTGGAATAAAAAAGTGTCTCTATTTTGTACATTTAAATTATTGCAAATATTCAACGCGGCGGACAAACGAACCAGTACATGGCAACTCTGTTCATCCTTCGTATAATTTTTTTGTCGTTAATACATAAACATTCGTGAAATCGTTATGAGTCTCGAAATCGAATTTTTTATCACACGTACTCCATGTACGCGTGTAACGAACGTTACTTAAAAATATTTACGCTGTATCGAATTTCATTTCAGTTCTCTCGTCTTTGTCGTTGTACTTTACCGTGTTAAACATTGTCAACAAATGAAAAGAATGATGTACCGAAACTCTTCAGCGGGCGCAATAATTAACGGATAAAACTATTTTAGCTCGCTAAATATACAATCGATCAACTTCAAAAAGCAACTCGAATCACAGTGAACGCGCCCAAAGTCATTCTGTAGGTTAATTTACGAGTCAATCATCCGATTTAGTGTGGCCGCCGCTGCAAAATACATTCGCACTCAATTCTGCTCTCTACCGCTCACGGGACAACATTCAAGTTTCAAGTTGGGACGTGTGTTGTGTAAGCTGAAGGGAAACTGTTTCAGTCAATTTATAAGACTTGCCTTGATTTTCGATTACACTTGTAATTATGTAACTGGGTACTCATTTGGGAATCGTTATTATCATCATATAAGTAATAAATTTTCATTGTGTTATGTAAACTAAACGCTGTTGCGCTGTCTACTAGTTCCTTGTTCATTCAAGAGTCTACAGTAATAAGTGTCTTTTATCTATCTATTTTTAATTTACATTTGTTGATAAATAAATTATGAATGGTGTAGAGTACTCGGTTAGAATACTGTCTTTAATAAGTTGATAGCCAGAACACGGCAATGATATCATGATGACAGCTTTACACTAGCCAAGGATTTCGAAAAATACCATGTTCTTCTTCTTACCGTTCTAGTATTTTTGATTGAAGGCTGGGTGTTGGCTATGAAAGTAGTTGAACCTCTTTCCAATAGTAGAAAATTTCTTCAGGTATGCACTACAGGGAAACCTCTATCACCACCCAACCTTCACATGTTGCGCAGTTGAATCCAAAAGGAGTTATAAAAAGTTGCCCCCTTATGATAATGGCCAATGTCTGTGAACAAGACCATTGTTGAATTTTGATGATCACATTTAAATTCCAAATGTCAGGTCAAGGTGGCGGCTGTTTATCCAACATTTGGTTTTCAATCGGATGGGTGAGAAACGGACTGAATAATACGTAAATTATTTCTGCTTTTGGCACGACTTAAGTGTGGATATGACGTAGGTACATCAATGTGTCATTATGAACTGTCGATTATTTCGAGTAGAATATAGACCTGTTGACGTCCGATGAAAGATGAATATTTAATAAGGAAAGCGCATAGCGAGTTGTGCTAACTCTTTATCCATTTATTTAATAATATTCATACGAGAGCTTCGTATTTGAATTTCATCTACGGCCCCGGTGTTGCTGAACATCTAGTCAAATTTAGTAAATGTATTTTCCAATTGATATAAGGATACATATGCATACGTTCGTCTGCATCTGCCATTAAACCACAATATGGTTTGATAATATCAGCGGCCTAAAAGCTTTTCATCTTACTTATAACATAAAAACATAGAAGTTAATTTTTCATTTTCGCTATAATTTTAAGGCTATATATAGATGCCGATAATGGAAACTTTCACTTAAGAAAACAAAGGGGGCTAGTGGGACAAGATTAACGTGTTTCGAGGATCGTTGGGATTGATTGCAGCCGCTGTTTTTCACTACTGGTAGTGAGGAGTTAAAATAGATTTTCTTTTTTAATCTTCGTGGGTATCTTTTTTTAAACACTGTCTGGGTTGGTATTATTCTTGCAGATAAACTGTTATAAGCAAATATCACCGTTTTTTGGTTTAAATGACATTGTACTTATGGAAGTAATAAGGCGTTACATATTTTTTTTAGGTGGGGGGAGCTCCGTATATTATTTCGTTGAGGTTGCAACGAATGAGTTACGCCAGATTCTTACTAACTGAAACTGTACAGATTTCGCGAAGCGGTTTTGTTTGGAACGATAGGAACTGATACTTGGGACTTAGTTGAGAAGGTTGAAGGGGGGCATGGTGTGTACTCCGACGTCCGGGTCTCTAGCTACGTATGAGTAGTTAACATGATAGGCTAACTCGAACTACAACTACTATCATCACTTTCATGTCGCTTTTCTGTCTGTCTTGATGTCGACATCATGGTGCACCAGGTGGTAGGTCTCTGTTGCCGGAGACCGTCTGGGTGGGTACCACCGCAGCTCCTATTTCAACCGCCAAATAGTAGTGTGCAAACATTACTGTGTTCCGGTTTGAAGGGCGCTGTAGCTAGTGTAATTACTGGGGTAACGAGACTTAACACCTTACGTCTCAAGGCGACGAGCGCAATGTGGTGCAGTGTGTACCATCTTAACTAGCAGCACGTTGTCATGGGCAAGCGTATCACTTACCACCAGGTGAACGTCTCGCTCGTCTCATCGCATAGTAGTATAAAAAAAAATGTGAAATTGAGGACAACATGCTGCTATTTCTATGATTCCATATATTATAACACAATAAAACAAACTAAGTAAAGTTTTATTTCAAATATACAATTAATACAAATATACTTTGAAGGTTAGTTATTATAACCGAACCTCCACTTCATTGGCCTATATTGACATTAATTGAAGTTTCATTGTTCTCTACTTAATGTGAATCAACAAGTTTCGGCTTTGCTAATATTCCGGTCTGAATGAGAACGTTATTATGAAGTTTACACTTTGTACATTTTGCTACAAGGCCGGACAAAAGGCTTTACTATTAATAAATGCGCAGCGACGAGAGTGTTTTACTAAACACTGTGTCCGTGCTTCACAATTGTACTTTAGTGAGACAATTTAATAAGGTGGAAGACAAAGCTTTTATCTACTGTCTAACTTAGAGATAGCGGATGCCGCATCTCTTTGGAAGCTGTTCTTGGAATGATATGTTGATTTCCTCGTTATGTCTTTCTTTATCGAAATATTAAACTAAGAGAGAATACCTCTATACGATAAATTCGATTTTTGTAACCACCAACGCTAACATAAAAGTTAAGAATTGCACGCGTATGTTTGTGTTATTGAATTTACTTATATACGTACTGCAATACGCAAATTGTCAAAGTTATTGGAAACGAGTACTGAATTAGTATTAAGTTGGAAGATAGAAACGAAAAAAAAACTCATTTATCTAAATTATTTTTACAAAACGCAAATGGCATTAATTCTAGAAATGATTGGATTAAGAACGCTCTAAAATAAGCGATGATTAAAAACAACTCTACTTTATAGACCGGTTGTTTTCAGTATTTTACAAAGTCTACATTTTAGATTCCGAGAAAGTATGCCCGTGCTAGTTAGTGATATGCTATACAAAGAATTTCTAGTGTTTGTAAACAGTAAGTGCTTGTTAAGTTTTCGTCTTAATATTTGCATCGCGTATTATGAGAATTACACCCAGGAGAAAAATTATTCAATATATTATAGAGTGTAACGTTACCATGGGAGGTAACGTCATAATCTAAGCTAGGAATATAACCTCACAGATAATGTAATTAAATAAACGATTTAAAACTGCTTCGTTATTGCAAAAATTAAAAAAAATCTATCGAGCATTAAACGTTATCTTACTTATTATAAAAAACTAAGATTTATTATCTTTATAGGAAAAAATTAAAAGTTATAAAGCGCTTATAAAGCGGTTCAGCTATTTAACTACTTCAAAATCGAGTAAAAACTCATAAGTATATAAATACAAAAGTTTAAAACACTGATGAGTCAATGATAGATATACTCGTAGGTAAGTTTGTAGTTATTATAAAGTTAGTTGACTTCTCGATCATACTTTAGTCATTTATGAATAAAAGCTACAATCTAACAAATTTATATATAAACGTCTTATTAATTAACGAACAGAATGTCAACGTTTATTATTTTAGTATTATTCGCAATATTACAGCTGAGATGAAATCTTTTTCCCTAGACGACGATCTTTCTATAGTTCAAATAATGATATTATGAGTAACTAATAGTCGGAGCAGCTAAGTAAAAGCACTTAGGCCTGAAGCGAGGTGTGCTGATATATTTTTCCCGTGGGACGAAGTCTTAAGGGCCTTAGTGAAAATTAAAGTTTATTATATATACATTTTGTAATTAAGACGGATATGAATAGACAACACAAAAAATATAATACCTCAACAGATTTATTTTGCGTACTTTCCCCATTTTCTTGCTCAAATGATGTTTTTTATTAATTCTAAGAATATCTTCCTTTTTATCACAAAAGGTAGTTATCACAAACTCTAATGCAATGCTTGTTGATTGCAAAAACTTGGTGTTTCGTGATATCCCAGTTTTCGTCGGAAATAGTCTCAGCAAAGATACGAGTACCAATCGAGAGTCTCATCAACGACCGTTCTGCGGAGATATTTCGAAAAATTCTCTATAAAAATCCTTTATGTTCAACTTGTAGAATTTTCAAATGTTTAAATGTTAATGTAACTTATTTTTCAATCTTTCCTCTTTTGTAAAGTATTGTTTGAGTATGATAATGCAATTCGTCTGCGTGCCGTGTGATAAGTCGGGCCAAGGTTTCATATTTGACTGTCAAATGTTCACGTAGCATTGGAGCTTTATGGGATTTGTCTGGAGCTGCTTACTTATCATCTACATTTATTCCATATGTAGAAATGATGAATGGTTATGTACCTAATACGACAGTGAGCAGGAGTTAGCCAACTCCACAAGTATCTCACTTTTATTAAGCAAAGTACAGGAAAAAGTATTGATTTTTCATCTGTTAATTTCTTGGCAGTTATGACCTTCTTTTCTTTTACTTCTGACGTAGGTAAAGCTCCAATTACATATGACCGTTATAGCCATACATATCATTCGATGACTCGTCCTTTTTCCTATCATCTGTTAATAAGAACATTTCCATTAATCTGTATGATTTCTATTACTTCTTTAGATGTCATGTCTAAAGGTTAGTTGTTACTCTAAAATCAGAGCTCTTTGTGCAAGGTTGAAATTTTCCTATCCCGGTGTAATATATGTTATATAATCACGACTCCTTTTGACTGTCATAACATCTACGCTGTTTTACCCAAGTTCTACAACAGATTTAATATTAAATCAAATGAATGTTGAAACTTTGTAACGAATCGTATCAATTAACGCGAACGTGTTGCGTACTTATATTACATACACGAGAACTTACACGGACGGGCCGACGGACGGTTAATATAAATAAACAGTATTATTTTACACTACTTTACAATAAGTTATTTGATTATTACTGTACTGATTTATTATTGTGTGCTTTCACATTAAAAACTTAGAAATTAAGCACAAGTTTGCAGTGTGTTTGTATTGTTAAACGAAGAAAGGAACAGAGGTTTTTATATATAAAAATAATGAGCCCTTATAATGCTTCTTATGAGCCGTGATAGCCTAGTGGTTTGAACGCCGGCCTTCCACTGCGAAGGTACCGGGTTCGAATCCGGCGTGCACCAATGAATTTTTCAATTTATGTGCAGTTAGCATAAACACCAACTAATATCACGCGCTTTGACGGTGAAGGAAAACATCGTGAGGAAACCTGCATATCTATGCCATGACCATCAGTGGTCAGACTAGTATGTGAAATGGAGAAGGCAATGGCAAACCACTCCATTATAACTGCCAAGAGAGTCGTCGTGTGTTTCAATAAAAACATGATGACCACGACTCTCTATCATGAAGAAATACAACTTAGAAGAAGATAATGCTTCTACTAAAAACTTGAGCCTTCTCCTACGAGTAAAGAGTTAGTTGATTCATCACACTGGTCAAGGTGGAGGATGTCCACTAATGCTGTTGTTCTTGGAACGAAGCCAGGCCAGTTCGCGGAATGTTAAGCGTATACGATCACTGAGAACTGAGTTATTAAAGGTTTTTTTTATTACAATTCACTGAGTACAACTTGTTGTACAGTGGTGCCCGACTTACAAATTTTTGTTAGTTAGAAATTATGTTTTTGTTAATAACATAAACCGCATCGTGGCTAAGCAGTATGCGGCTCCAAAAGGTAGGGCTCCTTCTGCTACTCCTCATCATCATACAGTCCACCGGCTCACATCTGGTGAAAGCTAATCTAGCTAACTTGAAGCAGTCACCTAGGGTCAGCCATATGCCACGACAAGACGTTCAGTTGGATACGCAACAGACAGACATATCACTTAACACTAAGTCAACGTTACATTTGGTTAAATAATAAGAAAGTCAAATAAGTATTTTAATCTTTACTCGCCAGGTATAGTTAAATCTAACCGACATATGATGAATGAGTTCATCCGTCATTGTCATGTAATTTAAGACGTTTTCCCTGGAGACATGACGATATCGATGTTGAAAGCGTATTATGTATAAGTTACCTACTTATCCAACAATTGCGATGAAAATAGGAAAAAAATTCCTCCGCTTACTTGTATAAAAGATATTCTGTTCACAAATGTATAAAAATATAATAAATACATACGAGCAGGATTAACGCCGACGGGAAGAGGCTTTAGTTGGATATAAAACTTATTAGAAATGTAGTAGAAATTGAAATCAGGATACTTGTACGAATACTCTCTGCATACAAACGTAGCAGATTTTTGTAACACAAACACTACAACTGCTGTGTGATCTTTGTAATAGGAGCAAGTTTACTTTGCTTTGATAAGATTTACAATTCGTTTCGTCTTTTTGTAAATTCTTGTGATGGATACTGATTTGATTGTACAGGATGCCTTACGCGGCCGCCGCTGCGCGTCTTTGCGCTCGGCTGCGACCACAGCCCGGACTGACGACTCCGGCCGAAGCACACCCTCGGCACCAGTCCGCGCTTCACCATCCCCGGCCGACACCCCGGCACCGAAGAAGTCCAACTGGGAAGTCATTGAACACTTCTCCTCCAATCGCAGCAAGAAAAGCCCCAGTGCTGTAAGTATTATTTCTTTGTTCTAGGTCGATCACTGCCAACGTAGAGGTCTCGCATCTTCTGCGGTTCCTCTCCTACCTAACCTAACCTATCAATAGAGCGTCTAATTTTATTCGGCTACGTATCTCGAACCTTGACACATCATTGTACAGCAGTGTATCCTGCTCATTCGATTAAGCGATATTGCAAGCAATCTGAGTTTGATCGGCCGATTACCATAGATGTTCTCCTATGATTCAAAGTATCGATAGTACAGAATAACTCGTCTACTAGCTAATAGACAAACATACAACTTAGGTGCTTGCTTAACTGACACGGCGGTTGCTAGTTCGATTCCGGGATTGCCTGGCAGAATTTAGTATATTTCTAATCGCATAAATGCTATTCAACTACCAACCGTTTCAATTGATAGGCAATAAAAATTCTTTTCGACGTTTTTAAAAATGATTAATAATATTCCATGCTAACAAAAAATCTATTGCATTTCTATTATAGACATCAGGGGAATACGTTTTTTCACACAGCACGGTTGCTCTAACTCAATGAACTGGCAATTCATTTAGCGGTGAGCGAAGTTAAAATTACTTTTTTTACTAAACGACAAATCGTTTTTATTTTGCGGTAACATAGTGATGTTATACAACTTAATTTTATGCAACTGATGCCCTCTAGAGCTGGTCGAGGGTTATTACCTGGTTTCGTCAAAACTATTAGTACAGACCTAAAGTTTGAAATTTAAAAAATAATATAATGCGTTTCTTAATAATCTACTATGTTATGTATTTCACAATATTATTGGTGTATGCTTTTATATCATCCCCGCAACAAAAGAGTTATGCTGATCTAATTAAAAACCAGCAAATCCCATAGTGACAATCTCTATCCAGTATCTCTAACTTGATATACTCACTCCTAATAAACAGTGTAGAGGAACCACAACCTCAAGGTCTTAATTAAAAACAGCTACCATCAGCTTTTGATATGACGCAGATCTAGTTATAGTATTGGATTTTGAAGTCCTCGTGACTCAGCGTGATACATCTCATTAATCCTCGTGTGGTAAACTGGAGCTCAGACTCGAGGCATTTAAATCGAAATCTTTTAGTATCCACATTATACCTAATCTAGGGTTAATAAATTGGGGCCGTAGGTATAAAATATACGGTTGTGGTCGGAAGCGATCCTGTGGTTCCGGCCAAAGGCGTTGAACGGCACACCGTGGAATTTTAGCAGGTAACACTTGGCTTGGCTTATTTCAACAAAGGATTCTTCTTCTTCTTCTTCTTAGTCGTATTTCCTCATGACTGAGGGTCGTGGTCATCATGTGTCGTGAAACACACGA